>JAEIGP010000394.1:18482500-19205000 GCA_018904095.1 Zaprionus ghesquierei | reverse complement strand
ATAAAGAGTTAATACTGTTTCTTGCCACTTTACTGCATATTTGCCTGGAATAAGTCAACTAACCTCAAGGAACTCGGCAACTATGCTAGGTAGAGCTATCAAATTTGAACGGCGAATACCTCTTAAAGTATAATTTTGATTTGTATGCAATATCCCCTACTAGCTGCCCTCTATATTAGGGTATGTGCAAGTCTTTGCTTCCTTTCCGCTTGTTCTTGTTGCTGCAATTTTCTTTGCTGTCAGCAATTTGCAAGGTTCTTGTCGTTGTCCAACTGCAACTTGCAACTGCAACTGTTACGCCCCCCCTGCCCCCCAGCCCCCTTTCCCTACCACTTTATGAAGTGTCACATGAAATTTTGTAATTTTCTTATCCGAAATTCGTTGTCACTCGACCGACTAAGCCCGACGGCCGTTTAAAGTGTCACGCGCCGCAACTGATGGGCAGAGTCAGCGGCGCAGGGAGAGGGAGGGGTATGTGCAAGTCGGGCAATTGTCGATTTGTCAGCCATTGGCAGGCACAAGTGTAATTTGGCTATTATGGAAATTGCACGCGGCATTGCCAACAATAGCAGCAGCGGCTGACGCTGCCACAGCGGCAACATGGCAACGCCGCAACAGCAATTTATGCTGCCACACACTTGGGGGCCAACTTATGGCGCATAAATTTGAAGTGGCCAACGCCAACATAATTAATTTCAATTGACTAAACTACAAACGCAGCAACAACAACGCGAGCCACAGCAACTTGCGCCCAATTTCAGTTGGCGTTAGCTTTATTTAGACAATATGTTCAATAAAACTTTGCCCCCCACACACACACACACAGAGCGAGAGAGGTTGAGAGGGGCAGGGGTGGGTGGGTGGCTTAAACAGCTGCCGCTGCAAGTTTATGTGTGCGCAGGACGTGCCACACGGCCGTGTGCGGCAGCAACTGCTGCAACTGACCCGCCAACATTGTGTAAAGCGAAGATTTATGCGACTTTGCCCCAAAAACTCTCGCTGTCACTCGCTGTGCCACAAGGGGGCTGGGCAGGAGAGGGTTGTATGGTAGAGCTGTGTGCGAGACTGTACTTCCGCTGTACCTTCTGGCCATGTGTGCCGAGCGGGTTGAAGGCAGCTTTGGGCTGCTGCAATTTGCATAGAAAGTGTCGCCACAAATTTTGCATACACTCAACGTATGTGGCGTGTGTGTGTGTGTGCCTTGCTTGGAGGCGGCTTTGTTAGTGGTCCAACCTTTTCTTAATTTGCTGTGAAACTATTGCCAACTAAGCGTGGCAGCGAACTGTGGGGGAGGGGGAGCGGGGTTGGTAACGCTTTCGGCCATCAGCGCGCTGGCTGGCCAAGTTAAATAGCCAGAAATTGTGGAACTTCCGGCTAAAGCAGACGCCGCTGGCCGTTTGTCAGCCACGTTTTGCATTAATTAAGCCAAGCAAACAGCACAAACTGCACAGGGAGCGGGGGGAGGGGGAGGTGTTGTCAGCCGGGGGGAAAAGCAGCTGTTGTAGAACTTATGAGACCGCAACAGAAGGCGAGAAAATGCCAGAAGGAGCATGGGCGAAAGTTGGCTAGAAAGCAAAGACGGGGCCAGGCTTATTGGCAGGGAATTATTAACGAAACATTTTTCTATCTATTCATGAAAAATCAAATACAGTATTCGATATTTAAATTACTTTAAATTTTATCAATTAATCTTGTTAAGAATTTTCATTTTATTTTTGATATTTCAGGTTAGAATTCGCGACTGTTTATCGGAAAAGTTATCAGAATATTCAGAATATTTCATTGGATACTTATGTGTAACATTTTCAAAAGGTTCTCAGATATATTTATAATTACTTTGCATTCTACATAATTTCCTAACCTAAGAAAATCTAAAAGTGATCACTTATATGTACCATGCTTTATTTATGGCGTATTATTATAATCCATAAACGTATTTACACGACCTTCTCATGCGTTATTTACACGCGCTCTCAAGGATTTGCGGGCAAAGAGCAAACTTAACCTCACATTTGCATAGATAAACAACACCTGTGCGAAGGGCTGCGGTACAGTCTCGCACACAGTTCGCGCACAGCTTAGCGGTCTGACGCGATTCTGTCAATTACATAACCACAAAAGCAGCGTCGTCGTTGCCTGGTTAACAATCCCGTAACGGGGGAAGGGGGAGGAGTACGTGGGTTGGGTCTTTCTTTGGTTTCGTGTCTTGGGGCTGCCAAATGGCTGAGGACACACAACAAACTGCAAACTTAAACACTTAATCTTTTCATTTAATGTTAATTTGTTTGTTTTTATCGACATATTTTTGTAAGGGCGTGTGGGCGGGGTTAAAGGGTGGCCGAGGGTGGGAGGGAAATGGAAAATGCCGTTAAATGCGCGGCGCTTGTTACGACAACAAACTCATTTCACGTTATGACAAATTGCTGCCAATCAACATAATTCAGCGGCAAGCTAAGAAAGTGGCAAGCAGAAGCGAAACACACAGAGAGACAGAGAGAAAGAGAGAGACAGAGAAAGAGCAAGTGAAAGAAGGAGCAGCTAAGTTGTGTGGTGGCACGCCTACGAAGCCTCAATACGCCTAGACCTCTGCCTGATTAAAAGTCGCCAAAAAAGAAATGGCCGTGCAGTGCAAGTCATTTAGCCTTTTTCTGGCTCACCAAACTGAACTGAGCTAAGTGTTTGGCAAAGCTTTACTTTCCAGATTTCCTAAATAATCGATAAGCCCCACTTGTCCTTTTTAGCATTTATCATTTTGGCGGTAAACCCGCCAGTTTTAGTGTTAAAACAAGAAAGTCAAAAGACACCTCTTAGATCTGTTTGCTTATATATAATAACCATCAATACCCATATATTTTAGCGGTAAACCCGCCAAATTTTAGTGGAATATCGTCATTTCTATTGAATCATGCATGACTATAATATTAATATTTGAGTTAAAAAAGCATAAAACAGTTGATAGCTTGAAAAAGGCTAAATCGAGTAAAGTAAAGTGAATAGAGGCGGGCGGACAGTGTGGAGGTTCGCTGGGCTGGCAGCCTTTTCTTTTTTTTTTGGCGCTTTTTGACAAATGTCATGCCTCGCTGGCGCGCTGCTCACTTTAACGCTCATTGCTATTGCCACGCCCACTCATCAGGGCATAGCGTAGGCAAAGGAGGAGGCAGAAGCAGAGGTGCAGAGGAGCAAAGGAGCAATGGAGCAAAGGAGCGTGGGCGACGACAGAGCCGCCATAACAAATTGTTAGGCTATGACCTCGAAAACATTTGCCAGTTGCCAGTTGCCAGTTGTCTTCGTAACGAAGAAGGAGGGAAGAAGACATAGAGAGAGAGAGAGAGAGAGAGAGAGAGAGGTAGGAGATGGGGATAAGTCTCTGACTGTAGAAGGGGCTGGAGTACGGGGCTTCGATTCAGCAACTTCAAACTTGGCCTGCACTTTTTCTCAGCTTGTTTTGTAGGTGTAGGCAGCACCCTCGGCGGGTGCTTCTCCCCCCTCCCCATCCTCCCTCCTTTCTCCGTCTTCCACGTGCCATAACTTGGTTATTATTTTCATTTTTCTTCAACGTTTTTTTCGCCAAGTTGTTGGGCTACTCGTTTTGGCTTTCATGTGATAATTGCGGCGCATGAATTACAATTAATTCGTGACGATTCGTGCAAGAGCTTTGCGCGCCCAGGTAGACAGACACAGGTGGGAAAGGTAGGTGGCACTGGCAGAGACAGCTGGGTAGCAGGGGGGTTGCCAGAGACAGAGACAGAGACAACTGCCTCGACGTCCGCGTGTCGTTAGCAGCGCCTGTTTATTATTCCGTTAATTCTCTCGAGCTGCTCCAACCCTAGAACCGCATCGTACCCCCCCCCCATCCTGCTTGTCCTGCCAGGCAAACTGGCAACTCTTTCGGTTATTGTGGCTACGCGACATGCAACGCGGCGGTGACATCGCCAAAATCCAAACCCAGAAGCCTCAGCGTATTCAGCTATCGCCTGCCCCCTCCAAAACAGGGGGTCGCGAAGCAGGTGTAGGAGTCGGGGGGATGTGGGTAGGCGAGTGTAACCAAAACACGCACACTCCTTGAACGCCAATCAACTGAATTTTAATGGAGCTGCCAGCAGAGTGCCAAGGGGTGAAGGGGGGGAGGGGGTGGGGTAGGACAATCAAAAGAGTTGGGCACGGGGTTGAAGGCGATGGAAGATCAGTATTTTATTTGTGTAGCCTGTTGTTTTTAGAGTATTTCAATGGAATTCGGAAGATCCTTTCATTTTGGGGATTTCTAAAGCTATCTTTCTTCTCTAACTTCTTCTTTACTTCCCTGTCTCTCTTTCGGCGACTTTGCTCACCCCAACTGCAACAGACAAATGCGCAATGTCGCAGTACATTGGGCACAGCAGGTGCCTCGTTCTGTCTCCCTCTCTCTCTCTGGCTGTCACCCTGCCGTTGCCCCAACTTGTGGGTGACAAAATACCCTGATAATTGCTATCCTTCCAATTGTAATGGCTTTAACTTCATTAAGCTCCGCCAAGATGCCGCTGTCAGTCCAAGAAAAACTTGCTCGCATAGAAAATCCTGTGGTTTCTCTCACCCAACCAAGCCGACTTTATCCCATCTCAACCGCAAATGCGTCTCAACTTCTTCTCCCTCTCCCTTTCCTTCTTCCTGCATCCGCACTGGCGCGGCACAGCGAGACGAACTCCAACTGTGTGGGGTAGCTGCGATAATTTGGGTGCTGCAGTCACCGCGGGAAATGTAATAATACATCCGAAAATCAGTTGTTATTATTGTTAAGCGTAAGCGATACCGCCAGTCCGCCAGTCCATTCATCTCTCTGCCTGTCCGCCTGTCCGCCTGTCCGCCGGAACTCCGCACACACTTCAGCGGCGGCATAATCACAGTAATCATAAGCCAGTCAGGCAGTCAGGACGGCACTGCCATAGCTGGAGGGTTGTTGCTTATGCCCAGCCATAGCTCTCTTCAACTCCATCCATCCATCCATCTATATCCATTTCCATTTCCATTTCCATATCCATATCCATATCAACCCCCCTGCTTTTGCTTTTGCGCTGACTCGTTGGAAATGTTTTGTGCAATTGCGGCTCATAAAATCACAGCGGGTTAGCGTCTGGCGCGATCGAGAAACCAAAACGTAACTCACACACCCGATTCCAATGCCGATTCCGATGCCGATGCCGACTCCCTGAGCTCGTCTCCGACTGCCCCAAGAAACGCGGCAATTCGAATCAATTCGCATGAAAGCGATGACAACAGCAATAAAATTCGCTGTGCGAATAATGCACCCACCCAGATCCAGACCCAGTCCTGCACAGTGGGATGGGAAATGCCGTCGAGTCGGAAGTCAGGAGAGAAGTGACGGCGAAAGTCAACGAGTCAACGCGGTGTTGTAACAGAACAACGGGATATTCCTGTGAAATGCTAATTGGGTGCGAATTATTCTTCAGACTCACACACTAACTCGCTGATTCCCGGGACAGAGGGAAGTCTTATTCGAATGTTCAGGCTCGGCCTTAGGCTTATCCATAGGGTTGAAAGGGTCTAGGTTAGGCAAAAGAAAGTAAATCCTGGTTTCTCAACTCATAAAAAGAGGGATAAGCTGGCAGGCTAAAGGGGTAAAGGGTAAACCCTTTGCTAAAAGTTATAGAAAGAACCTGACACATAGATGGGCAGAAGGTAATATCATTTATACATGCCCTATGCAGTCGTAAGTTCAATTTAACTTGCAAACTACCAAACGAAAGTTAGGTAGACTTTTTGCTATGAAGTTAAGAAGAAAAAAGTGGTATAGATATTTATAATCCGGACAGTATCTTTCAAAAAGCTTATCTGATAATGCATATCCTAAGCAACTACAAAATGTACTTGATCTAAGTTAGTTCTGCCTATGCTACAGTCCAATTATAACTATTTTGGATGTGATGGCTAATACAGAACCCGACACTCTATGTAGTTTGAATTGAATAATGCACGAAAATTACAATAAATTGCTGGGAGCCTTTTGGACTACCCTCCCCCCGCCTTTCGTAGAATGGCGAGCAAACAATTCAGGCTTGCGTCCATTTCGTATTGTTTTTCATCATCCTTGGGGGCAACAGGAGGCTGTTACCGCTCGATGTACATGGCTGTACATAATGGAGAGTGTACATTGAAATCCGTAGATCCCTTTGCTGCACACACACACACACACACACAGGAGGCAAGTCATGGCGGCACCGCCTTCGTGTCTGGAGCTCTGCTAGTCGAAGGGGCACGTAATCCATTTGTTGTTTGCATGTCCATCTCTGGGTAACCCAAGCTCGGTTAGAAGGACCACGTTATGTGTGCAGTGGACACAACTCAATTGGTTGAATTCTATGCCCAGACTTGTGCCAGTGTGTGTCTGTGTGTGTGTGTGTGTGTTGTGCTCACATTTCAATGCTCTGTTAATGATGAGAGACCACGGAACGAGTTAGCTGCCTTTCTGCCAAATTCTGTTGCTGCCACAGCCAGTTGGCAGTTGTTGTTGTTGCTGCTGCTGCTGCTGCTGCTTGGTGTGTGCAACTGACGCACATTTGCAGGAACTCTGTGATGTGATGTGATGAGGACGAGGCGCCGTCACTGTCCGCCTACCTACCTTCCTGCCTCCTGTGTGTGTGTGTGTGTGTGTGTGTGTGTTTGTGTGGTAGGAGTGGTCGTGCCTGGACACATTTCCGCTGCAGTTGCTTTTGGCCCCCAAAACGAGGACGAGACATTCGAGAGGACGACTTGCAATTTGAGCGCTCGCATGGCATATTAATGGGCCTCGAGTTGCCTCGACTCGCATTCGCCTCGTCTCGCAAAACTGACCAACTCCAGCACCAGCTCGTAGGGGAGTCACAGAGCGTGGGCGTGGACGTGCGTGTATCCAACTTGCTTGCTGTCTCCCTTCCCCTTCCCCTTCTCCGTTCCAGTTCCTATTCCCAGCCAGGCAGCCAAGCGCTGCCGTTGCCGCCATTTAGTTCATTAGAGCAAAAATGTTGTGATGCTGCACATAAACAAGACCCAAGAGCCAGGGGGCGTAGGTGGTGGGTAGGTGGAAAGGGGGGGGGGGGGGTGGCTTACGATTTTGGGGGTTGGTGCTGCTGCTGTGTCACTTAGCTTGAATCTTCCCCAAACTGTTCAACTACTTCACTACGCATTTACGTGATTAATCAGTTGGCCACGTGTGCAACTATTCGTGTGTGTGTGTGTGCGCGTGTGTGCGTGTGTGTGTGTCTGTGCTACCTGGTGGGTGCACAGCATATGCTTCTAAGTCATGCAAAGCGCTCGAAACGTTTTAATTGCCCAACGACATTCATGAATTGAGAGTGGAAAATGCACTCGAAACTGCGTGTACGAGTACAAGCCACATGCCACATGCTACTTGCCACATGCTGCATGAGGTGAATACTTTTCATACCCAGTCAAAATGACAAAAGGCTGTGATAGACTATCTCCTAAACTTGACTTAACTTACCTGACGAAGTGACTTACGCCTGAAAAGGTGACTTACTTCCCTTAATAAGTCACCTTATCTTCGGTGAGGTGAATTACAGAGTGTGTTTACCATGAGGTGACTTATTTTGCCTGGTTAGTTGAGTTACTCCGTTCTGTAAGTTAACTTGTTTCGCTTGGTAAGGAACTTATTTCAGTGAGGTGGCTCACGGAGTATGTATATATATATCTATATAATATATCATGACTTGTATTCTCTCTCTAATTATCGCATTGTAGACTGCGAACAAAGCATTGCACCGTATTCAAAAGTTTTGTGACTTCTCTTTCCGTGAACTGATCGACGCTTCGACTCCGCTGCTATTGCATTGTTTGGCTGCTCGCCCCATCTGTCTGTCCGCCAGTGCCGACTTATCAAGTTGACACCAAACAACTGCAGAAAATTCCAAACGATTTCAATTTCAATTCAATTTCAATGGGCAACTGTTTCGATACGATTCAGAACTCGAATTCGAGTTCGAACTGCAACGGTGGCATTGTGTACACACTGTAGGTGCTTCGTGTGGCAAATTATAGTCGGGCCAACTGACATAACCGCAGCTTGTTGCAGCCACATAACACACTGTGCGGCGTGTGAAAGAGATGCGTCAGGTGCGGCAGCACTGCAGATCAGTTGAGCTTAGCTGCTTCCTTCCATCTCTTGGCTTCCACTCTGAACTCTGACATGGAGCAAGGTAGGGCAAGGCGAGGCCAGCGAAGCATTTAACCAAAGTAATTTTCCCATTAGGACCAACACTTTCGGGCCGCTTACGGGGCGCATAAAACAACACGTCGCTGTCTACCGCAAAATGTTGCATGCCTCACCGTCACCCTTGCCACGTCTCGCCTGGTGTCGCCCCGTCGATCGCCGATCAAGCGAAACATTTGCCTAGACTTCGCCTCTTTCTCTTCTCTCTCTTCTCTTCTCTGGTCAGTGTCGGAGCTATTGTTGTTGCTTTTTGTTGTTGCTGTTGCTGGACAGCTAATTGATCGGTTCCAAATGGTCGATCGTACGTAACGTAACAGCCGCATATGCGATCGCTGCGCGCGAAATATAGACGAAGACGACATTCGGCTATGCGATCGTATCACTCGATAAGCCACTGACTCTGCCCCTAAAGGGCATTAAAAAGGTAGCCAGACCGGACTCGTATCCGACCTGTACCCTCATCCGCACCCTCGTCCCGACCCTCCGACCCGCTCTAACTCATTGAGGCGTCACTCGAGCGCGATCGTTCGTTCAGTTTGATCGACCAGACGCGAGTTTCGCACAGGGGTTCGATCAGCGCCTGCGTTTGCTCAATGTGCAGCTAATTTTCTAAGCAGATACAATCGCGACCATGAAATAGATCACTGATCACAGTCCGATCACCTTCTGCTGATCTTCTGCCTGCCTGTCCTTCAAATTATTCCGCCTCTTTAGTGCTTAGCTGCGGTTGCTGCTGCTCCAGAAAGGATAGCTTTCGATGATCTTCAATTATTAAAGTAAGATAACACGATCATTGCCAGATTGTTTGTTTTTCTCTCTTTTGATCTCTGATATGGTAACATTGCTTGATTCTTAGCGAAGTAATGATGGTTTGAAACCTGAGGTTGGAAGTCATTTCGCAAAAAGCTTTATATACAAATCTTTTCTCTTCAATTGATCTTTCTTCTTTTTCCTAGACAAATCTTTCTTTCCCCCCGACTTGGTCCCCTTGACTTCATTAGAAAATTGTGCTGCGAATATTGAAAACGCATTAGGTTGATAGCTTTATTCCAGTACCCCGAGATGGTCACCCTTGGGAACAATCTACCCTCTCGCCTGGGGCAAGGACGAGTCGAAGGATGGGAAGGGAAGGGAAGGGGGTGGTGCTGTTGTCATTGTGTCTCGAGCAACGACTAATATGACACGACAATCAACAAGCGCAGAAGGCAACTTAATCGACAAAGACCAAAACGACTCCCTCCTCCTCCTTCTCTGTCCAACTACTGCACCCATTAGTCTATTATTCCCTCTTCCCCAACCCCCTCCCTGCTACTTGAATGCACTACACCCCTGCGTTGGGCTGGCCTTTTTGCCTTTTGGCAAATCGTTGTAATTTACGAAATTGACACTCAAAAGATTCCCAGTATCCGGACGAGGCGCAACCCCAGCAATTAAACGACAGTCCCATATGGACCTGGACATCCCAGGCGCTGTCTGGGTGTGTGCGTGTGTGTGGGTGTGTGCGAGTCAAAGTGAAGGCAGCACAATTTGTCACACGATAACGTAAAAAGTGCCAATTGCAGTCGGTCGGGTCAGATCTGCTGCACTGCTGGCCCCTGGTCAGAGACGCACGCAGAGCGTTTGACGCGGGGTGCAGGGGTCACAGCGGGGTCAGCTGCGCTTGTGCAAATTAAATAAACTCTAATGTCTTTAATTTGTTTGAGTTCTCTCTCTCCCCCCCCCAAGTCACTACGAGGTCCAGTGAAGTGTGCAAGTCGCCAAGTCGCGACGCCTTCGATAACCGATTCCACATGCCGAATTCGGGAATTTCCGAATTCCAATTCCAACTACAATTCCAATTCCGATTCCGAGTACGACGCATGTCGTCGCTGACGCTGCCCATAAATTTCGTATTAAATTGAGTGTTAAATGCTGGACGCAGGCAGCAGGCGGCAGCAGCAGCAGCAACTCGCGTTGCCAACCGACGCGACGCGACGCCCCATCCCACACGAGCTTCCCCATATGACCCCTTCCCCTCCCCCGCAGAGCAACTGCTCTGACGACGACTGTCGTCAGACCCCTCGCAACAAATGCGCCCAATGTGCAACCGTGCGCGTAGTTCCTTGGGACATCTCCGCTTCCCCCCACCCGCTGGCACTGCCAGCCCTCTTCTGGCCACAATTCGTCAGTTGTAGCCAATTTATTATGCCCAATTCTTAACCGTTGTTCTCTTCGTTTTCGTCTTGCTTTGCTCGCTTTGCGCCTCTCATTCGTCTGCTCTGGCACAGTGCGAGTCCGGCTTGAAATCAATAAGTTCCATATGCTTGTGGGCTATACGCATACATCTCATTAGACATCTATCAAAGCAGGGTTCAAAGAGCGCGAGAGAGAGAGAGAAAGAGGGAGTCTGCAGTGAGAGTGAGGGAAATTGCAGCGTTACGCATTCAGTTTTTTGTGCTCTGCATGAAATCTGAAAAATATGCAAAGTATTACGGCGAACACTTGTTAAAATATCCCACCCATAATTACAATTACGAGAGTTCTCATGAAAATATTTTATTGTTAAGCTCAAATTCCAATTAAAAATATGTTGCGAACATCGAGCAAAAAGAAGGGCAGAGGATTAAGTAAAAACTGCATATTTACAAATGCATTGAATACGCATACAAAAGCTGCACAACAGGCCTGCATATACCCTCTAGAGGGGAAGTCCAACGTTGGAGTCCCAAGGGGCGTGGCCAAATTATTAAATGTGCTTGAATTGCGTGTAGTAGTAAGACATATTGTCACTGAATTTGGTAGCCCTGGCTATTAAAGTCCCTAAAATGTAGATGTTCATACGAACTTACTGTTCATACCGCACTGCTTTACTCGCTTAGGGTATCCCCTTGCAGCATAGTTCAGCCATTTGAAGAGAGAGCTTAACTCAAGCAACCTGCTCGAGCATATGGAGACATCTTTGCCTCGGGCTGCATGTCCAATTCCTATGCCAATGCCAATGTCAATTCCACTTTCAATTCCAGATTCAATTCCAACTTCAATTCCACTTCCAATTTGAGCTTCCATCTCAATTGCTCGACTTGGTCAGTGCGGCAGAGTGCGCGACATTTCGCAGTCGCAATTGGCGATTGCTGACGACACCCAATAAACACCATCCAATTACATGTTGTGCGTATCCCTGTGTGCAAGTTGGCAACAATCAGCGGAGGTTAAAGCTGACGAAATACCACAGACAAAGGCTGCACCCTGGTAATTTCCCACAAAAGTATTTGAATGTCGTGTAAAGTGTTAAATTGTTTTAAATCTTTTTTCTTCCCCCTCCCATTTTATTTGCCGTTGTTGTTGTTGTTGTTGTCGTTGTTGTTGTTGTCGTTGTTGTGGCTACTGTGCCCGGTGTTCGGGTCAATACAGTCACATAAATCCCAGTGAAGCTGTGGTAATTTGAATAAAATATGCACAAACAGTGCGACAGAGAGGGGGACAGACAGGAAGGGAAAGGAAGCTCCGATACGATACGACGTTGGGGTTAGGCAGAGACAGAGGCTCTAGAGGGAAGTGGGTGCGGTGAAGGGGTGACAGGTAACACTGGCACTGGCACTGGCACCGGCACTGGCACTGCCAGTGGCACTGGCTGCTATCCAGGCTCGGTCCAGGTCCACTCAATGCGAAGGCAGCGCAGCTGCTTCAAAAGCGACCGCCTTCGGGTGTCGATTGGAATTTTAAACGGAGCAGACCAGATAAACTTCCTCCTCCAGTCGCCGCTTGTGTCGCGACCCATCCACGCTTTCAGCTGTACCTACTCCTCCTTCTCATGCTACTCCTACTCATCTCTCTCGTCTCCTTCGCCTTCGCCTTCATCGACTTCTGTGGCTTAGCGCGCTTAACTCTTTGTCATTGTGTTGTGAAGTTTCTTTGTTTCGTCCGGGGGAATTTGAAAGGACACCGAAAAGTGCTACTTAGTATATTATAACGATGTCAAACTGTTATACGTTCAAATCGTACATGTAATTAGAGTCTTTCCTAACTGCTAAACTTGGCACTATCTCGACAAAAATTTCATAAAGAAAATATAATTATGTCAGAATAAAATCTAAAAAAGTTGTATACGATAGTTTTCTCTTACTATCGGTAAGTTATCACAACAATAGCTTCGGCTAATCCCATATGTTTTGCTTATGTCAGATATATTTTGATAAGAGATGTTATCAAAACATATATCGTACATACCAAGACGATAGTTTTCTCCTGCTTTTCATACTATCTGACTTAGATTGGTTTTCTTATTGTATTATAATCATTACATAGAATGTATGTAATTATGTTCTATTTGCTAAGTGACTCTCAACACTGTAGCTTATTCCAAGTACTTTAACAACATTTTACAGGGTATTGTCAAGTCGCTTTTACCAAAAACTTTTCACTATTTATTAACTTAAGATTTGCCATCGATTGATTTGTCCTATTCAAATTGATCGAGAGAGAGAGAGAGGCAGAGGCAGAGGGAGGGTAGGTCTTTACAGCCTGCTTTTGGCTAGGGTATTCCAGTTCCGCCTCCTCTTGCCCTGCATCTTCGCCACGACTGCAGCAAACGGCTTGGGGCCACTCGCCGCGTCTGCGTCTTCGCAATTGACACGAAAATCGCTGTGGAAAAAGGCAAATCAATCAAAGTGACAACCGCGTCGCTAGACAGGTGCAAACAAGCACGAGGAGGAGGCAGCCTGGAGACGGCTATGCATTGGTAGAAGAGGGGAAATGAGGAGGAGGTGGGGGGAGGGGGCCAAATTGTGCCATTTGCTGTGGCAGCCGCAAAATGTCAACTGGCTTTGCATATGGAAATTGGATAATGGCAACTGACCCGTTGCTTGCCATGCAAAAGGGGAGGCAGGTGCACAGCAGGTGGTGCAGGGGCAGTGTAGGGGCAGGAGCGTACAGCAGGAGGGGGGACGCAGTAATTTGCCATGAAATGGATGCCAATGCAATCGATGAGGCAAAATCGAACGAATGCCAAATGAAAGCAGAGGCCTGCAGCTGCTTAATAAGTAAAGCGAGCAGGCACAGGGGGCAGTGGGGTGAGTCTAGAAGGGGGTAGGGGATAGGGGATAGGCGAATAGGGGGTGCAGCATGTGTGTGGCACAATGCCACACCAAAACACCGCATTATTTTTGAGTGGAGCCGCTTTTGTGGCGAGCCACCAAAATTGACCGCTAACTGATTTTCAAATTTGCGCCCACAACACACAGGGCGACAGAGGCGTGGCACACAGTAGGGGGAAGGAAGAGGGACCGCACCTACGCAGCGCTCGTCGTTACAGCTGAATGAAGTAGAGAGGGCTGGGAAATGCCATCGACGCTGGGATTGCAATTGGAATTGGAATTGAGTCTGCGCTTTTTGGTAACTCGACTTCCGGGCAATGCAGTGGCGGAGTTGCCAAGGGGGTGTAGGGGAGGGGGAAGGGGGGTTGGTAGGTCTGCAGCGACAGCAGCCGTTGTGGCAGCCACAGTGGCAGCTACAAAAGCAATTTAATCGAGCATGACTTTTGGTTAAACTTGTAAAGCAACGCCTACGCAGTGGCGGGGGTAGAGTGGGTGAACCAAGGGGGCAGGGGGGTCAGCGTTTGCCGGATGTAGGGAATTTTAATTTGTCGCGTCGTTTAAACGCGACCGGCGCTGCTGGCGACAGGCCATAGCCGGGCCCAAAATGCCAACTGTTTCACAGGGTTGTAAGGGGGGGAAATTGAAGCAGTGGCGTAGGGAGAGATGGATGGTGGGGGGGGTAACCCTTTAACGCCATCAGTCGGCGTCAGCGCATTCAATGAAGCGTTGCATTTGCGTTTGGGTAACCTGCACACACACACACGCACACACACACGCACACAAATTGTCGCGCACAGCACATGCCACGCCCACACGCCTCGTTTTGCTGCTTTCGATTTCGATTTTTTGGCAGCGTTTTTGGGTTTTAAATCGTTTTTGGGTGGTTTTCATTAGGCCGCTTTGTCTGTCTCCCTCACGCTGTGCACAGCGTTCTCTCTTACGCACACACACACACACACACACTCATATACTATCTCTGCCTGTCATCTGACTGTACCCCCCCTCCCTGCTACTCCCCGCCTCTGTGCGTGGCACATTATTTATGGTCGCGCATTTGCATTTTGATGGCTAACCCCTTCTTTGCAGGCCCCCACACGCTCTTCCTCTCTTCGCCACTGCACCTTCACCCTTAACCCTTTGTGTGCCCACACACACGCACACACGCGCGCACACACACGCAGACACAGGTGTGCCTGTGTGCGTGAACCGTTTTTATGACCATTGTAACCGAAAAATTGAAAACAAATTTCCACGTATTGATGGTCGCTGTTTAGGGGCAGCCACGCTGTGCAGGGGCGTAGGCGGAAGGGGAGCAACTGAGTTCGGTCTTTCCTCTCTCTCTCTTTCTCTTTCTCTCTCTCTTTTTTTTGCTGTTGGTTGCGCATGAGAAGATAATCGTAAAAAGGGAAATTGCGCTTATAAAATGATCAAAAGCGCGCACCACACGACAGCTTCGAGTCGAGAGGGAAACGCAAATTGTTCTTGCTCTGTGTGTGTTCGTGTGTGTGTGTGTGTGCCTTGTTGTTGCTGTAATTGGTGTGCCACTGTTGTTGTTGCTGTTGTTGCTGCTGCTGTTTAAGTTGATTAGGCCGCGAGGTGCTGACAGACGCAGCTTTTTGACTTTTCGATTTTGTTTGTTTTTGGTTTTTTTATGGCGTCACATCAAGCTTTGTTGTTGTTGTTAATGTTGTTGTTGTAGCTGCTGTTGTTGTCATAAAAAGTCAGCAGGCTCGTTCCAGCACGCCGTGCACCTGCCGCTATCGACATCCTCATCGAAAGGAAGCTGAATCTGCCCACAGTTCTGATTAGCATAAGTTGCGAATGCATTAAAATCGAGCAACAATAAAAAGTATCCTCTCTCTCTCTGGAGGGTCTTTATATCTCTTTCTCTCTCTTGCTCTCTATCTCTCTCGAAAATTTCGCAATTTGGCACTAAAATTATCTCCATAAAGTTGATCATACAAACTTTTTGGTGAGCAAATGTTGAAGTTAATAGGAAAACTTAAACAAGAAGTTTCTCTACCTCAAATAGTTATTAGTCATACGCACTGGATCATCAGCTATATGCATGATATAGGGGCATGGCTGATTACTACAGAATATGCGATCATAATTTGCTTGGCAAATTGGGTTAACTTTTTTCGTGTAACATAAATCTCGATCTCATTGCAAAGTTGCTGTCAACAATTTGGCCGCTTTGTTGTTCACAAATCAAATTACAAAACTTTGACAAGGTGGCGGAGGGGGTAACGGGGTAAGGGGTTAGGGGTTGGGAGTGTTGGGTGTTAAGGGCAACCTCGTCGTCGTTGACAAGTTGAGCATTTTAATTGCCGCCGTGCGGCCGCTTACGTTAAATGTCAACAACAACAACAACAACGAGAAGGAGCTGCACTAGCAACAACATTTGTCACATAGCAAAAACTCTGTCAGGCTGCAACCCTTTCTCGATAGGCCACAGGGTGGCTACGGGGTGTACGGGGGGTGGGGGTTGGTGGCACCCTTTGCGGATTGAAACGCGCAGTGCACGCAAAGAGTCAACTTCCTGTGCGTATCCACAGAATGCGCTAATAAAATATGCATAACAAACTTGAGTCAAGTCTCCACCCACTTCCCTGCAAACCCTCACCCTCCCCCTCCCCTCCATAACGGGGCAACTGTCGCACGCAATGCGCTACGCACCATTCTTGAAAGGGTTAAAAATCGAAAGTATGAAAACAATTTTACTTGATTTGCTTGCGTCCTGTTGTTGTTTGAAGTTGTTGTTGTTGCTGTTGTTGTTGTTGTTGCTCGTTCGTGTTGTCGTTGCTGTGTTAAATTGTCGCTCGTTGTGGCTGTCGCTGCGACTGTGACTTCTCTAACCCGTAAAACTATTATTATGATCATTATGCTTCGACCTAGCGCCCTTCCTTCCTCCCGACTCAATGACACCGCAACTCTGGCACCGCCCCCAAAAAAAGCTACGATACAATTCTACATAGTATCTGACGGTACCCGCTTCCACTCCCCTTCCTTCCCCCTCTCTCAGGAGCTTGCCACACGCACTTTGTGCTCCTGTCACAGCTGGCTCTCTTATAAATGTTTTGGCAATAAAACGCAAGTTATGATAATGCACATTGACAGGCAGCAACTTGTCACAGACGACGACGACGACGACGACGACGACGACATGTCATGACATGCTGAAATTTTCAATTGATGACTAGCCGCGATATTATAATGGGCGATTTGTTGTTTCATTTCAACGTCAACTTTGACAACGCACCACATCAAGTTCCCGCCCAACTCTCGATTCGGAAGGATTTCGTCACTCGCTACAATGGAAAGTAACGAGTAGTCTAGGGGTTGACTAAGATAAGAGAAAAGACTTGATATACGGTAGGTATTGAAAGAAGCTGGAAAGTTGAGAAAATAAGGAGTATAGAAAGGAGAAGTATTCGCTGTATAAGCAACGAGAGGATAAGAACGAGTACGTAGAACGTTGACGAGTGATGTCAAACATTGACTGTATTCTCCGATTTCATTCATACCTAAAGGGGACTATAGGATAGTCTATTCTTGAATTGATTGAGTAAATGAGGCAAGTCTAGAGATGGGAGAATAAGAAAATATAGAACGAATAGAACTACTCGTTAATATACGACTATAACGAGAGAGTGAAAGGAAGGCAAGGAAAGAGCACAGAGCTTGCTGAAGAAGGGAGTAAAGCACAGACTATATTGCAAATCTGTGCACTGTCAGTCAGATTAGTTTTCCAACTAATCGCTCATCTCGTTGTTTAGACCGACGAGTCTTCTCTTTGCCGCTTCACTACTCGCCCTACGCTCTGCCAGTTCTATTTCACTTCCTGCCCCTGCCCCTGTTGCCTGGTAAACAGCACCATAATTCATCCAACAAATAGCTTGCTCGCATTTACAAACAGCCCAATCGAGCGTGGGAGGCGAAGGCGGAGAGGGGGGAATAGCCAAGTGTTGTCAACATCGCCATAACCCTTCATCGAGCATCGGGTAGCAACTTGCAACGTGGTGGTGACACTGGCAGCAGCGACGACGGCGGCAATTAATAATCCGTAATTTATGCTGTGCATTCAGCTCGCATTTGACTTGCGGGCCAAAACACTCAAACTTATTGACAGAGCGCAATGAAAAAGGGTTACGGCTTGCGGGTTCGGGGGGTCGCATTTATTGCTGCACTTCAGCTCTTTGCGCCTTCCTAGTGAAGCGTTACAATTTATAACCCAAAAAGGCAAAAGCCGAGAGCCGAAAGCCAAAAGGCGTCTCCAGTCGAGTGTAACCAACTCTATTTGAACAGCTTTGGAGCACTCCGAAGCGCGGACATACGGGCTCCGATCCGATCCGACTCGGTTTCGGTTTCGGTTTGGTCTTTCAATTACCAGGCCCAAAAAATTAGCTCTATCGTTGGTAAATCGCTTGCCGGGCTAATCCTGCCGGTAATGGGTTTCGTGCCGCATTCAATTAGGAACTGCGATGTAACTGATACACGGAGTGGAGCGCGGTTAACGCTTGGCTTAGTCGAGGGTTAAACCACGCCAAGAGCGATAATCGCTGAGCGTTTAATCCGCATCGAGTTCTGCCAGGACTCGCTCGATACCTCGGTCCCTGTGGGCAGATTATAAACTTTGTCCTTATTGAATTAGAGGTTACACCTACCGTTTTATTCGGGAATTATCGTGTTGGCCAAGTGCTGACAGGATTATCGCAATTCTCTTGGAGAGAAAAACGGGGAAAGGATTTGCATTTCATTTCGATATTTCTTGGGCTATGGAAGGGTTTTCTTTCAGTTCTTTTTAAAACAATGCCTGTTTCGCTATATATGCTTTCACAAGTTCGTCATAGTCGGAGCGAATATATAAAATATATAAAATATATGTGGATCTGTATATATAGGCGACACAAAGAAATGTCTATGAAAGCTCTCGTTATCAAAGATGCCGCAATTCAACATTTCCAGTTTATGTTGCTTTATAAACTTTATCGAATCGGAGTATGGTATATATGTTAGCCATATGCTTCATCCAGGAAGCTGTAATGATATGAAACCCTTGACATGCCGTAGGCAAACTTTCTTCTTCCTGTTTCCGTTTGTTGCGGCACATGTTGTGCGAAACTATAGCCAAATTTATACTTGTCTGTCACATATATAGCTCGTGGGGCAGGCGGCAGGTGGGCGTGGCGCTGGTAACTTAATTATGACACGAACATGTTTGCCCTGCTTTATTTGCGCACTTTTATTGCGCGCCGACACAAAGGTCGACGTCGACGATTGACGGCAATGTGACTGCTCATTTGTGCAAATACTTTGTGACGCTCTGACAGATATATCGTATACGATATATTGTATATGAAGCCTATATATGTGATTGCCCTTTGTGCTGGCCTGTTTGATGGGCGCATCCCATTTGACAGTCGAAAAAAAAAATGGGAATGTGTAAACAAATAAGGGGAAATCGCAGATAATGCGATAAAATAAAACACACGGATATCTTGTTGCATGTATGTTGTTGTTGTTGTTGTTTTTGTATTTGTTTATCATTTTTAGTAATAATTTTTATTTAATTTCCTTTGTTTTGTTGTTGTTTAATTAATTTTAATATAATTGCAGTGACATGAGGTGTTGTTGCTTCATCGTTAATTTTATATTATTTATGTATATAATATATATATTTTTAATATATATATATAATATATATGTATATATATATATGTGTGTGTGTATATATACTGTATACTGTATACATATATGCATATATAATGCTTTTGCCGATTTCCATTCTTCGATTTGTTGTTGTTTTTGTTTTGTTTTGTTTTGTTTTGTCGTTCTTCTTGTTTGTTTGTTTGTCGTTTGTTTTGTTTTTTGCTTTTGTCGTGTCTCGTTTTGGATTCGCATCTCTTTTTTTTAAATTTAATTAACTATAATTAATATTGCTTTTGCGTATAATTCATTCAAAAAACAGCTAAACAAACAAAAAAAAAAATCAATTATATATATAGTTATGTATGTATGTATGTGTGTATGTATATAGTAGGTATATAAGTTATATAATCGGTTAGAAGGAAAACAAACGGCGCGCTACAAAATCTTTGCTCTTTTGCTTTACTCTTTCTTTATTTCACTTCTGCATTTCTATTCTTGTCTCTTTTCTGTGTGTGACAAAGTGCAAGGGCTAAGGGGTGTGGGGGGTGGGGGTGTAGGGGGGGTGGTTCTTCTGGGTCCAAACTTAAAGCAGTTGCTGTTTCATGCTGCGTCTTTGTCGCTCTAAACTTATGCGAGGAACATGCGTTGAATGCTTTTTCAATATTTCACTTAGATCGAACAAAAAAAAAAAAACTATATATATATTGTATATTTTTACATATATATAGAGATACATACATACATATACTCGATGTATGTCTATAGGGTTCATCATATACGTTTGTTAAATTAAAACACGCACACAATAATACTAAGTAGCTATTCCGAGTCTGTGCTAAAGAATTATACGTATTCATATGCATGTTATAAGTATGTAAAAAAAAGTTCTTTGTTCTTTGGTTTTAGAACTTAAAAAATAATAAAAAAAAATCTAAAAAAAAAATAAAATAAAATAAAAGTAAAAGTAAGAGCTGTTTTTCTGTTTCTGTAACTTGCGAGTGTGTGTGTTGTGTGTGTGGGTGGTTGAGTGGGTGGTTTGGTTGGTTGTGCGTGCCATCAAGTGTTGCTAGAGAAGGGGAATACGAGAATACAAGGGAAAGTCAAGCTAACTGTGTGTTATCGATAGATTTTAAGTACTATCGATTGATTTAGCATCGCTAGTTCTAGAGATGGCACCAAAATACTATCGATACACAATACACAAGCTTGCGACTTTCCTTCTGCCTTCCCATTCCACGTACATATGGTGCGTGCCTGGTGTGGGCTGTGGGGGTGTGGCATGTGATTTTCTTGTTGCTGTTGTTGTTGTTGTTGTGTCGAAAAGAACAAATTATCATAAATTATGCAGTTGATGGTTTCAAACGGTGAACGGTGTAAACGGTACACGGTACTTAAGAACTACATAAATTAGTTTAATTATAGTTAATGCTTTCGCTTTACGCATTTTGTTTGTGTGTGTGTGTGTTTTTTTTTGTCGATTTTCTTTGCATTTTCATTTTTCAATCCATTTATTTGTGTTTTGTTTTTTTTTATTTGTATATTTTTTTTTTTTTTTTTTTTGTATTTTGCATTTTTCTTATATCATTCAATTACGATTACTAAAAAAAAATTCCATCCTATGACTAAGAAAAAAAATTACGTTTTTTTTTTTTGCTTAATTTGTTGCTGCTGTTGTTGTTGTTGTTATCGGTGTTTTCCACATTTTCTTTAGCTGTTTTTCTTGTTGTTTTTGTTAAAGGTTACATCGTATTTAGATTTACATACATGTGTGTATATGTCTATGTATATACTATATATATATAAATTTGAGTGTGCATGTGTGTGTGGGGGGGAGAGGGAAGGGCGCCATCTTTGATTCAATATCGATATCAATGCATATCGATATATATCGCAAATGCGCTATAATATAATTTCTCAGCGCATCTAAGCTGCTTCTTTACCGATCTCTGCTGCTATACATCATCAGAAATATATATGCAGATGTCTGAGTGTGTGTGTGTGTGGGGAAGGGGAAGTGTGTTAGTGTTAGTGTGTTACATACATATAAAGTTATGCGTGGACTTAAGTGCTAAGGGGGATGCAAAGGATAATGCAAGAAGGTTCAACTAATTGCAAGAGCACTGGGCAACGTTTAAGGAAACGGATATATCTCTCTATCTCTTTCTCTTCCTCTCTCTCTCTCTCTCTCTCCTTCTCTGTCTGTCGCTCTGTCTTTAAACTAGGTTCAAAAGCTGGCGGGCCGTGCGCATCACAAAAAATTTACAGGCTAGTTAAGGTTAGGTTTACATCGCTTACATCGAGTCACATAAAAAAAAAAAACATAGAATTCTATACGCAAAGCGACCCGCAACGTCTCTAGGCTCTATGGGGGTGTGTGTGAGTGTGAGTGAGTGTGTGTGTGTGTGTATTGGGGATTATGCTACACGCTATATGCCTATATTTCTCTGTATATATATGCGAATATATGTATGTATATATTTATATCGATCGCTGGCGCTATTTACAGTCGAAACAGTCAACTGCCGCCGGTGGCCAGGGCCGGAGCGCGGGCCCAAGTCGCACGCTAAAGCTGCTGCAGCTGCACCGTTTGCGGTCAGACATCGACATCCAGATCGATGACCGAGCTGCGATCGTGCTCATCATCCTCATCATCGTCCAGGCCGCCCTCGTCGCAATCGGAGCGGCCGTCCAGTAATTGTCACTGATCCGTTGCGGCGGCCACGTGATGCGCGTGCCCATGGTGCGACTGCTGCTGTTGCTGCTGCTGCTGCTGGTGTGGATGTCCATGCGTGTGCTGCGGATGCGGATGCCCATGATGCGCCTGCGTGTGATGCCCCATCTGGGCGGACTCCTCCGACAGCAGTGCAGCGGCTGCTGCTGCCGCCGCCGCTGCCGCTGCTGCTGCTGCGCTGCCATTGTGCTGCACCTCCAGCCCGTTGACCATCTTCTCCATGCTCTTCAGCTCCGACGGCGAGTGCTGTGCCTGCCGCTTGAGCAGCGACGGCGGCGTTGTCGGCGACATTGATATGGGCCGCGTGGGCGGCGAATGCGATGAGGCACGCGGCCGCGGACTCGAACTCAGGCTACGTGGTCCACTGTCTAGTCCCATGCCGCCGGCGCCACCGCCAGCTCCACTGGTGGCCAACAGATTGGGTGGTGCAGCTGCATCGGCGCTGCCATTGCCACCGCTGCGATTCGCATTGGAGCCGGGCGTGACCGCATCGAAGGCGGAGCCAAGGCTGCCCGGCAAGCTGTACGGCGAGAAGCGATGGCTCTTTAATCCCTGCAGCGGCGACACGGGCGTGTGTCCCGCAGCCGCATAGGCGTGGCCAAACAGTGCCGGATGCTGAGCGGCCAGCGCCAGTTGCGCATTGAAGAGCAGGCCGGGATTGAGGCCAGCCGGATTCATGGCCGCGGCGGCTGCCGGATTGTGCAGCAGACCCAGATGCGGCGGCGGATACAGTCCGTGCGGATAGAGGTAAGGCAACAGATGCGGCGACGGGTGAATCGGTGGTCCCACTGAGATGTTCGGCGACGGATAGCTGCCCGCTGCATTCAGCCCGGCAGCTGCGGCCGCCGCTGCAGCGGCTGCGCCACCACCACCACCGCCGCCAACACCCTCCTTGGGACTGCCTGTCGAGGTGGGGCGAAAGGCACCGCCGGTGCTGCCGCCGACGCTCTCCGAGCAGCTCGAGTCGCTGCCATCGCGTTCCACATCGTCCGCCTGCAGGCGGCGACGCAGTGCCTCCTCGGCGTTGGCAGCGGCCGCATGCTCGCCGGCGCCAGCGCCAGCCAGGTGATTAAACCAGGCAGCGAGTGCGGCTAAACGAGCAGGAGGAGAAGTGGCGAGTAGCGGTTGAGGAGTGAAGAGTAGCAAGTGATGAGTATCGATTGACGAGTAGCGATCAACGAGTAGCGATTGAAGAGTAACGAGTTTTGTAGAACGAGTGATTAGCAACGAGTGTCGAGTAGCGAGAGATCCGTGACGAGTAGCGAGTAACGAGTAGCGATTAGCGAGTTTCATGTAACGAGAAGAGCATAAGCAAAACAAAATCCAAAGTTAGTGAAACAATTCGTCGATCTTCTCCGTCGTCTTCTGCCATGTCTGGCGCATGGAGACTCCTACTCACCCGAATGCTGATGCGCATGCATCTGTTGCAGCGAGTGACTCAGCGGCAACAGCGGACTCTGCGGCGGTCCGACCACATCCAGCAGCTTATCCTCATCGTCCTGCTGATTATCCAGCATGGCGGCCGCATGCGCCGGATGCAGATGCGGCGGCCTGCCCGCATGGCCCAAATGCAGCGGCGCCCGCGAGCTGCTCACGTGCGTCGGATTCAGTTTGTCCGAATCGGACCCTCGGTTGGACATCAGCGCCTGCCTGTAACAACAGTTGGGCGAGAGACAAGAAACAAATTAGAGCATACCGTTGTTTAGGTGTTGATCTATCTATCTATCTAGCTAATTGAGTATCCTTTCCCCTGCTGCTCCAAATGAAATACCGCAACTTAATTACCGTTAGGCATATTTGATTCCATTTAAAAATACACTTCGAAATAGCTGCAGTTATTTCAATGCATCTATCTTTTATTGCAAATCCCGCCCAAAACTATTGAAAATACCAGGAAAATTCAACGTAAAGTCCTCTGCGTAAAATCCTCTCTGTCGCTGCATGCGAAGCTTTTCGCGCTGTTTGTTTTCGCATCAGGCTTTTGGGATCTAGTCGGCAGGGAGGAAGAGAGAGATAGGATGGGGCCACTTGCATAATATTTTGGCTAACTGGAATATCTGTTAAATGATAAAACAACGCTCGCAGCGTATACCCCATCCAGGCAGGGAGGCAGGGCCTTACGAGCGGAACCTTAATTGAAATGTAACAATGGCAGGCGGAAACAGGCGGCAGTTTGTGTCTGGGCCGACAATGAAATTGAAAAATAATTCAAAACACGTTAGTGTAATTTAGTGTCTGCACTGTCCGTAATACACCACGTACGGCCTAAGCCTCGGCTATACGTCCGTATACGTCCGTATACGTATTTTGTACGTTTGCTTTTTTGTTGTTCACACATCAAAGCGGCGCTGGCAGCGTCAGCTCGTGTTCGCCAAATTGGGCAATTTACTGGCGCACACACACACGCACACCCGTACACCCGTACACACACTCACACTCACACTCGCTTGGGCCGTGTGTGTATCATTATCACAGCAACCACAGCCGGAACCACCCATAGACCGTGGCTCGCATAGCTGGCGAATTTGCGCCACGGGCGTCTTCTTTTACACTTAACTGTTTTTCCACCTGTGTGTGTGTGTGTGTGTGTGTGTGTGTGTATGGCTGGGGTGGGTGTGTCTGTGTGTTCGTATGTGTGTGTGCCTAATTTAATAGCAAATCAATTTGTGCTAATCCTAGCAGCGTTACTGAACCACCCACTTAACAACAATGCAAGCTAGCGCGGCGCCCAAATTGGGGCGCAAAAAAAAGCGTAGAAAAATGCGCAAAGTTTCTTTAAGGTGTGTGTGTGTGTGTGTGTGTGTTAATTTGTTGATGTTAGTGTGGCTGCCCAAGCCAGTCAATGAACTGCAAGAAGGCAAAAAGGCTCAGCTGGAGAAAGTAACCTCAAAAAAGCCTTTACTAGCGCAACTAACCTCAAAGAGTTATCGATAACAAGATTCTTGTATATCGAATGCGCTGCATTAATTCAAGCTACTATAACCAGTGTGCAACTTAATGTATTTACTATATTTTTGAGCCCCCCTCCCCTTCCAGTGCCTGGCGCCCAAGTCACCTGGCTGACGCTGCTCCGCTCCTGTTTCTCACATGTAACTCGGCCATAAATTTCAACACTCGCACAAAAGGCAACTTAGACGTTTATCTTGGCTTTTGTGTGCTGCAGCAGGGGGCGGAAGGGGGAGGGTGCTGTGGGTGTTGGGGGCGTTGCGAGGGTCGACCTAACAATTTGGCTATAGTTGAGAAATTGCGCGTTTGTCTGCGTTGCGCTGCTCTGTAATTTTTGAATTACGTCTAAATGTGCAGCTTAAGCCGGGCAAAAGCATCGCACACACAGACAGGCACACACACACACACACACACAGAGACAGCAAGGGAAATTAACAGCGTAAACCGAAATTGAGAAAAAAGTGCGCCAATTGTCAACCAACGCCTGTGGCTGTTTGAGAGCGATAAAGAAAGAGACAGAGAGAGAGAGAAATAGGGAGGGAGAAAGGGAGAGTTGAAGTAGCAAAGCATTTGAATTGCGCAACGAGCTGCTCGTCGAGCTGCTGTTAAAACGTTTTCACTTTAGATTTCCGCTTTTGCCACGCCGCGGGCCATGGACGCAACTGGGCGCACAAAGGCGTCGCGAAAGGGTTGTGCGACAGGGAAGGGAGGGGGCCAGGGCTGTGCTGCTGTGGCTTGCGAGAGATGAATATCATTCCGGCGGAAGTAGCTAGGGTAGGGTGAGGCGGGAGGCGGGAGGGGAGGGGGCTGCAACTGGCATAGTTGCCACCAATTAGCGGAGCTCGCTGTGCGGCAACACCCGAGCGAATGTCGCCATGGCATTGTTGCCACCGTCGCCGTCGCCGTCGCCGTCGCCGTCACAGTTTTTGTTGTTATTGCTGCAATTGTTATTGTTATTATTATTATGATTATTGTTGCTGTTATGCTTGTGTTGCTAATGAAGCAGCGCAGCAGCAGCAGCAGCAAAAAAGGGTTAACCACAAAAGCAAGTTGAGCTGCTTAAATGTTTGTCAAAGCCACAAAGCAACGTCGAGGGGTCAGTGGCGGGGGCTAGCCAACGCAGGGGCAGGGTTGAAGTCGAAACAAAAGTCAATGGCGAAGAGTTCAGCAACTAAGTCGCACTAATTGCCAAGGATTTTGAGCCGAGAGTGTATCAAAAGTTGTTGGCTAAGCGCTTTAGCGGTTTTGGCTCATAAAAACTCGTAGCATACTTTACAGCGCCGTCGCCTAAAATACCTAATTGTGCACACACGCACACGCTGATACTTTCTGCCCCCCTTCCCCCTCCTGCTACGCCACTGCCTGACATGGCTGTCACAGCAATGACCAGTCAATTTTCCCTAACTTTGACTTGCAAAAAGGCCATGACAGGCAGCTCCACTGACAGCCGCACAGTGGAGCAATGGGGGGGGGGGGGGAGCGTGTACAATGGGTATTTTGTGGCATGGTCTAATGCCAATCAAGGCGCTGTAATCAGTTTTACAACAACCCAACGGGGAGGCCTCAAGCTAAATTGCAAAACGGGAAAAAAAGCAAAAAGAAATCAAAGCAAAGCCAAGACTGATGAAGACATGCTGCTTGCTGCCTGTTCCTGCCTGTTGTGTCCTGTCACACTCACACACACCCACACACACACACACGTGCAGTGAGTGAAAATTGATTTGTAACGTTTAACTAGCATTAAATGTCATTCATCATTATGCTAAGTCAGTCCCAGTTCCAGATCCACTCCGTCTTCACATCTATTCAGTTTGCGTGCGGCCGGAAACCGGAACCACTCCAAGCACTGCCCACTCCCCCCGCCCCCTCCCCCCTCTGGCACCACTGAGCGTTTGTTGACTTTTTGGTTATCCTTCAAAAACAATTGCAAAAAGTCAAAAGCATTTGCCTTGGACAGGAGCAGCAGCAGCAGCAGCAGCCTCGTTTGGTCAACAGGAAATTGAAATCAATCCATCAATATGGATTACAACAAGCACAGCAGGGGCGGCGCAGCAGCAAAGCGTAGGAAGGGGGAGTTGGCCGGGGGGCAGCACCAAGGTGCCAGTCATCATCATCAACAACAACAACAACAGCAACAACAACGACGACAGCAACATGAAGCAGCAACATCATTTGTTGACTTTGTGGCCACTTTGAGCAGCTACTGCCCCGCCTCCTGCTCCGCCCCTGCCCCCTGCCGCTGTGCCCTTTGTATGACTTGCAATTTGACAAGCCGCAGGCTAATTAGTTCCGCACAGATTTGACAAAAATTAATGTCTCTGCTAATCAAGCTACAGATACAGATACAGCTACAAATGAGCTTGGGCCCAAGATAAAGATACACAAGCTAAAGATACATTTACAGATACAGATACAGCTAGAAGCTAGACAACTGACCCCTTGGCCAGTGAGTGGCCAAGACTGCCCCTTTTGCTGATTCTCTTGGCTCTGAAGTGCATTTCAAAGTGCTGATTAGTTTGCTGAAAAAACGCCACAGGGGCGTAGAAAGGGGTAGACGGGGGCACGGAGAGGGTACCCAAAGGGGGCTCTTCAATTGTATTGAATTGGATTCGGAACTGTCGAAGCGAAAGGTCAATAGCTCTTAATACTGTTTAATTCTGTTTCGTACATGCTAAGCGAATCGAAGAGGACACTTGAAGAAGGGGAAAGATACTAGAGGGGGATTGATTTCTATAAGCCTATATGCACTATATATCAGTTATCAGTTAAGAGTATTTTAGAAGTGTTGCAATGCAACGTAAGTTCGGGAAATATGCGAAAATTTGGGAAAGGTTTTAATGGGAACTTAAGAGAGGGTTGGAACTCAAGGATGAAAAGAAGAAGGAACGAGAAAGATACTAAGACTATATAAACTCTTCATAGGGAATATCGATAGATATACATATAGAAAATACAGTATATAGAAGTGTGGAGATAAAAATCTATATAAACCTTTGCAGCTTTAGATGGCAACCAATGAGTAGGGTACTTCAACTATCAGAACTTTATCTGTGATCAGGTACTATCGAAACCATCAAGTAAATAGCTCTAGACCTTCGATTACTCGAGCCATTTTATATATATATTTTCCTGATTCTAATTCCAAATTCTTTCCAGTCTTCATCAAGACAGATCTTGCTAAATATGATCAAAGACGAATAGATTCCTTGCTCTTTTAGCTTTCAGTACCTCCCAAAGGCTTTTTCCCCATGCAACTAGTTCTATCCACCTATTTATTCTTCTCCTTGAACATTCGATACCCCCGTCGGTATCCCAGTTTCTACCCCCTAGCCCCGTCTCCAAACTCTAGTGATACTCACTTCTTCTCGCGTTTGCCAGCACCAGTATCACGAAAGCCCTTCGCAAAGGGATTGTTGTCGATTTTCAGTTGAGTTATCTGCAAGAGAAAGTCATCAATATAGTACACAGGGGTATATAGTATAGGATGCATGAACCAGTTGGCCAGTTGTCCAGCTGAGCGGGCACTTACCTTCTCGTTTTGATATGCAGTCACGGCGATAAACTCCGTCTCCTTGAACACGTACGTGCGAAACGTGGAGTAGGGTAGCTTCAAGATATCGTTGGCTCGCACCAAATGAAAGCGCGGCTGATATTTATGCATTGAGTTCAGTATTGTCTGCAGAGTGGACATGCCACAGAGAGAGAGAGAGAGAGAGAGAGAGATAGAGAACAAGATTAGTTAGCTTGGCATGCAAAATGCAATGGGAGCAACAAAAAAAAAAAAATAAACGGCACAAAGTATTCCGTCTGGCGGCAGTAACTTGACAAAACTTGACAGCCCCCAAACAGAGGCAGGCACACACACACACACACCTATACACACACAAGCACAGACAAGTCTAGAGCTAAGCTAAAGTCGCAAGTTATTGCAAATGGTTGGCTGAGGCCGAAAACGCGGCGACATTCCTGACGGCGACCACCCACCAAAGTGCACGAGCT
The DNA here is from genome assembly GCA_018904095.1 of Zaprionus ghesquierei. Taxonomy (NCBI): domain Eukaryota; kingdom Metazoa; phylum Arthropoda; class Insecta; order Diptera; family Drosophilidae; genus Zaprionus; species Zaprionus ghesquierei. The sequence continues at coordinate 19,176,400 of JAEIGP010000394.1, read as the reverse complement.
GCCTGAGCGAGGGAGTGAGAGAGAGAGGGAGATATAGCTAGTGAAAGAGAGGGGAACAGCAAGCGAGTGAGCGAGCAAGCTTGTCGCGTTTTGTCATAAAATATGAATTTGTCTGCAGCGACGCGAAAACGCGCCGCGAGAGCGAGACCCCCCAAGCAACGTCGTCGCCATCGTCGTCGCCGTCGCCGTCGCGGTCGTCGTCTGTTGCAGAAGGAACACCTTTTTAATTACCATAACTCGTCGAATCGACTTCGATTAAACGACAACGACAACCGCAGCGAAACCTCAGCGAAACTAGAAGAGAACTTAGGGCAGCAGAAACCAAGGGGAAACCAAGCAGGGCTTGACTGGGCTGGGCTGGGCTGAGCTGGGTCTGGTCTGGTTCGGGTAGAGACAAAGAGACTAGGCCGTTTCTCTAGGCCTGACCAGCTACAGCTTGTTTTTTCGGTCTGGTTGTTGCTGCTGCTGCTGCTGCGTGTGGACCTCACATGCTGCTGCTGCTGCTGCTGCTGGCGACGACTTCGCCATTTTGTTCGTGTAATTTTGAAAACAAGCCGCGAGTTTTGTCTGCTTCAAGCCAGGCTTGTTGCTGCTGCTGCTGATGGCGACAAGAGCAACACAATGTGGTCTAGCCTTGTCTTGCTGCGCTGCATTCGCACGCCCTCGACCCGGGACCACCAATGGCGTCGGCAGTGGCACGAAGGTGTGACTAATAAGCTGGTTGCACTCGCAGTTCTTGTTGTTGTTCCAGATGTTGCTCACTTGACCACATACGCGTTGGACATGGGAACAGCGTGTGTGCAATCACTGCGAGAGTGCAATTAAATGAATGAAGAAAGAAGCAGCAAAGCTAAAGGGTAGAGCAGCGAGTAGATCAAGTTTTTGCGGAATTGTCGAGAGTGCGCTAAGAACAAGTGAGGTTAGGGCAGTGAGTGAGGTTATGTAGCTGCCTTGCTAAGGAAGGTAGAGCATATGCCAGGCAATTGAGCTGACAGAGCTTTAAATTTCACAACAAAGTGAGTTATTGCAAAGAATAAGTGAGGTTAGAGCAACGAGTGAGGTTAGGGCGACACGTAAGGCAATGAATAGCTTCTATACCGATTGACTTTGGCATAGGTAGAGGAGATTTAAAAGCAGAGATGCTTGGGACTAAAGATGTTAGTACGACGAGTGAGGTTAGCGCAGTGTATGAGGTTATGTAGAGTGTGTTAGCAAAAGGTAGAGCAGATGCTAAGCTCTATAGCTAAGAACTAGTAAGGTTAAATCAACGAGTGAGGTTAGGGCAGTGAGTGAGGTTATGTAGCTGCCTTGCTAAGGAAGGTAGAGCATATGCCAGGCAATTGAGCTGACAGAGCTTTAAATTTCACAACAAAGTGAGTTATTGCAAAGAATAAGTGAGGTTAGAGCAACGAGTGAGGTTAGGGCGACACGTAAGGCAATGAATAGCTTCTATACCATTGACTTTGGCATAGGTAGAGCAGATTTAAAAGCAGCGATGCTTGAGACTAAAGATGTTAGTACGACAAGTGAGGTTAGCGCAGTGTATGAGGTTATGTAGAGTGTGTTAGCAAAGGGTAGAGCAGATGCTAAGCAATAAAGCTTTATAGCTGAGAACTAGTGGGGTTAAATCAACGAGTGAGGTTAGGGCAGTGAGTGAGGTTATGTAGCTGCCTTGCTAAGGAAGGTAGAGCATATGCCAGGCAGTTGAGCTGACAGAGCATAAAATTTCACAACAAAGTGCGTTATTGCAAAGAATAAGTGAGGTTAGAGCAACGAGTGAGGTTAGGGCGACACGTTAGGCAATGAATACCTTCTATACCGATACTATGCTATAGGTAGAGCAGATTTAAAAGCAGAGATGCTTGGGACTAAAGATGTTAGTACGACGAGTGAGGTGAGCGCAGTGTATGAGGTTATGTAGAGTGTGTTAGCAAAGGGTAGAGCAGATGCTAAGCAATAAAGCTCTATAGCTTAGAACTAGTGGGGTTAAATCAACGAGTGAGGTTAGGGCAGTGAGTGAGGTTATGTAGCTGCCTTGCTAAGGAAGGTAGAGCATATGCCAGGCAATTGAGCTGACAGAGCTTTAAATTTCACAACAAAGTGCGTTATTGCAAAGAATAAGTGAGGTTAAATCAACGAGTGAGGTTAGGGCGACAAGTTAGGTTGTGTTGCATGTGTACCATACCGAGTGACTAGGCGATAGGCAGTTGGGGCAGATGATAGCTCATCAAAGAGCCACAAATTGTCTAACTTCTGCGCTAATGAGAAGCTTAACAGAAAGGACAACTTAGGGAGTAAAGCAGTAAGCAGTGAAAGCATTGCACCAATTTGATTGAGAAGGAGCAAAGGGCTTAACAGCAGCTCAAACCCCAGCACATTAAACCCCTACATACTCGTACATTACTCGCTGTGCGCTGCATTAACCCATTGAGTACACGTAAGCCGTGAGAGACAATGCAGCACAGCGCGGACTGCAAAGCTGCTCGAAAGCTGCAAATAATGATTAATTGCCACAAGCCGCCATTTTCGAGTGTGGCAGAGAGAGGGAGCAAGAGGCGTATGGCTGTGGACATTGGCGCTGCGCGTTGCCGTCGCATACAAGTATATCGCCTCTGACACGGCCGATTTGGGGCGACTGTAAAAGGCGAACACTTTTTTATTGCCGCTCATCAATCAAATCGGCGACGCGCAGCAGAGGGAGAGATGGCAATGGCGACGCGGCTTAGTCCATAAATCGGCAGGCAAAACGCGTTCGTCGTCGTCGTCGTCGTCGTCGTCTACTTAAAATGTCATTTGCTAATTTGCTTTAAATTTATTGACACATAAATTCATTTAGGCCGCTGCAACAGCAGCAACAGCCACGGCAGCAGCAACAGCTACGATTATCGTAATCATCAAGTGAATTACTCAACTCGTTGTGGTTTCTCGGCGTTTTGCGTTTTGCATTTTGCATGTGTCTAGAATTTATTGATAAAACAATTTGCATTATTACGCGCAATTTTATTCAATTTTTTTTTTTGTATTCTGTTTGCCAGTGTTTTTAGTTGAGCTTTCCGTCTCGCTGGGCGTGGCAATTGCCAGAGGCGCAAAATTGTCATTTAAAATGTCGTTCGTCGACGTAGTTGCTTGCTTTGAATTGCGATTTAAATGAAAATAACCGTGAAGATAGCCATAAAAGCAACAGTAACAACAACAACAACAACAATATGCACGCTGTGCATGCACATGCATGTCTGTGTGAGGCGATGTTGCTGCTGCATTTCAGCTTTTCAAATGGGCATAAACAAGTCTAATTAGACATGAAGTGCGATTACACGGACGCCACGCAGTCGTCGCTGTGTTGTCGTCACTCAACAAGCAACAAATCAGCAACAGCAACAACAACAACAACAACAGCAACGGCAGCAACAACAAGCACAGCAATTGTTGCAGCTGCTGCTGTTGTTGTGATTTTGTACGCTGATTGAATTGATTGACAAGCTGCAGTTCGCTTGCTTGCTCTGTCTCTGTCTCTATCTCTATCTGTATCTCTTTCTCTCTCTCTCCCCTCTCGCTCTATCTCTGTCTCTGTCTCTAATGCAATTATGCGTCAAATATTGTCTAGATTTTTCGTATATGATTGTTGCTGCTGCAATCGAACGCAACTAATGCAAAAATTCAGCAACATCAGCAACAGTTGCTGCTGCTGCTGCTTGTTGCATTGCTGCACGTTTCTAGTCATGCTGCTGCGCTGCAAGTGCTGCGCGCGCCACTCTCCAATCCAATCCATGGGCCACTTAATCACTCTATATATATTGACCAAGTGACAAACTGATTGAGCCCCGCCGGCAGCCACGACCAAAAAAGGCAGCAGCAATTTTGGTGTTGCTGCTGCTGCTGTTGCCGTTGCTGCCGTTGTTGCTGTTGCTGCGGGGCTGCGTGTGCAGTTGCCTTGGGGCCGCATCTTTCACGCTAGTCATGTGTCCCGATGCAGCGCCCCCGCGCACAGCCCCCTTCTGTCTCTCTCCCTCCTGCTGATTGCCGCCCCTCCTTTTCGCAGTGACACGTTTGTTTTGGACTTTTGCGTGTTGATTGCTAAAGGCGAAGTTGCTGTTGGTGCTGTTGTTGCGATTGCTGTCGCTGTGGCTGTTGCACACTCATTGTTGGCATATTATCACATAATTTAACTGATGATGGCACCACAACAGTTGCTGTTGCTGCGCGTGTTGCTGTTGCTGGCTTGTTTGCTCAGCGTTGTGTGATTGCTGTCGTCGGCTTGTTGCTGCTGCACTCGCTTGTCGCCTGTCTGGCAGTCCATGCTGTTGCTGGCGTGCTGCTTAATTGAATGATCACTCACACTTTGATTTGGCATGTTTTGTTCGCATGCAACTGGCAACCGACAACTATTGCCAACAACAGCAGCAGCAGCAGCAACAGCAACAGAACGCGACGATCGCTAACGGTTATCGACAGTTGCATCGAGTGAACTCTTAACTTACACTTCGATATCTCCACTAGATCGTGAGTGAATGCCAGCAACAACAGCAGCAACAACTGTAACAACTGTAACAACAACAACAACAGCTTCAAATTACAGCTAGTTGTCAGGCTCGTCAATTGGTTTGTGTGCGGGAGGGAGAGGGGGTAAGTTATGTGGTGCGATGTAAGGCATGTAAATTGCAGCTAATGCGAATACTTATTTTTTATCGAAATATCGATAGGCAATGACAATGTGCACAAGGAGCAACTGATATAGGCTTGTTGCAGCTTAGCAAGTCGACTCAACACTAAATGTTAAGAATCGATAAAAATCGTTATCGATACAAAATCGATTATAAGTTATCGCTGTGAACTATTTATAGCCCGTTACTGTCATTATTTTCAAGCTCAAGTGCAGTCTTGTTTTATTTTCTATCTTTCGATTAACAATTCTCGATTGTCGATTGTCACCGATGCTCACCCGTCGCCAGTTATTGCCCTGCTCAATTAGGCAACACTGGCACTGGACAGGGAGGCCGGGGCAGGCGGGCACCAAAACCATTTTCGGGCTACCTGTTGACCAATTATGGACATAATTGAAGGCGCCGACAACGTTGTCGTTCGCGACGAAGTCGTCGTCGATGTCGATGGCGATGGCGATGACGATGTCGTTCGCTGAAGATGGGATGCACTCTGACTAAGCGCTGCCGGGAGAGATGTTCGTTCTTGCTCGCCCCGCCTTTTGCCCCTCTGTCTTTCTCGCAGTTTCTTAATTTCTTTATGAAGCTGTCGCTGTATTGTCTTAAGCTGCTTTCCGAGAGCCAAATCGATATGCATATTGAGCGATCTATACCATAAATATCGACACGAAAACGCGGCTCGAAACATGTCTTAATTAAGCCAGCAGGTCAGCCATGGCAGATGGGAAGGCGACGGAGAAGATGATGTGGATGTGGAAGGGAGTGAAAGGTGGGACCCACCATGCAGCCAACCAAGTTTTACACACACACACACGCAGAGCCGTCTAGATTTACATATTGTTGTATATACATTTGTATAATCGGTAAATTATGCATAATTTTATGGCCGAAACGAAGGCGAAAAGACAAAAGACACAAAATACGAGCAGTAGCTGAGATGTGTTGCCGGTTCTGAAGCCACCCAAGAGCAGCAGCAGATTCTACAGATTCGAAATTCATTGATCGCTAGAGGTAGATCGTTGTCATCTCTAGTGCGATAAGAGACGAATCTAGAGATGGAAGTTCATCGTTTGCTAAAGGTTGCATGCTATCATCTCTAGAGAAAGAGAGAGAGAAAGACACAGAGAGAAAGAGTGGGCGAGAAAGTCTCCAGAGAAGTTTAAAGATCGAAATTCATTGATCGGTTCGAGTGATTGTTCTCATCTCTAGTGCGATAACACAGAAATCTAGAGATGGAAGGTTGCTTGCTATCATCTCTAGAGAAAGAGAGACCAAAGAGAGAAAGAGTGGGCGAGAAACTCTCCAGAGAGAAAGAGTGGGCGAGAAAGTCTCCAGAGAAGTTTAAAGATCGAAATTCATTGATCGGTTCGAGTGATCGTTCTCATCTCTAGTGCGATAACACAGAAATCTAGAGATGGAAGGTTGCTTGCTATCATCTCTACAGAAAAAGAGAGTCTCCAGAGTAGTGTGGAACCTATTGATCGATATAGGCTACCTCTTTCATGCTACGTGCTTCGTTCTGCTTGCTCCCATCTCTAGTTGCGCTGCCCAGAGAAGTCTCTCTCAAGCAGGCAGCGCAGCTGATTGAGCATTTTTATTTAAATAACGTCAAAATTTATTTACAATTTATAACAATTCTTGTGCGGCGGCTGCTCAGCTGAGACACACAGGTGAGACTCAGTTGGGACTCAGGTGGGGCTCGTATCTTTTGGTGGTCGTCATCGATTGAACGGAAAATGTTAATTAAATGGATTTACATTTTAATGACAACACGAAGCGGGGCAGGCAGCGCAACTGATTGAGATACAAGCGCGGGGCCAGTGAAAGAGAGTTGCTGTTGCTGTTACCTGTTGCTGCTGCTGCTGCTGCCGCACAAGAATCACAGTGGCAACACAGTCACAGCTGCCCCGTTGTTGTTGTTGTTGTCTCTGTTCAGGCAGCCAATTGCAAATTTGCTAAACAAAATGGGCGGCAACAAATGGTTGCATAAGGTGAGGGGGGGAGGTGGCATGGGCGGAGCAGCCAAACGAAATCGATGCTAATGATGCCTGCGCCAGGCTGCTGCGACTGCGCAGTCGTTGCCTTTGTTGCTGTATGCAAATTTGACGCAGACGCAGTCACGTACCGTGCCCACTTGCCCCTTGCGCCTTGCCCCTCTGCCGCGCTGGGCTGCCCCTGGCGTCACAGTCGATTGGGCAAAACAAAACTGCTACGATTTAAAATTTTGCATTGCGTTGCGGTTCGCTGAAGCGCGCTCAAGTGGCCACTGAGCCGAGTGAGCAAATGCGCAGCAAATCGATAGCGATGACGATGACGATGATGAGTGCGTTGATTGATCGCATGATCACATGATCACATATTGATGTGTGATGGCTGTGAGTGTGTTAATTATCGATACGTTATCGATCGTGTTATCGATAACTATATCGATTTGTTATCGATAGTCAACTATGTACTGCACACCATGCTGACCAACCTCAACCGCAGCTACACGCTGTGTGGCTCCACCAACTCATTAGCCCCACAGCGATTAAGTTTATCGATAACGCATAAACAATAAGCCGCAACGATAATTTGCACAATTATTTATGATTTTCACTGGCAACAAAACCCACTCATAATGGCATAAATATCGATACACATTTATCGCCGGCACGCAAACCAGAGGCGTCATAAATAATGAACACCCCCGCTGCCCCCACCCTCCCTTTCGCGCTCCCTCTCTCATGGTCGCTCGCTCTTTCAGGCTCGTCTTGGCTTACAAATGAGCGCAGTTAGTTATGGCCATGCTGTCATAGATAAACGAGGAGCGGCTGATGGGTGAGAGCGCGGCTACTGCGGCAGCTCCTGGCGACCAAAACCCATCGCCCTCTCTCGGGGGCTATCAGCAGCAAATGACAAATATTTCAAATGATTTCAACACTTTGCCGACAGAGCGAGAGCGAGAGAGAGGGAGAGGCAACTACTCCGCCTAGTCGAGGCACGCGGATGATTTGCGTTTTATTGCAGCTAATAAATTGAATGCGACCCACCGCGTTGCAACGATCCACAGCGGCGGCACTGCCCAAAGTCAACTATTTCGCATTGACTATTTGTTGCGATAAGTCGGAGGTGCCTCTGGTTCTCTCTCTACCTCTCTCTCTCTCTGGCTGTTGCATGCCACATGCAACTTGGCGGCGCGCATGCGTGTGTGCATTTCAATGCAACACTGATAAAGGTGTTCAACGCTCGATGACATTAGCACCAGCCAAATGCCGCATGCCGCACGCCGCAATCAACTGGCCCGCAGAACGTAGCCCGCAGTTGCCGTCGCCGTCGCCTTCGCTGTTGCTGTTGTCGTTTTGCCATATTTGTCGGCACCTTTTGTTCTTCTTTATTAAAAAGGCGAATAATCATAATAAAGAACCAACAACGTGAGCGTTGTTGTTGTTGTTGTCGTCCATTTAGCCACTGAGTTTTGGATGAGCAGCCTCGGCAACCGTCGTCGCCGTTGCCGCCGCCGCCAAGCGAGTTTTGTAGCCGCTCTTCAGCTTCGACTTCGGCTTTGGCTTTGGCTTTTCTGTTTTCAGTTTGTCAGTTTTGGGTTCGGGGAGCAGCTCGTTCGGTAGCCGCTAGACTTGGACATTAATCGATAACACTTGAGTATTTTTTCATGTTTTGCAGGCGAGCCATTAAGCGATTGTCCACCAACAGTTGTTGTTGTTGTTGTCGCTTGTTGTTGTTGTATATTTAGGCAACTAAACGTGTGTTTGAATGTGTTGCTGCTGCTGCGCTACTTTGGGATGGGCACAAGTTGCTCTAGTTCTCGCCTCGATCGCCACAAATCGTTGTACGATCGAGAGATCTTTAAACGACGATCGCATGGGGTGAGGGAATTCATTAAGCTAATCTGATAGATTCGTCAAGCTAGTTGCTGATCATTGGCATAGTTAAAGCTCAGATCCAGCGATCCTAAGTTGTGGCTAATGAGTTTTCATGATTTTGAAGATCATTTCCAAGCTGAAGATCTGGAAAATGTTTCTCAGGGATCTCTAAGTCTATTTTACAGTCTATGTTAAGTTCAAATTGAATTTTAATAATGGCTAGGCTTTCTTTGATCACTTTGTAGAATTGTTCTAGTTCTTTCTCATTTTCTTCTCTTCGCTTGTTTCAATCATCTTTCTTTTCGTAGCGCATTTAGCTGTTGTGCTGGCCCAAAATCCGCTAAATTTTGGACTGTTCGTACTCGATAATGTCACACTGAGAGCCGCCGTTGCAGGCGCTCTGTCCCTCAGCTTCCCCTTCCTCTCCTGCCCAACTCACCTAACCTTTCCTTTACCTTTGCCATATTCCTGTTGCGCCAATCCAGTTTCGAAGCTGCTCGCCTGCTTAATGAAATTCAACTTAAAGCGTTAATGATGATACGAACGAAGCGGCGTCTCTTACTGCGATAACAGCCCCCTTTCCTTATCCCTTCCCGAGCCCTCTTCCTGCCTCGGGGTACCAAATCCGAATGCCTGATGTCGGACTGCGCCTGTTTATAGTCAACACTCGGCAATTACTAAAAGACAAATTTATTTGCACGCATGCATATGATGCGGGCCCCGACTTGGGTTCAGACCGGGACTGGCACTGGGTCTGGCACTGGGTTTCTGCCTGGGTCTGTGCCTTGGCCTGGCACTTGGCTACGTTTGTACGAACTTGGCTCTTGTTGAGTTCTGTCGCTTTCAAGGGGCAGCTACTGTGTTGCTGCGCTGTCGCCGGCGACATGGACAAGTGTTAAGCATAATGCAGACACACTTAGCGTCGACTTCAAGAGAGTGAAAAAGAGAGAGGAAGCAGAGTGTAGAGAGGAAGAGGGAGGGAGGTAGGGGTACCTTAATTGAAGTGCGGTCGCGTCGCCTCATTGGCGTTAAGTGTCGATAAATTAAGTATACGCAATGTGCGTCCCATGCCTAAGTTGAGAGAGTACACAAAGAGCTTCTCTCTCCCGATCTCCCGATCTCCCTCTCTCTCTCTGTCTCTCTCTCGCTCTGTCCATTGTGCATGTGGATTATCTGTTGATCTGTAAATCTGCTACTGGGCTAGAGCATTTCGGTTTGCTTTGCTTTTTATGAATGACACTCGTCGCCGTCGTCGTCGTTGAGAAATGTGAAAGGCGCATCTTGGTTGGGCTGCTGCGCATAAATTGCTGATAATTTACAGCATATAAAAATCAACACAAAACATTTTATGTTAATGAAAATAAAAGTGGAGCTCACCGGGGCCACCAGGTGAAAGCCCCCATCCATGGCGGCACAGTCAGTATCATCATCAACATCAGCGGATCCCCATCATCATCATCGTGATCATCGTGATCATCCAAACAGTAGCGAGCAGAGAAAAACGGCCGCACAGGCAGGCTCTGGTAACCCCAACCCCATCGGGTACCCTCGCACAATTAATGAGCGACGCCAGGCAACTAATGAGCGCAATTTATATTGAGCCTCAGAATAGAGACGAACAGGAGAACCAAACCAAACCAAAGTCAAGAGAGAGAGAGAGAGAGACCGAGTCTCTTTGGCGTTTTTTCGGGATGTTGTTGAACCCGACATTGGCTTGATGCGATGCTCGCGATAAGGCACAGATCAACTGAACCGATTTGAAAGAGTTTCATCAACTTGCAGACAGCAGACAGCAGTCAAAACGGGTTCTGGGTGAAAGCTCAATTTCATCAATTCCTTAAAGGCTCATCTTGCGCTCAAATTTGAATCCGCAGGTTTTCAGGGCGTTTTTCATTTATTTTCGAAAGTTAAAATGGGCGTTTATCTGGGTTGAAATGTTTTGCACGTAATTTGATTGGATTTAAGCTACATGGCGAGCTTTTTCAGGAGCTTTTGGGCAAGCTTTCAGCGACTTTCAACTACAACTTGTTATATACATTAACAAAAGGTTTGGCAGAGCTTAAAGCAGCTGGAAAGGAGCTTAAAGCAAATTAAGCGAGTCTAAGCTTGACTTAAGTCGCTTTTAAAGCTCTTCACTCGCTATTGATGCTTGCTAAGCCGCTTAAGCTCGCTCCCCCTCAGTCTCCCTCTCTCCCTGTCTCTCTTCACGCCTCATTTCTCGCAGCTTATCACGCCCATTTGGCCACGATCACGATCAAAGTGGATTGTGTGTGTGTGTGTGTGTGTGTGTGTGTGTGCGTGTGTGTGTCTTACTAAATGCGAGTGCGTGTTTTGAAGGTAGCCGCTATCTTATCGTCGCGTAAGTAGTCCGAGTGGGTCGCCCATCCCGTCGTTCCGTCATCCCGTCACACCATTAACTTTGTTTTATAACTTCATTTCGGGGGCAGCATCCGTCAGGGAACAAATCGACACTTGTTTAATATTTAAATTTCCAATTTTGATTATCGTTTGTTGTTGCCCTCGCTTCCTATATGCATAGATATAATTTAATGAATGAAGCGGACGGTGAAGCGAAGGCCCAAAGACGTGACCACCATCACACGCTGCGAGAGGTCCGATTTTTTTATGAGACTGCGACTGGGACGGGGACTGGAACTCGGACTTCGACTCGGACTGTGGCTAGGCCGGATAAGCCGCAGCAGCAGCTCTGCCCGCTTCTATTTAAGTTCTTTGCTTAATTAACGAAAGGAAAAGGCAAAGCGTAGCGAAGAATGGGACATAAAAATTAATTAGCAGACCAAAAAACAAACGAAGAAGGAGACGAGGAGGAGCAGAAGGAGGGAAATAGTTATATGAAATCAAATGCTACGTTTAGGGTATGGCAAGGTAAACGTAAGGCTAACGGTGCATGTGAACTACTCTTAAGGTGGGGAAGGAAGGCGTGGCTAACTCGACACTTGTATCAGTCGATGGCGCCCAACGTGGGCGCAAATTAGACGACAAGTTCGTGTACAAAATGCAGTTCAGCTCGCCTGCAACGTGGGGTACCCTCACTTTTTCTCTCTACTTCGTATTCCACTTTGAATTCATTCATCAAATTACGTGCCTATGTGTCGTCGCCCCTCTCGTGCCCCATTCCCCCTCGATGTATGCTGTGCTCATAATTAAGTGTAAATTTATGTAAATTTGTGCGCAGTGTCTGCCCCTCCCCCACACCACCGAAACTAGTCGGGGTCGGGGGTCGGGGCTTACCTGTTGATTGCCTTTTCGTTGATTGAGGAAATTGTCGTCGGTCGCGCGGTCGATCGACTTGGTCTTTCGGTGTTTCGTTTTTCGTTCCAAATTGGCAGCTAATCAGTGGGCTAAATGCAACGGAAATATCAAAATGTCTCTGCCATATATAGAGAGTGTTTTGTTTTGTTTTGTTTTTGTTTCGTTTCGTTTTTCCACTTCACCTCCCACTCCGGCCCACAATTTCCGTGCGCTATGCTAATGAGATCGCTGCGATCGGTGCGACTATTTAGGTGGCCCCAAAAGAAAGTCGTATTCGTAGTCGAATTCGAATTCGAATTCAAGTTCGAGTTCGAGTTACAAGCATTAATTTATAACGTGGCTGGTGGCAACAGCTTCCAGCTTGAAGCTACGGCCTCGACTGTGTTGCCTCCTCTACCCCTCCCTCCTTTCTCCCCTGTCGATGCAGTTGCTCATCAAAGCCATAAAAATGTGCGTTAATAACATTGCCGCCAAAGTAAAGTTGGCAATAAAATGGCAGATTCATGTGACGATGACGACGGCGATGGCGACAGCGACGGCGCTGCTACCGACGCGTTTGGTGGGAAATACGACCCTGGCTATAAGGCTATAAGTATAGCTGCAACAGCGACGGCAACGGCAACGGCGACGGCGACGCTGCCTGCAACTTGCAACGCATTAAAATTTACGTGCCATAAATTTCCACACAAGGCTGCGAGCTTGCCACCGCTGCCACCGCTGCTGTTGCTGCTTTTGTAGATTCGCATTTATGCGTTTAATGATAAAGAAGAACGCGAACGACCTGCACAGCCGTCTCTCTCCCGCTCTGTCTCTCTCTCTCTCTCTCTCTGGCTCACTCTGCGTAGCGTGCTGCCAGCGGTAGCCTAAGTGCCGCATTGCGTTTCTTTTCTTCTCCTCTCGTTGTTGTTGCTCTCTTTGGGGTGCTACCCCTAGCGGCCACACAGGCGCGCACAGACTGCACCACTGCGGTGGGTCTCCGCCGTTGGCCTGCTATAAACGGATCGTGTAGATCGCAGCGGATCAAGAAGAGGCGAGAGGAGAGAAAGAGAGACGAAAGGAGATGAAGAAACAGCGCTGCCTCACTATAAGGCGACATTGCTGCAAGCTGGCGCCCAACGTGAGACGCACAGATTAAGTTAGCAACGGAGTAGGGAAATCTTTATGAGTGGGAGATGTTGGAATTTCTTCTAGACTGTCAAATTTTTAGTTGATCTAGGCAGGACATCAATTTGCCAAGGGCTAATTTTGATCCAATGAATCGCTTGATGTTCCACAAAGTTAGGCTGCATGAAAGTGAGGTTAGAAGTCATGGCGTGAGTGTCACCAAAACACATGTTAGGCTACAAAAAGAACCTATCTATATCTACATATGCCACATTAAAGACCTTTAATTCCAAAGTCGAAGGTGCTGGGGGAAGTTCCATCGCATATTTGTTGAAATTTACATAAGCCTAATTGAAATTCGCCAGGCCAAAATTCGCGCTGAGAACTTGCGACACTTTACCTACACACACACACACACACACACACACAGACGAGCCTACAGACATGGCCACACAATTAGGTACGGCCTTGCGGGCCGCGTTATTTTGGCTGATCGTCGATTTGGCCGCCGCTTAAGCCTAATTAACAAGTCTCGCATAGTATGGCAAATGCGTCAAATGCGCACGCGCAGCAGCCCAGTTGCAGCAGCAACAACAACAACTTGCAACAACAACTGGCAACTTGGCGATGAGAAAGGCGATTGCTGCCACACAATTGGCGTCGATTTGGCGACGGCGGTGGCGGCGGCACGCACTTCATGCAAAGCAGCCTCGCGCAGGACAGCCTCGCAAAGGACAAGCAACGGCAGAGGGGGGAGCGAAGGGGGAGGGGCGACTAAGCCGGCGCCTGTTTGCGTTGTTGTCGTTCGGCGGCGACTGCGGCGCGTTCGCTTGAAGATGAATGTGTGTCGTTGTCGCTTGTCGTCGCCGTCGCCGTGGCCGGCTGCTGCTGCTGCCGCCGCTGCTGCTGTTGCACGTTGCACGTTGCCAGCTTGTCAGCTCGTGTATTTTGTATGTAATTGGCTTGGCTCTTAATAGATGGGGCACATGGGGCACTGGCCGTGCCACCGCTGGCGGCGGCGTCACCTGTCGCCTACTGTGCAGCCTTAGCTCGTAGTTTACTTTCGGCTGGGGCAACAGCCACAGCAACAGCAACGACAACAAGCGACATGCGGCAACCGGACCGAACGCCATCCCAATTCCAGTTCCCTTCTTGCCCCTTTTGGCGGCGCAACCAAAAAGCCAAAGACATTTGCAAATCTTTTGTTTCTCATGTCCGATCATTTCTCATATAGAGGCGCGCAGGCGACGACAAGCAGCAGCAGACACACAGACAGAGAGACAGAGAGAGAGGGGCAGAGAGCCGAAGATCCCCGAGATCCAAGACGACAAAGGCATACCGCAGGCGCCAGGCCCAAATACAGGCAGGGCCAGGCAGAGGGGGGGCGCAGCTACAGGGTTGGGGAGCAGGCAGCGAGACAACGACAGGGACGGCTCCACGCAAAACGAGCTCACAAAACGAGCTTGCCAGGGGAGGGGGGAAGCATTCAGAGAAACGACGACGCACGAGCGCTGTACGTGTCTGTGTGTGTGTGTGTGAGCGCCAGCAGGAGCTGCAGGATGCGGTCACCGTCGTCGTGGCATTGTCTTGGCTCGCTCGAGCGACATTCAAATCTTAACTCGAAATCAAGCGCAGCAACGCCAGCGCCAAACAAATTCGAGCTGCCAAAATAATAAGCAGCAAACTGACCCCCTACTCCACCCCCCCCCTGCCTCCTCTCCCTGCTGCAAGACCCTCCTGAGTGGGGGCAGCGACTGTGGTCAGCGAGACAAATGCGTTGCTGTTGCTGAAGGTCGCCCGGCTAACGCCAGTTCCCTTTTGCTTCCCCCCCCGCCACCTTCCTCTCCCGATGCTGCCATAAAAATGTAGTTGGGGCAAGAGGAGGTAGGTAGGGGCGGGGGGCCTGTGGCACGGCTCTGCAGATAAGAAATTTTTGCTGAAAACTCGTGCGCGCTTCTTTGCAAAAAGGAAGCGACAAGCAGCTAAGTTTTGTGAAGAAGTCGCAGAACGACCGGTTTCATCTATAGCGCATAAACATGTGTATATATAGATATATACATCTGTGTGTGTGTGTGTGTGTGTGTGTATATTGATGACGACGATTTTTTGGCGACCGCCTGCCTGCATAAAATTTGTTTGCCAAGAAGCATGAGAAACAGCAAGGGGCAGCAACAACAGAATCAGCAGGCAGCGACTGAGGCAGACAGTGGAGACAGTGGAGACAGGAGACAGTAGAGTAGAGAGGAGAGAGGGCCATACAAATTGGCTTAGGACGGCGTCGGTAGCGCTGGCGCATTTTAGATGCCTATCAGTAAATAGAACACAAATGAAATTCATCGATAGAAATCGAAATCGCAGCAACAACAACAACAATGGGGGCGGTTGGCCAAATCAAAGGGTAAGGCTAAGGGAGAGGGTAAGGGAAGGGGGAGGGGGAAGCACGCTGTGTTGCCGCTGCTGCTGCTGTGGCAACCATGTGATGGAGTACACATGTTGCCGTGCACTTCTCGACGAGGCACGACGACAACGACAACAACAACAACAACAACATGGCCAATGGCGGCGGCAGCCAATGCCAGGCTGACCTTTTGCCCTTAACTCCCCTTAAGCCCAAGCCTCCCCCTCCTTCTCCCCATGCCTAGTCAGAGTAGCAGCCGCAGCATGGCTCAAAATTACAAGCAATGCAACACTTAGAGGCACCGCACCACCCGGTAGTGCACGTTCAGCCAACCACCTATCAGCACTGCGCTTTGACATCATCCTCAGACAGCTTCTCCCCCCTGCTGCCCAGCCTGTCTTTGTCGCCGTCGTGAGCAGCGGGTGGCCACAATGGCCGCCAGTTAGTGGCTGCGGTTAGATTGGTAGCACCGCCAGCGACCCTTGGCGGCACAAAAGCTAAGCTCAACTGCAGCAAAAGATGCCAGCAAGCTGCTGTTTGTAAGCTTGTTAGTTGACACTGTCAATGAATGTGAGCTTTGAGGGAGCTTTTTCAGCAAAAGCTTCTTTTGTATAAACATATTAATGTTTCAAGCTGAAGAACTCATTACAAATTGCTTACACAGTAGATACTTTTGCTTAAAGCTTTAGCTAGATTTAACTTGGTAAAGATCTCGGGATATATACTTTACTTAGTTCTATGTGTATCATTAAACCTTTTGCTTATTAGTCGAAGGAGTCTACGTGAATGAGCTTTGGTGAGCTTTTTAAGCAAAAGCTCATTAAATTTGCAAATTGCTGCCTAATCAGTTTAAGAGCTTTGACGAAGCTGCTTAGAGCTTTAATCAAAAGCTTTACCAAATGTAAAATAGTTTCTATGCTCTGTTTATAACAAATACGATTTGTATTCCATTTCTCAATCGACCCAACCCATTCCAATTCATTCCTTGCGACCGCAAACCCTTTCGCAGTAGCCCCTTAAGTTGTTTGATTAGCTCGATTAATCCCTCATTTAGCCCCTGTTTCTCTTCGCTTGATTTCCTTTCCCAGTCTTCTGTGTGGGCTCCCTCACACACACACACAAACTGGACAACCCCTTAACTGTTTCTGTTTCTGTTGTTGTTCAAGTAGCTCACGACTTTTGTCAATTAATCAATAACAATAGAAATCTCTGGCCGTTGGCGACATGAGCGAGTATGAGTCGAATCCAAGCTTGGAATAAAAACAAATGCAAAGCCAAAGCAACGGGGGCAACACACAGAGAGGAGCCTAATCCCCCCTAATGACGTTGCTGTTGTTGCTGCTGATGATGATGACAAAATGCCAAACAACGGGCCAGACACAGCAGCTGCCTGGAGGTCTGCGGGCAACCTACTGTCGACAGGTCTCGATTTGTAGGGCCATACGAACCGAAAAAGGTCAAGTGGAGGCTCTCAGAGCCTGAATGCGCCTCTGTCCGTAGCTCATTCTCACATCATTAATTACAAAATTATTGGGTTTTTGCTGCTGCTGCTGCTGTGTGTCCACACACACACACTCACACACACACTCGCACTCGCACAGGTGTATGTGTAAACGTACAACTGTCCACGCATAGCCGCAGGAACTGTAACAAGACCTAAGACAACGACTAAAAATCCCCCACAAAAAAAGAAGACAGAAAAAAAAATATATAAAAACTAAAGACAAACGAAAAAGCAAAATGTTAATTTTGAAATCTTCGTGGGAACTGAAATTAGTAGTTAACACAGACACGCACACACACGCGCACATACGCAGCGCTGCGTAGGACTTTGCTTATACCCTGCACTGTATTTGTAGGGGTCAAATGCGGCCAGTTATGAGACTACACAGAGAAGGAGAGAGAAGTAAATGAAGAGAATTTTCATTTTAAGTATTTTATTGGCTATCCCATCGTAACTCAGCTTAGGGACTAGCTATACCCAGTAAATTTGGTAGAAAGCTTTGACTAACCCTTTGAATAGCTACTCCATTCAGATTTGTTATATTTCTGCAGTTAAAGCTCGTAAGATACAAAATTGTTTAAGTTATTTTTGTACAGGGTATCTCACACGTGCAGCCACGCCATTTACCTGTCTTCTCTTGCTCTCTTCAATCTGTGAATCTTGTAGCTTGGCCTGCGGGCGGCCTACAGATATTAGCATTGTTGATTATCTAGATGCTCCCAAAACGAATAAGAGAAAGAGCGAGAGAGAGGGGGGTAAGGGGAGGGGGGGATGCCTTGTATATTGCATGTTAATTACGCAGCGCACGCTCGATAGCAGGCAGGCGTATACTCTTTCCCTCTCTGCAGCTCTGCAATAATTGGAGCCCAATCTGAGTCACGGCGATGATTGACTGGGGCCCGTCTCGAGCCTCACAGACATCTTTGGGGGCAATTAAACGATCTCGCGCGTGTGTGTGTGTGTGTGTGTGTGAGGCCGAACAGATGCCATGATTAATATGTTTTTGAGTAGTTCTTGGCTGCAGGCCACACTCAGCCGAAGTTAACAAGCCTCTCTACCTCCGAGTCGCGTCTTCAGTCCTCAGCTACGTCTTGGCCAGTTGACAAATTGTCTGTAAATGGCTGCCAGACAAAACTGGAACACACGCACTGCGCCTGCGGCTTTAGAGGGGCGAGGGGGGTGGGGGGAAGCAACACGATTAGAGTGGGAGACAAGCGAGTCGATCAAGCTGAGCTCAAATTGATGGCTAACGATTTCATATGTTTGCCTTAGCTCATTATCAAGCAAGACGAGAAGAAAAGAAAACAAACAGACAGCAAAAGCTCCCGTAACGGATCATTAGCAGTGGAGCGAGGGAGGAGGGACAACTAAGTCGAAGTTCGATATTAGCTCCAAAGCAATCCAAAGCAAGTTGCCACAAGTTCTAGCAAGTAACTCAGTTCGAATCGCATTACTCGCTTCATTCGATCACTCATTGAGCTTAGCCGTGCTAATTCAGGCTGACAGCAGACACCTGTAGGTGGGGGAAGAGGGTACAGGCAGAGGGGGAGGCACTCATAATGGCAATCGCATTCGGGCAAATGGCAATCCTATTAAGTCAAGGCGCAGCTTTAAGAAATCCAATTAAAAGCGAACAGCGCCAACAAAAAATGCGAATGCCAAATACAAATTGCAAGTGGCAGCAGCAAAGGGGAAGGGGGGCAGGAGCAGGAGCAGAACCTGGAGCAGCTTCATCGACTGGAGCTGCTGCAGTTGGAGGCCGTGACAATAAGCATAATGGCTGGCATGATGGGACTTCAGTTTCAGTAGCTGAATCTCAGCATAATAATACGTTAATAATGACTGAATGAGTGAGTGAGTGAGTGAGTGAGTGAGCGAGTGAGCGAGACAGCGAATGGGTGGAATGAATGTGCCTGGTGACGCGGCTGAAGAGCGCGAAACACTCGAAAGACATTAGCGCACTTGAACATGCAGCATAGCCGACCCCGGGGTGAACCTCAGTGGGAGTTGGGAGGTGGAACGGGCAGCGGGAGGGCGGCTGCAGCAGGATAAGCGGAAATGCGACTGGCACTTATTGAACGGAAGTGTTTTATTTCAGCAAATGTGCGAGAGCCTAATGAGCAGCGCGTGAGAGAGAGAGAGAGAGGGAGCGACGCCGAGTGGGAGTGGAAGGCAGCTAGGGAGCGCCTATTGATTGACTGCGCAGCTTTCGGGTGTTTGTCAAGTGGCTGCCTCGCACACACACACCACACACACGCACACACCGATGCACACTGGCACACACGCGCGCGTTTGGCGCAGTTAACCCTGCGCTGCCGCAGCAGCCTGTTAATTTGCATGCGGCGCACAACGCGCAAATGAGCTGAATAAATTAAGACAAAGCGAAGCGCACAAAATACGTTCAACTTGAAGCTGCAGCGCCAGATCAAGTGGAAGCCGAAAGGTACCCAGCGAGAGAGAGAGGGAGAGCTAGCAAGAGGGCCAAAGAAAGAGACAGAGAGGCAGAGCGAGCGACGATGGCCGCTTGACAAAAGACACTTCAGGCTCGAAGCGCAGCGAACAGAAAGAAGGAAAGAAAGAAAAAAAAAAGGAATGCAAAAATGAAATAAAAGTTAAACATAAATAAAGATGACGAAGCTTGCCAGCAAGCAGACAGACAGAGAGAGAGGGAGAGCTACAGAGCGAGAGGGAGCGAGAAGGCGCCTGAGTGCAGTCATGGCTGGGCACAATGGCGGAAATGTGTGAACGAGGGCAGAAAAGGCGTCGCTCTCCCTAGGCCAACTCACAGCAAGCGTGTGTGTGTGTGAGTGTGTATAATTAGCACAAAAGTGCGAGTGTGCAAGCAAGAGTGAGAGAGCGCGTCTGTCTGAACGAGTGGGATGTACTGAGCAAGCGTTAATACATGGCGCGTTTTAAAACGCGCACAAAACGCGCCCGAAAAACGCCTTGTCGCCGCGACAATTAACCCGCTGCTGCGGCAAATTGTCGTCGTCTTGAGTGCATTTTAATCGCTCGCCCATTCACAATAACAGCAACAATCATAAATATACAAAATAGTTAAACGTAATACATGAAGAGCTAGAAGGGGAGGGGAGGGGGGCCAGCCAAGGGTTAATTGCTAACCCACTTCATGCAGTGGTTCGTTCTGCGCTCGCTTAATTACAAAAAGCTTATAAGCCACATACTCTGCTGTACGGGTGTGTGTGTGTGTAAACACAATAAACGCAGCCACGCCTCTTCGTTTCGTAACCCCCTGCACCAGCCCTCAGTCCCCCCCCCACGCCCCTGACTATGTTAACCCCACTGCACCCGCTGCCCCTACAGAACTGCACAAATTGCTTTATAATCGTCATCAATAAATGAAGCCGCTGAGTCATTAGGCCCCTCGATAGCAAAGCAACATATTACACACATATATATCGTATATTGAATATCGTGTATCGTATATATAGTTTGTATAGCATATTTGTTCAAGCCTTGCCCAAAATTGTTATACAAATTTAGTTATCTGTGGGAGAAACTTTTCACTGGGGATTTCGCATGATTTTTTGCGGGGGGGAATTGTAACAGTAATCGTATAGTAAATGATATATATTTCTATAAAAAAAAAAATACTGAATTAATCAACTATACACTTCGCGTATAATACATATCACGCATTCCTACAGATCTCACAATAAATTCAACTACAACTTTATTTCCATCGATCTCCGGGTTCGCATATTAAGTGAGATTTTTCCGTATCGATTACAAACCATTTACCGTTAATAGAGTTGGACTATGAAAAACAAAAAAAAAAACACACACACACAACCAAATCCCCTGGATATCTCCAGCTCTTTCCTAATACTACTACTAATCGTATTTTCATCCCTCTCAAACGATGCCCAGATGGCAATATACAAAATCGAACGGTTTACAATCTATAACCTTTGGCTTTGTGCGATTCTAATCGGCTTACTTACTTACATATGTATGTCGTAATACCTCACCGTGGGGATTATAAACCGAGGCAAAAGTTGTAAACTTGTATGATTTCCACACTTGATCTACCGCAAAGCGCATGCGGAGAGTAAGTTTATTATGAATTGCACCGGGCGGGTCTCAGTGAACTCGGCTCTACATGGAGCTATGTTTGTGAAATTTGCCAGAGATGCTACTAGAAAGTGTAGCTAGCAAATAGCTACAAATCAAACAAATCGATATACTATATAGCGAATGACCAACGAAAGAGTGTGTGCCCGCCTCGCGACGCGATTTCATTGGAAATCAATGACAATGGCGTAGTACGTGTCACAAATTATTAATAATCTATAATAAAAAGTATAATTTCAATTTTATAATGAGACGCGTGTTGAAATGCCTGCAAGGGTTAGATCCTGTGCAGCCCAACTTATACATATGTATATGTATGTATATGTTTGTATGTGTGCGTATATGTTTATGCATTTCTCAGATATTTTTCATTTCATAAATCATCGAAAAATGAAGTTGCCGACGCAGACGCATACTAATTTTTTTTTCGGGTTCCCGAACAGTTTTTGTTGTTGTTGTTTTTTTGGTGGTTGGCCACGTTGCGCCCATTTTGTGGCTGTTGGCAGAGCGCTGCGTGCAGCGTCTGTGGCAGGAGCACGAACGGGGGCAGGGACAGGGGCAACTGGCGCCAGGCGTGTGCAACTGTAGCGCCAGTTGCGCGCGTTGCATGCGGCCGCGTCGCCAGTCGCGTTGTTGGTAGTTAAATTTTTGTTGGTTTTCCAACGTGACGCCTGTCAGCTGCCAGCCAAGTTAAGCAGCCCGGAGACGGAGACGGAGACGGACACGGAGACGTAGCCACGGCCAGAGCTAAAGACAGACTCGACCTTATAGTCGACAGAGGCAGAGCAGCGTCAGTCGTTTTGACCATGGTGAAAGAGAGCGAGAGAGAGAGACAATTAAATGCCTAATTTTGTATGCCCCGTGCCCCGCTGCCCCTCGCCCCTTGCCCCTTGCCCCGGCAACCGCGAGGCCTCGACCTCACCCGCGCTCCCGTTGCGTTTGTTTTTCCAAATAATTCATTAATATTTCTGTTTTCATTTCTTGTTTTCCTTCGGTAATTATGACGAGCTGCCTGCGTTGCATGTGCAATGTGCAGTGTGCAGTGTGCAGTGTGCAATGTGCCACACCCCCCGCCCCCGCCCACTTTACACTTAGCGCCACAAGTCGAGAAATACTCAAGCAATTTACATGAAATTTGAGTTGCGTATTTAGAGTTAACAATTGACTTGGCATCTCGAATTGCGAAGCATTACGCACAGCTCTGGCCATTAATTATGCAAAATTTTGACTAGGTCAATGTAATAAATATGGCCAAAGTGTTGGGCTAACTAATTGCAGGCAATAAAGCATCATGTGCTGAGCGTATGCAAATGTTGAACTGAGCTGCCACTTTGCACTTTGATACACTTGGGAACGGGCATTGTAAACGTTGCATCCGAAAACAAAGACAACAACAAAGAGAATGAGAAATGAGAAATGAATTAGTTATTGTTAGTTTTGTTTCAACGTCGTTTTTCCACTGCACTGCACAACAAAAGGAGGGCAACTCTGGCTACTACTATGTCGAGCAGGTAGCTAGCTATTCTATCTATTCAGATCGCTGCCTCGCTACCCCCAACCCTCCCCCCCTAGCTCCGCCCCTGGGCTCAGCGACGACGACGACGACGACGTGTGTCTGTCTGTAAGGCGCGAGTTTAGACAATAATTGTAGGCTTTGTTGCTGTACCGTTATTGATAGCCGATGCAGCTGCAGGCAAGTTATGCGACTAGCAGATACCCTGTAGTTGTAGAATTCTAAGATTTTTACCAGAAAAATCATATCCGAAATAAGTCAGATAATACCTAACAGACTGTCTACAAAATTACAGATCTGTAGCTCTTACTAAAGCCGAGTTCAATGAGGATATATGTTTAATATATGTCCATATCTATTGTGTAGTGAGTCCAACTTAGTCTAATTGCATCAATATCAAAATATGTTCCCTTAAAGAGTCTCTCTAGCAAATTTCAACTCTCTAGCTCTGCTACAACCCGAGTTCAATGAGGATACATGTTTAATATATGTCCATATCTATTGTGTAGTGAATTCAACTTAATTGAATTATATCAGTATCAAAATATGTTCCCCTAAAGAGTCTGTCTAGCAAATTTCAACTCTCTAGCTCTGCTACAACCCGAGTTCAATGAGTCTATATCCAGTTGTGCCATGCCAATTTTTCCACACACATTTCCAATGCAAGGGTATAAGGCATTTTTTCTTGCTGCCGACGCTTGCGTTGCGTTGCGTCGACGTCGACAGCGCAAATTAATTTAATTAATTATCGCTAATAGTTCTATATATTCTCCATATGCACTTGTAATCGGGTTTCATTGTGTTCCTGCCTGTTGTCGGCAAACTTAATTACACACAATAAAGTTGTAGCTGTGAATGCAGTTGTTGTTGTAGTTGTTGTTGCCGCTATTGTTTATGCATAAACATATTTATTAACAAGTTTATGGAAAACAATAACGAGATATGAACTCGACTGAACCGAACTGAAATGAAATTGGAATGAAGTGATTGACGCATTGTTTGATACATTGTTGCCCATTTGCCATGTGTCACGCAAAAATCATGTCACAAATACAACAACAGCAACAACAGCAACAACAACAACAACAACAACAATTATCAGCTATGGCAACGCGCAAAGCTTTTCTTAATGAGGCAACACACAATTTGCGTGACGCGTTTGCAACAAACTAACTAAAAAGCAACATCGTTGTTGTTGTTGTTGCTGCTGCTGCTGTTGTGGCACCTGGCAAACGGCAAACGCATTTGACATTTGTCAGTCAATAAAAGTGTCAGCTCGCATTAGTTGCAACCTCATGGGCGCCGCGCAAAGAGGGGCGGGTGCAAAGGGGTCGTTGCTCGGGGGAGTTGACTCTGTACGATTTATAGCTAAAGCGAATCACAATTGACAAGGCGATTAAGGATTGACTTGAAGCTTGTAGACAGAGCTTTCAAAGCACCTTAAAGCAGAGAGAGAGAGAGAGAGAGAGAGAGGCTAGCAAGGGCAAGTAGAGCGTAGAAACAGACTAAGAAAAAGTCATGTGAAAGTGAAAGCTCATTAAAGCTTGCTAACTATTTGAAAGCTTACAACTTGACTTAACCAAAGTTCCCTGCCTGTCATGAAGCTGTGCAAATTTGTTAAGAGATCAGACTGAAGTATTTCACATATTATGTTTTTTCTTTTCTGGAAACGGAAACGAGACCTTCGACTCGAGAGAAGATTTCAAATCAGATAAGCAGCGGCGTATGCCAATATAAACGAAGGCAGGCAGATAGTTATAAAGCAGAGAAGCTAGGGGAGACGGGAGCGAGGGGGGACAGCTGATTAGCTTTTAGGCGCCAGTTGGGCAGATCGCAGGGAAGATAGCTGAGAAGAAGATGCTGAGTGCGGAGTACGAACGGAAGTCTGTGTACGCCCCTGTTATCGCTGTGCAGATAACAAACGAGAAAGAGAAAGGAAGAGTGAGAGAGCGAAACAACAGCTGCTAGAGGGAGACAGCAAGTGCGAGTGAGATGGCGCCAGCAAGTCAAACACAGCCAACGACGAATAAGCAAATATCTCGAATTCAAATAGAAACAAAAGCAAATACAAACAAAGCAAGCGGGGAGGAGAGAGGAGAGGGGAGAAGATTTGTAGACAGCAAAGTAAATGTAAATGCAATCAGAAATGCTCGAAGAAGCCGAAAAAGCGAATAAATGAATGGGCAACGCACAACGCGCAACGCAGAGACCCAAATGCGGTAGCTTATTTGAGGTGTTTAACTGTCACCTAAGACTTAAGTAGTCAGCGATAATGCCCAGGGAACGAGCAGCCACAGCCACAGCCACAGCCGGAGCCGGAGCGACAGCGACGGACCACGACAAGTGGCGCTTGGCATATTTGCCCAGCAACAACAACAACAACAACGCAGCAACAAAAAATGTTGTAGGCAAATAAGCCACGCATGCGGCGGGCCAAACAAAAACGAAAGCCTATTACCAAAAAAAAAAGAGAGGGAGGCAGGGAGAGAGAGAGAGAGGGAGAGAAAGAGGGCATAAGCGGATTAGGGCGAATTCAGTTATGCCCTAACTCAATTGCCAATTGCATAGAGCATGATATGATATGATACTATATGCAAGCGCTATAATTGACTCTGCCAGAGTCTATTGGTGCTTGAAGATGCTCAAGGAAAGAAAGAATGAAAATGGAATTTCTTATATGTATCATATGACAAATACCTTAAGTAAAATATAAGATTTGTAATAAAATTTCCCATTTTAAACAGATCTTTCAAGAAAACTATTGGCATAAAGTAGTTCGATTCAATTGATTAGTGTTAGATTTTAACACTTTAAAAAAAAAAATCGATTTATGGTCGATTGAATCTAGGGTAGCTATACGATATAGCGCTTCGATTTTGATGAAATTTTGATAGTATATAAAAAATACATTTTAAATAATGTATAGCAAGTTTGATTGCCATATCTTTAAAAACAACAAAAATATATCGATATTTACTATGGTAGCCATACAATATATCATTTCCATTAGGCTTGTTTCAACTTATAGCGCCATAAGAAGCAACTATGCCAAGTTTAATCAAGATTTTAAAACATTTAAGCTCCATTCTCTTAGCATTTGCCTGCACCACGCAAATGCAGTTACTGCACCAATATACCCCACATGCACAGCAAGGCGGCAGGGTGCGAGCGGAATAAACATGCGCGTTTGGAAATCTATTTGCATGGCGCTGCCAGCAAATATTGCACTTCCGTTTCAGTGCAAGGCCCTCGCGCTGAGCTGGAGATGACGACGACGACGCCGACGACGACGACGACGACGAAATCCAAGTCAAGCTTGTCTATTTGCTTTGGGCTAATGGAAGCGCTGACATCGCTAGCGCAGCTGGCAGCAGGCGCTCGCGCTCGCTCTCCCCTTCCCTGCCTTAGCTCTGCCCGTCTCGCTGCTTTTTGGCAACAATGAAGCAAACAACAAAGGCAACAAAAGAAGATTTGCTCGATGAGGGGGCGTGGCATGTTGTGGGTGTGTGGCTGTGGGTGTGCTTGTTACTTGCCACAGTTGCCCACGCACAGCTGCTGCTCATTTCGCTGGCTCGAGTGGAGGCAGCGGCACAGAGGATACGAGGGGGAGGCTTTGTAATACGACTTAATCGTTAGATTTGCTCTGCTTTTTTATTTGGTTTACTTTGTGTGCGTGTGTGTGTGTTGCATGCCACAAAAGGAGCGGGCACACACACACACACACACACAGCATGCGAGACGTCGCTGGCGCATTGTCCTGCCGACAGCTCTGCGGAAACGGCGCTATAATAAATTTGTCTTCAGCTGTCGTCGAGCGGCCTCAATTTCTAAGCATTTGTTTAGACATGCACACAAAGCCAGAGAAGAGAGAGAGAGAGAGGGCAGAGAGAAGAAGGTGACCCGCGGCTGCGGCTGTGCTGTGGCTGTGGCTGCTGCGCCGCAGGGCATCGTTGCCCCCCGCACGGCAACTGCCAGTCGAATGCGGCGTATGCGCAATATGCGATCAGCCTGTCCTTAATTATGTTGTTTGAGGGAGAGCGAAAGAGGGAGAGAGAGGGAGAGAGGGGGAGCGATAGCATGCAAGGATGCGTCATTTACAGACAGAGGCGGGCAGCAAAATGGGCGTTTAATCTTGTTTGTGCGGCCACTAATCGCTACTCTGATCGGCTCAGAGAAAGAAAAAAATGAGCAGAGGCAGAGGGAATGAAATGAAAGAATGTGAAATGAGAAATGAGTTTGCCCGCCTTCTGCTTGTGCGCTGATCTGATCCTACTCGATGGATGCCTTGTTCGTCTTGTTTGCCTTGTTCTTTCTTGCCTTTCTTCTTTCATCTCTCTCTGCTTTTGTCAATGTGCGCCTGCCTGGCTAAGTAATCATCATGCGGGGATTAACAATCATCGCCTCATCAGGGGCGATCGAGATCGGCATCGGCATCGGTGGCTGAGGGGATACGCTGTGGCTTTAGCCTGTTTGCCTCTCCTGACTTTGCAATTCTTGCGTGTTTCTTCCTCATCTTGTGCCGGCTAATTCCATTCATTCCGCTCTACATATCGTCGTGTATCACTTCTCAATTCACTTGACATCTGTCGCCGTTGACGTCTTTCTTTTAGCACGCCCGATCGTTCCTCTCCCTCTTTCTCTTTCTTTACCTCTCACTCTGTTGACTGTCGGTTTAGCTGCGATCAGTTGGGTTCGATTGGAGTTTTGAAAGCTCGTTTGCCTTTGTCGATCGCTGTAAGCTCAGCTGCTCAAAGCTCGCTCTCTCTTTCTGGCTCTCCTGCTTAGAGCTTTGCTCTCGATCACTCTCCTTCTCTCGCCTGTCCTTAAGTTTTATTTGCTTTTCCTTAAGTCTAAAACTTTTCTCCCATTTTGCGTTCTCTCACTGAGCTTCGGCTTTAATCTGCCACTTTAATGTGGACTCTTTGGAGTCGCACCACCAACCCAGACGCAACCCACATCTGCAAACGAAAACTGGCATCCATCGCACTGTGCCAAATACCAAGGAAATTTTTATGTTTTTATGAAACTTGACGCTTGCCACGCAATTGTTTTCCATACCCAGTGCACCACCAGATGGGGTGTCTTAAAGTGCAGTCGCATTTCAAGAACTTTTCTAAGAAGCTACCCTAAAAAAGAGCTGCATCTAACATCCACTTATATCACGTATCTGATTCATTTAACTGATTTCATGAGTTCCTTTTTTCCACTGGCTAACTCTCCCCTACAGGGTAACTCGCAGTTGAGTCCTGCCCGGCCAGCTTGCTCGCATTCTTTACTTGTTTTTCTTGTGTCGCGACGTCGTCGTCGTCGTCGTCGGTCGCCAACTTCATTTGAATATTAAAAAATTCCCAAACATAAAAGGTATTTTTATTTGTGATATTTTGTCGCACCTCAGCGACAACGTACTTGCCACCTCGTCAACGTCGATGTCGACGTTGAAATTAAGTCAAAAATGCGGCCATGCACCAAGTGGCACCCCCGGCCCAACCTCCCTGCTTGTTGTACTCCACTGCGTAGGGATCATAGCCAACGTCCTGGTTTAATTTAACATAAAAGCGCGTTCGCCATTAGGCGGTTAACCTAGCTGACTACCCCGACTCCCAGTCGGTACACCCCCTTGGTACACCCGCTCTTTGAAAATTTATGAGGCATGCTCAGGTTTTTATTAGATTTTAACTAGCCTAATATACTATATAGAGCTGGCGCCAAGGGCCAGGGCCACGGCCAAGTGTTGTGCAGGGCTGGGCAGGGCTGGGCCGCGACTCGACTCGACTCGGACTAGGACTAGGACTGAAGAGTGGTGAATGGTGAATGGAGAATGGAGAACGTGCAACGTGCCAAAAACATTAAATATGTTAATTAGTTTCAACGCCCCACCCAGGCAAAGCTCTCCCTACTCCTTCTCCTCCTTCTCTTTCTCTTAACCCGCGCCCGCCCGAAAATCAAGCGAAAAAACTAAATGTTCAAGTTTTAGCACCAACGAAAATTTTCGCGTTTGTTCTCGCTCTCCCCCTCTCTCTCTCTTTCGCTAGCTCTCTCACTTGGTTGACACATTTGCCCAAAACGAGAACGTGCAACCGCAGCTGAGGCAGCCACTCTTAAGTGCCGCCGGTCACGTCAACTCGCCCAACTCGACTCGCAGCTCGCCGCAATATGCTAATGCCCAGCCAGGTCTAATGCTAATGCTAATGCTAATGCTAATGCCCTAGACATATGACAGATGTATGGTGTATAGTGTGTGTGGTGTGTGGTGTATGGGCGCAGTCGCATTGCCAGGAATCTGATGGCGTTTTATCTGCGTGTAGCAAGCTGTACGCAATTGAGGTTAACACTTGCCCATTGAGTGGGCAATGCGATAAGCCCCGAAACGAAACGAAACGATAGGAATGACAACCTCAAGCTAGAGGAGAGATTGGTATGAGGCGCAGGGCAGGATGGGAGGCCAAAACAGGTGAAATTAGAAATGAAAGATGGCATACATTGGATCTAAAGTGCCTAGTAGTTCGCTCTAAAAACATGCATACCTTGTGTGTTTATTGGGCGCATGTAGTAGTCATTCGCAATCAATGAGCTTATTACTCTTACTAGATTTTCGAAGGCAATGGGCATGATAATCAATATCTTAAATACACTTTACAAGGGTTTAGTATATAGAAACCTTCATGCCAAATTTAATGGTCCTTGCTTTTATAACAACTGAAATCAATGTGTTCACACAAACAAGAAAAGAGTTACTCAACAGAAAAAGGAAACAATTTATGGTAAATTTTTTGAGTTTCGCTAAACTTGAAAGAATAACTTAAAAGGAAGCAGATATAGCTGAACTGTAGAGCAAAAACTGAAGAAAATATGAAACTAACTTAGAAAGTACTGCAGAGTAAAGCAGAAGGTAGCAAACGGGAGCAATAGAAATTGCCACGCAGCAACAGCAACAGCAACTTGCAACAGCTGCAACAGAGAGCGAAGGAAAGAAATCCAAATTCGCCTTGGTGAAGCTCGTGTGTCTGCGGTTTCGACAGGCGTTGCCCAAGGATGCAGCAACAGCAACAGCAGGCGCAGCACCAACAGCACCAACAGCAGCAGCAGCAGTTGATGCCTAATCTTGCCGCAGTTGATCGCAAACTGATATAGTCAATGGGTTTTTTCGTTTTCAGTTTTTTGGGTTATTTATTGTAGACAAGCTGCAGATACCCTTTGCACTCCACACCATGCTTCGTCTGCTGATGGCATGATGTATGTCTGCACCAGACCCCGTCCCCGTGCCTGCCCTGCCCCTGCCCCTGCCTCCGACTCTGTGTATGCTTGACTGGGTGCGTGCGCCGTGCAGCGTCATGATATACGCACAGATAGCGAGCCACAGCGCCGCAATTGATGGCATTAGGCATTAGATAAGAAATCAGACATTTATAGGCGCACAGACAGACGGACGGACGGAAGGACGAACGAACGGACAGAAGGACTGACAGCCCGAGCTGAGCAGCGCTGAGAGGTAGCATCATCATTAGCTTAGCCCAGGGGTTGCATAGTCCTCTCGCTCCCTTCGCCAGGGGTTGCGAACCTCGGCCGAGGGTCTCTCTTTCTCTCTCTCTCTCTCTCTCTCTTGCTCGCTGTCAACAACAGCCGCCATTGCCGTGCGAAGTCTATGAGAAATTTCCCAATTGCCGACGACCCTCGAGCATACAACTTCATTCCCACTTCACACTGTGCCGCCTCATCGATGAGGTTCGACACAATTAATGGATCGTTAGGTTTTTAGAAATTGAGATTGAGTTGCATCCCATCAGCGGTTAATAGAGAGTGCAAATCGATAAGGAGGGTGGAGACGAGAGAGAATACAATGATAGGTAGGGCTGAACAGAACTGACTAGGTAGGATCAATAGGGTATCGAACTCACTCACTCTTTAAGTGAGAAGGTACTTGAATTAAGAAATTGAACAACCCACAAAAGAAGGGTAGATAAGAACTTACTGGATATGATCTATACCTAGTTACAAAACCTGAGATCTAAACTTAGATATTGGACTGAGAAGGCGCTGGAATCCAGAAGCTGAACTAACCCTAAGATGAACAGAACTTTCTAAGTCTAATGTTAGGGCCTAAGGAAATCTCTTGTAAGAGTTGAGGTGTCTGCACGAAGAAATAGCCGTACTTTAAATGTAACCTCCAAAAAGGAAAGAAACTTTGGTGTAAAAACCTAAAACACTTCCAACTTTGAAGGAACCCCGGACACAATCACAAAGGAAACTATTTTAAAAGAAACCTAGCATAGTTAAGATGAAGAGGGAAGGACATAGAGAAAGAGCGAGACCTAACAGCAACTAAAACGTAACCAGACAATGCACTTTCTCATTCTCTCTCTTCTTGGATAGTTTGGAGCACTCAGTTAATTGGTTTGCCATCAAGTGAGCCGCACTATCCACCTCGTAGTGCCGGATCCTTTGACCACGAGCCACGCTGCTCGCTGTTGGTTGCTGTCAACATCAAAGCGACCTTTTAAGTTGTATTTCGGGCAACACCTCGAGCAGAGCAGCGAGCGATACGAGGACTACCTGCCCCGCGCTGCCTGTGACAGACAAATTGGCCATATAGCACACACACTCGCACACACACACACACACACATACAAAAAGAGCGCGCCGCCTTTGATTTTCTAAGCGAATTGTTTCAAGACAGGCCGCAAGAGGACGCAGGGCAGGCCAGGCAGGAGGGCAATCCGGGCAGAAAGGCTTGCCAGGACATGTGAGCTTCAATTAATTTGATTTGCGTTTAAAGGTTGCCCCTGCTGCTGCTGCTGTCGCTGCTGTCCGGAAATGGAATTGGAACTGGAACTGGAACTGGAGCTGGAGCTGCAAAGCTTTACACTCGAGTCTCGAGTCTCTCGCTTTCAGTTTGAGTTCGAGTTCGAGTTCGGTTCACTCTATTTGTCAACTTGGCTGTGATAAATTTTGTTCGCTTCGTCTGCTGCGCAAGGGGCGAGCAGCACTTGGCATCATGGCTGAATGGTCACAGGACGAGGCGAACGACACGACGCAACGCAACCAGACGAGACGAGGGCGCCATTGAGAATGTCCAACTATGCTTTGAACTATGATGAAACTAATGGCATCGGACGTGTGTGTGTGTGTGCGTATATGGTTAGATAGATATGGTATATCACTGCACATGGCTGAACTGCCCGCCGGACACAGTGTGACTGATACACGCGAAACGTAAGCTCGAGGAACTCTTCAGGAAACCTTTCTATATAAATACCTCAACTTATCTATAAATTTTTTTCGGTATCCTTCGATTTAAGCTAAATGGTTATTATCGGATGTCACTTAAGAAACCTTCCGTCTTTATAAGGTTAAGGGTTTTGAGGTTTATACATTATGATGTCCCCAGTTAGCAGGACAACCCTATAGGAACTTTCCTAAACTTAAAGTTAAAATGATTCTTCTTGGAATTCCCATCTTAGCTCGGTAACCCCTTAGGACCCTTTTACTTCAGTAGAAATATTTCTCTGTTTTACTTTAGTAGAAACTCTATTAAAACCGTTTTTTACTTTTTGAAGCTTAGGTAAAATCCCCCTTTTAGGACCCTCTCTACTCTGTGTTTGTTGCCTACTCCACAAAGAAATCTATTTCTGATCGATCCCCATCGAAGGGTAATCCTAGTAATCCTAATCAGCTCGACAACCCTTTAGAGGACCTTTTCTATTCTGCGGTAGTTACCTTTTTCTTATGCTGCTAGGACACTGTGCCATGTCGCTGGCAGCTTTAAAGCGCACACTTCAATTGTAGTCGAGTCCGCCGTTGGGTCCATTGGGTCGTTACCTCTCAGAGTTGTTCAGGATTGCGCGTCACTTGACAACATCTCAGCTCACGCTCAAGTGAACGGTAGAGGGTAGCAGAGGGCAGGGCAGGGGGCTGAGGGGGTGGGGGGAATTGGGCAGGACGCTGGGCTAATTGGCAAAGCTTTTTCGCCAGCTACAGCTACGCTTGCAATTAAACGCATTAGGCAACACCTCAGACACAACACACACACACACACACACACGCAGCATAGTCTGCGCGAGGCGTTGCAACCCTGGTGCTGCCCTGCAGCGGAACTCAACTGGACTGGGCTGGGCAGACTGCGCGTTATTCAAGGGGTTGCAACATGGCCGACAAACCACACACGCAGACAGATACTCATGTATGTGTGTGTGCCTAGGGGCGTTTTAAAACGCGCGCGTTTTTCTTTTCTTTCCACATCGCCTTTTTTTTTGAAATTTTAAGTGCATTTCAATGTATTAGCCAAAGTCGAGGACAAATAAGCATGCAAGCTATACAATTATTGGGGGTGTCTGTCTGTCTGACCTGGACTTACTGTTGTTTTGACACGCAGCCAGCGGGCCTGGGCACATACAAGTACACACAGCCACAGGCACAGCTATAGCCACAGCTATAGCTACAGCGACGGCGACATTGTCACCTGACCTGACCTCAGACCGCAAAAAGTGTTAAATTATAGATCCGAGCGTCGTCGTCGTCGCCGTTGTCGAGTGTGTTTGGGGCGGGGCGGCGTGGCTGAGGGCGGGGGGAGAGGGGCGTGGCTGAGAGCCAGAACAGCTGGCCATAGAGCCCGGCACTTTTGCGGTTACGCAAAACTCGCCGAGCGATTAGAGACACAACTTGTTATAGTCTTTGCTCCGATGCTAGCGATGCGGAGTGGAGCGAGCGCGGAACACACGCAGCGCAGTCGCCGTTGCCGTTGCCGTTGCCGTCGACGTCGCCTGTGTCGGCGCGCAGCGTTTGAACTAAGCTAAATTAATGGCCAACACAGGCTACTTAGCGGAGGAGCAGCTACGTCCACGAGACCGGAGACGGAGAGGCCCACGCACGGCGAGCCAGGCGAGGAGGCCCTTATGGCAGTCGGCGGCGGCGGCGGCGTCGTCGCTGTCTGCGCTGCTTGTTCAGTGCGCGATTTATGACTTGGCATGCAAAGCGGCAGAGCAGAGGCTTGTGCGAGAGCGAGACAGCTGCATGGCGCCCGCCAGCGTTGCGCACTGAAGGCGCAACGGGTGGGCAAATGGCTACGGCAAACGGCGCTGATCAATAAAACAAAAACACGAGAAAAAAGACGAAAAAAAAAACAGAAAAAATTGAAAATTTGCGCAGCAGTTGATGAAATTTACGCGATCGGCGTCGGCAAAGTTCAAAAGCAGCGGCCTTGGCATCACTGTGGACAGCGCACAGAGCGGACAACAGGACAGCCGGATGGACGGACGGACGAACGGACGGACGGACGGACGGATGAAGGCGGCCAGTAGAGCGCACAAATGAAACGCCGCGCCGCCAATTTGTTTGGCGCTCGCCCACTCCGAGAATGAATGGCAAACGAAAGTTGTCGTCGTCTGCGTGTGAGAAGTTTTAGATAAGCCAGTGTGCGAAAGAGAGAGAGTAAGAGAGGAAGAGGGGGAGAGATGTGCTTGGCTGGCATACTTCAAAGTGTCCAGACCGGTGGATGCAACGCAAATTTGCATTGATAACGCAGCGATCGAGCGAGGCGCAGTAGCCGCACGCTGTGACAGGCGCCCGAAACGCAAAAGAGACAGCGATAGAGAGAGAGAGAGAGAGAGGGAGTGTTAGGTGGCCGCACAGCTTCCTCTTTGATAAATGCGAGTGTGCGTGCGAGTGTGTGCCAGCCAGATACAGCAGATTAAATACACAGCCCGCTTTGAAGTCGCCAGCTGCCGCTGCAGTAGCACGCGTTGCCATGACTCAGTGTATGCCCAGCAAGAGGGTGCTGCATAGGCTGTGGTGTATTAGAAGGCCTGCCGAGTGACTTTAGTTGCTGAAGTTAGTTGTAGAAACTACCAAGCAACTCTTTAAGTTCCATTGCAGACACCTTTCTTTAATGATTCTCAATTTTAGGGTAGCCATACCGGCGGTACCTTTGCCTACAGCAACTGCAGGGTATTAGAATTGCTACAAAATGTCTGAGATTGTTGAAGTACATTAAAGAAACTCTCTATGAACTACCATGGTTCCATTTAAGATACGCTCTAAGCATCTATTTTCATTTTAGGGTGACCATACCGGCGCTACCTTTGCCTACACCAACTGCAGTGCATTATAATGACTTCAAGAATATTGAAGTATATTAAAGAAACACTCCATAAACTACCATGGTTCCATTAAAGATGAGTTCTAGCCATCTTTTTTCACTTTAAGGTGACCATGCCAGCGATACCTTTGCCTACAGCAACTGCGGGGTATTAGAATTGCTACAAAATGTCTGGGATTGTTGAAGTACATTAAAGAAACTCTCTATGAACTACCATGGTTCCATTTAAGATACGCTCTAAGCATATATTTTAATTTTAGGGTGACCATACCAGTGATACCTTTACATACAGCAGCTGCTATGCTTTAAAGGACCTTTCAAATGTCTGAGTATTGTAACTATATAGGTTTTACCTCTTATGAACTTATAAAGTTCTATTGCCGACGCCTCTTTCTGAACTATTCCATATTTAGGACTACCATACCGGCAGTACCTCCCATAATAGCCTGCAGTACCCCGTACAGCTCTAACTGCACATCAGTTTTCGACATTTTTTTTAAGATTCCTAAGTCTAAATGACTTGTAAAACATTTCCATTTCATTGTTAATATTCCCCCAACAGATCATTTATTAACTCCGAATCACTCCGAATAACTGAGTTGCTCATAGAAACCTTCAAATCTCTCCAAGCAACTAAAACATTCACACTAAACTCTCGAAACATGCACTCTACGACACTCCGAATTCACACCAAGTTTTCAGTTACACTTCGCGCCGTTTGCGTTTACAATGTTACACATAATATAGAAGTACTATATACATAGTATATATCATCTTGTATGGCTTAAATAACTAATGCGGTAAACAAAGAAGACGTACAGTACTTACAAATCCATGTTTATCACTAATATTGTTGGTCAATTTTAATTTGTGAAATGAAACAACTTTTTGCATCCATTGCTCACCCGTTGTGGGCGAATCTGGATGGATGTACATGCGTTTTGGCATTTCCGGATCCGCCTTGCCGGCGACCATCCAGCGACTGCAAGTACAGAGTACAGAGTATCGATAACATATCGGAAACATTGCGCTGTGTTTGTTTTTTTGGTGATGTGACTTACCTATTATGAAATTTATAGCGATAATCATCCGCCGCAACGATATCCAGTAGCAAGATGTATTTAGCCTTGGCATCCAGGCCCGAAACACGAAATTTCATTTGCGGAAACATTTGTCTGCAAGCATAGAAAGAGATGGCAATAGTGGTTAAAGTAGGGGGCAGGTAATCAAATAAAACATTAATCAGCGTGCGGCATAAAGCCTAAACACGGCAAGGCAAGGCAAGGCAAGGCAGGCTCTGAGTTCTCAGGCGGCCCACCAGAGCGCTAGAACGAGAGCGAGCAGGAGGGAGTGGGGGAGGGAGAGGGAGAGAGAGCGAGAGGGGGCTGCACAATCATCATCATCATCATTATCAGTGCCAGGGAAAAGCAAACAAACGAACGAACGAGCGAGCGAGCGAACTCAGTCGGGACGCAACGGAGCCGAGGAGGTTATCAAGTGGCGCCAAGCCGCAAATTGTTTCAGCTGCAGCCTCAGACTGGAGTCGCCTCGACTCGCCTCGACTCGAATTCAAATTGGCCCCGACTCGGACTCGGACGCGAACTCGAACTGGAGAGAGATGAGGCTCAAGCTCAGGCGCAGGCTCAGTCCCAGGTCTGCAGCTCGTTGATTAGCCCGAGTCCATGTTCTGACCATGTTGGTGGCAATGTGCAAACTCGAAAATTACATGGCCAACAGTTGTGCGCGCGGACACACACAGTCGCACACACACACACACACACGCGCACACGATCTGGCCAGCCTCTGCTCGCTCACTCGCTCGCTCGCACTAACTGATTCGACCCACCCAGGCAAAAGGGCTGCACCCTCACACACACATAAACATACACACACACACACACACACACGAATATGAAAATTATAAGTTTAAGTAGCAATCACTCAATCGCTGCGACTGCGCCTCAAACCCAGCGCCAGGCTCCGCTCTGCCTCTGCCTTCAGCCTCTGCCTCGGACTGCCTGAGCGCCATCGCCAGCGCCTGCGCCTGCGCCTCATGAATCAAATTTAACGAACGTCTTGTTCATGTTCACAGATCATCATCAGCTGCGCCTGCATTTTGATAAAACCAACAAAAGGCCCCCAAACAAGCCAAGCAGGCTCCACAACCCCAGCCCCAGCATCCCGGACTCGCGGATGCGAACGCGAACGCGGACCCGACTCGGGCTAACAAGCCTGACTGATGTCTGACTGCCCAAATGACTGACGAACTGACGCAGGGACGCATTGACGCACTGCCAAACTGACGAACTGAGCAACTGAATGACGAACTAAGCAACTGCATGACGAACTGACGCTGCGATGTTTCTATTTAGAGCTGCTCCAGCAGTCACAGCAGCAGCAGCAGCAGCAGCAAGTGTGGCTCAGCTACACTGAGCGAAAATGTTGAGTGAGTTTTTTTTTGAATTTTTTTACAAATTGTAAAGGGCAAAAATTCTAGAATTTTTTGAAAATTAATTTTGCTTTTTTTTATTTTTTTCGCAATTTTTTAAATTTAAATATTTTATTTAAAAAATTTGTTTAGCTTTTAAGAACAATTTGAAAATTATTTTAAATTTTATTTCAGTTATTTTTAAGAAATAAAAATTTTCTAAAGAATTTTTCAAATTTCTCACGCAATGCGCAAAGCCATTAGACTCTTTCGCTTAGTGTAGCAACAGCGCACGGCACACACGGCAGGCAGGCAGGGACTGGCATCCTTGCTGGGGGGGCAGGCCATGGCCCACGGTCGGCAACGGCAACGACGACGGCAACGGCAACGGCGACTGCGACTGTCTTTCTGCCTTTTTCGACTGCAAATTATTTTTTATTTGCAGGCCAGAAACGGAGCCAAGACTCCGCACAGGAGAGACTCAAGACTGCCAGACTGAAGAAGCACGCGAGAGCGAGAAAGAGAGAGAGAGAGACGAGGAGAGAGGGAGGGTTGGCGGGGGGGTTGGCCATGCTGAGGTTGTGGCACGTCTGCCTGGTTAGTTGGCATCGACTTGGCTTGGGTTGCTTTTGCTTGCGTTGCTTTTGCGCTTTTTTTCGTTTTTCGTTTTCGTTGTCTTGTGTTGTTGTTGGCCGTTGTTGTTGTGTTTTTTGGTTGTCTTAACTGAATAGCTCGTTAACATTATTGAGCACTTGGCGCCAGTTGTTGGCAGCTTGTTATGGCCATGGCCAAGAGACCAAGTCGCGCCATAGCCCCGAGCAGCAGCAGCAGCAGCCGCAACTGGAGCCAGGGCCTGGTCCGAGCCAGAGTCAAAGCCAGAGCCAAAGCCAGAGCCGGGACCAGGCCAAGACCGGCATTGGCATCGGCATCGGGACTGGGACTCCGACCGGGACTGGGACTGAGACTGGGACCCCAAAACAAATCGGCCCACCACACGCGCAACTCGTGTGTCTGTCTCGGTGTGTGTGTGTGTGTGAGATCGGGGGAGGCGACGCTGTACGCAGGGAGTCGCCAGTCCGCGACACGCCCCGCCCCCTCCCCCCCTGCCCCCACTGCCCGCTTGCCGCTTCCTGCTGAAGCTGTGCTCCGACAACAAAACGATTTGCTCTCGTTTGTGTTGCAACTTGGAAGCTGTGGCAGCGCTGCTGCGGCTGCTGCTGCTTC
This sequence comes from Zaprionus ghesquierei, assembly GCA_018904095.1. Classification (NCBI taxonomy): domain Eukaryota; kingdom Metazoa; phylum Arthropoda; class Insecta; order Diptera; family Drosophilidae; genus Zaprionus; species Zaprionus ghesquierei. Next base: position 19,138,249 of record JAEIGP010000394.1, on the reverse strand, counting down.
TTCTCGTTCCTCTTCGGCTCTTGGCAAGCTTCTGCGCGCGGCTTCGTGCAAATCGTTACGTGTAAAACTTGCACCTTTTGACCAAAGTTGTTTGTTTTGCAACTGCGACGGCAACGGCGACTGCAACTCGTCGGCAGAGCGGGCCACACATTTGACCGCGCGCTCAGCTAATTCAATTTCCTTCATACACAGAGAGTGCTCTCTTCCTCTCGCTCTCGCTGTCTCTCCCTCTCTCTGTCTTCGCTTTACTGCTTGGCCATAACAAACAACAACGAGCTGTTAATGTGGCTTGAAAGTGTTTGCCAGGCTACTTGAGCGCCGAAACGTTGACCCAGCCAGGCCCAGCAGGAGAAGGAAGAGGAAGAAGGAAGGAAGACGGAAGGCAGCAGAGTCGCGTCCGACTGGGCCCATAATTAAGCCTAATTAAGCCGATTCTCTCCCTCTCTCTCTCTCTCGTTGTTGCTGAGGTGTCGCTGCTGGCCTGCACTTCTTCTGGTTGCTCTTCCTCTTCCGCGGCCTCACCCCGCATCCCTATTGAGGTTAATGGCTAATCAATTAGCCCTGGGCCTGGCTCGACAGCTCTCGCTGCTGCTACTCGCTCATCGCTCCTCGCTCCTGGCTGCTCCTGCTCCCTTCTGGCCCGCTCCCAAACGCATTTAATGTTCTGCGATTGAGTTGTAATTGGCATTTGCGGCCCATTGACGCGGCAACGCACACAGATAAGACACGGAGCGAGCCAGATAAGGCGTCATGCTTCCAGTATTACGTAATGCCCGCTGTCCTCGGCAAGGACTAACGCGTCCCGACAGCAACAAAATGCGACAAAATGAGCCCAAAATCAAGGGGGATAGCTGCAAAGTTGCCAGGGTTGCAATTTTTGGGGCTCCTTAGGGCCTATAGCATAAAGAACTGCAGTTGGAGTTATCGATAATTAGATAGCAGCTGGATTGACTTAAGATCTTTACTGTACCAGGCAATGTCTACATCATTTCTTAAAGCTTTCTACGTCATGTGCCAAGAGCCTTAGTAGACAGGCAAGACGCTTCATTCTCTGGTAAGGTACTGCCTTACCCCACGCAATTCTTCTAGTTTCCTTCTTAATTCTTACTATATTACATGAGTATACTAGAACTAAATTCGGGGTGTCACAAACAACTCTTTAAGACAACCAAGTCTCCTTTCCAATCTCCACAAGGCACTACCCTCTCTGCGCTACCATACGCTAGAGTACCCTAGGCAGTTCCTCAATTCTTCTGTTCAAGTAGACCCGCAGTTGTGTAGCCTATGTAAATAGTTATTTACCAACTAAATTTGATATTACTTTGCACTACCCAAGTAGAAGCCGCTCTACTCTCTACGGGGCACTCTCTACACTGCACTACCCCACGCAATTCTTCTAGTCACCTTCTTAATTCTTACTATATTATATTAGTATACTTTATTATTAGAACTAAAACTGCAATTCAGGGTGTGACAAACAACTCTTCAAGACAACCAAGGCTCCTTTCCAATCTCCACAAGGCACTACCCTCTCTGCACTACCATACACTAGAGTACCCTAGGCAGTTCCTTAATTCCTCTGTTAAAGTAGACCCGCAGTTGTGTAGACTTCACCAACTAAGTTTGGTTTCACTTTGCACTACCCAAGTAGAAGCAGCTCTACTCTCTACAGGGCACTCTCTACACTGCACTACCTCATGCAATTCTTCCATGCTCCTGTTTTCAGCTGCATGTTTTATAATCTCGACCCGCTCTGCTGCTCCCATCTGCCTCCATGAGCGATTAGAGAGAAGGTTGCCTATCGCAGAGCTGACACAGCCAGCAGTAGCTACCTCTCTCCTCTTCTCCCCCCCTTGTGCCTTCTATCCTACGCACTCTGCTATCAGTCGAACTAAACGGTGTCTATTAAGGCACCTGTGCGCGTTGCAGGTTGCTCTCGCTCTGTCACTGTTGCTATCTCTGTCCGAAACACCGGGACAGTGTGCCTGCCAAAGGAAGCGTCAATTGTCAATGCGGTGTTTTATCTGTGAGTCAATCGGACGCGGGCAGCGGCAAAAAAAGAGCCCGAAAAACCAACAGAGAAAACGAGGAAGATGCAGATGGAGGCAGACAGCGTCAACAGCTGATGCAGCGCTGTGCGAGTGTGTGTGTGTGTGAGCAAACACGAGCAACATAAAACAAAAGGCCCAAACTGCTTGCAAAACGCAGTCGCCTGCATACCGCTGCCTCCTGCCACCGCTGCCTGCCCCGTCTACTTGCCCCGGCGTCATCGTCGTCGTCGGTTTGTCAACATGCGCGGGGATTAAAGTAGCACCTGCAGCGGGCTGCAAAGGAACCGCTGCTGCCGCTGTTGACAGTTCTCCTTTGTGACAACAAAATTGTTGTCGACTTGTTTTACTCAGCTCGCGGTAGGAGCGAGAGGAGATGGGGGGTTGCCCTGCGGAAGACCGCTTTAATCTTTGGTTTTTGTTTTTTGTGTGTGTGTTTTTTTGGGCAAGTTTGTCAACACATTTTGAGCGGGCATTGCATTTCGATAACTATCGATAACTCAATACACCAATGCGCGCAGGGGTGCATACATTTTGCATGGCATTACACAGAGAGACGGAGAGACAGCGCCCTGCACACAACTAGAGACGCTGCACATTACAGCTGTCTGCATTTAATTTGAATTTTATTGAATTTTATTGAATTGCAATTGCATGCAAATTGTGCGCCCTTCCTTTGGGTACCCCCTCTGGTCAGCTTGCTGAATTTATTTGACAAATTTCCAACTGGCCAAGACAACAGCAAAGGCAGCGGCAGCAGCGGAGCAGCGACAGCGACAGCAAAGGCAGCTGCATCATAAACGCTAATTACCCAGCAGACACAGGCAACATCGCGTCGTCAGGTCAGGTAAATACCTGTAGCTCTGGCCAGATAGGGGCCTACCAGGGGCTACGGCCAAATTAGTTAAACCAATAAACTGACAGCGACCGCTTACGTCTGCTTATATGCCATATTTCAAGTCTATATAATAATAAAACAATTTATGAAGGCATAACAACTGCAACAACCCTGCCCCTGCCCCCCTCTCCGCCACGCACCCCTAGCAGCTCCCCCGCTGATGAAGGTCCTGCCCTACCCAGGTCGAGCGAGCGGGAGAGAGAGAGCGGCCTGTCAGTTAGCGGCAACGCCCACAAGCGTCTCGAGCGAGTCTTGTTGTGCCACGAAATGAATGGCCATGTCATTAAGACGTGCCCCAGACGGACAGAGGCGGAGACAGGGCACTGTGCAACCCGCTGTGCCTCAAACAGATACAGGAAAAGAGGGGTAGACAGGGGGGAGCGGGTCCTGTGCTAAGCCTGTGTGGCGCTCAAACGGAGACTCAGACTCATCTCGGCCAGGATTGAGTGAGTGCTCAACTGTCGCCAGGCACTGTGGGAATTCCAAGCAGAGCGAGATGACTTGAGAGTTAGAGACACCCTGCACAACCCTACCAACTCTGCTAAGCTCGTAAATTATTTCCAATACACCACATGTATAAATCAAATCAGCATCGTAATTACAATTTGGTCGCTTAATTAGGGAAAATCCATGAAACGAGCTGTGGAAAATCAATGTTATCGCCAGGCAGTGCACGCACGTAGTATACCCTGCCTTGAATAGGGGTTTCGAGGCTTGGTAGCCAATTTTGATGACGAATGAAGGAATACCTTGCGAAGTAAACGCGCCTTAGGCAAAAGGGTTTTTCTCTTTTTGAGTTGAGTTGGGATATCTAGGTCTTTAGATCTCTTCTCGGTATCAGAAGAATCCAACTAGAACATTACCTTGATGAACTTTAATCTCTATAAACCGTCGATTCACTTTGCATACAGTTGAAATTGCAATACGCAAATTGGCTCAATAAAATTCAAGACCTCATCGATCATTAGATCAGCAAAGATTGCACTGAAGGGAGAATTACTTTATGATAGTTAGTTGATATCTGCGATTTGAAGCTGCTCTAGCAAACAGCCTAACAAACTTGTTATGCCCGATGCGTCGGGGGGGGGGGAGAGGACAGGAAAAGTGAGGAATTGTAGCCCAGTCTTATCTCAGAGCATTCCGATAAGGGGCATCCCTCGGCGACAGCTGTCAGCGTTGCCTAACGGGGCAACAACGAGCGAGTGTGTGTGTGTGTGTTGGTGGCAGGTTCAAGCGAACATAACTCAGCGAGTCGTCAGCGCAAGTGCTTGATAACTTAGGGAATTCAGTACCCCCCCTCTACCCAGCTACCCGCTCCATTCTACTCCTTCCGTCACTCGCTCGAAAACGTGCTGAACCCGTTGGCCCCGTTTGTTTTCGGGGCGGCAACTGCTGCCGATTAGAGACCCATAGCTCCAGTTTGCCGCACTCCACTCTGCTCCTCTCCGCTTCACTCCTGCCGTTACCAGTTCCCAATCCGCGCTTGAACTTGTTTCGATATACCCTAACCCAGGTTGGGGCGAGAAGGAACTATTCTAACTCTCATGCGACACGTGTCAATGTCGTAAAAGATAATTTGCAATGCTCTTACTTCCTCTCTCAGCTGACTAGATAGAGCTGGGAATCCCACCAAGCTGTAACGGAGCTAGCTAGGGTATTTCATAGTCGCCTTCTTTCCATTAAGCTGTTGTTGTTTTCTTGTTTGTTGTTTAATTTAATTGTTATGAATTGAAATGCAGTTGTCGTTCAGATAAGCCCCGCAACTCTGGGGAGTAACTTGTGCTCAGATTCTGTAGGGGAAAGGAACCCCGCAGGGGGGGGGAGACCACTTTGGGTCAAGGGTCTCAGCACGCGAGAGACTGTTCGACTTTGGGTGTTGATTTATGTGGCATATGTTGTGTCAGTTGAAAGACAGCAAGATCTATTTCTTGCAGATAACTATGGGGAGATATATGCAGAGCGTATAACTCATTGATGATGGAAGTAGTAAACTAAAAAATAAACAAGTTTTACTATTAAATAGACGATTTATTTAGTGCGCTTAGCTAGTATTAATATATGAACTAGAAAATACGTTTAGATCTCGAAAATTATCTTAATTTGAAGTTGTCTATAAGCTCAATATATATACAACAGAAAACGTAGATGCCTTAGGCATGCATAGGACTCAATTTGATTTCGTCTAACCCTTTTATAACCCTTACGTTTTACTAACTATCTTAATCTAATCCCAAAAACTCTAATAGACAATTTGAATTTTCGAAATGAGGAATTTCCAAAGGATTCTCCGCATAATCCCTTGACTTTTAACAAACCTTTAGTATGTTATTCCCTGACTACCCAACTACTTCTACACTTTCCCTTTCCGCAGCACATATTTTCTCGCGTTTTCCAACACGTTTTTTATGATGTACGCAATTACAACCTTCAACCCAAAAAAATATAAAGCCAAGCCGTAAACCTTGCCACCAAATCCGCAGCCCATTAGTCGTCACAAATCCCACTCCCAAATCCCAATCCTATTCCCATTCCCATTCCCAATCCGAATTCGAATCTGATGCCGAATTCGTATGCTAAGTAAGCAGCTCGCACAAATGGCCGCGTCGCTTTTGTTTGATTGTTGTTGCTTTTTGCTTTATTTTGTTTTTTTTTTTTTTATTGTTGTTTTGTTTTCGTTTTCGGCGTTTTATTTTTCTGTCATAATTGCTCATAATTGCGGCTGCTGTCAAGCACACACGCACACGCACACACACGCACACACATGTGCGCCATTTTTGGACGTCGTCGTCGCCATCATTTTCGGTCAATTGACACAGACAAACAACAACAAGAACAACAACAACAAGCCTGCAGATTGCACGCCCTGCCTGGCCGAGAGCCCAGCTCGCTCCCTCTCCCTCTCTCACGCGCTGTCTGTGCCTTGCTCGCAAACCACCCGCCGCACACACACACGCACACAAGCAGAGCAAAAAAAAAACACAAGCATGAAAAGTTCTGCACACACAAAAGTTCTCTCCCGCTCTCTCTCTCTCTCTCTCGCTCTCACGCAACTCATTTGCTTTGCAAGCGGCAAGCGGCGTGGGCCAGAGCAGGACAGCATGCGCGCGCCCCCGCACACACGCAGCTGGCAAGGGGTTTTGCATGTGTGTGTGTGTGTGTGTGTGTGTGTGTTTGTTGGCATTTTGCTTTGTTGTTTGCTTTGTGCTTTGCCTAATTTTTTTGTCGCTGCTGGTCAGTTGCCTTCGTTGTTGTTGCTGTAGTTGTCCTGCTCCTTTGCCTCGCCCCACTCACAGCTGTGTGTGTGTGCGTGCGTGCGTGTGTGTGTTTGCTCATTTCACTACACTTGTCACGCCGTCGACGACGACGCTGGCAGAGAGCCAGCCTCGTTTGCATGCAAGGCAGGCGCTCTTGTTGTTGTTGTTGTTGTTGTTGTTGCTGCTTAATTTTGATTTTATTTGCCAGCGTTTTGTTGTTGTTGTTGCTGTTGTTGCTGTCGTTTTCGTTTTCAACTCGTTTTTTCGATGTTTTTTTGTTGTTGTTGTTGTTGTTGTTGTTTGCGTGCGCTGCCGCCGCTGCCGTCGCCGTTTTATGCTACTTGTCGCTTATTTACAGCAATTTATTAATAATTTTATTTTATTTTTTCTCTCCTCTCTCTCTCTTGCGCACTGTCTCGCTTGCACAGCCTGTTTAATATGCATGCCGCTGGCTGCTTGGCTTGTGTGATTTTTCGCACAATAATCAAAAGCCGCAACGACAACAACAACGACAACTTCAGCTGAAACAATTTAGCAGCGATTTTTATTTCAATTGCAACATTTAAGTGCTTTTGTTATTGTTGTGCCTCCTCTGGTTGCTGCTGCTGCTGCTGCTGCTTCTTTTCAATTTGTTGCAACTGACAAATGTGACAAAACAACAACAAATTATACAAATTTGCATTGTTTTGTTTCGTTCGCCTCGCTGAGGCGTAACTCGTTAGGCAGCGCAGTTAACTGATTTGATGCGATATATACACACATACATATACATATACAAGCTTTTTCTATTATTTTTTCCAACACTGTGACATGTATGGAGTACTCAGTGCCATGAAGTGCTTTATTTGTTCTGTTTTATCTAAAGCGCTTTAAAACGCTTAAATTTTAGATACTTCCTCAGCCTAACTAAACCTAAGCATATTAAAAGTTTCTCCTAATCAAAGGATTTGCATACAAATCTATTCTGACTTAACTTATTATAATCCCTATAAGTTTAGCTATAAATACGCTAAACAGTTTGTCATGCAAACATAGCTAGACTAGCGAGAGAGTGAGAGAGGGGGATGGCAATAGACACCATCTTGTTCTGCATCCCCAAACATTCATGGCGCTTCACTGCATTGGCAAGTGGCGTAAAGAGTGGAGCATGAAAAGTATCTCAAAGATGCTCGAACTGAGCCAAGCAGGCAGACAGCAGGAGAAAGTGCAGAGAGAGAGAGAGAAGGGGAGAAAGAAGACATGCCGAAGCTCTTGAAATATTTATGGCCAAGTTTTAAATAGACTTTGGCGCAGCGATTGCTCGCTCTGTCTGTCTACCTACCCCCACTCCCACTCTCTTTCTCCCGTACAGGGTGTCCTTTTCCTTGGCTTGTCTTATTTTTAATTAAATTGTGCGTCAAATGTTTTCGGCTCGTTGATTCGGCGCGCGGCTTAGAACTAGGGCAGACCATAGACAGATAGGCAGGAGGATTGGCAGGCGGTCGCTTCGGAGTGGGCGTGGGGGCGTGGCCACTGCGTGTCGGCACGCTGTCAATGTTTGCTTGGCAAAGTGTAAGTAATTTATGCGCATTTAGCGCTTAAGTGAGCTTAAACCAAAGCCAAAAGATAAAGAAAACGAGCCAAGGCTCAAGAAACCAAATGGGCGTGGCAGTCAAAGTGGGCGCGCTGTGAAGAGCCAAGCCAAGCAGCAGGTCCAAGGAAATTTGTTTATAAATAGCAGCAGCAGCAGCAGCAGCAGCTGAGATAAGGATAAACCATATTGTAGTAAAGCAACTCCGCTCTAGACGGGATTTCAATTAGTTTGGCCGTGCCACGCCTCCCCCCTCCACCCTGCGAGAAATTGTTGCAGGCGCCCACGTTTAATGTCTAAATTATGGTGCATGCCGCATTAGCGAGTTGCTGTTTGCTTAGCAGAAGAGTGGAGCAGATGGAGGAGAAGGAGAAGAAGGAGGATTGCAGTGGTTAAGGCGGATGATCGCGTCAAGATCTTCGCTCGCTCGTATATTGATAGCCAGCGTCCGCACATCCGTTGCAGGCGACCAAGAAGTAGAAGAAGGAAGAGAAGCAAGAGGAAGAGGCGAAGAGGAGGCGAACGTGGCTGCGACTAATAACAGTCATCACACACGTCAGACACTCATAAATCCTCAAAGTCAACAAGGCAACGTGGAACGTGGAACGAAACAGCGTTGCCAGAGAGAGAGAGAGAGAGCCAGCGAGAGGGAGATGCAACAGAAGAGATTCTAAACGAGCTGCGCTTAAATGTTGTTAACATTGTCAGGAACTGGATGCGACGGCCAAGGCGACTTGCCTCGTGTTGTGGCTGCCACAGGGCGCACACAATTTCTAATGTTGTCCCACACACAGCGCAGACGATCGACAATGTCTACAGCAAAAGAGGCCCCCCCCCCCTTCCTCCTGCAGTGGCTGCATCCATTCATGGGTGGCTCGTCTGCTCGGCCAACGCATGTTTATAAGCATAATTCTTATTTATGATCGAACAGCGTTTTGCGTATTGCTCGCCCTTTTGCTGCCAGGACCCTCTGCCTGCCCTCTCTCTCTACCTCTCTCGCTCTCTGCTGCATGTAGTTGTTGCTTAAATAAATCAAATCAACACGATTCGCAGAAACTCTGCAACTCTGCGCGCTGATAAGCCCCAACGCGACAAGGTTCCCCCAAAACCAATGCGAGCAATACACAAGGTACCAGGCAGCAGCAGGGGTAGAGCCGGCAGGCAAGAGCAGGAGACAGGGGAGAGCTACCTGCAGCAGCACCTGTTGCGAGTGGGCAACCTCAGCTGAATACGCGCAGATCGAATGCGAGAGAGAATCGACTGATGTGGACTGCCCAAGGGCAGCTGATGCGATTGGAGACTGAAGAAGGAACTTTATGCTATACTCGTATGTAGGTACCAGAACAAACGTACATACAGTTAGTAGAGTTTCTTCTTAAACACATTATGAATGAGCTTTGACAAGCGGGTATAGCTAAAGAGATGGTAGCTAGAAAGATGGTACCTACTAAGAAGGGAAGGTATCTCCAGAGTAAAGCTTGAAGAGCCAAGATCATTTACATTTTTTCAAGAGGGTAGCTAAGGGGAGTACGGCTGAAAGAAGGGTAGCTCAAGAAGAAGCTACCCAAGTAATCTAAGGAAAAAGTAGCTACAGAGGAGGTTAGGCATCTCCCCAGTAGGGTAGAGAAAAAGTAGCTAAAGAGGCATTAGGGTACCTGCCAATAACAGAGTAGAGTAGGGTCCTTAAGACTGGAAAACTTTCTTCTATTCCATTCTCTGCTTTAAAATTTAATGTTGAAAGGAAAAACCTAAGGAATTTGAATCTATTGTATTCCTTTCTTGACTCGTTACTCGTTACTCGTCAATGCCTCGTTACTTTGGCAAACTAAAGATTGATATAGACTGCCCAAGTCGGCAACGGGTTCATCTCAGCGCGCGTTGCGTTGCGTTGCGTTGCGTTGCGTGTCTCGTCGTCATCATCAGTTGGCGTCAGTTGTGTTCAAGGACTTGTCTCGTTGTGTGTTGTGTGTGTTGTCTGTGTTGTGACTTGACTTGTGACTTGCGTCTGTCATAAGGCCTTAAAGGACGAAACACGGCTAACACAGGGGCCAACAGCCGTGCTACACGCATATTTCTTGCGGTTGCCACAACACGAGAACAGCAACAGCAACAGCAACGAGGCGGGAACAACGCACTGAAAAAGGGCAACAACAACAAGAACTTACAACTGCTGCCGTTTTGCTGCCTGCGCTGGGACTTTCTTGCCCAGAGCCAAAGTCTACAAAAGGTGTTGACCAAACAACAACAGCAACAACAACAGCAGCAGCAGCGGCAGCGACAGCAAGATCAACCTGGCCAGAGCCAAAGAGCAACTTGTAGCCCGAACACTCTCTGGATGGGAAGGTGTCTGCAGCACCGGTCTCAGCCCCAGCCCCAGTCCCAGTCGCAGTCGCAGTACCAGTGCAGTCCCCGGTGCCAGCGAAGACCCGTTGCTGTGCGCTGCTCTTGGCCAGGTCTGCCTCTGTTGGCCTGGTTAGCGCATAAAAAAACGTTATAAATAACACGCTCGAGCATTTAACGCGCCAAACATGTGTTCCACTGTCCAATTTGTGGTATGTTTACTTTTCATCAGCCACAGCACGTCCACGAGAGAGGCAATGAAGAGAGTGGGGAGCAGAAGGGGTATGGGGGGAGGGAGGGGCGGAGAGACAGAGCTGGAGGAGACAACGTGTTAATCGCGCTGATCGACAGCGGCCGACAGGGCTGGCGATGATTGTAGAGACAGAAAGCTTTGGCCTTAGCATTGACTTCAGACAGAAAGAGAGGGAGTGAATGGAGAGAATAGAGTGGAGAGAATAGAGTGGAGAGTGGAGAGAAAGATTAGAAAGAATAGAGTGGAGAGTAGCGAGTGGAGAGAAGAGAGTAGAGAGAAGAGAGTGGAGAGAAGCAAGTGGAGAGAAGCAAGTGGAGAGTGGAGAAAATAGAGTGGAGAAGGGAGAGAAAAGATTAGAAATAAGAGAGTGGAGAGAAGCGAGTGGAGAGAAGACAGTGGAGAGAAGCAAATGTAGAGAACAGAGTGGAGAGAAGCGAGTGGAGAGAAGCGAGTGGAGAGAAGCGAGTGGAGAGAAGCGAGTGGAGAGAAGAGAGTGAAGAGTGGAGAGTGCAGAGTACAAAACTAACATAGATAGACGACAGTGGAGAATACTGAATGCAGAGTAAAAAGCATAGAACGAGGAGAGTGTAGAACACAGAGTGGAGTGTAGAGTAGAGTTTGGAAAGCGGAGATCGCAAAATAAAGAGTTGAAAGTCAACGTGATCGTCAAACGTCAATCGAAGCTTTATTCGCAACTCTCGTCCACTCTTCTCCCCTCTCCCTGATTGCAAGAAAGCTGATCGTCCTGCATCGATAGACAGGACTCGCCTCGTTGGGATCCGCAAAAACAAACCAAAAGCCCGGCGGCCCACGATCACGTCAGGCAGATACGGCGCAGAGGGGCGGGGCAAGCGCTGATGGATCGCCTGAATGGACACAAAGCAAACAAGCAGGCAAGGCAGAAGAAGATGAAAAGGTAGCACAGACAAGACAACAACGTCAAATGCGAATGCGAATATGCGAGCGTGTGAGTGTGTGTGTGAGTGTGAATACCAATGCGAATGCGAATGTGGCTTACCTGGCGCTCCAGGACCCGCTTATTGAACGATCAACAAAAACAAACAAGCCCCGGCAAACAGGGTTGTTGCATGTGCATGTGCTGTTGCAGGGATGAGGGTTGCTGCCACAGCGATCACAAACACACACACACACACAGGATGAGCGAGCGGGGATGGGCACAGACAGGGAGACAGTGGGACAGCGGGACAGCTGACCAGCTTAAAAGAGAAACCCGAAAACAGACAACAAAAAACGCAGACCTAACAAAGCGTTCGAACAAAGCGGCTCGCTGAGCAGGACATGCCGCAAAACGGACGAGAGGATGAGCGGACAGACAATCGAGAGCGAGAGGAGGCGATTTGGAGCGCGGAGCGGGTTTAGCAGCGCAAATCGAGCTGAAGCCTTGATACGTGGCGCGGTCTAAACTACTTATACCATTGTGCCTCAAGGCGCCGCAAGCAGGTTGAGCGAGAACGCAAGGTACAGCAAGTGAAAGAGAGAGAGAGAGAGGTAGCGAGTAGACAAATAAACAATTGCGCCAAGTTCCTTTTGTTTACAGATTATGCTAATTTCCTTTATGTGCACTCGTTGCTGTCGGCTTTTTAATTAGCAGTCGCACAAGCAGCGAGTGACGAGAGAAGAATGCAAAGAGTAGAGTGTATTGCTTTATTTAGATTAGCTGGTTAGACTAGCATTTGAAAAAAGCTTACAAACCGAAAGAACGTAAAAGTAGCGAGTGGCTAGTGGCGAGTAACGAGTAGCGAGTAATGAGTAGCTAGTAACCATAACTGCAGACAGCGTATCTACGTTAATTGGCTTTACACGTCCAATTACAAATCTATGCAAACAGTAACGAGTAGCTAGTAACGAGTGGCGCGTAACGAGTGACGCGCTGCAAGTGCAAATTGCCAACAAGTTGTCAGCTCACACACACACACAAACACACACATCATCACATGCATGTGCTTTGTGTGATGTGTACAAAACCTTTCTAAAACGACCTGCAATTAAATGTAACGAGAGTCGCGTAACGAGTGGCAATAAAAGCCTGAAATCAAATCACTTTTGCAACTGATATTTAACTGACAGTCGATATTCAGATCGCACCATGAGCTGCCTGCCTCCCTCCCTCTTGCTCCCTCTCTCTCTCTCTCTCTTGCCTAGTGTGTGCACTTGCACTTCCGCTGCTTTTGTTATTGTTGTTGTTGTTGTTGACGTAGTTTCAGTGCCAGTGGCACAGCAGCCGCAGCAACAAAATAGCAATTGACAAATTATGGCCAACTAAAAGTAATTACACACGACGAGGTGCTCGCACACGCACACGCACACACAGGGTGCAAGCGAGATGGCATGTAACGAGTTCCCAACGCGTTAATGGTACAAATAATCAACGAGCGCAGCAGCCAAGCAACAACAACAACCGCAACAACAACGCCAGCCACACTGTCAACACTAAACATACACTTTATATTAATTGTTTTTTATTAACACGGCCGTCGTCGTTGCCGTCGTTGTTGTTGTTGCTGCTGCTGCTGCTGTGGTTGTTGCGCCTAGCCGAGCCGAGATTCATTAATAATTCAAAAAATTGCACATGGCCGGCGGCAGCGCAGTCGCAGCGTGTAATCGAGTTGTTAACTCAAAGTGACAACGAGCGAGAGGCGGCAACGGGGCGACAACTGCAGCGAAGACAATTAAATGCAGTCAACACACGATCACATCAAATGCTGCAGAGCAGAGCAAAGCAGAGAGCGAGAGCGACAGTGAGAGCGAGAGCGGACGCGGGCGCGGGCGCGCGGAAGAGAGAGCGACCTGTCGCTTTGGCAGCTGCTGCTGCGCTGCAATTGCATTAATGAAATCAACACTTGCTGCGACGCAACGCGACGCGACGCGGCGACGCTTGCACGCGCACGCAAGCCAACTGTGCTTATTGTTATTGCTGTTGTTGTTGCTGTTGCTGTTGTTGTCGTCGAGCTTTTGGGCGCTTAATTAAAAGCCAGATTGGCCACAACAGCAGCAGCAGCAGCGGCTAAAACATATTTCGCGCCTTTGTTGCTCAACAATTAAAATCAACAACAGCAGAGGCAGCGGCAGCGGCAGCGGCAGCAACAACAACAATGGCTCAACTTCACACTCAATTAACACGACGCAGACAAACAACAACAAAATAAAAACGGCAAAAAAATGCAAACTTTTCGACGCTGCCGAGCTGCGACTGCGACTGCATTTTGCCCTTTTTTCGCTCACCCACCCACAAACACACACACGCAAGCAGGCAGGCAGGCAGCTTTTGTTTGCTGTTAATTGACTGCACACACACATACGCAACAGTGCGAGAGCCAGAGAGAGCGTGAGCATAGCAAGTGAGAGTCAAATTGCAAACAGCCGGCAGCAGCAGCAACGCATGCAAAAAAGAACAAAAACAACTTAGCAATGCTTCCTCTTCTCGCTCTTGTACTCACTTGTTGTTGTTGTTGCTGCTGCTGCTGCTGTAGTTTGCAGCCAAAGCCAAAGCCAAAGGTGCGCGGCATGAATGAAAACTGATAGCGCACGTCATTGACACCTACAAACAGCAGCAAAGCAGCAGCAGCAACGCAGCAGCAGCTTGAGAGCATTGGCAGCGCAGCAGCTGCAGCCGAATGCAAGAGAGCCAAAGCCGAACTGTTGGGTGTGTGAACGGTGGGAGGCAGCGCAATTGAGCAGTTGAAACTGGCATAGGCAGCAGGCGAAGGCGACGACGAAGACGAAGGAGAAGACGAAGGCGAAGGCATCGGCAACGGCCTGTGCCTGCTCTGCTCTGCTGAGAGTAAGTGCCGCTGCTCTCCCACTCCCGCACAAGTCTTGTGGCTCTCTTTTTTGTGTGCGTGCGTAATTGCCTTTATCGCGCTGCTTGGCTTTGCTCTGCTCTGCTTGTTTAATGCCTTTGCCGGTGCTGCTGCTGCGGTGCTTCGTGTTAATTTCAATGCAGCCAAGTTTTACTAAGGTGCTACATAAATTTGATTTTTATTTCTCAGAAAAAAAGTCAATTTTATTAATAAATTTCCCGTGGCGACATAAATTTTTTGTGTTACTGAAAACCCAAATAAAATGTCAGCTCCTCGCAGTCGCTGTCGCAGTTGTCGCTGGCGTCGCTGCCAGCGCACATGGCGCATCAGGCAATCGAAACACGCAGCGCAGTTAAAACGCACCAAATGCTTCCATACAATTTGTATAATATTCAACTTCTTCTCGGATCCAGAAAAATATTAAATAAGTAGGTACACACACGCACACACACACGCGCGCACAGGCATAAGCGATAATAAAAAGAAAATAAAACCAAAGCAACTCGTCAATTTTCGCCACTTAAAATTCATAAAGCGTTTTCGTGAGACAACGCAGACGTCGCCGTCGACGCGTCGCATCTCTAGCGAGGCGAGCGAGATAGCAGCAGCAGAGAGAGGGAGAGAGTTAAAAATCAACGAAAAATAAAAAATACGCAGAAAATTAATAAGCAGCAGCAAATGAAAAAGAGAGAGAGAGTGTGGAGAGAGGGAGAGGCAGGCAGCTTTACAAAGGGGGAGGAGCTGAGCGGGTGAGCTTTTGCCCGTGAGAAGGAGGAGGATCAGTTAAACTGTGCTAAAGCTCACAAAGAGTAAGAGAGAGAAAGAGAGAGAGAGAGCTTTCAAACGCGCTGATAATGAGGCGATTCGAAATATACTTGTGAAATATGAAATTGATAATGACGATGATCATGTGAGATAGTCGCAACGCGTTAGCGGGGATCATTTGGGTGTAGTCTATAAAACTAATGAAGCTTAATTGCAGCTGCGTAACCCCATCGAGTGAATCGACTCGTAAAGCTCAACGAAAGCCAATTAGGCAGCTGATAGCTGATTAGTCCCCCCCCCTCTCCCTCTCTCCCTCTCTCTCTCACTCTCTATTCCCCTATTCCTTTAGCTTCTTAGACCCCTGACAAACATCTGTCGTCGTCAAGCCGCGCAAGATTTCCGCGAAAAGCGACCTGGCTCAATGCGCTCCTTGGCGCATCCTTTTTGTTAACCCCGATTACCCTTCTGCCCCCTCTACCCCCCCTCGCTCCTGCTTGCTAGCCAATTAGCGTTCTAATCAAGTGTAAACTAATGCTAAAAGCGAAGTCGGGTTTGCGCTCAACGCGTGAAGATGCCACGAGACACAGCGAAGCAGCAGAGAAAAAGGAAACGTAACAGAAGAAGCAGAAGAAGAAGGACAAGGGGGAGCAGAGGCAGTCGAGGCAGTCGAGGATCAACGACAGCTTTCGTTGTGTGACTATGCTAATTTGACTAATTTGAGTGCGAGAGAAGGGCAGGGGGAACGAGCGAGAGAGCGGGAGAGCGGAAAAGGAAGAGAGAGAGAGCGGCAAAGAGAGGAAGCGGGCGCGATAGATAGCGAGAGCAAACGATCATCTTCGCGTCTGCAGATTGTCGCCGTCTTGTGCCGTCGTCGTCGCCGTCGCCGTCGACGTCGCTGTCGCCTTCTTTGATCTGCCAGCGCACATCTAGGAAATGTTTGTCAAATTCATTGGACCGTTCTCATTGTTTTTGACATTTCTTTTAACTGCCTCGACTTCTTCTCGTCGCGTCTCCATCGTCGTCGTCGTCTTCCTCGTCGCGGTTGTTGTTGTTGTTGTTCTGCTTGTTGCCTCTCGCCTGCTCGATCACTTTCTCTGTGGCAGAGCTTTGCACCGCTGAAAGCTCTGTGCAGCGCCAGCGCCGGCATTGTTCTGCCACCCTCTCAGAGACGGGGCAATGCGAGTCCAACCCCCCCACCACCTTGTGGCAAGCCAAGGCACGACCTACTCCTGCTGTCCAACTCCTTCTACTACTCCTACTCTCCCCCTACTCCAATTCCTGCTCCTCTTTGTCCTCCCCCTCCTCTTGCTCCTCCTCCTCCACGCATTCATCAGGCATTGTCGTTATTTTTCTGGCGCCAAAAAGACGCCGTCTTTAGCGTCGCAGCTTTTTGTTGTTGCTGCTGCTGCTGCTCCATTCTTCCTTTTTGGCTGCCTTTTTTCGGGTTTCTTCGGCCTGTCGTCGTCTGGCTGTGGCTCTGGCTCTGGCTCTGTTCGAGGCTGGTTCTGGTTCTGGTTCTGGCGAATCGAACTCATGTTCTTCATTATAAAGCAGCGCGTTTGGGCCGTCATCAACGTCATTATGATTGTCCATATACTACACATTATGTTCATAATCAACGTCATCATCGTCCTCATCATCATCATCTTTGTTGTCGTTGTCATATTTTCATTCTTTCTTTGCTTGTTTTTGGTTTTTTGCCATCTTTGCTTTATGCATTTCATGCATACTTCAAAAAATTTATACAATATGCGTTTAATATTCAATTCTTGTTCCTTGTTCCTTGTTGCCTTGCCTGCTTGTCCTAACCCCTCTCTCTCCCGCCTCTTTTCGCCTCTTCTCCATTTTCGTTGTAGTTTTTGAAAAGGTTTTTCGAAAGCGAAAGTTTCGACTAGAACGATCGACTTATGCGACTAGTTCACGCGGCGGCGGCGCTTTTGGTACAGTTGTGTGTGTGTGTGGAAGCGCCACCTGGCGGTCGATTGTGTGAGGAAGTGTTGTGGCAAGAGATGAGTTTCATTCCAAGGCGAATTCTCTTTGCACAAATCAATTGCGCTGTGTACATCGATTTTTCTGTTTTTTTTCGGATGTCATTGAAGATTAGAAGAATTATCGATAATTGATAGAAAAGCATCAAAAAAAATCTAAAAAAAATCTAAATTTATTTCTAAAAACTATAGAATTCCCTATGCCACGAATCTCTTATACCCAAACAGAGAAATTAAAGAGATTTCAGTTTAGTAACCTTTGCTATTCCCGAAAACGCTTCCGTCTTTGCCTGGGCATTTTCACAGGCCTATCAAAAATGATATATGGCTGCATGTCCGCATAAAGTACTCGTATCTTGCCCCATAAAGAGAGTGAAAGAGTGAGAGAGGTACAGTTTGTCTTGCGGTGTCGCATTCCACAAAACGCATTCGCCTTCAACGGTTTAGCGGGGCTTATCAGTCGCGTTGTCAGTGCGGGCGATAAGTCAATTCAGGGTTAGGCTTGAGGAGTGCACCGGAATGGGGGGGGCAGGGACGGGTGGTGGGGGCGGACGAGCGCGCACTCATTAGGCAAGCGGAGCGTGTAAACAGCGGAATTCTCGATTAGTTAGCCACTTAGCGGCGTTTTGTTACCAATTTGAGAGTGAGCAAGAGAGCGAGAGAGGGAGCGAGAGAGAGGGAGGTAGATAGGTAGGTCGGCAGTTAAATGATTCGTTTGTCTCTCGCTTCGGTTTCGCTTGTTGACCAAATTTGGTGGCCATTAAGCCAAGCTTTAACTTCCGCTGCCCGCGTAGGCGTAGGCGTTAGCGCAGACGTTGCGGCGTCGGCAGCGACGGCGGCAGCGGAAGCGGCCACTTAATTAGCTGGCGCAGCCAAGTTTTGGCTTGAAATTAATTTTCATTTAATTTGAAGTGGGCGCAAATGCAATTTAAATTAACAACAAATGAGAAATTTTTCTTTATTTTCATTTCTTTTTACGATAATTATGTAAATTTTGTAGGTTATGCAAGGTGGGGGGAGAGCTTTTTATGGCTGTTAGGGGGTATTACAAATGGGGCAAGTGCAACGGGAAATATAGAAGGCATAGCAGACAGTAAAAAAGTTTATATACATAGTAAATTTTGTCTGACTTTACGCTTGCAGTTGAATAATTTTTGATTTTCAGGGGCGGCAGAAGGCGTGGTCCAATTCTAAAGCCAACAGATTCTGCGTGTAAGAAAACCACATGTTCTCAGCAAATTTGATAGACCTAGCTCCTATAGTCTCAGAGATATGCGTGTTCATACAAACAGCGCAAGCTCTGATTAGGTGCAGGGTATGCCTGCAGTTGAGTGAATTTGCTGACATTGGTTATGTGTGTGGCATCAGCACAGTTATGGCCATGCAACTGCCACACAACTGCGTCCGTTTGCTGCATACGAAACGAGTTGCCACAGAGAGAGATAGAGACAGAGAGAGAAAGAGAGAGACGCACACGGTCCCTTTGATTTGCAGCGAAAGTAAGTGGAATATCCCATTGGAGTAGTACACGCCCGCATGACTGACAGTTGGGGCAAGCTTAACACTTAAGAATAACTCTAAAATAAAATGATAGAGTATAATTTGGAGGTAATCGCGCCAAAGTATGGAAAATTTAAGGCTATTATTAATAGAAATAAATTTACTTGTTCTACTTAGTTTCTATTAATGATTTCCCTATTTTAGAAATCTCTTCAATCTCTGGCATGCAAAGTTACCCCACGGCAACGCTTGGACCTCGTCTAGCCCTGCTAATAATAATATTTAATATTATGACTGACCCATTAAAATCCCGCCAAAATCCAAGCGCGTGTTAACGATGAATATAAAAATATTTTCGCAAAAAAAAAAGCTGAATGCGTGATAAGAAATTGCCGACTGAACAATTTTTATGCCATTCGACTGAAAATGGTCAAAAAGGGTATACTAAGTTTGTGCAAAAGTATGTAACAGGCAGACCCCATAAACTATATACATATATTCTTGCTCAGGATCCCTAGCTGAGTCGATTGAGCCATGTCCGTCTGTCCGTTTGTCTGTATGAATGTCGAGATCTCAACTATTACAAAAGCTAGAGACACCAAAATTGACATGATGGTTCCTGTATACTATACGCAGATCAAGTTTAATTCAAATTTGAGTTGCCACGCCCACCGCCCACGCACATAGATAATTTAAGAATATTAAGGAAATTATTACAGTTACAGACACCAAATTTGCCATGATGGTTCCTGTAAATAAGGCGCAGATCAAGTTTACTTCAAATTTGAAGTGCCACGCCCACCGCCCACGCACATAGATAACTTACGAATATTAAGGAAATTATTACAGTTACAGACACCAAATTTGCCATGATGGTTCCTGTAAATAAGGCGCAGATCAAGTTTACTTCAAATTTGAAGTGCCACGCCCACCGCCCACAAGCATTAAGGTTACAGCTTTCTGCTTTGGAACATGTGAGAGCGAACTACGAACCTGGTCGAATGGTATCTTACGGTTGGGCGCGCTCGACTGTAGCTTTCCTTACTTGTTATTTAGTAAATTCATTTAAAATTCGCCATATCGAAAGCGTAGCTAGTTTCAAGCTAAATAGACGGGCTATTATTGTAATACCACTTGCAACTGGCGCAATTATATCTATTTTTGATTCCTCAATTATCGCATATCAATTTGCAAACTGCAATTATTGTTGCACTTGATTATTGATAATTCATTTCATAGTTCATTTGGGATCAATTACAGAAAGAATAGCTGAGCTGTGGACAATTCGCAGGGATCCTTGAGAGAGGCGGGAGGGGGCGGGGCTAGGAGGGTTGTAGTATTTTTAGTTGTATCGATTACGAGAATTCGAATCAATTGCAAAGTCAAATTACGCACAAATTGGCCAAGACAAATGCCGCACTTGCCGCATGCCACATGCCACCTCTACTCTCTATATGCTATGCTATGCCATGTGGTGGCAAGAAGGATGTGCCGCTGCTGCAATTACGCGTTGCATGCATTTTTCATGGGTCGAAAATTGTTGAGTTCCAACTTCATAAAAAATGCCAACAGTTCGTGAGACTGTCGCTCAAATTACAAGCAATTTGTGCTGAAATGGGCGAATATTTGTGGGCGTGGCAGCGCCACTATCGAAGCGAGCAACTTTGTGTTCACACAAACACACACACGCGCGCGCGCGTGCATTTGTCAACTTAGCACATCGATAATGTCCACCTACGCCTTCCCAGCGACAATATTCAAGCACAATTATGAAAAACGCTTCTCCCACACGGAGTCGTAGGTGGCAGAGGGAGGGCCTACAGATGGGGCAGTGGGGGAGGGAGCGTCAGAGGAGCCGAGGAGCAGAGGAGCAGCTCGCAGCTTGGCTTCAAGGGTTGCGTTCTACGCGCCAAATGTAACAACATTTCAGGTGGTTCCCCTTTTTCCCTGCCCTTCCCTCCCACAACCCTTAATGACTGGCAGAGTTTGTGTGTGTGCGTGTGTGTGTTTGGGGGGGGAGTGAAAACTACAAAGTTAGAAAAAAAATGAGAAAAACGAAACGGAAAAAAAAATAGAAAACTTTGTTAGAAAGGAAAAGAAAACGCGTTACGCCCATTTAATTGAGCCTGCCAGAGGCGTGGGCGGGGGCTGGGCCACGGGGGCGGGTGCCAGTGCACTTTGATTGCCTCAAAACGTCAGCTGAATATTTACCCAAAACGTGAAGTTCCACAACAACAGACAGAGACAGCAAGAAAAAGAGAAAGAGAAGGCGTGTGGGAGGAGTAGAAAGCAGGCAGGAGGAAGCCGGCCAGGACGGGACTATTTTTATTTATGAAAATTAAACAAGTGAACTTTGACAGGCGGTTGCTCACAGGGTTGACCCGCAGCCACGTAGGGGGCGAGGCAGAGGCAGAGGTGGGGGTGGCGGCGGGGGCAGGTAAGGCAGCACTGCGCTCTGGGGTCGTGTCATTAAACATTTGTCGAGCGGTGTCTTGGCTCGGCCCTTTAACACATTAACGCACGAAACATACACACACACACACACACACACCTCTACACACACACACACTATCAGACACACACACACACATAGAGCGAGACAAGCACACGCGGACGTCTGGCATCAATTAGAGGCGCCTTGCCGGGCAGCAAGCTAGCTAGGTGGCAGCAGAGGGGGGTGGGGGCTGGTGGGGTTAGGCTGTAGGGTAGGTGCCTTGCGAGACAGTCGAGGCCCCCGAGGCTATCACAAATATTGCTCTATGTGTTGGCATTTTCAATTAGCATCAAAAGACGCAAATCAAAGCATTAAAACATGAAACATTTCGTCGATTCGGGATTATTTCGAGTGCCCTCAAAAATACCCTGTAAAGACAGTGTATCACAAGACAGGGAGGAATGGCTTGAGATTCATAATGAATTGGGCTAGCTGATGGAAAATGTTGAACTAGAATGAATCCTTTAATTAAATGGAGTAGAACCTTTGGTTATCATGAGGGTAGCTTAGGCAGAGCTATGAAATTTGGTGGTTAGCTAGATTATGGTGAGATATTTGTACGAACTTAAGCCTAGAACTGAGTTTTACCTATTGAAACTCAGAGATTAACTAGATTAGAGTTATGAAATTTGGTAGACAGATGCATGAGTATTAAATATATAAAAATCAATCGGATTGAACGATAACTCTAGGCGAATCTATGCCGAAAACTAAGTTTTACTGCGAATAACCTACTGTAACTCAGAGATTAGCTAGGTTAGAGCTATGAAATTTGGTAGACAGATGCATGAGTATAAAATTTTTGAAAATCAATCGAGTTCAACGATAAATCTAGGCGAAACTATGCCAAAAACTAAGTTTTACTGCGAATAACCTACTGTAACTCAGAGATTAGCTGGATTAGAGCTTTGAAATTTGGTGGTTAACTATATGAGTGTTAGATAATTGAAAATCCATGGGGTTTATTGAAAAATGTAGACGAAATTCTGCATAGAATAGAGTTCTACTACGGGAAACCTTCTGTAACTCAGAGGTTAGCTGAAGCAGAACTATGAAATTTGGTGGAGAGATGCACGAGTATAAAATATTTGAAAATTAATCGAGTTCAATAACAAATTTAAGTGAAACTATGCCTAGAACACAGTTTTTCTTGGGAATAACCTACAGTAACTCAGAGATTAGCTGAAGTAGAGCTATGAAATTAGGTGTAGACATGCATGAGTGCTACCTCTGTAAAAATCTATATGGTTTAATAGAGAATCTTGCACTACACTGAGCGAAATTGAGAATAGAACACAGTATTAGAGTAGGCAAAGATAGGCAGAGTTAACTCATCTTAGATTCCCATTCCAGGGTACACTCTAGTCAATCACAGCGAATGTGCACGCAACATTTTGCACTTTCACGCGCCAAAGTGTCGTCAAGTGGGTACCCAAGCGGCAAGAGTCGAAAAGTCGCGACGATTCGCGAGTCGCGAGTCGAGAAGTCGCTTTATTTATTTGCGCTTAGGCAGCAATTTCAATTAATTGATAAGTCAGAGACGACAACAACAACAAGGGACAGGCCAGAAAATGACAACATTTCACGCAATTCGCTTTGGCGATTTAATTGCCAGCGACATTTTGTCGCGCAGTTGCGAATAACGAATAACGAGATTCAAATGCGCGTTGCGCTAATTGAATCAGCCGTCAGCAGATATATACATATACATATATATACTATAAACATATATACGTGACTTCTGATTGGTTTCGACTTTGGCATGTGCAACAGAGACGGGACTAGACGCGTCTCTGGAGGATGCTCATCGTTCGGTAAGGAAGAGGGAAGGGATGAATGAATGTCTGTACATTCTGAGTGTATCAAATGAAGCTTGAATATTCACACAACACACTCACATTGCTATTCACGCAGTCAGGCATGATTTCAGTTGAACCTTGAAAGTGAATGCTGAATGAATGCCAGTTGCAAATGACTCTACTCACATGGGTTTCATATGTGAGTGCATATGAATAGTATTCACATGCATAAAACATGATTTATTCATATGCCCCCATTTGGATTAATGCAATTTTGGGCACTCCATTTTGTTTTGTCATACCAGCTGATTCATACACTCATTGTGAATGCATTCAAATGCATTCATATTATTCACAATTAACAAAATGATACAACGATAAGAGTAAACGCAGCAAAAATTCAAAAAAAAAAAAAAACATTCATTGCAAATGATTTACGAGTACTCGATTATTATTCACACTTATCTGAATCGCATTAGTTTCGTGATTTACGAGTGCCACAAGAGAGACGGCAATTAAAATGCTGCCAAGACACTTACATTGCCACACACACACGCACACTCACATTGCACTCACAAACACTCAGTTGGGTGGGCGGTGCTGCTGCTGCTGCTCGTGTTGTTGTTGTTCCTGGGGCTTTTTCGCTGTTGGCAATAACGAAAACAATAATTTTGACATTGATGATGATGGCGATGATGGTGCAACAAGCAACAACAGCAACAACAACAACAGCAGCAACAACGGCTAAGTTGTTGTAGTTTTCGCACTTGTGAAAGGGGGCCAGAGCTCCTACAATGTCGGGTGCTTAACGTCTCAACGTCTCAATGCTTTTGCATGCAATGCCAGCAGCAGCAGCGGCAGCAACAATAGCAACAATTGCAGCAGCAGCAGCAACAACAATGTGGCGTGCAAAAAAGTTGCAACTTACATATGAGGCACAAACGTGGCACAAACGAAACGAACGAGCGCGTACTTAAAACTTTTACAAGCCACTCGAGTGAGTGCAGCAGCAAGTGCGACAGAGACAGCGTGCGCGCACGAGAGAGAGAGCGGGAGCGGGAGAGTGCAGGCACAACAATTGCATGTTAGGCGCAACACTTTCGCATCATTCAGCTTCTGTGCGCCAGGCAACTCAGCTCACCTCGCTCTCCCACTGCCTCTCCCACCTCACCACACTGTGGCACTGGCAAAACTCCCCACAGCCGGCGCTTTCAAGTGTTATGCTAAACTCATTTGCTCGCGCGCTTTACACATTAGTCGAGCCTGGGCAGGGGCTGGCGGAGAGAGGGAGGAGAGAGCGGGGGTGGGAGAGAGTGAGAGAGGAATGAACTGCAGCGAGAGTGCGAATTTTTGTTAGCCGAGTGCGAGTGCGAGTGAGGTTATGTTTATGGATGGCCACTTGGTTTAGTTTCACACTTGAGCGCCGGCTGCTAATGAGCTTAAGGATTAGAGAGCGAAAGAGAGAGAGAGAGAAAAAAAGTGAAAGAGAGAGGGAGACGGGGAGAGCTGCAGAAATTGTGCAATAAACTTTTGGCAAAAACAAAATGCAAGTTACATATTTATATAGACGGCGGCGCCTGCTTTGTTTGGGCGCGTCAATGGTGGGCGGTGGGCGTGGCTGTGTATGGCTGTGGGTGTGTGTGTGTGTGCACGCCCCAGACGCGCTGCAGACGCTGCAAGCAGCGAGCCACACTCGAAAACTTTTCGACGCGCTCGCAAAACTATTTTGCAAATATTTGTTTAGTATTTGTTGCGCTTGTTGTTGTTGTTGCCCCTCTCTCTCTCTCTCTCTCGCTCTCTGTGTGTGTGTGTGGGCTAGCGGATTTAAGCGCCCGTCGAGGCGTCAAACAAATTTGTAGCTTTAAAATGCAACAACAACAACGACGGCGACGACGACGACGACTACAGTGAAAAGCGGAACGCAAAAAAAGCAGCAAACGGGAAAAGCGGAAAAGCGGAAAAGAGAACGCAGCAAAACAAAAACAAAACTAATTGAATTTGTGTGCAATTGCAATGAATGAATCATTGAGTGCATAAGCGAATGAGTGAATGAGTGAATGAACTAATGAACAACGCGCGCGCCCGCACTGTCTCTGTGTGCGTGTGCGTGTCCGTGTGTGTGTGTGTGCGTTGGCAACTCGAGTTAAGTGAATGCATTCATATGCTAATGCGAGTACTCACAGAAATGAGCAAGTGAATATGAGTTTGTTAAACAAATTGAAAGAAATGAATATGAATATATATAAGTTATTCACTTTAAATGCGTCTAATCTAAAAACTGATATTCATTCAGAGATTCACAACTCATTCATGGGTATATGGGGGGAATTTGCATAACCAAATGATACGCGCTGAGTGAATCGAAAAAAGGGGCGCATGTGGTATCTTAATGACATTAGCCCCGGGCGCAAATTGGACCAAATGAAGACATTCACTCAATCAGGTACATGAATATTCCGAAATATTGAAAGGAAATCACTTCGAATGGGCTATGAATAAATAGTGAGTTCAAGTTGAAAGAGGAAGAACTTTAGCTATTCAATATGCACATGCCTAATTCACAGGGTATTCACTGTATTCATCTTGCAGTTCAAAGTGAAATGAGGCAAATGGAGTATATGGAGTACATAGTATTCATTTAACCTGGGATTCTAGAGGGATTTCCCTTTTTATTCGAAAAAAAATTCGATTGATTCTATATACGAATGTCTGTTGGATTGTCTGGATTG
This sequence comes from Zaprionus ghesquierei, assembly GCA_018904095.1. Lineage (NCBI taxonomy): Eukaryota > Metazoa > Arthropoda > Insecta > Diptera > Drosophilidae > Zaprionus > Zaprionus ghesquierei. Next base: position 19,112,790 of record JAEIGP010000394.1, on the reverse strand, counting down.
TCTAATTCACAGTGTATTCACTGTATTCATCTTGCAGTTCAAAGTGAAATGAGGCAAATGGAGTATATAGAGTACATAGTATTCATTTAACCTGGGATTCTAGAGGGATTTCCCTTTTTATTCGAAAAACATTCGATTGATTCTATATACGAATGTCTATTGAATTGTCTGGATTGTCTAATTCACAGTGTATTCACTGTATTCATCTTGCAGTTCAAAGTGAAATGAGGCAAATGAAGTATATAGAGTACATAGTATTCATTTAACCTGGGATTCTAGAGGGATTTCCCTTTTTATTCGAAGAACCTTCGATTGATTCGATATACGAATGCCTGTTGGATTGTCTGGATTGTCTAATTCACAGTGTATTCAGTGAATACTATTCACTATATTCATCTTCCACTTCAAAGTGGAATGAGGCAAATGGAGTATATGGAGTACATGGAGTATATAGTATTGAGTTAGTCTTGGATTCTAGAGGGATTTCCCTTTTTATTCGAAAAACCTTCGATTGATTCGATATACGAATGCCTGTTGGATTGTCTGGATTGTCTAATTCACAGTGTATTCAGTGAATACTATTCACTATATTCATCTTCCACTTCAAAGTGAAATGAGGCAAATGGAGTATATGGAGTACATGGAGTATATAGTATTGAGTTAGTCTTGGATTCTAGAGGGATTTCCCTTTTTATTCGAAAAACCTTCGATTGATTCGATATAAGAATGCCTGTTGGATTGTCTCTCACTCACTCGTTCACTTACCGAGTGACTCACATTCAGTCAGTCATTCAGTCGCTGAGCGAATCTCTCTGTAGGCCTCTCCTTCAAGTTAGGTGTGAAGCTTAAAACGCATTTTCACGCGCGAACGCAACTTGAATGTCAACGCCGACGACCTGCGACGTCTGGAGAGGATGACGAGCGGAGGATGATGACACGCCTTGACTACTTATCATATGTGTGAGTGAGTGCGTGTATGTGTGTGTGTGTGTGGGGGAAGGTCTCTATAACGATTGTAAAATGCGTTTTTCACCTACTTTCCCAAAGCCCCCTTCTCCACCCCTTCGGCTCGTCGTCCTCCATCTCAGCGCTTCCTCGTCATTCGCGCCACATGCTGCTTGAGACGCCACACGTGCTCAAGTAGCTGCCACACACTGGATGCGGCTGGGCACACTGGCATTGAATTGGGCACAGGGATGCAACTCTCGCAGCAGCAGCAGCAGCATCAGACACTTGCTACTCAACGCTCTGTCGATAGCTTTGACCTTCGCTGCGAGATTTCCCCCAGCGAAGCGTGAGATGAGCGTTGCGAGATGGAGATGGAAAGAGAGAGCGAACGAGATAGACGCATTTTGGGCTGAATACAGCGAATGCTCTTCAATTATGGAGGACAAATTATTAGGGTGACCAGACGCGTAAGAAAACTGAGAAAGCTAAGGAGGAAAGAACTGAAAAAGACGTAGGGACAACAGGTACCTCTAGAAACGAGGGTGTCTAAAAGGTTCTCCTTGTGTAAACCCCAATTTATTAGGGAATCATATTAGGGTGACCGTTTACTCGAGCAGTTGTGTAATGAAAGAGCTGCAATACATAGGAATTCCCTAACTAAAGGAGAGCAAATAGATGCCTACGCCTAAGCAGAATGATCTTAATGATCTGGGGTGCCCAGAAGGTTTAATAAATCATTTTCAAAGAATCAAAGAATTCAACGGATTCTTAAGTTTCTACGAAAAAGCTCCTTGAGATTCTGAAACAAGCTTCAAAATCTAGCAATACCCGTTAATTTGTTGAATCCTAGATCATGGGAAACCCTATCAAAGAAGGAAATCCCTAATAGGTTACCCCTCTGCATTCGATCCTAACTCATGATAGAAGAAGCTTCCACCGTATTTTCAGTGTTTGAGCAAGAAGAATCTAAAACTACTTCGAAACTATTAAGATAACCCAAATAACATAGAGTGTGCTTTTATAGGGTGCAGCTCTCTAATCTCTCTAGTAGCTTCTACCTTCCCGGAAACTTTTTAATGTGCAACATTATCAGTGAATTTCTTTGGACTTTTCAATTTGCGTAGAGATTTTATGGCGCTTCTACGAACAGGGTGTCAGGGGCAGGCACTGATAGGAGAGAAACGATCGAAGGTTTTGGCAAATTCCTCGGGTTTTTCTACCCCAAAATGGAATCTCACTGGGTTGGGAATTTCACTGAGTTCGAAGTTGGGATGGATCCCCCAAGGATGGGGGCGTTGCTTACCTGCCGCTCTTGGTGATGACCATTTCGGTGCCGAGCTTGTGGAACTTCTCCCACAGATCTTTGCCCTCGAGCGTGACCTTGGGATCATCGACGACGCCATCGTCCTCGGGCTGGAGAGCGCGCAGCGGTCGCATCGCCGGATGCAACTGATGGGCGACTGCCGATGCGAGGACAACGTCCTCGGCGGTGGTGTAGGCGGTGCCCAGTGGATGATGGGCGTGCGGATGTGCTGGGTGTGGCGGGAAGCGCAGACCGCCGGCGGCGCTATACAGACCGGGATGATGCGGACCCGCCGGGCTGCCGGCCAAGGCGGCTAACGCGGCGGCCGGAAAGTACGGCGGAGGTGGCGGCTGCTGTGGGCCGAGGTGCTGCTGCTGCTGTTGCGGATGCGGCGGTGGATGCAAGCCTGCGGCAGTTGGCGGTCCTGGTGGCGGCACACCTCCTCCCTCCTCCTCCTGCTCCACCACCTCCCTGACCCGTTGGCGGTGCAAGGCTGGGCGAATGATGCGCGGGTATTGAAGGCGGCACCGCTGACGTTGGCGCCGGCGGCAGTTGCGTGTGCTGCGACGGCGGCGGCTGCGGCGGCGGCACCACCGGTGGCGGCGTTGGCGTTGAGGAGGCGCCTCGACTGCCGCTGCTCAGCGCTTCGCTGCCGGTCAAGTGGTTCTTGTTGTTGTTATTGTTATTATTATTGTTGTTATTGTTGTTGTTATTATTGTTGTTGTTGTTGTTGTGATTGCTATGATTGCTTTGGGGTGAAAGCTGCGACGGCGAGCTGCGATAGTTGCCACCAGCTCCACCTCCTCCGGCCGATCCTGGCGAGCTGAGCGCTGCCTGCGCTGCCGCCGAGTTGCTGTCGCCTCTGTTGTTGTTGTTGCTACTGTTGTTGTTGCTGCTATTGCTGTTATTGCTGTTGTTGCTGTTGTTGTTGTTGCTGTTGCTGTTGCTACCCGCCGTCAACAGCGACGAGACGCTGAAGTCAGTGGGTCTTTGCGAGAGCTGCAAGAATGGATGATATGCCATCCCATTTGCGAACCTGGCGAATGGATCCTCAGCAGACTGATGAAGTAGCAGCTCCTGGACGTCGTATCTCATTACATTACAATTTCCTTAACATGTGCGTCACGCGGAAAAATTTCTATGATCGAAGAGAAGAATTCGCCCAGGGCTTTCTCCTTTGCTCTCTCTCCTTGTTTGTTGCACTTGTTGCAGTTGCAGTTGCAGTTGCAAGTGTTGCAGTTGTTGTTGTTGCTTTTGCTGTTGCTGTTTGGCAGGTACTTTACTTATTACACACTCTTTCACACACACGCACGCACACAGGCACACACTTGATTTTGTTGTTTTGGTTCTGCACTTTCAACAATTTCTATTGCTGATTTTCTTTTCTTTTTACTGTTGTTGTTGCTGTTGTTGTGTTTGCTTTGGCGCAAGAATACAAAAAAAATTTGCTTAAAAAAATTTTGTACAATTTTTTTTTGTTGTTGTTGTTGTTGTTGTTGCTGTGTTTTGTTTCTCTTCTCTTGCTTTGCGTTTTGGATTTCTGTGTGTTGTTTTGGCGGCGGCAAAACCTCAACGCGAGCCGAGGCAACTGCGACGGCGACGGCTGCGGCTGCGGCGACGTTGACAACGCGACGCGACGTTTGCAAATTTCTCAAGCTTATTTCAAGAATTTCTTGTTGTTGCTGATCCTTTTCCTTTCCTTCTCCTGCTGCTGTTGTTATTGTTGCTAGTGGAGCAAAATAAATAAAGCTAAAAATTGAAAAGCTACGGCTGCGGTGGCTGCTGCTGGTGTTGCTGCTGCTGCTGCGGCAAACGGCAACGGCAACGGCACGACGACAACACACACGGGGGAACAGCACAAACACGACTACGACGGACGCCGATACGAACTACACGCCGGTCGCTTTCAAACTGGAAAAAACACACACGGACGCAGTGCGCGCAACCCCCGAAGACAGCGACAACGACAACGACAGCGACACGATGCCCGAGCCGATGACGACGACGCTGCGCTGCTTTCGTGTCGTGTGTATCGACGAGTAGCAGGCGAGCTGGCGTGTGAGCGAGAGAGCGCGAGTGAGAGAGCGCAGCAGTCAAGCAAGCCATGAGAGAGGGCCCCCGCTCGCATACGAGTCTGAGTCTGAGCCTGTGTGTGTGTGTCGAGTGTTGAGTTTTAGCTGGCTGAGCGAGTGCGAGTGAGTCGATTGGGTCTGCTGCTGCCGTCGCTGTCGTCGCTGCTGCTGCTGTCTGGCTGCCTGCCTGCCTATTGTCACCCAACTGGGTGTGAGAGAGCAGGGCAGACTGAGACTCAGAGAGCGACGCTTCGGTTCCAATAAGAAAACCAAAAACCAAAGTGTTGAGTTGACGCTTTTGCTTGGCGCGCAAGTGTGTGTGAGTGAGTGTGTAAATGCTCGTGTGTGTGTGCGGGCAAACAACAACACAGCATATGACATACGGCAATGGCAAACCAACCAGCAGCAGCGTCGCTAGCGTCAACGCCAACGCCAATGCCGGCGACAGCAACGTCCAAGGCGTGTGACAAGCAGCGTGAAGCGTGTTAGAAGTAACAAGGCAGCTGACACCAAAAGTGCAGCGCGCCAGAAAAATGGCTCAAAATGTGAGCGACAGCAGCAGCGGCGCAGGCGGCAGCGGCGCAGGCAGCGACGGCGATGGCAGCGCGAATGTGTGTAGTAAATCATAGTCCGAAAAAAAGCAGCCAGCGCGGGTGGTTGGCCCCAGGAGGCGAACGAAGTGCGAGGGAGGGGAGGGAGGGGCCCGGAAGAGGGAGATTTGTGCGAAATAACGGGAAAGTTGACAAATGACGCGCAAGCGAAAAAATGCGCTTCAATGGTCAAATGTTTTGATGGCATCTCCCTAGCGGGGGTAGGCAGCGGGCAGGGGGAGAGGGGTGGGCAGTGATAAATATGCGGCGAAAAGAGCGAGCAGAGAGTGGGAGGTGAGTAAAGCACGGTAAATGCGATAAAGGCAACGCGTAGGCGGAGATAAAGCAAATAGCCGCAAACGAGCAGGACACAAAGTGGAAAAGAGTGAGAGAGAGAGGAAGAGAGGAAGGGTAGGGAAGTTTGGCAGGCATTTACGACCGGAGGCTGCATAGGACAAAAAAGCCAAAATGGGATATAAATGCTTAAAGCGCCCGACTTGACCTACCATGACCTTTTCGTCCGATCGTGGTGAAAATTACTTTCGCTAATGGCAGATCAAATTGGAATGCAAAGGTGTCCAATAAGAATGTTAAGAGGGAAGTTCTGACAACAGCTGAGAGAGAGAAAGAGGGAGAGAGAGAGTGTGTGTGGAAAGGTAAATTCTTAATCTCCTGATCAAAGCTCAGATAATTTTTAAGTGTTAAAAAGTGCTTCAAAAGTCTATAGAAATTTGACTTAAGAAATCAGATTAAAGACAAAAGTTTTTGGAATTTAAATGCAATAAATAAGTAATAATTTAATAATATAAATATATTTTAAAGTACAATTAAAATAAAAAAAATAAATTAAATTAAATTAATAAAATAAATAAGGTAAATAGAATAAATAAATTAAATAAATTAAAAAATTAAATTAATTAAATAAATTAAATAAATTAAACAAATTAAATAAATTAAATAAAATAAATAAATTAAATAAAATGAATAAAATAAATAAAATAAATTAAATTAATAAGGTAAATAGAATAAATAAAATAAATAAAATAAATAAAAGAAATAAATTAAAAAAATTAAATAAATAAATGAAATAAATTAAATAAATGAAATAAATTAAATAAATTAAATAAAATAAATAAAATAAATAAAATAAATAAAATAAATAAAATAAATAAAATAAATAAAATAAATAAAATAAATAAAATAAATAAAATAAATAAAATAAATAAAATAAATAAAATAAATAAAATAAATAAAATAAATAAAATAAATAAAATAAATAAAATAAATAAATTAAATAAAATAAATAAAATAAATAAAATAAATAAATTAAAAAAAATAAATAGATAAATTAAATAAATTAAATAAATTAAATAAGTTAAATAAATTAAATAAATTAAATAAAATAAATTAAATGAATTTATTATTATATATTAATAAAAAATAAGGTAAATACAATAAATAAAATAAATAAATTAAATAAATTAAATAAAATAAATTAAATAAATTAAATAAATTAAATAAGTTAAATAAATTAAATAATTTGGATTAATAAAATAAAATAAATTAAATAAATTAAATAAGTAAGGTAAATAGAATAAATAAAATAAAAATAAATAAATTGATAAATACAATTAGTAAAATAAATAAAATTAAAATAAAAATAAATTAAAATTATTATTTAGATAAAATATAAATAAAAATTTAAATACATTCATTTTTATAAGATATATAATATATTTATAATTAAACTAAGCAGAGTAAAAAATTAATTTAACCAAAACAATTGACTTTTTAAAAAAATAATAGAATAAATGAATATAAAAAATGGTATTAAAAAATACCCAACAAATAAATACCAGTTGAATAAAAATAATGATAATTAAAATAAATAAAAATAATTGTTGCAAAGAGTTTAAATAAATAAATTCAATAGAAATATATATTATGAATATTATAAAGAGCTTGCCACACCAATTTTTTCAGTGCGTTGATCCTCAAGCTTCTTCGCTCAAGCTCTTTTGCACAGTGTGGCCTAAGCTGAGGTTTATTTGCAGCAGAAAATGCAATTACAATGGCAGCGCTCTGTCGCTGAGCGGGCGAGAGGGAGAGGGGGCGACGAGGCGGGGGACTGACGCCGCTATCAAAGTTAAATGCGTGTTAGCCGCTTTGGCAGCTTTTATGCATCCGAAAATGTAAATGCGGAGATTTATGCCGCCGCCGCCGATGCCGCGACAGTACCAGCAGCAGCAGCAGCAGCGAAGGGAGCAGCAAAGTCGCGACGCAGCGCACAAATTCGCAAGTGCGAAAAAGCAAAGCAAAAAGAAGAGCAGCAGCGGCGTTGGCAGCGACAGCGGCAGAGGCGAGCGGAACATGGCACAAGAACTGGACGATAGGTGCCGCTTGCTTGCTTGCTAGCATGCTTGGCAAGCGCGTGTGACAAACTTGACGCTAAGTTTGTGCAAACACCGCCAGTGGCAGATGGGCGTGCGTGCGAGCGAGATGGCAACAGAGATGGCGGGGCGTGCAAATGAAAGGCAAAGCTCAAGCAGAAGTCACACAAGCGCATACAAACACACGCGCACACAGAGACAGCGGCAGCAGACAAAGAAGCTTTGCCAGCGACGGCGCCAAAAAGCAAAAACGGCAACGCAAATGTATTTTGTCACACGTTTTCACACACACACACACACGCACACTCAAGCAAATAAAACAGACGCCTGTGTGTGTGTGTGAGTGAGCTGGCTGGCAACATGGGCGCACTATGTGCGCAAGAAGAAGACGACAAGCGCAACGACAACGACAGCGACAGCGACGGCGACGCTGAACTTGCTACCCGACTGCCTACTCTCATTGTTGTTGCTGTTGCTGCCGAGCAGAGCTGCTCAGCTTGTGTGACAAGTTTAACCACAAATACACACACACACGCAAACACGCACACAGACAGAGCACACACACACAATGCAGCCAGTGCGACGCGCCAGCTAGTTAACACCACACCTCACAATGGCGGCGGCGGCGGCTGCGTTCACTCCTCTCCAGCAGCGCCAGCGTCGCGTCGCGTCAACGTCGGCGTCGTACTCAGAGCTCTCAGCGCTCAGCCAGCAGCAGCAGCAGCAGCCCCGGCGAGTCGCCTGCGAGTGAGTGAAACGGCGCACGTTTTGGTTGAGCTGAGCGCGTTGTGTGCGTTGTAGTTGTTGTAAGAGGTGACAACATTTCTTTGCATGCATGTGAGGCGACGTCGCTGTGTACGTGTGTGTGTGTGTGTGTGTGTACGCTCTGTCTGTGTGTGGTGTGAAAAATTACAGCAGCAGCGTCGTCGACGCCGTTCGCCGTGGTGAAGAAGTAGAAGACAATGAGGATGCTGCCACAGCCAGAGAGTGTTGCTGTTGCTGTCGCTGTCGCTGTTGTTGTTGTTGTTGTTGCTGTGGCTGGACAGTGGGTGGAGTGGAGTGCAGAAGTGAAAGACGATTAGTCGCTGCATGCTGGCCAGTACAAAGGCAGCGAGAGATGAAAAACAAATATTAAAGAGAGCGCAAATAAATTGCATATTTTTCCGCAGCTTAAAAGGAATTAAAATTGATTTTAACTATATTTGATTCAGGGATTTCATGCTTGCACGGCAAAACGCTTCTAATTAACGTGCAGGCGCTGTGGCGCAAGGCGCGTCGTGTTGATTAAGCGGCTCAGCTGAGCTGAGCTGAGCGAAGCAGAGCAGAGCAGAGCAGCGCGGCGTGTCATAAATAGTTGTAACAAATATTTATTAACAGGTTTCTCTGCAGCAGCAGCAGCAACAGCAACAACAACAACTTGGGCTTTATAGGTGTTAAAAAACAACCAACCAAAATGCCGCCTGACGCCTGCAAAACTTCTCACTCTCCGCCCGCTTCTTGTTTGTATATTGATTAGTTCTCTCTGTGTGCGTCAGTGTGTGTCTCGCTCTCTTTGTGTGCGAGAGCAGCTGCTGCTGCCGCTGCCGCTGCCGCTCTGTGGTGTGTTGAAAAAGCTTACACCACAACGTCGTCGTCTGCAGCATCGCAGGCTGAGCGAGAGAGGCGAGCGCAAGTCAAAGCCATAACGAAAACGTTGCGCTCTCGCTCTCTCGCCTTTGCTGCTGCTGCTGCTGCTGCGGACGCTGGCGTCGCGTCGTTGCTGCGCATAGAAAATTTCGTGTAATTTTTTTGTTGGCGCTTTGTAGCTAATTAAAAGTTTATGTGAGCACACAAACATGCACCCACACACTGACAGCTAGGCAGGAGCAGTCACTCACTCACACACACACACACACGCACACACACAGAGACAGTGGGGGGCTGCCTCATAATTATCTGAAAAACTTTATTTGACGGCATTTATTTGACTGGCTGCTTCAACGTGGCCACCTCCTGCTCTAGCTCACTCCAGACTCGCTCGCTCTCTCTCTCTCTTTCGCTCCCTGTTTATTTGCTTAACATGGTTTAGTTGCCCCTGTGTGAGTGTGTGTGTGTGTGAAAATTTACAAGCGACGCGCGTTAAATTATCCAAATATGTTGGGGAGCAAAAAGGTGACGACGAATGGGTTAACACTTTGACTGGCGCGTGTGCGAGACACACACACCCATACTCGCATGTACAGCGAGAGATAACTGTACTCTTCTGCTTTCGATCACATAGTAACTCAGCTATTCGCTGCGCGATCCAGCTGAATGTCAAGGGAATTACGCACTGCTTTAGCTCCTACTCAATTGCCTTGCATTGGCCACGCCCACACGCCCACACGCCCCCGCTGCCTCAGTTAAGCAGATGAAAAATGCTGAGGCTAGCAAAAGGCAATCAATAAAATTAGCATAAAACTTGAATTTCACGCTGTCAAAAACAATGTATGGCATGTTTACTTGCACAACACACACGCGCAGGCACACGCACACGCACACGCACACATACACGTGCACGCACACGCACACAGCGAGAGTATTTCTTATGTAAACAGAGAAATCAGTAACAAAAGCGCCATAATAAATGTCTAGCCTTATGTAAACACAGACTGAATAGCTGTGCACGCGCGCGTGTGTGTGTGTGTGTGTGTTTGGCTTGACACCCCACACACACACACACACACAGACAGATGTTGAGAGATACGATTGGATAAGAATCCTCTGCATTTACATAAAGCGCATGAAGTAAAACGTGGCAGCAGACATGGGCGTAGGGCAGCCAGGATGCTCGGCAAGGGGAGGGAGGGGGCGGGGGTCGAGGGGTTGCGTCTTTGGAAATCGAACATAAGGTGACCAACATGCTTAGTTTACGTAGAGACAAGGCTCCACATAAGCTCCGGGAGAGTCCAGTCGAGTCGAGAGTTCATATCGCAGTCTTGTTTTTGATTTTCATTTTCTTTGTCGCTTTTCAGTTTTTCCTTTTTCTTTTTTTATGCGCTCATTGTCGGTGTGTGCGTGTGTGTGTGTGCCTGTGTATTGTGTGTGTGTGTATGTTTTTTTCTGGTATTTTATTTGTGTGTTTTTATGCATGGCGCCCTAATCCAATTAGAGTGGCCACACGGCAAGTGAGTGTGCGGTACATTTTGGTGTGACCCCTCTTAGAGCACCCCTCTGCCTCCCCCTCTGCCGCCCCCTACCCGCTCCTCACTCTTTGTGCAAGACGCCATTTTGTCAGCTCACACAGCATTGATTTTAGTTTAGAGAGCTTGGCAGGTTTTCCTTTTTCATTTTTGTGGAAAATTCTCTTGTTTCTCGTCTCTCGTTGCGTTTCTTTGTTATTCTCTTTCGGCGCTCATTCTTATGCTTTAGCTCTTCGATTTGCATATGCATATCATCTATCTATCTGCATCACTTAATTTACTTTGTTTCCTTTTTAAACTGCGTTCTAACCTCACTTTTGCATTATGCGCAGAGTTGCTTTGGCTGTTGGTTTTGTGTGACAGTTTTGGGTTACCTTTTACTGGAATATCTTTAAGGAATTTAACTAGCAGTAATATTTATTTGAGGGATTCTTGCTATAGGTAATATTCCCTAGTTCCCTAGCTAATCATGTTTTTCCTCGCTTTTCTCAAAACTTAAATTGATTTCCCTCGTTTTTACAGGTTTTTTTTCCAAGTTTTTTTCTTGCCAACATTTTTTGCCGGCATGAAATGCGCCACAATCCTCTTGCGTCTGCACTAGTCAAGGAATTGTAAGCCCCACACACACGCACACATAGTGCGAAAGGGGGAGGGGGGGGGGTAGCTGCTGCAGAGTGTTGCCTACTTTGGAGCGCCAAGTAAATTGGCGACTGCGGCAAAAGGCCGCCAGGCCGAGCAATTGCTCAATTACAGTGAAACGGGCAACAACAATGTTGCACACACACACACACGCACACAAAGTGAAAGAGAGAGAGAGAGAAAGAAACAAACACACAAGCACACACACACACACACTCGCGCGCAGACACACACACACGTGGTGTTGTGTTGAATTTCACGCCAAGCTGCCAAGTGTAGTCCGTAGTTTTTCGCCATTTTTAACGCGTCGCTGTGTGTGTGTGTGTGCGTTTGCGTGTGTGTGTGTGAAGTGTCTGTGTGTGTATTTATTGTTTAATTAACTTTACGCCTGTCTATCATACACACACACACACACACGCACACTCGCTGCACAGACGTGCATTGTTTGCACTGCGCTGTCTGCTAACTACGCTCTCCTCTCTCGTTCCCCCTCGCTGCCTCCCTGTCTCTTTCACTCTGTGTTTGTTTAACTGTGCAAAGCCCACGCATCGAGCTGCTGCTGCCGCTGCTCTGCCGCTGCTGCTCTGCCGTGTTGTGTTGTTGTTTTTTCAGCTCACACAAAAGTTAATCAGTTAGGGCAATGTGTGAAAAGCAAAGTGCATTGCGAGCTGCTCCTCCTGCTGCTCCTGCTCCTGCTATGCTCATCCAGCTGCTGTTGTTGTTGTTGCCTGACGGTTTAAATACCCTGTAAGAGTGTGCGTGCAGCTGCAGGGATATACATATGAGCTACAGTGCGTAGCTGTTGAGTTGATTTAGTTAGTCATGCGCCTCTCTCTCTCTCTCTCTCTCTCTCTCTTTCTCTCTGTCTCTGTCTCTGTCTCTGTCTGTTTGTATGAACACGCAGAACTCAGCTAATATAAAAGCTAGAGACACCAAATTTGGCATAAAGATTTCTATGAATTGCAGGCTTACAAGTTGCCTTTAAAATTTCAAGTGCCACGCCCACTGTGCACGAAATTCAAGGCGATTTGTAAGCGAAGTGCTCAGAGGAAACCTTAAGTACAAACATAAGTATCGCAAACCAAAGTCGAAAAGGTTTAAAGTGTCTAAATTGCATTGTAGAAAAATATATCTGAATAATGATAACTGGGCAACCTTACCTAAAATTTGGAAAATTCTTTTTACGACCTTGCAACGCACCTTGGGAGACAGCTCCGACCATATAAAGTAAATATATTCTTAATATTATATTCTATCATTAATAGGGAAGTCGAACTAGCCATGTCCTTCTGTCCGTCTGTCCGTCCGTCTGTTGCAACGCAAACTTGTCTCTCAGTTTTAGAGCTATCTTGATGAAACTTGGTATACATGCTTCTCATTGCTGCACGCTGTAAATAAGTTGGAACGAGCCGAATCGCACCGATATATCGTATAGCTGCCATAGAACCTATCGGTCGAATTTTGTTATTTTTTAATATATTGCTATGAAACTTTTCCGATATACAAGATACGCGCTGCTATGTTAATGAGCAGCCAAGGACTGATGCTTCTAGCAAAAAGAGTTGTTTATTTGCTTAATTTTCGCAAATCTAACGGGATTTTTTCTTTTCTTCAAGTTGAAATATTCGTAACGGAACTTGAAAAAAAACGCATTGCTTGATTGCATTTCTTGCACTGCTATCTTTGTGAACACAGCTGTATGTCTAATTATGTCCATTAAATGCCAAGTAAGTTTTATTAAAATCGGACAGATATATCGTTAACCCATCAGCCGATTTAATATGTGAAGTAACTGCAATGGTATAAAACCTTCGGCATTTCTATTACAAATTTGAAGACGTAGAATTACTAAGGATTTCAAGACATAAACAAAATGAATGAACGTAAAAAATTGTTGAATTCAGATTAGAAAAATTTTAGTTTAGAATTGCTGTCATTGACATATTATCCACTTCTTTATACAGCGTATACTCCCTTTATGCTGTACTTATGCTACAGGATATTCAAATTTAACTACAGCTTAACAGTTTATAGCAAGTTGCTGTTGTTGTTGTTGTTTATATTTTTCACTAATAAGTCCGCAAGTTGGCAAGTTTATGTTTTCAGCAGCAACTAGTTGCAGATAGACAGACACCTACACACACGCACACGCACACACGCACACACACACACCTGCAGCTGCTGTAAAGTATGCAACACTTGTCGTTGTTGTTGCAAATGTGGCAAATGGCATTAATGGCAACTTTATGTTTTAATTACTTTGCAACATTGCAATGAAAAAGGACAAGAACATGGTGCGAGTGCGAGTGCGAGCGAGACGGCAGCTGCCTAAGCTGTTAAAGCGACAAAACTGTTGAACTGCTTTTTGATGGGCTCAGGTGATAAAGAGCTGAAAAGTTGGCCAGAAAAACGCTATAATTATTTGCGCATTTCGGGGGAGAGAGAGCGAGAAAGAGAGAGAGAGTGCGAGTGCGAGTGAGAGACGTTGCTTTTCTTTGGCTCATTTGGCTGGCGCGCATTTTTCGCCGCATTTTCTTTGGCCGCGCTTCCTGTTTGCGTTGTTGTTGTTGTTGTTTTATTTTCGCTTTTCAGTGCGTTTGTTTTTTATCTTTTTCTTTATGTTTTTGTTGTTGTTGTTGTTGTTGTTTTTTTTTCGTGCATTTTCCATTGAAAAGCGCTCTTCACAAGCAATTAAACACACAAAAGCGTTTTGCGCGCCGCAAGCGAAACGGACAGCAACAACAACAACAACAACAACAACGGGAGGGGGCAACAACAATGTGGCAAGATAAACGGCTGGCAGAGCACAAGCTGCAGTATGAATAATCGCACACACAGGGTGCACAAGATGATGGGGGGAGGCAGCACAGGGTGGTGTTAGGCGACTGGGCAGCCAACACTTTTTGTGTGAAAAACTCTTCTCGCTCTGCTGCTAAAGGCAGCATGAAGCTAGAAAGTGGCGCAAGGGGCGGAAGAGGAAGAGGCAGCGGGGGCTGCAGTTTGGGGGTGTGTTTACACAAGCGATTGGCCAAGACGCAAGGCAGCAGCAGCAGCAGCCGACGCAGCCGACGCAGCCAACGCTGGCGTCAGGCAAAGGAGTGGCCAAAGTACACAAGATTCACACCGACAACGACACCAACACTTGACAATTTAAGCAACCCCCCGAGGTTCCTAGCAACCCCACCTAGCCCCTCCGGCCCCCTCCTCCCTCTCACTATGCTGCACACATGTAGACACAAGCTCTACAGTCTGAAGTTGTCTCTGTCTCTGCCGACAACGACGACGACGACGATGCCAACGCCTTCGCCTTCGCCTTTGCTCGGACGCCAACGAGTCGCCTACACCCTGTGCTTGTCTGTGTGTGTGTGTGTCACCCTGTGTGTTGTCTTACTTACACCAGCATGAGGCAGCGCTGCCTCAGCTGCTGCTGCAAATGGCGTCAGCTGCAACTTAGTCGCAGTTTGCAACTGTGAAACAAGTGGAAAGTCAACAGAAAATACCAAATACTAAATACTAAATAATACCTATACATATGTATGTATATTTATTCTATATATGTATGCACTGTATGCAAAATAATTTGTGAAAATTCCATTAGTAGCTGGACAAATACTACGCAGGCATTTCACCTCTGGGGAGGGGGAGGCAACTTCTTGGGGCCACAAGTTGATTTGCTTTGCTGCAAATCTGCATATTTATTTATCGAATTTGCTATCGATTTCGGCAATTTGTATCGTTTTCAGGCATTCTCAATATGTGTCGCATTAAGTTGGCAAGTTGAGAGACTGAGAAGAATTTTGAATTTGAAATTTGCCTACAAACATTTTTAGTTTCTCTTGGGGAGAGAATATTTCAAATAGATACATATCGATATATATATCTTAAAATCAATTTAAAGCATTCTCCATATGTATTAAATCAAGCTGAACGTTTAGAGACTGATTAAGTTTGAATTTCTTATTTGCTTGCAAAAAATTTGTTTAGATTTTCTTTTGGGCAATTTTCAGTACTCCTAACTTTGATCGGTATGGAATAGATATAGATATATATAGAATAGAATATAGCTACAGAATAATCTTAGCCATGTTTGAGTAGAAGAAACTATTCTATATAAGTTTTTATGCCAATATATTCTCTATAGTTTTTGTGGGAATAAACTCAAAAGATTTCAATTCAAATCATATCATATTATACCAAAAATTTGATGTTTTTTCTGCAGTAATTTATAGTTTAATAAAATTTATTATAATATCTATCTATAATATCTATCAAATTTCAAGACAATTCAAAACAATTAACGCACAATAAAGATATGTCATTAGTTTTTTCTAAATTGCGCAAAACTTTTTCTACAACATTCAACGAAGTGAAAACAAAACGAATTTGTTTTATTAGAAATTTTATTCGAAATGTTATTGCTAGGTTTTTAGCCCATAAATCTGTAGAACATCACGTAGGTTGAGAGTAGAAAGTCAGCAGAGAATAAAGGGAAAAGCGAACGTGGAAGAAGCAAAGGCAATGCAAGGTGTAAATGAAAACATGACACCTGAAAGTAAACTGCAAACTTTTTGTTTATTATGCGAAAGAGGCAGACAGAAACAGAGAGAGAGAGAGAGGGGGAAGAGTGCGGAAGACAGAAAAACAAGTGAAATAAAAGCAATGCAAACTAACTTCGCTCTTAACTTCATCTAACTGACCAAACGCAATGACGACTCATTACAGCAACTGGGAGTCGGAAAGGGGTAAGGAAGGAGGGGAGGGCACACTTACTTTCGGTAGGTGCAATAAAAATGGGCGCCAGCCTGACGACGACGCTCTCAGCAATTATGCCACAAGCTCAAAGGTGGCGCCCTCTGCAGGTCAATAGTCGCCGCCTGCGATGCCTAGGTGCGATTGTAAACAATCGAGTGAGGCCTGGGCCTGGGCCGGGCCTGGCCAGGACTCTGCCTTGGCGCTTTGCGTGTTTGCCATGATTTCTGACCAACAATGGATCATCGTCAGGGGCGTACGTCAAGGGGGGATGGAAAGGGCGAGGGGAGCGCGTGGGCAATCAACTAAATGAGTGACCAACGCGACGCGTCAGCGGGCACATCAAATGAAATCGAGCGCGTCTTAAGACTTTGAAGCAAAAATGTCAGGCGACGCTGCGCATAAATGTAAATAGAAGTAGAATGTAGGATGGTATGATTGATGGACTAACAAATACCCCACAGTAAGGCCAGAACTTCATGAAGTTCTATAGAGACTTCTAAACATAAAAATCCTGCTACTTAGTTGCTTTCCTTTCCAAGTTTCCCTCTATTTGCCTGCTCAGATCCTGGTGAAGTTTGGAGGAAATGTACTTAATATATTAACTAAGTTATCTGCCAAGAATCCAAGTGTAAGCTCTATAAATAAGGCTTTGAGTTCGGAAAATATAAGAAATTTCAAGTTCTTAACTCACTTTCAAATTAACGGTAAATAATCAACTTTTCTACGTGCGAAACTCCCTTTCCAACTCAAAAATGCCTCTCAGAAAAAAATCAACAAATTTACAGGGTATTTGCTGCGTTATTTAACAGCGCCAAGAAAGCAACAACAAAGCGTTCGAGTGCAAAGAAATCAAATGAAATAAAAGCAAAAGAAAGCCAGTGAAATGAATAGAACAAGAGCAAGAAGATGAAGAGCACGAAGAGGCAGAAAGAAGAGAGAGATAGGAGGGGGGGGATGAGGGGAAAAACACTTATAAATAAAAACATGCTCATTAATGTAAAAGTCAGACGCAATACCGAAGCTCAACTGCCCTGAGACAGAGCGAGCCGCATAGCTCCAGAGAGGGTGGTTTACTACAGGGCGAGAAGGAAGGGGGGGAAGGGGGTTCGGGGTGCCACTGGCACTCTTCAATACGCAGACAATGCGAGACTCTTCTCTCGCACCGTTGGCACTGCTCGCACTTGCAATTGAAATTGGAATTCACTTTTGTCTGCGCGACAACAGTTTAGTCCCCTCCTCCGCTCCCGTCCCTGCCCAGGACAGACAGAGGACAGGACAGCATGGGACAGCCGAGGCGAGCTCCTTGGCCATTATGATATTGTATTAAGAGTGCCAAGTGATGCTGTCAGAGGCACTTGCCTTTCAGTTCTCCAGCCAAGCGATGACTCAGCGAAACTGCGAAACTTGGCTCCTACATGGCTGGGGAAAGCCCCAAGGAACAACGGGATGAGAAAAGGAAATATGATGTAGTTAAAGCTCTGCAAGGAGCACAAAAGCTGCTGAAAGCTTTGCTTACAGTTTCGTTTTGCTTGGGATTGCAATCAAGCAGCTTAAAGCAGTTTCCAGCAGAAGCTTTATCAACAAAAGGCTTTAAAGCTGTTAGATAGTAGAAGAAAAAGCACTGGAGGGATTTCCCAGCTAAACCCATGACCAACTCGCTCTACTCTCATACTCTCCTCCATCAGCTTTAAAGTTGCTAAAAATGTCTTCAATTGTTATGAAAAAGTTAAGCTAATTTCATCAACTTTCTTCTTAAACAATTTCTAACAAATTCTTAAATCGCCACATGCTGCACAGAGGAAGAGGCGCCACAAGCTCGCCCGATTTGCATAGCAATTAAGGCAAAGTCAAAAACTTGTCAAGTGTTTTTTGCCTGGTAAAAAACTCGCAAAGAAAACAAACAAATAGCGTGAAAATGCGCCAAATTGTTAGACAAAAATTGTTGTATACATTATGCAGGCATTTTTGGGGGTAGCACCAGGGCAGGCAGCGAAAAAAAGAGACATCAAGAGAGAGAGAGAGAGAGGAGGGAGCAAAATGGATGCACAACTTTTTGTAGCCAAATCATTTGAGTAATGTCAAGAAATGAAAAAGAATTTTGAAAGTACAAGAAGAGGAGAGGAAAGCAGGCAGCTGCACCTGACATTGCCAGACTTTGGAGTAGTTGGTAAGGCAGCAACCCACACACCCCACCACCCACTCTGCCCAACCTTTGCTGCCCCCTCAGTAGAGATGCCGCATTGACTTGACAGCTTTTAAGAGCTGGAATGAAGTGCTTGAGTCGAGCACTTGAGCAAAATCAATATGTGACCAGCCCCAGCATACAGTATAAGCAGTAGTAGCACCGCATACCCTGCCATACGCAGGACCTTAGCCCAGCCCTCAGGGCTGTAGCTCTCTCTCTAAATTTCTTGTTTCCTGTGCACGACGCGCGCGTTCGTTGTTATAAATTAAATTCGTAATTGATTCCTGAATCCGCAATCCTGCAAATGGGATTACAACACGTTGGAAATCAGCAAAGCAACCAACCAACCCAACCACCCACCCACCCAGCAGAGGCTGCCCAAAACCCACCACCCTCGCCAACATCGACAATCGACAACAGCAACAATGGGTTGTTGTTGTTGTTGTCCGCTCTATAGATACAAAATTGCGTGCACTGTAAATGAAACTCGGCGCGAAGTTACTCCACCCCCGCCCGGCATCAGGAGGGATGCCCTAAGGGCTCGGGGCGTCAGCTGGCGCGTTAGTCAGTCAATAGATAGATAGATAGAAACAACAACAACAAGACGAGTGAGCTCAGTGAGAGTGGGAACAACAATGAACGCCGTCTCAATGTCTCGTGTTTATACCTATATATATACATATATCTCTCTTATATATATAGAGTGTATATGTGTGTGTGTTTGTGTACTCTAGTTAAGTGTGCGAGAGTTTCAACCCCGATAAGTGCAACTCCGTAAAAAGCATCCATCCAACGGCAATTCCATTCTTCCGCCGGTAATAACAACAACAAAAGCAACAACAACAACAACAACAACAACAATAGCAACAACAATGGAACAACACTCTGCATTTTATAGTAAGTCATAGGGACTCCAACTCCGCATCCTTATCCAACTCCAACTCCAACTCCGAACTGCGACTTTAACTCGCTCTACCCTGCATCACTTTGACTCTGACCTCTTTACTTGCTCTCTCTCTCTCTCTTTCTACCCCTCTCCCTACCCCCTGTACAACCGCTTAACGGCTTACAATAATTTCAATGCCAGCGTAATGCGAACTGACCTCAGTCCCGTTGCCTCCCCCACTGGACCACTTGAATGCCAGCCCGTTTAAGCCTTAATAAGTCATGGCATTTTTAATGCACTTACCCATTGATGCGCGCTGGCATGGGGAGTATTCGCAAGCAGACACCCAACAGGCGAAACGATTTCTTACGGTTATGGCGCCCAACGTGGGGTATAGATTAAAAGAAAAGGCGAAAAGCTCTTGAAGTAAGTTAGCTAACCCTTGGTTAAGACAGCTGGAAGTGCGCTGTGCGGTAGGTTAAGGTGTAATTCGTATGAGAACTCTCAAAAAACTCATTAGACCCTTCAAATGCTAAGTAAAATCTAAACAAAGTTGCGTCTTAGGCAACTGGAAGAGCAATTGAAACGACTTGGTAACCAATACAATCACAGTAGCAAGACTAAAACTCAAATGCAACCTAAGCCCTCTTGGTTTTCCCTGCGATAGCAAAACCCCCTTTCAATTCGTTGCCCACGCGGCTTAGACCCTCGAGAAGCTTTCAAAAACAAAACTCATCTTGATCTCATCGCATGCAGTACGAGTTGAATCCACACTCACTCACACACGCGCACACACACACACACATGCCTGCACACCTTTATGGAGTAAAGCCAATCAAGTTCTTGCCACGCTTTTGTGTGTGGCACGTCTGGTTGCCGCCTGTGGAAACCGGCTGACTGACTGGCGGGTACTGTGGGTATTATGTTTTCCACAGCTGTCAAATATGATTTGACAAATGTAAATGATACACAGGTTGTTCGACTCGACTAGACTCGACTAGACCCGCTCCAGGCAGACAACGTGGAACGTGGAGGGACAGACCTGCACGGTACTAGCAGAACGGATACGACGATACCTAGCCGCTCCTAATGACAGTTGGCATAATGCAGCTGGCAATTTGCATAGATATTTTGAAATGCGATTTACACCTCGCGGGTTGAGCTTACCCCACTTGGAGCACCCCACCCGGCGAGGTCTTTGTCATGCTCGAATGCGTCGACAACTCGTCGAGCTGCAGTCGAGTCGAGTGTGGCGCACGAGGCAGCCAAGATTCGCGCAAATCTATTGATAATGTCGGCAGCTTATCACATTATCTTCTATTTACAACTTCCCCAGCAATAAGCGACACTTTCAAGCGACTATACCTTGTGGGGAGGGAGTGGAAAGGGGGTTGAGCTTATTGCGAGTCAGTCAGCCGCATCGGCAGGCGGGAGTGTCGGCGTATCGGAGACTAATTTGAGATAAATGTTAAACCTTGACAAGGTAAATTGTTAATCATTTATTTATCATTTAATGACTCTTTCCTACCGGAGACTGTAGACTATATAAAAGAATTTGGAAGGCTTTATCGGGTTAGGACTAAGGGTTTTTAAGGGATTTCTTATAAGAGAGGAGAAGCAAATTAAGTGACATTTGAAATAAATGAAGTTATCTCTGATCTAATATAAAGCTTGCTGGAAATCCCAAGACCCCCAAGATCGAGAAATTTGCAAACTGCGTAGAAGAGTTTCCTTTATCGTCCAGAAACCTTTTGAAGTTCTGAAAAACTCTTGGGTTTTTCCTTATTTCCGTAATCCGTTGATGTTGCCGATGCCAAAACGTGAAATCCAAAAAGCCTAGCGAGACTTGAGCACTTCTCGGGGTAAACCCGTTGTAATTATCGGTTGTCAAACCTTTTGAGTTAATCGTTGTGGTTGTTCTCCTTCGAGTTTTGCTTTAGCTACTCTTCATTTTCTTCTGCGTTTTGACTTTTGTTTTGTTTTGTTTTCTTTGCTTAACGTTTAGGTTGCAGCACTTGGTACACTTGAAAAAACACGGGGAAACATGTTCAAAACAAAATATGCGAATTTGCTAAAATTCGAGGAGAAAACATACACAAAACGTCAAGACGCGACGGTAAATACGCAAAGAACGCGCTGAAACCGCAGAAAGGAACGCAAGACGTAAAGGCGAACGTGGAACGTAGAGCGTGAACGTGAACGGGGAACGGCAACGTGAACGTGGAACGTGAACGTGAACGTTAACGGGTACGTGGCTGGCAGCGTCTGCAGGCCGAAACGTGTCCAAGCCAAAGCAGCAGGCAGGCAACACAGCCGGGCCGGGTTAAGACAATCGACGCCGACAAGTCCAAGTCCAAGTCGGCCTAGGCATCGGCATCGGCATCGACATCGGCAGCGCAAAGCAGCGCAGCGCAGCAGACGTTGACGTTGGCGTTCGCAAAGCTGTGCGACAAAAATCAGCAAACAGTCTGCGAGAGAGGGAGTGAGAGAGAGAGAGAGAAAGAGAGAAAGAGAGAGAGAGAGCAAATGGGAGCGCAAGAGAGAGCGAGCGAGAGAAAGAAAGTCAACAAAGTTGCGACTGTTTTGAATGCGGTCGCCGTCGCCGTCATCGCCGCCGCGACGGCAGCGCATCCAACGTCAATGTTCACCACGACGACGACAACGACGACGATGCTCGTTGTGGACATGAACGTGCCTGTCGCGGCAGACGCTAAGCAAAAGCTTAGCCTGGCTTAGCTTAGTTTCTGCCGTCGCGCTGTCGCTGCTGCTGTCGCTGCTGCTGTCGCCAGCGGCGGCTGCGATGTGCGCGACAAGCATTTTGACACCGTTTAGGTTGTCTTCGTTGTTGTTGTTGTTGCTGCCGCTGCGGCCCACCCACGCGCCGCTAAGCAAAATGGCCGCTGCAACTGATCCTGCCACAAAGAGCTTGCAACGCCGACGGCAGCAGCAGCAGCCGAGGCGAAAATAAAAACAAAACTGTTGCACGTTGCCGCCTCCTCCGCTGCTGCTGCCGCCGCTGCTGGCGCCGTGCGTCGCCTGCCGTCGCAGGGCATCAAATGACAGGCTCGAGCCGGCTGCACTGCTCGCTGCGCACACGCAGCAAACTCACCACGGCAGCGACGTCGACAGCGCACGCTGTTTGCTCAGTTAATTAGGCAATGGCGTCGTCGGCTGCGACGTCGACGCAGACAGCGGCAGCGACGTGAGTGAGTGAGTGAGTTTGGGTGTGGAGAATTCACTCCAAACCGGTTACAGGCGGGCTGTCTTCGCGAGAGTGTGTGAGTGTGTGTGTGGAGTGTGTGTGACTGTATATGTTGTAGGCCGTCTGGAGCCGGGCAAGGATAACACGCATCGCAGAGCGAACAGAGCCACGCAGCTTCGCTTACAGCGCCCCCTCCCCTTCCCACCCCTTGCCACCTCTCGTTCCCCTCGCCTATTGTTGTTGTTTTTTATTGCTTTGCCGTTGTGTCCTTTTGCGGTAGCCAAAAAGCAAAAGCGCAACGCGCTAACGAAAAATTGCGACGCAGTCAGCACGTCTGTGTGTGTGTGCGCGTGTGTGTGCGTGCTGGGGCCATTTTGGTCTCTTTCGTTCTCGGGTCTCGCAGGAGCATTTGGCTGCTGTGTCCTTTAAAGACAGCATAGCAGATTTGTGTGTTTGCCCATAATGTTTGCTTTATGTCGGCCACTGTAACTGGAGCAGCAATCAGAACATCTCGGGAATGCCTTAACACACACACGTACACACGCACGCACACACACGAGCTTAGGCTAAAAGTTTATGTTGGGTGATAACGAAAATTCCAAATATACGCAGCACACACACACACACACATGTGGATTGCCTGTGGGTGTGTTAACTTCAAGTGAAGTTGGCCAAACAGAGAGCGTAAGTGGGCTAACTAATGCTATAATAGGTATTGCAGAGTTACCTGGGTCAACGAGTTGAGTTAAAAACTATCGAATTTGTTTTCGAAATGACATTAGAAAATTATTTATAGAATTTACTGCATATTTAGTTGGAATTATATCTGATATATAGAAAATAGAGCAAGCATATAAGCTTCTTATTAGAGTTTAAAGAATATGACGGCTGTACTGATATAATATGAAATGATAATGAAAATTTATTAAATATTGAAAATATTAAATATATATAATTATAATAAATATTAAAAGCTACTATTTATAAAAAATAATTTAACCTAAAGAAAACTTAAAAAAATTTTAAAAAAATATTGTGTGAAATTAAAAATCTGGATTCTTTAGCATATTAAAATAAATCTACAAAAAATACCATAAATATTATATACGAAATTTACTTACATACAATTTGAGTAAGGTCTCAATATTTCCAACATTATAGTACACCATAGTACACCATAATATACCATAGTATACCATAGTATACCATAGTATACCATAGTACTCCTACAGTAATTTTTAGCTAGCATGATATTCTTTCTTCGCTACAAAATGAAAAATAGAATATATTTCTGAGCTCTAAAGAATTTAATGTACACTGTTGGAAAAAATAATAGAAACAGGTTGGCTGAATCTTGGACTTTAAATTTTGTGCTCAGAACGATTAATTTTAATTTTTTTTAATTCATATATAACGAATAGCTATTTTAGTTTTATTTCACTAACTCTTTTCATACACATCTCTTCGCTTTATTTTCTCTCAACTTTTCCCTTCAATTCCGCTCCCATTATCTTTTCCGTATGCTTCATTCTTTTTATAGCTTTCGCTTTGTTTTTTGGAAAAATGTCGTAGCGCACTCAAGAGATTAGAAACTTGGGGGATTACGCACTAGTGGAATAACTGTAGTTCTCAAATTTTGCTAAATTTCTCGCACAAGTTACACAACGCGCGAGACAAAAAGACAAAAATAATATAATAATAAAAAGAAAGAATTGTAGAGAAAGCAAAAGCAAAGGCAATGGTGTCATTAATGATAAAAAACAAGAAAAACAAATAAACAAACGGCGAAAGCAAACCCAAATAACATGGCAGCAATTGGCGAGCGGCGTCGGCAGCGACGGCGGCGACCTGCGAGGCGCGTGAGAGATACCAAAAAGGGGGTGGGATTCTGCGAGCAGAGCGCGCGAGCGAGAGAGAGTGTGTGGGGCGGGAGAAGTAGAGGGGGGGGAATGCTTTGTGAATGCCTTATCACACTTTCGTGTGGAGCTCACAGCCACCGTTGGCGGCGCCGTCGTTGTCGTTGTCGCTGCCGTTGCCGTTGCCGTTGCTGCTGGCGGCGAAGAAGCGCCAGAACGTAATGAATAAAATATGCAATAAGCATAAAGAAGAAAAATATGCAAATTCGTTAACGGCCACGGCGAGCGACGCGCCACTGAGTGCACGTGTGTGTGTGAGTGTGCGAGTGTTCGTGTCGCTTGGTATGAGTGCGAGCATAGCTACGTGCGCGCAAGCGAGACAACAGTAGAGCAACGCCCCCTGTATGACGACCATTTTACATTGCGGCTCAGCGCTGGGCATGGGGCAGAGCGAGAGCGCGCTCGTGTCTGCGCCGACGTCGTGAGAGAGCGCACGACGCAGCACGACACACACCGACGACGCTGGCCGAGCGGCTCTCACTCGCACGCATTGGCAGCGGCGTCGACGTCGGCGTTGTGAGCGCATTTTGTTGTGCTGTGGTGAGTTTCGTCGCACTCACACACACACGCGCGCACACACAGCTTAGGCAATTTTGTCAACTGCTCACACGCACACACACACGCGCGCTCACTTACTCAGCGACAGCAACAACAACAATGCGCACGATCGCTTTGTGGGCGGAGCCAAAAGCCTTGGCATGCGGCCGCGCTGTGTGTGCGAGCGAGACGCAAGCAGCGCTCGCCTCAGTCTCAGCGCCAGCCTCAGTGCCTCAGCCTGAATTCGAGTCGCCTCAGCTTGAAACACGGCAGCGCCACAGCACGCATCCTGCACTTTGTCACCGACACAGGACGACGACGACGACGGCGAAGTCCTGCGTTGCTCTGCCAGGCGGCGTTGCTGTTATCCTTTTACCCCACCCGTCCCGCCTGTTTTCCACCTTCAACTCGACGTTTTTTGGCGCGAAATTTCACGCTTAGAATTTGAAGTGCAATTTGAAATTCATTACATAATTTCAGCTCGAAGTTAGCCCAGTTTCCACAGCCTTCTTTAAGTTTCGGCAGGATTCAAAGGATAATCAAGTTGCACCAGTTTGCATGAGCTATCGAAATGCCTTATAGTAACTATTGCAGGGGGAAATTCGAGAGAAATGTTTGAGGTTTGTTGCAAAAATGTTAACAGTGTTGCGAAATGTTCTCTGTGAACAATGAAACAATGAAATGAAGTAAATTAATTGGAGGAAAACATAAAAAAAATAGAAATACAACTGAAACAAAAGAAAAAAACCTTTTGTTGCTTATGTGCTAAACATATTTCTAATTTACTTTATTTTACAATTGAAGATTCCAAATTGTTATAGCTGTATATAAGCTGTAATCACAGTTTTTTTTAGGTTATGTTTGGCTTTTATTATAAAACATTTTCTAAATATTGCATGTAGTTTAATTGCTATTTTTATTATATAGCATATTATATTTTGATAAATGTTTTGTGATTTTAGTTCTTTGTTTACAATGAAAATAATTGAAGAAAATTATAAATAAAATAAAAGAAATGTAGCCAATAACTTGACTTAGTGGAATTTTACTTATTTTTATAAAAATACAAATTTTTAGGTTTATTTATTAATTTTATTTGCAATTTATTTTTTGATTTTGATTTATAAAAGAAAATGTCAGTGTAAGATTTATATGCATTTTTTAAGGTTATGTTCGCAGCTTGAGGCTTTCATTAAAATAAATATTAATAAAAATATATCATATAAAATTTATATATAAACTATATCAAATATAACTTAAAACAACAAAGAAATTTGATATAAAATTTGGAAATTTCCTTCTTAAATCATTCAAGGGTTTTTTAGGTTAGGTTTTAGTTGCCATTTCAACTAAGCCAAATACGCAATTTCCAAAAGGGATTTACGATCTTTCAATGGGTAAAATGTTGCCCAACTAAATGTGGCAGGAAGCCTCACGTGGGGGCAAGTGGCATGCTGGCAATGGTGGGGGCAAATTTCACACGCTACAAAATGGCGGCAAGAGTTGCAGCTGCCACAGCAGCAGCAGCAGCAACAGCAACAACAGCAAAAAGGCAGAACAAAACCGAAAAACGAGCAGAAAATTAACTGTAAAATGTGCCACAATATGCAATTGTTGATAATGAGGCATGTGGCGCGCATATCCTACGTGCCACACAGAGCAAAACACACAACCGAAACCGCGCGACCAACTCTGGCGCCTGCGCCCGGCTCCGGCTAATTAGTCGGAGTCGCAGGCGCGGCCAGAGCAGGAGCAGGAGCAGGAGTAGGAGCAGCACAAAGGAGGAGGTGAGGGGGGGGAGAAGAAGTTGCAGTTGCAGTTGCAGTTGAAGCAGGAGTTGAAGTCGGAACTGCGCGCTGGAATTGGGTTTTTTTTTCGGAGATATTCTCGGGCTGCTGGTGCTGAGGTTGGGGCTGGGGCTAGGCTTGGGTCGCATTGGGGGCGCCGTTGTTGTATTTGCTAAACTTTGCATTAAATTTTGGGGCGCTGCAGCAGGCGGCGGCAATTAATTTGGAGGCGCAACAAGCGTTGAGAGCGTCGAAATGAAGTGTGACGAGCATATTTTGCTTCGCTTCCTTGCGAGCAGCGCCCCTTGCTCTGCCTGTCTGTCTGTCTGTGGTGGCAACTGTACTCACCCTGTGGCAATGTCTGTGCTGGTGAAAGGAGTGAGGGGGGGGGGGGCAATGTTTTCTCTGCCTGTGAATGTGAATGCGACTTTGGATGTGCGTGCGTGACAATCTCTTCTGCGTCTCGTCCCTTCTTTCGCTCTCTTCACTCTACCCACTCCTTTCTCCTGCTCGTCTCTTCTCTTTTCCAGTTGCATCATTCAAGCATGACAATAAAGACTATTCGTGGTTGCTGCTGCCGTTGCCGTTGCTGTTGCTGTTGCTTCTGTTGGCCAAACACTAGTCAACAAATTGTTGTAATTACGGCCCCGGTTGCGTTTCGCTTGTCGCTTCCCGATGTCATAATGTCGGTGTTTGTACCACCCCCATCCCCACCCCTCTCTCTTTCGGCGTGGCCTACAATTATGGTAAAAGTTGCATGAAACAACAAACGACAACAACTACAACTACAACTACAACTACAACAACAACAACAAATGAACAACGAGCAACAACAAAACGTTTCATTTTCAGTTATGAATTGAAATCATTTTGCTGTGCTTTTGTTTTCGCAATTGCCACTGACGCAGTCCGAAAGCAAAGCCAAAACCGAAAGATACAAAATGCAAGAACAAGCGGTGGCCCAGCTACGGAAATACCCTGTAAAAAGTTGGCAGGAACTGAAAAAGTTGCCCGCATTGAGTTTACGTTGTTGCGAGGGAGGGTTAAGCATATAAGAGAAAGTGAGAGAGAATGAATAAGAGAATTAGAGTTACAAAATATATTATAATTATGGTAATATATAGAAGTTGGCAAGTAGTATGATATGGTAGCAAAATATGGAAATAAATTTATGTGGAACGTTCTGAAAAAAAAATACTAAAAATTTTTCAACTTTTCTTGAGTTTCCTCAGGAAAAGTTAAAAAAATAAAATATAATATATATTTTAGAAAAAACCCTATTATTTAAGAGTGATATTATGATATAGTATAGCAGTATGATTTCAGAATAATTGCAAGTTTTTTTACCTACTTAATATTTTTTCAGTTTTCTTTTCGTTAAAAAATGCAAGCAAATATCGAGTATATCGACAAATTGTCAAGAGCAGTTAAAGCTATAGCTCATATATATATACGATATATATACATATTGAATCATTATGTAAATATATATCTAACTTTGTTGTGAACAAAGAAACACTTGGGATATTTCAGGGATATCCAGAGCTGAAACCCTTTACAGCCGCTACAGTTTGAGCAGCACTGGCTGCATAGCTCGACTCCTTGTGTTCAGTTTCAGCTAATATTTATCGCATATATATTGGAGTTTCTCTCGGATCTCTTCTCGGCGATGTTGTCACAGCTGACACAAGTGGCCAAAACGAGCCTAGCGTGTTGCATACCACACACAGGCACATGCAACGCGGTAGCTGCGCATGCAACAAGCTGCCGCATCGCTCCACCCCTCTCTCCCACTCTCTCTCTCTCTCTCTCTCTCTCTCTGTGTGTCTCCTTTCTACCCCCTTTCTATGCGCCCTTGTCGATGTCTATTTTTATGATTATTAAACTGTCTCCGTGTGTCTTCAGAACGGCAACGAAGCGAGGAGATAATTATGAGATGCGCGTTGAGCTATTTTGACCTGGGTCACGTCTCGCACAACAGCAGCGCCCCCCCCTCTCCCCTGCTATTGTATTGTGCTGTTTGTCGTGTTCGTGATCGCACGAGAGTTTTGCTCGAACCATTTCTGTGGAGCTAATTGGGATAGGTAGCACCTCAGGCGACTACCCTAGCATAACCTTACCCTACCACAATTTTTTTTTTTTTTTGCATACAGGAAGCAGCAGCACCGACTTCCTTGAGCCTCTCTTTCAGCAGGTTCGCCTTCGCTTCCTCTTCGCATCTCTTTTCTTTTATTCCTCTATTTGCGATGCCTTTGTTTCTTTCTCTTCTGCACTGAAAACTAGTTCTATTTTGTTGTCTATTTCTTTAAGAATTCAACTCTGTTTCTTAACTCTCTCCTACTCTCGTACTATACTTCCGCCTATCCCTAATTTCTTGAATCTTTTCTTATCTTTTTACTTTCACTTTCTAACTCTTTGGCTTTCGTTTGTATTGCAATTGATTCCAGAGACTAGAAGAATATTTTGAAAGCCACGTTTGTTTGTAGGAACCCCAGAAATCTCAGAAACTGAATGAGCTAGCACTACCAAATTTTTTAAATATATTTTATATTGTTCCACGTAGATTGCGTTTGCTTTAAAGCTTAGCCACGTCTCCTTCCACCCGCAAAAAATACAAATAACCCGATTTGCTAGCGTCGTTTCAAGGCAAGAACTTTCATTAATAATAATGTTATTATTATCCGTATACAAATTATATCCGAATTTGATTGTTATCGAACAGTTGGAGGTTTGAGTTAAGGGAATAAGCTAGAATTGTTTCTTGTTACTTTCTTTTAAAGAATTTTCATTAATTTCCATCTTTTTACTCCAAAGATATCAGATATTTTTCTCTCTAATTACACTTACTTACTTCTTGTCCTAGACTTACACAATTATTTATTTATTCTGATGGTCATTTCTCTCCTTTCTTTCATCCTTTTCTCTCTTTTTCCAGCTACTTCTAGCCACTTTCCCCCTGCCAACTGTCTCTGCTCAAGTGAAATGCAATTTAGTCCAAGCACCTCTAGACGCGACAATTTGTCGTCCTTAACTGAGTACAGGGTATAGGCTTAGCCTCAACGTTGCTGTTGTTGTTGCTGTTGTTGTTGTTCTGGTTGCTTGCATATGCAGTTCCGTTTTGAGCTGCTTCCGAGCGCAAGCAATTCCACTTCCAAAATGTCAACCAGGTCAGCCCCCGCCAAAACGTCGCCAGTGCCTTGCCACACCACCTACAACTGCCCTGGCAGCCTGGCCACCCTGCAACTCCCCCCCCCACTTTGCTCCTGCTGCCCATCCTGCTGTTTTGGACCCCTTCCGGACCCTTTTGCCGCGTCGAGTGTCGAGTGTGTTGCTTGAGTGGCCTCTGCACTTTACGCTCTCCTCAGCTGCTGCTGCTGCCGTCGTCGTCGTCTAATGTGCTAATAATAATCATGGCAGTCTCCACACGGTACCAGCTACTCCCCCTTCTGCTGCCTTCCCCGCTCCCTCTTCTTCTCCTGCTGCACAGCGACATCAAATGGCATGTTAAATTTTGCACATTTCAGTTGCAGCCGCCGCAGCCGCCATCGCCATCGCCGTCTCGTCGCGTCACCCGGAAATATTTTCCACTCATTGCCAGCCGCTTCACCTTCCCCATCCCCTGCTCACCCCGCACTGCCACGTCCCTGGCATTATTAGCTCTCATTTAGGTAAATCCCATTACAACAACGCATCGAATAAAGAAGGCAAAAAAAAAAATGAACCAAAGCTCGTTTGACGTTTGGTTGGCTGCATTGAGTTGTTGTTTTTGCTGTTGTTGTTGTTGCTGCTGTAGCTACCTCGCTTAGGGTGTTTGCCATCGCCTTTTGCCTACTTTGGCTGCTGCGCCTCGAGCTTTTCGCACTGCGCCGCCCCGCCTCGTCCTTGTCGTGGCTGGTGGTGCCAACGCGCTGCCTTTGTTCTGCACCACCCAGTGTGGCTGCCTCATAAAATGTTGCTGCAGCTTGCTGCAAACACTTGCAGCTCTCTTTCAGGCAGTTGCTGCAGTTTCTTAGTGAATTGAAAGCTTTACTGGTAACTTCTTTAAGCAAGACAAACAAATTTGACATAAAAGCTTCGGCATATCAAAGGCTCATAGAGTTTATTTCTAATATTGCAAGTTGCCACGCCCACCGCCTTCGAAAATCTGTAATTTGCGTTTATTAAGCTAAGTATTTAAGTCATAACTTTCTGTTTTTGCATGCATGTAGATGACAATCATATGAATCTTATCTTTAAACTTCAATTCGATCAGATTGTAAACTCAGCAGTTATTCAGGTATTTATGGAGATTAAGACGCAATTTCTATAGTAAACCACTTAAGATTCTAAGTTTTCATACCATTCGTCTATTGGAAATGGTCAAAAATGGTATACTAAGTTTGTGCAAATGTATGTAACAGGCAGAAGGAGGCATGGCAGACCCCACAAAGTATATATATTCTGACTCAGGATCACTAGCCGATTCGATTGAGCCATGTCCGTCTGTTTGTCCGTCTGTCCACCTATATCTCAGAAACTAAAAAAGCTAGAAAATTTAGTGACAACACTTATGTGTATAATTTTTATTAAAATTTGGGCCACGCCTACTTCCGCGCCCGCAAACCGATAAACCGTATAGCAAGCGCAATAATCAAGCTACAGTATTCAGTTTTAGTGTGTATGTATGTGTATTTGGTTCCTATCGGATAATGAACATAAAAGTTATTCAACGTTTCATATAGATTTGAACTGCGCCCACTTCAAGAGAGCAAGCAGTGTTTTTTCCAAGCAGTGTTTTCCTTCCAACAGCTCGGACTGCTTGGCGTCTAACTGAAAATTTTATGTTTTGATTATTATATATTGATATATTTTTGATTTCAGAGTAACTAGGGACGTGAAGACCTAAGCAAATTGTCATCACTTGATTTCTTACGAATTTATAACGAGTTAATAGTGAGGTTAGAATTCCTTTCGAGCGTGACAATTTGAAACAATTCGATTCTATTAACACTTTCGTTTTCTGCATTATAAAGATATCACTTGGCGGTGCTTAAAGATTAACAGAACTGGGAACTATTCTATATCTTTTGCAAGGCACTTGCATTTCTTTCAACTCATTAAAATAGACCTTTATTTGGCTAACAATACTTGAACTGTCTTCACATATTTTCTTCCTCTTGCTTTCTCTTTTTCGTCATTGAAACCATTCATTGTCTCTACTAATGATTTGCATTATCCCTTAATTAATTTCAAGATTTTTCCACTTTTCTTTTCTTAAGCTCATCATTAAAAAAAAAAAATGGAGGAAATGCACACACAGCGGGTCGCGTTATCGATACGAGTTGCTGCCCCCCCTTTCCTCCGGCCCCTGCCCCTTGTTAGTTGCGGATTTGATTCGAATTTGTTGAAATTCTCGAAATGAAAACCCTGCGGCAGCCTGCAGCGCATTTGCAACTTACAGGCTGCAACATAATATGGCGACCTGTGCTGCAGTTCACCCCCCTCTCTCTCTCTCCCCCTCTCTCTCTTTCTCTCTCTAATCTTATCGATATATGCTAATGATGTCTTCCCCCTTGCCGCGCGCCTCAAGCTAAGCTGGGTACAGTTGCCGCAGCACGTTGAGTAGTGTGTTTGCTGCCTTCGTGTGGGGGGCGTGGGGCGTGGCAGTTGCAACAAAATTGCACATTAGAAAAAAAGCAAAAAAAAAAAACAGAAAAGGCTGCCTCAATGTGTTGTTGTTGTTGTTGGGTTTGCTCTCTTGAGCGCAGAAAGCGTTGCAAGGCGGGTGTGGAATTACACGGAAAACGCCAGCGAGGCAGAAGGAGTAGCAGCAGGAGGGGAGGGGCGGAGGGGGGAGGGGGGCTGTTGCTGGGTGTGGGTGCGCAGAAATTGCGCAGTTTGCAGCCATAATTATTTTTACGGCACATTGCGTTGACGTTGCAGGGGCAGGCAGCACAAAGAGGGGAAGCGAGGGAAGGGGAGGGGGGTTGACTCACTGCAGGCGAGCTTCGCATACGACGTTGCAAATCTGTGACGGCGCTCATAGAAAATAATAATAAAAATAATTATGCATATGCCACCGTTGCATGCCCCCCCCCCCTTGCTGGCCATGCCACGCCCCTTGAACTCAACTGGCGCGCCGCAATGTTGTCGTCTGCTAATTTAGATGAGCATGCTCGACAGTAATTTGCATGCCAGTTGCAGTTGCAGCTGCAGCAGTTGCAAGTTGCTGCAGTTGCACTCTGAGTTCCCATGCCTAGACCTAGCTTGCCTCCTCCTCTCCTCCCCTGCCTGCGCCCCTAGAGCTGCAGCCCCTTGAAGCTGCCACTTGCTGCGTTGACAAAGCCGCCTCCATGTGTCGTCGTTGTTGTCATCAGCAACGTTGCTGTTGCTTCTGTTGTAGTTGTTGCTGCTGCCGCTGGCTGTGCCATGTCATTCACACACAAAGTGTGCGGCTCCAAGCTAAAATGGCATCCACTTGCACACTTCGCTTTGATTCGCCCTCGCTGCCTGCACTGCGACTGCAACTTGCCACTGGCAGAGGCGTGCCACTAATTGAGGCAACCAACTGCTGCAGCTATACAGCGAAGCACTTTGCCTCATCCCCCTCCCCCTCTCGCTTCTACACTATTGCTATCTAGTCTGCACTCGGGTCAAATCAACGTTGACTCTCAATATTCTAGTTTCCTTTTTGGGGGACCGCATAGCCAGGGGGAGGGGGGAGTGAGGAGGAGGCATATATAGACCTCAAGTGCAACAAGTCAAGCTGCATGCAGTGCGAACTTAGGCTGAACTGGCGACATATTTAGTTAGGAATTAGTGGGAAACTCTTGGGATGCAACTCGGAAAAGATTTTATAGAACATTTTTTATAGCAAACACAATTGAAAATGTGCAGGAAGAAGGGAAAGGCAGACACTTTGAATAGGTGGAAAGATAAGTTAAACTCCCTTTAAATGCTTTCTACTTAGATATATGTATTATAGAACGTGTTTAAGGAAGTTTGTAAAATGCGAATTTATAGTTAAGCTTTAAGAGCTTTGCTATAAATAAAAGAAAGACAAGTAATGAAAGCTACACTCGAGCGCGCCCGACAGTAAGAAAGAAATTATCGTAGAATTGATTCATATTGTCATTATCTATGTTCATACGAAAGCTGTAACCTTAATACTTTTCCTAATAATCGTAAATGATCGATTTGCGTGGGCGGTGGGCGTGACATCGAAAATTGAAAATAAACTCGATCTACCTATGGTATACAGGAATCTTCATGTGAAATTTGTTGTCTCCAGCTTTTGTAATAGCTGAGATCTAGACGTTCAAACGGACAGACGGACAGACAGACGGACATGGCTCAATCGACTCGGCTAGTGATCTTAAGTCAGACACTTTGTGGCATCTGCCACGCCTCCTTTTGCGTGTTACATACATTTGCACAAACTTAATATACCCTTTTTGACCGTTTTCAATCGACGAAAGGTATAAAAACCAAACTTGTTCATAAGAAAATCAAAACCAATTATGTAGCATCATTTATAGATGATGTTGATAAGTGTTGAGAGTAGATATCGCCTCTTAGTCTAGGTTATGCCTATGGTATCTTGTAATACCCTTGCTAGCACTATATAGAACAGCTACCTCATCAGCTTGATTGAATTAGGTAAAGCAATATATTTTATATATATGCCTCAATAAACCATTCGACTATAATAAATATAAAGAAAACTATAGTTACTTTGCTATAATTTCATATTTTATAGCAACTTTACTATAAAGACGTTAGTTAATGCTAATACTTGGATTGCATAGAACTCTTTCGCAAGATCTCTGCAAATATCTCCCTCCTGCTCCATTATAAAGCTGTTACTATATATTATAAAGTTTATACCATAACATATATAGCCTCACGATTAATCAACCTTATATGCCGCCCCTATACCTCTTTGACAATCTCAGCTGACAGCGTTATCTAGGCTAATCCGATAGAGCAGCACATGGCAGTCGCTTCTCCAGCTCTCCAGCGCAATTGCCGTAGAGACTCTAGAAGACTCGTTGATCTAGAAATGCAGCTGCTATATGCTATAATCGAGTGGCGAGAGGGGGAGGGGGGGAGCTGCATGGGGCACTCAATTAAAGCAACGAGAGCTATGGATGAATTTTGATTGAGTTGCCACAGTGCGTAGGGAGGGAAGAGGGGAAGGGGATAGGGGATAGGGGGTTGACTTTTGATAGACAGGCCTGCGCTGTTCTATGTTACCTATGCGGGCAAGCTTTGGGATTGGCTGCTTGTGCTTGCTAGAGAAGGGGCAACCGGAGAGGGAAGGGGTGGGGGCTCTAGTTGCTGTGACAGGCGCATGCAAATAGAAACCGAATGCGCCGCGGTGCGACGTCTAAATGATGCACTGTGTGGCAGCGCGGCACCTTGTGAAAAAATTGCAATAGCTTTGGCGGTGGAAGGGAGTGGGGAGGGAGAGAGGAGCTAAAAGCGACGACAGCAAAAAAAAAATAGCAAAGAAAACAAACAAAAAAGCCAACGGCAATGGCAACGGCAACAAATCATGGCTGCGTTGGCAGCGCGGGCAACGTCAGCAAACGGAAGCCATGGCAAAGCCAACACACACACACACACACTGCAACACACACACAGCGACACACACACAGGCTTGCAATCAAACTGTAAACTATGGGCGACGCCATTGCTGATGTGTGTAGAGCGAATTTTACCGCCCAAAGTGCTGGCAGCGACGCCAAAGACCAAAGCCAGAAGTGGACAAGAAGGTGCATGTGGCATGTGGCATGCGGCAGGCAGCAGGCGGCATGCGGCAGGCAGCGTGCAAGCGGCATGTGGAGGTGGTGTCTCACCGAGGGCGACAGCTTTTTATGCCACTCAGTCGCCGCATTGTTGCTAGTTTTTGCTGCCACCGCCGCGCCATCTCAGTCGGCGTCGACGTCGACGTTGACGTCGCTCGCTGCTGCTGCTGTAGCCGCGTTGAAAGCGTTACAATGGCGTGAAATAATATGCAAAATACTTGTACACATGTATGGGTAAGTGCTATGCATACACACACATGCACACGCATATTAGCCACTCCACAGTGCAGAGGCGCATGCAAGTGCGAGCGAGATGGCGCGAGGAAAGAGCTACGTCGCGACGTTGTCGGTGGTGCCGAGTGGTGTTGATCGCCGCACGGTTGCTAATTAGGCCACTTAGAGCCCCGTCCCGGGCACTTTTTGCAGGAAATCACAAGAACGCAAGGCGTGCCCCGCCCCCTCTGCCCCTTGCCCCGCTGTCCCCGTCCCAGGCCTCGCTTCATCTTCTACTTGCTGCTGCTGTTGTTGGCCAAGAAGGGGTTGTTACTCAGCCCAGGTTGGGCGACCATTATTGCCTAGTGCCACGTAAGTGTGTGTTGTTGTGCCTGCCTCTCTCTCTGCGTGTGTGTGTGTGTGTGTGTGGTGCTGTGCAACTGTGTGTGTGCGTGTGAAGGAGGTCAATGCATTGGCTCCGCCACTTGACAGCAACAAGAAGCCGTCGCCGGCCGAGTGTGAAAGGGGGTGTGACTGTGTGGGGGTTGGGGTGGGGGTGGTGTGCCACGTCCGTGCACAGTCTTAAAGGCCTCAAGTGAAACGCCTCCTGTGCAGCTCAACAGCATGCTAAATATTCGTTTAGCCACTTTACAAACAGCGCCGGAATCGAGGCGGAAAATACCAGCGCATTTACGGCCTAAGGCTCTCGTAATCAATTCTTAAAGCCGAAGGACTGCAGAGCTATAGCAAGATTAACACGGGATTAAAGATGGTCTAAGGAGAGAGTGGAAGAACTCAATGGGAAATCTAGCAGAATCTCAGAACTCGCGTCTTGAGATAGAAGAAGAATTTGTGAAGACTTCAGTCTCTTTTCTCCTCTCATTCGTCATTTCTCTTGTCTTCTCTATTGACTCTTTTCTAGCCTGTTTTCTTATCTTCTTCGCGTCTCTTCTCTTGGCTCTTAGCTCGACTCATCTCTAATATCTTCTCTTGTCTTTTCAGTCGACTCATCTCGTGTCTCTTCTGTCGACCAACTACTTTCTAATTACTTCTTTTAACTTCAGAAATTTAAAATAATTTCCTTATATTATTGAGTGTTATAGCTTTTAAAGACGTTCTCTATATAAAGTGCTAAATGCTTCCTTATTCTGGGTTTGTCTGAGATGTATTAAAGTTCCCCATCACAATCAAGCTGTACTAGATAAGCCTTACTTATCGGAAATACCCGACGATAGGATTCTTTCTAGGAATGTTTAATTAATGTTTTCCATAATTCTGCATTTTATAGCAAAGTTGAAAGACATGTGCTATAAATATTCTAAAAATGTTTACATTATTAACAAATAATTTGCACACAATAACCTGAAGAATTTCATTTCTATTTTCATTTGAATATTTTTCCATCACTTTTAATGCGGAAATTCCCAATCGTTACCCCAACCCTTGTGACTCAAAACTCTCTTCAAATCACAAGTTAAATTTCCTCAGGCATTTCCACCTATGTACCTTAAGCCAATGATAAGAATTAACTCGGCTTTAATGAAGTGCTCAAACAGCTGCTGTGCCACCACACCTGACCCTAGACTAGGCAGGCAGGTACCCACAACAACAACGATCTAATTAAGCTTCTATTGGCATCAGCTGAAATCAAAGGAACTGCTCGATCTGCATATAAGCTTACACACACACACACTTACACTCTCTCAGAGTCTGTGTGAATGAATGAAATTCAAGCACAGGATACGCGGCACCATTGATCCCCATTCAGACAGAGCAGAACCGAAAAAAAAACTTAGACAACAACAACAAGAGAAAGATCAGAGAAGAGCGACAGAAATTTGTGTAATTCGAGCCGCCCTGAAAGGATATACAGAGACAACCCGAGCTTATTCAGCAGGATAACCAAAGCGGGTCGTTCAACTGAGAGGAGTCAAAGCGCCGCCGTTGGGGCCAATGACAATGAGCAGGAGAAGATGCAGATGAAGGAGGAGAGGGAGGAGAAGGGCAGCGACGCCCACAGAAAACCAATTAAAGTGTTGAGCAGTGCAAAAAGTTTGTACGACTAATTAGAAACTTGAGCAGATTGAGGTTAGGTTAGCCGTAAAGATCGTAAATAAACTTGAAGTTGCTTTTGATTGCTGAAATCATTCAATTCTTTATGCGTTTAGCTTCCTCTGGCTGCATTCGGCAATTTCCTAACTGTCATCTAAGTTTGAGACTCTTGTCTGCAGACAAGATGAGACAGGGAGAGACAGTGGGGGGAGAGGGGGAGAGTTACGAGCTGCTGTCAAGCGCGAACGCATGACGTGACCCTTCGGCTGCCCTCCATAAATTGGCGACAGTTCGGCGGAAAACGTCAGCACGGTGGTCTATATACGAGTATGTCAATTAAGGCAGCCCCAGACCACAAGACCCAAGACCGGAGACCCAAGACCCAAGACCGGAGACCGGAGACCAGAGAAGCAGCCGCTGATTTATGCAATTTGCCAGCGGCTTCAGCGCGGACTCGAAGCTGGAATCCAAGTCCAAGTCGGGAGTGAAGCTTTGCCGAGCGGCGGGGCCACTTCCTTCCGTTACAGTTGCCCAAAATACCCAAACCAAAAAAAAAAAAATCATATTTTTTGGACAGTGGGCCCCGCTAATTGGCGGACGTTGCGTTCGGTTCGTGCCCCACACACACACACACGCAGAGTGAGAGAGCGAGAGAGGGGGGACAGACTCACGCGGAGACTTGATAATAACTTCTTCAACGAGCGCCATGAAGTGAAATTATTCGGGTAAACATGCACGCTAATTACAAAGCCTCAAACGATCCACAAAAACAACAACAAGCCACCGAAAGCAGAAGAGAAGAGTACAAAAAAACCAAAAAAAAAAAAAAAAAAAAAAAAAATGATATAATATTTTATGAATCAATTCACGAGAGCGCCAAGTGGACCACCGTCGCTGTCGCTGTCAGCGCTCGCGTTCGCGTCAGCGTCAGCGTCGACGCCAGTCCAAGGCGCAGGCACACGAATATCGCCAGTGCACAGTGGAATGCGTAGATCAATTGGAGTTTGCCAGAAAAAGAAGGGATCCAAAATGTTAAAACTGAATCAAGTGAGTAAAGCAAGGAAATAAAGATATATAAAAGAGATGCTAAGACCAATAAAATCTATAATATATATTTTTTTAATTAATCTATATTTTAGATCTACGTAAGATCTTTTAACTCTTTAACTAGGCAAAATGAACTCTCGTAAAACAGAAACACAAATTTAAGGAAATTTTCCTACTAGTTCGGGAAAATCTAGAAAAAAAATTATACTTAAGCCAAAATATAATTCAAAACTAAAGACAAAAAACTAAAAAATAATCTTTGTATATTTACTTATCATTTCAACTTTTACAATCCTAAATTTGTATATATCACTCACTTTACTTTGTATTTAAAACATATAAACGAAAAGAAATGATTGGAAATTCTTAATGTGAAACATAAAACACTTAGAAAAATTTTATAATAAATTTTTAAAGACTTTAAACTAATTCTAATACATTTATGAGGTATATCAAAAATAAATTTTCATATTTTCATTGCTCTCGTCCCACTGTGCCCTGGTGCAGGCACACGAATATCGCCAACGTCGTCGTGCAGTTAGCGAATGAGCCACTTAAAGAGCCACAAATAATAATAACGACTTTAACGACAAGCACAGCAATAATAACAACAACAACAACAGCAGCAACAAGATCAAGAAGAGCCACGCCCCGCCCCGGCCCGCTCAGCGCACAGTGCCGCGCACAGTTGGAGCCACACAACATGCTGCAGGGTCTGCGGCGGCAGGCGTTGGGCGGGGCACGGGCAGCCTAACAAAGTTGAAGCTTCGCGTCCGCCCGCTTATGACTGGAGATATTTTTCGTTATGCTTCTCATTTTTTTCTTTTTTTTTTTTGATTATGACGAGAGGAGCCTCATCATCGCGATGATGATGATGATGATAATGATGGTGCCGTAGCCGGAGCTGGAGCTGGGGATGAGACTGTGGCTGGGCCTCACCTTAACAAGCTTAAACGAACAGGTTTATTATGATATGGTCAGCAATGCGGTGGCCAGGAGCAGTGCCTCTCAAACTGTAATGCCCGTTCAGGCAGGAGCAGGAGCCGAAGCAGCAGCGTAGCAAAATGAGTCAGCGTTCCACACTGAACTGATCCAGAAACGTGCAACTCGAACTGGTAATTAAACTGATCGATCGAGATTAGAGTGGATAACAGAGGGACAGAGAGTGAAGGAGAGATCGAGATATAGAGCGATCTTTGTGTCTACTCGATTGTTGGATTCTTAACTAAGCTGTGGTTTCTCTCTGACTTTCCCGCCATTCTCACATTTCTCACACTTCAGAGACTTATCTAGAAACCGCTAAAAAGTGTAAGGTACGATAAGTTAGCCACAAAGCTGACTTGAGTAGGGCGAAGCATAGAGCTAAAAGGAGTGGGTTGCAGTAGGATACCTTTCAACGAGACTGTCTGAGTGCAAAAGTTGATAGTAAAAAGTTGTAAAACAGTGTGAAAAGCTGCTTAAAGCTTAATCAAGTCATTATATTTAAGAAATAGAATTGAAAAGCCTGAGAAAGCTGCTTAAAACTGAAGCGAACCCAAAGCTTGCTGCGACTTAAGAGAAAGTTCAAGCAAAAGCTTGTGAAAGCTGCTGAAAGCTCAATAAAATCTTTGTATTTAAGAACTTTAATCGAAAAGTCAGAGAAAGCTGCTGGAAGCGAACCCAAAGCTTGCTGGGACTTAAGAGAAAGTTCAAGCAAAAGCTCGTGAAAGCTGCTGAAAGCTCAATAAAATCTTTGTATTTAAGAACTTTAATCGAAAAGTCAGAAAAAGCTACTTGAAGCAACCCCAAAGCTTGCTGCGACTTAAGAGAGAGTTCAAGCAAAAGCTCGTGAAAGCTGCTGAAAGCTCAATAAAATTTTTGTATTTAAGAACTTTAATCGAAAAGTCAGAGAAAGCTGCTTGAAGCGAACCCAAAGCTTGCTGCGACTTAAGAGAGAGTTAAAGCAAAAGCTCGCGAAAGCTGCTGAAAGCTCCTTGAAAATGCGCGCTAGAAAAAGCCGCGTTATAAAAGCAATAAGAATCTCTTCACATGACTTAACACACAGATAGAGAGAGAGAGAGAGAGAGAGAGAGAGAGAGACAGTGCGTGAGTGTGCGTGTGCGTGTGCGTGTGTGTGTGTGTGCACTGAGCCTAAGCGTGTCGAGGTGTGAGATTGTCGTTGCAATTGCCCCGCGGGCGCTAGGATGATTTGCGTAGGCGTCGAAGGTGCAAATATTTGTTGACAGCCGCGAATCAGTTGCAGGTGCAATGTTTAATCATCTATGCAACCAGATATCTCACTATTTGTATACATATAACGTCTGTCGTGCGTGCGTACATACATTTGTCTGGCGTATTTGCACTTGCATTACTAATTACACATTTCAACGCACTCATCCGAATCCGTTGATATTGACACTTCTCACTTTGTTTAATTTTTCAGACATATTTCCATGTTGCAGTTTGGGGGGAGAATTCAATAAAGAAAGAAATATGAAAACTAAATGAATTTTGGGTGCAAATATTGCGCAAGTTTTGTTTGCATAACAAATTAACTGATTTGTTGAAATATTCACTTTAATAATTTTTGTTTATTTTTTAAATAAACTCATTTTAAACCTTTCCGTTTCATCTGAAACTATTGCAAATAATTCAAGCTTTAGTTCCAATTTGGTAAATAATTTTTAGAATTTTTTTACCAATTTGACCATTGATCAAAAGTGGTATACTAAGTGTGTGCAAATGTATGTAACAGCCATGTCCGTCTGTCTGTCCGTCATGCGTCTGTGTGAACACACAGATCTCAGCTATTATGAAAGCTAGAGACACCGAATTTGTGACTGTGCAGCATATCGTGACGACATCGTCACTATGATTCGTTTCAGCCGCAGCGTGTGTAAAGCTGACTGCTATGACGTTTTCATATGTACATAGATGACGCTATTCAAATTTAGATCTAATTTATAGAATAGGTGGCATATGAACTTGTGCAGAGGAAATAAAAGTAGGATAATTTCTATCGAATCTGGGCGAATGGTATCTGACTGTCGGGTGCGCTCGACTGTAGCTTTCCATACTTATTTTCTAATGAAATTATGAATTGCAGTTTTTATTGTTTTTATTACTTAACTCTTTACTTTACGCTTAACTTTTGTAAGTTTCATTTTAAACGCCCGCATAGAAGTCGAGGGTTTAGAGTAAATTTCTCCCACATTTTTTTGCTCCAATTTTAATCTGCCAATATTACTAATGGTTGCGATTATTTGGAACTTCGTTCACACGACTTGACCTCTCGTAAAATCGAACCAGAAGCGAAAAAAATCACCGGAGCTAGTTGTGTGCGGTCTTTAACCATGGAGCTGGCATGGCAGGCATGTCCGATAATCAAAGCGATCATCTTTTTTTTTTTGGCTCAACGACGTCGCACTTAAAGTCTCTGGCCATAAAAATCTCATTCCCAGTTGGCATCGTTGCCACGTCTCGACGTCTCCATCTTCGTTTCGGTCACGCTGCGAGGAGTTTCGGATTCGGATACTGAATCGGACTCTAACGGCCTGCTCTGTCTCGATAGACCCATCACATCCGCGCGTAATAAAATGCACGCACGCACAGTCGACACCAATGTGGGGGAAAGAGAGAGAGGGTGAGAGCGGGAGGGAGATGGGGGCAAGGTGCAGCATCCGTTCGACATGGCTGGGGGCTTCGGGCCCCTCATCATCTAATCAAAATCAACGATCATCGCGCTGAAAGCCCTAAAAATGGGCAACACACGCGGCTGTCATGTAGGTCTTTGCCTCCTCCCCTCGACCCGTCCTCCTGCCCAGCCCATTTGGAGTTGCGTGTTTGGTCATTTGTAACACCTAACGGTTGATTTGTATAATCTTTTATTTGAAACATTATAATTAACATAAGCTGCTGTTGTTGCGTGTCCCGGAACGCGACTTCTAATCGAGAATTCATTGAGATTCGACTCACAATTTGGCACAAGCTGAAGCACAGAGAGAGAGAACAAGAGAGAGAGAGAGAGTTGAGAAGCTTTCCGAG
Organism: Zaprionus ghesquierei; assembly: GCA_018904095.1. Taxonomy (NCBI): domain Eukaryota; kingdom Metazoa; phylum Arthropoda; class Insecta; order Diptera; family Drosophilidae; genus Zaprionus; species Zaprionus ghesquierei. The sequence goes on along the minus strand of JAEIGP010000394.1, from coordinate 19,070,298 downwards.
TCTTGTGGGATTAGCATACGTAATTGAGAGCATGACAGCATTTTGGACTACATAACCGATGGACTTAGGCAGCGATTGGAAATTGGAAAAAGAGCTGCGATGCATTTGAAGAATATGTCAACTGAGGCACCATGAAGTTATATCTATATGGTGATAAGATATAAAGTTAAAGTTGAGGGAATTGGGAATTGATAAAGATAGATTTCAAGGTGATTGGAGATGGGCAAAGCTAAGAGGTTCTTCAAGCAGATGTAAGCAGACGCATCAGGAAAATATAACTATATAATATACTAATATTGAATAGAAATTGGCAGCGAATAGTGGAGATAAAGTATAGCGATAGAGAAGGTTAACTGGATTCTCGGATTTATAAGGAAACTATTGAAAAGTAGAGTTAAATTGAATTTCTAAAAAATACTTTGACAACACCAAAATACTACATAATACCGTAGATATAGTCACAAAAAGCCATATGAATGTGGCAAAGAAATATCCAATGAAATCACTTTGAATGAAAGTGTACTCTGATTTCCCTGTTCCTTTCTATTTATACAATTCATATGTAGATTCCCTGCTCCCTCTTTCCCTACTTCCAAAGGCTTCTTCCTCCTTCACTTTGATTACCGTTTGCCACCGTATTGAACAGTTATGTTAAGTTGTTCGCTGGCGGAGACCACCCAAAATATGAAAACGGTATATGGATTGGCATATGGCAAGTGGCATGCGGCATGTGGCAGGGTGTGCAGCACCCAATACCCTGTAAAGCTGCGCAGAGCAAAGCCGAAAGAAATTGTCAACATTTGCGTTTGTTGTTGTTGCGACGATTTTGTGCAATGTCCAGTGGCCGCCGGCGGCGGCATGAGGCAACTTGCAGCGTGCAGCGTGCGGCGTGCAACAACGAGTTGTTGTTGTTGTTGCCGTTGCAGCGATGGAGATGGCGATGGAGGCGGTTGACCACCCACGCCGCCAACGGGGCGTATGAAATACAATTTTCGAGGGGCAACAACAATGCTCGATTTGTAGTTGCTGTTGCTGTACTTGTTGTACTTGTTGTTGTTGTTGTTGTTGTCTTTCGACATTTTTTGACTTGTTGTGATTATGGCGGGCCGCTGCCGCCGCCGCTGTCGCCGCCGCCGTCATCATCGTCAACGTCGCTCGTTGGTTTGCTGCTTTGCTCGTTGATTTCATAATCTCTTCCGTTGCCATTTGCCGTTGCTATTGCCGATGTTGTTGTTGCTGTTGTAGATTTGTGGGTGACCGCGCACTCTCTAAAAACGTCAATCACTCAATTAAACTTAATTATAATTGCGAAGCGATGATGGCGGGCGGCTTGGCTTGGCTTGGCTTAAGTTGAATAAATTCACAGAATATGAGCGAAGAAAGTAGGCAGAGGGAAAGGAGAGTAGGAGGAGGGGGCAGAGCGTAGGCCCATAGGGGAAGACTAGGGCTAAGGGTAGGCAGCGCTGCAGATCGACTTTGAGCTGTGCTGCAGTTGTTGTTGCTGCTGCTTGTTATTGCTCGTTCAGATTTCAAGAAATTCGCAGAAAATTGTAAATGCACGACGATGGACAACGACGACGACGGCGACGACGACGACGATGATGATGATGGCGATGGCGATGACGATGGCGATGGCGACGCTGCCAACCACCGACGCGACGCGACGCGTTGCCGCCAACGTCGCCAGCATTGCCAGCACTTTGGTGGTTTTCAAATTTTTAGCTCCGACTCCGTCGCCGTCGCCGTCTGTGGTTGCCTTTGCTGTTTTGATTGCCCCGGCCTGAGACCTGAGAAAAGAGACGGAGCAGAGCTTACATGATGATGTTGTCGCGTTATGCAAAATGCTCTACTCCCCGCCCCAAGCGGCAATAGTCAGCGCCCACCCAGGAGACGAAGCGAGTGGCCACTGACCACGTCGATCGTCGAGAGACGAGAGCGACTTCAGCGACTAGAGATGGCAGCGTGTGCCATGGCGCGTGAGTCGTGAGTGAACGATGGAACAGTAGCAATAGTTGAGTTAATGATGCTTTAAGGTTGGCTATGCCTATAACAATCATATATAATATGGATCTATCGAAGCTAGCACAAGTAGCGCGATGATGCAGTAGAGCTATGTGCCAACAAATCTTATAATGACCTCGTACAGTTAAAGTTTCTAAAAGTTCATCTTTACATTGATTATTAAATCTCGTCTTAATCATTGTTAAATCCAACAAAGTATAGTCTAAACCTCTTATTAAAGATTTATCTAATATTCATCGTGTTAATTTACTATAATCTGTCTTAGCTACAATAGAACCCACGCCAATTCGAGTTGAATCTGGTCATACCCATTAACACTATCGTGCTTTCTCACGACCCATTCCTGACTGGAGACTGTCACGCGCAGAGAGTCGGGAGCGTTTGGAGTCGCAACGGGTACTTTCACCTAGACGACAGACGAAGCGTAACCCTCGGCTCGGCTCTACGCTTGAAGATCTTTCACACACTGTGACAAAATGCCCCCTCAGCGTGAGATGGTCCGAGCTGGGCGATCGTCAGTGGGGCGGGAGGAGGATGGAGTAGTGCAGGAATGGAGCGTAGAGGGTGCTGGCAGTGCTGGCGGGGGCGTACGCACTTGCACAACGGTTGCATTGTTCGATTGGGGGGTTCGCATGAAACTCTCCATTATGTAAAGAGGCGACGCAACGTGTGGGCGTCAACTGCATCAACCACTAGAGCGAACAGAGACAGACACGCACACACGCACACACGCACGCACACGCACACAGCAATGTGAATAAAGTGAACGAGATGGACAAAGTGAACAAAGTGGACAAGCGAGACCATTCGAGCGCTCCGTTGGACATTGTGACATATTTTTACGCTTTTGCCATGTGTAGCAAGAAATAAGTAGAGATTGTTGTTGTTGTCGTTGCTGTTGCCCGCTCTTTGACTGTACGAGGTATCTAATTAGGGGGCGGCTTTGTTGTCGGTTCGCCGGTTGACAAACTGTTGGGCAATTTGTAACTGGAATTTCGAAATTGGAATCACAATTGCAATTGCCATGCTAAATGTCGACGGGGGCCAAAACGAGGAACCCATCCACAAAAGGGCGACACAGCGAAAAAGAAAGCTGAAGCTGTGAACAAACTAAGGACGCGATTAGCTCAGAAAGAGATATATAGTAATCAACAGAATCGCTTTTCTTGCCTTCTTGAACCTTCAACACAAATCATCATCAAATTTTCTTTCGAAACATTTTCATTTTCTTTCTTGATGTTTGTGAAGAAAGACAAGAAGGAAGCCAAAGGTTTTTGTAATTATATGGAAAAAAGTCTCAGCGATTTCTATGGGTTATCCTGCTCTGATTTGGGTAAAGTTCGAAAGTATATATGAATTATTACCAATCATTTGGCTAGCTATAATTATCATATAAACCAAAAATGAACAATATGGCATCAATTTGCGCTTGTAATCAATTTTTTTCGATTTACGGGGGCGGAAGGGGGCGTGGCCAAAATCTAAAATAAACTTGATCAGCGTGCAATAATAACACATATTGTCACCAAATTTGATAGTCCTAGCTCTTGTAATAGCTGAGATCTATGTTTTTATACGGACAGACGGACTCGGCTGATCCTGATCCTGAGCCAGAATATATATACTTTATGGGGTCGGAGGTGTCTTCTTCTCCCTGTTACATACACTTTCGGTTTGAACAAAGTTATAATACACTTCTACTCTATGAGTAGCGGGTATAAAAATGGGCAATAGTTTCTGGGTAAGCTATACGATATATCGATTGCACTTTGCCAGATTTCATCAGTTTATTTCTTACCTAAGATGTACAAAAACCCAAATAGTTTTCTCTGCTCCCCTGTCAGTCTTATCGAAGTACATTATAAAACCTACACCCACAGTTGTTGTTCGACTTTAATCACTTTTCTGTTCAAGATCTAAACAACCTTACACTGCGATTTGATGTTGCTCTAAGCAATTTCCAAATTCTCTAAGTACTTGAAATCTTTTTGCACCAACAGAAGATAAAGAGCAAGGTTCTTTCGTTCTTTATGCTCTTCGGTTTTTCTCTTCTCTCGTTCTTCAATTGTTCTTGATCTACTACTGCAAACCGGGGGAGGGGGGAGGGGGAGCAGCTGTACCCTAAGCTGAATTGGCGAGCAACCACAATGCTCGAACGGGATTCGATTTGTGCGATTAAGTTTGATATATGGGCAACGGCTTCGACTCGGTATGGGGGTGCAGCGGCATAGATAGAGACAGACAGACAGACAGACAGACAGAGAGAGGAGGGGAGGGGGGTCAGTTTTCCATTTCACGAATGCAGCCAAGTAGATTTAATTGCTGCAAGCCCTCAATTTTAATTCGAACGAAAACTATTTTCCTTTCCTCTCCATTGTTGTTGTTGTTGTTGTTTTCAATTCGCAGCAAATGTTCTCGATTTCATTGATTTCAATTGTTGCATTGCGAAAACTATCGATTACAATGCAAGGCGGCGAGACACAGAGAGAGAGAGAGAGCGTGAGAGGGAGAGCGAGTGCGGGTGGGGGATGCCCAAGCAGGCAGGCAGGGTACTTAGCAGATTGCCGAGAACAATGGGCCAAATCGTTTAGGACCATTAAGTGCGTCTGCTACCTGAAACCGGAGATCATCTCACTCCCCTACTAAAGGTGCCTAGCTCTCACTCCCTCTCTCTCTCTCCCTCTCTCCTACTGGTAATCGATATACATAGTTGTATGCAGCACCGGCAGGTGGCGCTGCAAGGCTGCTGCTGCAATTGATCGCCCACAGCTCGTCCACCCCCGCAGTCGTCCCCTCCCCCTTCTCAGTTGTTTGGGCACTTTACGCGTAATTGCCGCACATTGTCAACGTCAACGTTGTTGCAACTGTTGTTGTTGTTGTTGTTGCTGCTGCTGCTGTCGGCTCTGGGCCATTCATCAAAGCGCATCGATTGGCGCTGGGTTGAACAAGACCCATTATTTGTAGGTCATAAATTTTATTGCTCAACTGCCGTCGCTGCAATTAAATCTCAATGGGTTGGGGTGGGCGGCGCATCTTTTGTTATTTGCCACTTGGCTCGCCGGGGGGGTGAGGGGCAACTTTCTCGAATTGCCCGCTAGATAGATAGATATATTTGTTACCCACACACACAGACACTCAGTTCAATCCATTGCAGCTTGCCACCCCTTCACGCAGCCCCTTCCCCCTTCTTTGGCTGTGCCAAATATTTTGACAACTTTTGCACCCGCGCAGCAGCTACGTTTAATGAGGCAATTGAGCCAAGTTCACGTTTTCCCTAGACAATCCATAGTTGCATCTACAGATCCTTATCTAACAGTTAGCAGGGCCAACGGGCCACCGTCGACTCTTCTGACTGTGTCTTATCTGCCCCGTCGTTCTTCGTGCCATTTACCACAAATGTCGCTTGCTTATCGGCGCCTTGCATCGCATCGCATCTCTCACTCTCAGCTCTCACCACTTGCCATGCTGCCTTGGCTACGCTTTCTGCAGAAACTCTCTTTGAGTTTTTTTCCCTCTTTTGCCATATGAACTTTATTGGTTTAGTAAGGGACATAGTCCACAAAGTTTCTAGCCTTGTGCGTTCGTATGAACACCTAGATCTCTAAGCCTATAAGAGCTGGGGCTACCAAACTGGCTGACTATATGTCTTAGTACTGCATGCAGATAAAGCATGTTTAAGAATTTGACCACGCCCCTTTTCGCCTCAGTTAATTGGAAAAAAACGAGGAGTTTACTAAGTACGTTCATGTTTGAGGCATACAATTGCATCTGCTACCACTTTAATCTGTCATATGTTGACGAAATGTATACAAGGCAAATCAGGCATCTATATTCCTTAGGATTCATTGGAATACTCAGTAAGAAAATGAAGAGTTTTTATCAAAAATGTTTATCACAACTGAAACTGAGCTGGTTAACAATGTCAATCGATGTTCCAAACTTGCTGACTATATGTCTTAGTACTGCACGCAGATAAAGCATGTTTAGTAATTTGACCACGCCCCTTTTCGCCTCAGTTAATCGAAAAAAACCAAGGGTTTACTCAATTTAAAAGCAAGAACGTTCATGTTTGAGGCATACAATTGCATCTGGTACTTCTTGAATCTGTCATATGTTAACGCAATGTATACAAGGCAAATCAGACTTCTATATTCCTAAGGATTCATTGGAATACTCAGTAAGAAAATGAAGACTTTTTATCAAAAATGTTTATCACAACTGAAACTGAGCTGGTTAACAATGTCAATCGATGTTCCAATTGCTGGGAATGAATCGATGATGAGTGTCTTCACCGGAATTTATGCTCGCAAATACCTTAGCTCGACGATGTCTCGTACTCGTTCTTGTTCTGCTTCCGCTACACTCCCCAGTGAATTCACATCATAAGTTGAAGTCGTAGCTATTCACTTGGAACTGTGGCGCAGAAGGAGGTTAGCAGGGAACATGCCAGGGCTACCGTTTCGCTTTCATTTGATTTGGACGCCAAAAATGAAGGAAAGTGGTGGCGGGGGCGGGGGCTGCGGCTGGGACCGCAAAAAATTTGCCAGACCATTTGCACTTGCAGCGTGGCATCACTACAAAGCGCCCCACGCTAATTGCGGCAATTAAGTGCACAAAAATCTAACGACAAAAATTTAAGGCATTCGACTGAGTCAGCATGGCCGATGGGCATTGGGGAATGGCCATTTGGGGTTTGCTGAAGAATGGGCCAAGAGTCTCTCTCTCTCTCGATCTCTCTATCTCTGTCTTTGTGCTACCTGCTACTGCTGCCTTTTGTTGTACGGAATTTGGCGTTAAATGTTCTGCGCCCAGTTGCGTTTGCCTTTTGAAGTTTAATAGCGCCGAGCGGGTTGCCGGCATCGTCCAAATGACATGCAACAGGCCGATGAGGCAGCAGTCGCCAACAGTTGCCAGTCGACAACTGGCGACAACCGTCGACAACTGCCAGGCGACAGCAGCAGCAACAACAGAGACAAGAACAACATTCTGGCGTTCTGACAAGATGTCAGAAACAGACGAAACACTTGCGTTAGCTGACAGCGCAACGACTATGGCATACCCTACCTAACCTACACTGCGGCTATGTGCAGGCAAAACCTTTACGAATGCGACAATAAAGAGGAGTTGAAGAGAGATAGTTAAATGAAAGAGAGAGTTACGTCAAAGAGCTTAGCTTGTTAGCAAACAAATGAAGATGAAGCTAGAGGGAAGGAGACACTGAGTGAAAGAAAGATAAAGAAAGAGAAGAGAAAGTGAAGAGAAGAGAAAGAAAAAGATGCAGAGGAAGAGCAAATAAAAAGGAAAAGGCATAGAAGTAGATGAAGATGAAGAAAGCTCATCAAAATTAGAGAAAACCAAGCGAACATAGAGAATTCACTGAGAAAAGACTGAGAGGAAGCGATATGTTACATAAGGGAAGAGAGATAGAGATAGAGAGAACTAGTAAGGAATACGTACATAAAAAGAGGTGCAGAAAGGCATAACTGACAGAGGGGAGAGAGAGAGACAGAAAGATACGTAAAAACAGGTGAGATTTACAAGAAAACAAGAAGCAACCTTTACGAAAGTAACCTCAAAAGGAAGTCGAATATGAAGATGTGGGATAAAAGAGATAGGAAGAGATGATGGAAAGAGAGGGAAAATAATAGTCTAGATAAATTGCAAATGCACTTAGTTAGCTTATGCATAGTTAATTCATAAAAGTCTCCCAGGGAACCACCTTACCCACATAGCTAATATGCCCCGCGCTGTTTGCGTGGTATAAGCAACATTTTTTTTTTTTTTTTTGGCAAAGCGCATAAACACTTTGATAGACGCCAGTTGATGTCACAGACGGCTACAGCGGCGGCTTCAGCTGCGGCTTCAACTGCAGGCGCGGCCTCAGTTTCAGTTTCAGCCACAGAAAGAGGCAGCGGCAGAAGCAGCTCCTCCCACGCCCGTTGCCGCTGCTGCTGCTGCTTATCTGTGCCAGGATGATGGGGAAGGGGCAGGGGCTGAAGCAGGGGGGGCGTAGGCAGGAAATTTGCGCTGCTTTGATATGATCGCCGACGTGGCACTGATTTTTGATGGAACAATATTTTTGCTTGTCTGGCGCTGCCACTGCCACTGCCGCTGCCGCTGCCGCTGCTGGTGTAGCGCCAATTGGAGATAGCGGCCACACTTGGCTGGGGCCAGCTTTGTGGGTAACTCGCACTTCTCCCTCCCCCTCCCCCTCCCCTCCCCCGCCACGGGCCTCTTCCTTTTGCCCGGGTCTCAGCTTCCTGCTGATGACGCCGCGTTGACAAGGCGATGACAGATTTCTGCGAATTTTTCGCATTAGGCTTTGAACTTTCGCATTTTGTTGTTGTTGTCGACTCGTGTTGCTGTTGTTGTTGTTGTTGCTGTTGTTGTTGTTTGTCGCAAGTGACGTTTCGCAGCGGCGCTACTGTTTTCGCTGAAGCGCGCAACTCTCTGACGGCACGGAACGGCCGCCAAGTGGCGCTGCCCTTTGATGCCGCCATCTGCCCCTCCCCCTCTCTCGCTCTCTCTCCTTCTGCTCTGTGTTGTCTGGACTGGCCCATAACGGTTTTATAGAGCGCAGGCACAAGATGCGGCTCGATTTCAACGGAATTGCTAATAGAATCACAGAGCCGACCCCAGCCAGGCAACTCATCCAGCGCAGCCTCTCAGTTATTGCTTTCATCAAAGGGTTGACTTTGTCTAAGCGCTGCCGGCCTACCGATTGGCCCCCCCTCCCAGTACTCCCCCTCCAGAGCAGCGCGCCAGAGCCAGCGGCTTCACATCCACCTGATGGCGACACGTAGCTCATTTAGCCAAGCGCCGCCAGGCGGCGCCTGTGGGAAACTCCAGCAGCCGCCTGACGTTTATTAGCCTGGGTAACCGGGAGTCGTGTGGATGGCTGGGTCTGGTCAGGGTGTGGTAGTGCCACATGGTGGCAGGTCACAGCACAGGCAAGGCAATGCAGTCTGAGGGCGGGGCAGGCAGCCTAGCCGCGTAATGGATTTGAAATTCTACGAAAATCCTATTAGCAGCTGACAAAGTGCTGCCTTTTCATGCGCTTTTTCAGCGTAGCTGGACTGCACAATGAAAATGTAACTATTTCTGAGTTGCTTTGAAGTTGATTCGCTTTGAAAAGCCTGGCTTTTAACTGATTATTCCTATTACGTATATTCTATATAGTAATATATACAAAGTATCTTTTTGATTTTCTTAAAACATTAAGTATGTACCTTAGTTTCCAGAATTGAACCCTTGTTTTCGATAATATATGTATGTGTAGTTATCCCATTGCTGAACAAGAATATATATCGTTTTTGAGGCTTGAGAGCTCTTCTTTCGTGCGTTACAAACTTAAATTATTTGAATATCTTGTTAACATTTTTCTTCCATACTTTCGATATTTGTATTATCCGATTGCAGAACAAGAATATATATCATTTTTGAGGCTTGAAGGCTCTTCTCTCGTGCGTTACAAACTTAAAGATTATTTGAATGTCTTGTTTACATTTTTCTTCCATATTTTCGATATTTGTATTATCCGATTGCAGAACAAGAATATATATCATTTTTGAGGCTTGAGAGCTCTTCTTTCGTGCGTTACAAACATAAAGATTATTTGAATATCTTGTTAACATTTTTCTTCCATATTTTCGATATTTGTATTATCCGATTGCTGAACAAGAATATATATAATATATCGCACTAGATGAGCCTCGTTTTGAGTGTTACAAACAGCTGATCCCAACAAATATGCCTAGTCCATTGAAAACTTGTGTTCTTATTATGAATACAACTCAGTTGGATTTATAATCAAATGAATATCCTATGAATGTATTCATACTTTTTTTACAATTGTAATTATAATCTGATCATCTTGCTTAAAATCGCTAGCTAACACAATATTTAAGTTCTCACATTGCCTTTGCTCAATGAATACACTCACTTATTCAAACTATTCGTTCTGGTTTAAGGTATGAATATATATATATTGCCTCAGACCTCATTGGTCTAGAGTTATTGGCTTAGACAAGTGAATACACTCAATTATTCAGGGGAAAGCAAAACGAATACGACAAAATGCGCACTTTACTTCCGCCTGACTGCCTGACTGCAGTGAGTGTGTGTGTGTGTGCGAGCGAGAGAGCATGTGAGCAAAGCGAAAGCGCTGCTCACGTTCGTTCACACGAGTGCCAAATGATTCGAACCCAGAACCGTTCGCTGCCAACTGATGCTGTCAATAAAATTTGCGTCTGGCGCTGATTTGGTCAGCCGCAGACAGGGGAGGCAGCAGCAAGAGTAGAGGGGCATGTGAAGGGGGGGCGAGGTGCGCCCCTGTCGTGGCTGATCAAAATCAATGCGCCATGGAATTGCGAATCAATTGCGGGTCGCAGGCCTCAACCTGCCCCGCTGCTTTTGGCCAAAAACAAATGCGATCTCGAAAACGGTATCAAGCAACATGCAGCCTGCAACAGGGGCAACAGGCAAGGGGAAGGGGTGAGGGGGTTGCACTGGCAACAGTCAGAGGCAGCCAGCCAGTTGGCAGAGTTGCTGAGGCCGATGTTAAACAGTCGTCGATCAAAGACAAAAGCCCGGCACGCCAGATCCTTCGCCTTCAGACAATGAGAATGAGATCGAGAACAAGTCGAGCAAAGGGGCAGCAGAGAAGAGAGGGAAATGAAAAGATCGGCTCGGATCGCCGATGAAGACGACGTTTTGCTTTTTTGGCGACACTGACAAGCCGCTTGACAGCACCAGGAGGGGCGTGCACAGGGCAGGGGGGGGGAATGCGAATGCGAATCCGAATGCGAATGTATTCAAATGCAGCCACCGCGCGACGCAGATCGGCGACAGGCGATTGTTGTTGTTGCTGCTGCTGTCGCCGCCGCCGCCGTCGCTGCCGATGCCGCTGCCGCTGCCGCTTGCTTGCCTCACGTTTCTCGTCGTGGCGCTTGCAACTTGATCGATGAATGGGCATTCGCTCGGCTGGCCCAGGGACACGCGGCGCCGCTGCCGTTGCGAATTCAAGCGCCGCTTTTGAGTTGGGCTCACACAATGCCGATGCCGCTGCCGCTGCCTCTGCCAAGGGCCCCGTCGGAGACGATCTGAGCCTGGTCGCGTTCTGGTTTCTGTTTTGCGCTGTATGTATTTTGTTGTTGCTCAGCGCACAAAAAAGAGGATTAAGCTGTGCGCACTGCAGCCATGCGCTACATTCGGAGGCTGCACCACTGCCTTGGGCAGGTGTGGCCTATATCGATATCCTAACTGCTTATCCCATTTTGTCGAAAAGTTGAAATTAAATTTGCAGCTTCATTTTTCAATTTTCAAACATATTTTAGTTGTTCAATTCAAAAAAAATTGTTGCAACATTAATGAAATCAATCATTTTATCTGCTTCCTATGTCACGCATAAATTACCAACTAGATTATGCTGAAATTTGATATATAAATTTCTCGCTTATTGAAAATTGTGAAATCTATAGTAAATACTTGTCTCTCTCAATTTAATGTAATCCAATACCTTATCTCATTAGGGCCAATTAATGGTAATTGCAATAGAAATTAAATTCCAATTCGAAAAGAATTTCTTGGGAAATAATTAGGGAAAATACTTGTGCGTAGAGCGTGGAAATGTAAAATACATGCCGCGAATAATAACGGAAATTTGATATGACAGTTTACTGTAGAAATTCAAAATTTATTTCAATTGTGTGTAAGGATAATAATGTGAGCGAAATGGAAATGTAGAATGAATCTGAAGAAGCTCAAAAAATTAAAAAAATTTGTTTTGTTTATCAATTTCTAATTAAGCATAATATGCGGCACAGATGCCGAGTACAACTTGGAATATTATACAAAAATTTGGTATATTCATAAACTGTAAAATTTCATTTAATTTTGAAGGAAATGCCAGCGGAACCGAGAGCCGTAGAACCGCATAAGGATTAATGTATTGCTTGATGCGGATAAGGCATATAACATTTAATTAAGCTGATGCTAATCGCACTAAATGATATTGCTGTCATAATTAAGCCCACGAAAGGCAGCCAATTAGAGAGAGAGAGAGAGAGAGAGAGAGGGAGAGAGAACGAGTGCAGCGCATTACGATTTGATGGTTGGCTCAAACCCTTTTGGGCCATGAGCTCACTTTGTTTGCCTCTCAATGACAGCTGATTGCTCTGGGCTGGGCAACCGAATTCGAGTTTGTGTCTGGCTGCAGCTACGGTTTTTGGGCCCGTTGGTTCTCAGGTTGGTTTTGTGTACGCCGGCGCCTTTAATTGGCATTTGAATGATGTGCACACGCCGCTCCTTGCCTCCTTGCCTCGTTAAGGGGCGCCTCGCGACGTGGAACCTGCCCTCGCTCGCGGCACCAGACACCAGGCACCGTCACCAGGCACCGTCACCAGCAGCAACGGCGCGGGCTTATCACTGAGCGCCCAGCGACTGCGCAGCGGCGTCTTATCAAACTTGTCGATCGGCTGCGACTGCGACGCTTATCTGATGCTCGTTTTGGATAAACGCATCATTATTACCGACAGCGACAGCGACGTCGACAGCGACGCCATCAAGTTGATCGCCAAAAAAGGGTTGCCCTCGCCCTGGCAGAACAGTCGGTCATCTCTCTGTCTCTCTCTCGCTTTCTTTCTTCCTCTGTTATCTTGTGATCTCAATCGCTGCTAATTAATTTCTAGGCTATTTAAGTTAATTTACATACTAAACACATAAACAACAAGCTCCAACATGCACCCGCGTACGGCTGCGACAGCTGCCGCTGCTGCTCTGGACACGCACTCTGCGTAGGCGTCGGCAGCGGCGGCGGCGGCGGCTGCGGCGTTGCGGCTGACGTCAATGCGAGCTGCGCTTAATTTTCGTTAATTAAAGCAAATGTCTGTGCCAAGGGTGCCGAAGACGAGGGCGCTGCTGGTGCTGCAGGGGGTTGGGGCGGGGTCTGTGTGGGCGGCTGAGCAAAGTGGCGGAAAAGCGTTGCAATTGACGGAGGCAACAACAAGAACAACGACAGCGACGACAGCGACGTCAACGGCGTCGACATTTGATTTCCGTGTCATTAAGCAGGCTGAGGCTGAAGCTGCAAGGGATCGGACGACGCTGGCCAGCGCGGCGTTAATGATGCACTGCAGCAGCAACAACAACAACTGGAAACAACTATGAGAATTGTTGAGCGAGCAGGGTGACCTTTTATGGGTTTCTATTTTGCACTATTTCTATGTGTTTCAAATAAGTTAAGCAAAGTAAAGTAATTGAATGTGGAATTCAAGAAGGACTGAAAGAAAACTAGATATAGCTTTAGAGATGGAACTATTCACTTTAAGTATGAGTTGAATTCGAAAATATCCTATGAATATGCAAACTATGGCAATGACAATGATAACGGATTAAAAAGTTCTTTGAAAATATGCCACGGGGAAGTTTCTAGCTTATTATTTGCATTTCTGATATATATTTTGTTGATTTTCATAGGCGTTAAGAGGCGTGGCCACATTCTAAAACATGCTGTATTTGCGTACAGTGTAAGCAAATATTTCTACAAAATTTGCTAACCCTAGCACTTTTAGTCCCTGAGATCTAGCTGTTCATACGAACAGATTTGGCTATATCGACACGGTCATTATAGTTATTTGAAGTATCTACAGTTTTCAAAATGGAAGAAACTCGTAGTGCAGACTGCTTAGCTGGTTGACGAAAGGAAAGTTCTTAAAGGCAACTCTGATTAGTCAATTAAAGTACAAGTTCATAATAAATACTTAGAGGTTATATATGTACATGTATGTGTGATATATGATGTGAATGTTTATTTTCCTCTGATTCACACAAGTTTTTCCCGATATGCTGCGCTGTCTAAGTTTTGCCAAAGTTTTTCCCCACATCGATTTGCATTCAAGGATTCGATCGTATCTAATGGCATGCTCTGCCCTGGCATCGGCACACCCACACACGCACACACACACCCACACTCGCCACCCACACACTTGGGCTGTGAGTGTGATTCGCTTGATTGTCGCACTCACATACGCATTCGCTTTTCGAGACGTTTGCGATAAAAACTTAATAAATAAATTGACTTTATGGTTATGGCGCGTCGCTGAGATACATTCAGACACATTGAGATACATTGTACGTGTGTGCGTGAGTGTGTGTGTGTGTGTTGCTGCTGCTCGTCCTGGCGCAGTTCCCTTTGTGTTTGCCACAAATAAAACCATAAATAAAACGCAAACGGCGGCCCAGGCGCAAAATGTATTCATGAGTAATTGTCACGCGGCAGGGCGAGAGCGCATGGACGGAGCCTGCAAGGGGCTGGCAGGAGCGGGGAAGGGGGATGCCACTGTCCGTGGCACAATTGAAGTGCGCTTCGAGGGTGGCTCGGGTGGTTGCTGCGGACGGAAGCTATCGGCGGAGCGGAAGCAGAGGCTGCAGTTGGCGTTGCGCCACGTGATCGGAAGGAAGCGCAACTTGCGAATTGATACATCCGATGCAGACACACACGCACACGCACACACACACACACACACACCCAATCGAATAGACAGTGGCAGAGATGCTGCTATTAAGATACGCAGCCAGCGAGATATAACCACAGATAGGAAAATACTACAAATACATTTACAGTTAGCGCGACAATTTGCTGCTTTGGGCCAACATCGACTTGGCAGCTGAGCGCGTGACGTCTGTCGCTGACTTTTCACTTTTCACTTGGTCAACCCTCGGCGCTAGCGTCGGCGTCGGCGTCGCCCTGGCAGTTGTCAAATTAGCAGCATTTAGCAGTTTGAGAGCGACTGGGAAACAGTTGCAGCCGCAGCTTGGCAGCGCAAAGGGTTAAGGAATAAAGTTTGTATTATATATTTCACAGCATGTTTTATATTCTTAGGTTAGCAAACTTTTTACATCTCTTATTTTCTATGTTTAGATTAAGTTGTTCAAATTTTACAAAAATCGGAGCAGTTACTAAGCAATGGGTTAAAGAAAGAAGTGTATATATTATATATTTCGAGACATATTATATATTCTTATGTCAACAAGCGAACCACTTCTACAATTTTCTATGTTTTTAATAAAATTTAAAAATTTTAGCAAAATCAGAGAATTTATATAGACACAATCGACCTAATTGTACATTTCTGTATTATACCATTGCAGAGGGTATATTAATTTTGGCCAAAAGTTTGCAACGCACCTAAGAAGACATTTCCGAAGCTATAAAGTATATACATATATATTCTTAATCAGCATCAATAGGGGAGCAATGTCCGTCTGTCCGTCTGTCCGCCTGTCCGTCCGTCCGTCCGTCCGTCTGTCCGTCTGTACGTCTGTACGTCCTTCTGTCCGTCTGTTCGTCCGTCCGTCCGTCTGTCCGTCTGTTCATCCGTCCGTCTGTCCGTCTGTCCGTCTGTTCATCCGTCCGTCTGTCCGTCTGTTCATCCGTCCGTCTGTCCGCCTGTCCGTCCGTTGCAATGCAAACTAGTCTCTTAGTTTTAGAGCTATCCTGATGAAACTTGGTATACATGCTTATCATTGCTGCACGCTGTAAATAAGTCGGAACGAGCCGGATAAGACCGATGTATCGCATAGCTGCCATAGAACCTATCGGCCGGTTTTTGTCATATTTCAAAATATCGCCATGAAATTCTCGATATATGTCTAGGTATGTCCTTTAAAGACTGAACGTTTTATTGAAATTGAACAGATATATCGTTAAGCTGCCATAGAACCTATTGGCCGATTTAATATATGGAGTATGAAACCTTCGGCGTGTCGAAGGTAGCTTTTCTTTCTTGTTTTCAAATGTATTAGCAATACTAAAATTTTAGAAGAATCGGACAGCTTTTATAATTACAAAGTCGAGAAGCCAGATCTTGAGGCTAGGAAGACGTGAAGACGCTCTGCCTTGTTTAAGCTAGTTAACTTGCATTGAAACAAATGCTTAGAGAATTTTAACTATTTCTCTTTTTCGCAACATTGCAGATTTGTTTGTTTCTGCTTGTATTTTATGCATGTTATTTATATTATGTATATAAATTTGTTATCTTTTTTGTTTTTAATTCTTTGCGTTTTTTTTTTAATTTTTTTCTAAAAAATGTTTGACTGGCGCCACTTGAATAACTTGACGACGACGACGACGACGGCGTCTTCGGCCCTGTCGCTAGTTCTTGTCGAATTTCTTATTGCTTTGTTGTTGTTGTTGTTGTTGTTATTGTTGTTGCAGCTGTAGCCCGGCTCCAGTGGTTCGTGGTCTCAAAATAAAGACGATCCAGTCCGAAAAAATCGAACGAGTGCACACTTAAATGCAAAAGGACATGAAAAGAACACGACTTAAGGATTGCCCCCGCCCCCGCCTCTGCCCCCCCCTTTCCCTTCTCCACGCTGTGTGTCTCCCTTGCTGCGTCCTCCCATTTTTCTTTATTTGTTGTTGGCTGCCAACGCGCTTTTGTTTTGGAGGCTTCGCTGTTATTGTTGTTGTTGCTTGGGCGGTTGCCGTTTGATCAGAAGCCGCCACAAAGCAGCAGCGGCAGTGTCCACTGTCCAGCGCTGCTCCTCCAAGTTATGCGCCCGTGCCTCTGTATGTTGCTCCCCGCCCCGCCTTCCCCTCTCCCCCTCCTTTCGATACTCGTATCCGTGTCCGCATGGGGCAGCGGCGGCTACTTGAGGCGCCACCACCAGGCGGCGGCGGCGGCGGCGGCAATGTCTATAGAGCAACGCAAAAAAGACAAGGAAGCCGAGGCAAAAGACGATGAAGACGAAGGAGAAGAAGACAGAGAGGCCGAGGCAGAGGCTGAGGCAGAAGAAAACAAAATGCTTGTCTTTCGATTTCAGCTTTTGCTTTCGGGATTTTTGCGCTGGCGCTAAGCAGCGCAGGCCAATTGGCGTCAGCCTTCATACCTTCCCTGTATGTGTGTGTGCGTGCGTGTGTGTGTGTGTGTGTGTGTGTGTGCGAGTGTATGTGCTGGCAACAACAGTAAATCAAGCAGCCGCCGAGCAGCAGCAAAAACCTATTCGGTGGTCTCCGACTGGCGGCATTTTTGCCTCATTCTCCTCTGCTCGTTCCTCTCTTCCTCTCTCTCTCTCTCTCTTTTCATTTGGGCAATTTATTATATTTTTTACTTGCCTGCGATTATTATTATGTTTTATTAGCACAGCATGTGCGTGTGCCCCCAGTGAGTGAGTGTGTGTGTGTGTGCGAATGTTGTGTCTGCTGTGGGTGGCAGCAAGCGACGCTTCAGCTTGGCTGCCTGTCAAACTGTTGACGGCCTTGGAAGTATCTTCTGGGAACGTGGAAAGAAGGAACGAATAGAGGGAGATGTAAAGATGGATGAGAAATATTTACTGATAAGTTAAGGTACTATTCAATAACTTAGATATGCTATCTATAACATGGTCTATAGATCTTTTATGGATACCTTTCAAGTGGTCAACTCGAAGGAGAGAGTGTATATGATACAGATAGGAATTCAAGGAGTATTTCAGATAAAAGATATAGGTACTATAGATATTAATTCAGATCGAACTGAAGTCACAATGATCTACGAGAAAGACGGTGCTACAAGCGCTTCTTCAAATAGAGAAAGACGGAGCAGAGACAGAGAGAGAGCGCGTAAGGCAGAGAGGGAGCCAAAGCGATGGAGAGAAAGGTAAGTGGAGAACATTACATGGGGGCGCTCGCCCGTGGCGCATTTATGACGCGTTGTTCTACACATTTGCCCAGGCAGAGGCAGCGGCAGCGGCAGCGACTGCGACAACAACAGCGTCGGAGCTGTAATTAAGTTTGTGTCCAGTGGCTCTCAAACTGTGGCAGCGATTTTTGTGCGATTAATTGAAACTATTTGAGGCAATTAACTGTCTAATTTGATGACTGTTATGGGGCGCACAAGCCGGCACATGCCACACACACAAACACACACACACGCACACACACACACACACACACACGCGAGAGGGGTGGGCAAAGTGTGCGCCAGGTTGCAAGAGGAGCGCATCAATTAGCCGAGGCTCAAAGCTTGCCCCGAGCAGAAGATGAAAACGGAGACAGTGCAGCGGAACCAGGTCAAGTGTGCAAAGTGCTTCAAGATGTTGCAACAGCAACACGCTGCATGCAACCCACCCCCCTGCCGTTTGACAAGTGTGCCCATTAGGCAATGACAGAAGAGCAAAAAAATAGAAGAGCAAACATACGAGGCGCACACACATACATGCCTGCATATACACATACATATGCATACATATATGTGCTATATATAGTCAAAGCTAACAACAACAACAACGACAAGAACTGCGCTGACTTGGCTTGAAAGTTAGACAGGTGCTGCCACAGCAGGGAACAAAAGGAGAGGCAATGATAAAGCAACGCCCACTTGGCTGTGGGAGTGGCAGCCAGAGGGAACAGGAGAGCAAGCAGGGAGGGGGGGATGAAAGCAGTGCCTGCAGCCTTAAGCAGAGCCTCGTCACATGTTTACATTCAATTAGAAGTTTCTTCTTCTGTTTTTTTTTTTTTTTTTTGGAGCCCTTGGCTTGTTTGCCACCAACAGCAGCAGCGGCAGCTGAAAAGTGGAGCAGCAGCAGCTGCCGGACAAGGTGGGTGGCCCCCCTGCACGCCCCTTCCCTGGAGCAGCACGGTGCAATGAACCAAGCGCTGTCGCCAGGCCAATTGAGATATTAGCCCAAATGCCACAGCAAAAGTAGAGAGAGAGAGGAGGAGGAAGAGGAGAGAGTTAGGCAGCAAGGCAGGGACAGCCAATTTGGCCAACACTCATTCATTAACTCGCTGTGGGTACTCGTTCTTCTGCGCCTGCGCCCCCCTCTCTCTCCGCCTCCTTCCCTCATCCTTTCTCCTTTGCCATCTTCTTTCCTTCTTCGCTGCCTGCACTCCTTTTGCCCCATCTGCAATTGCATTCAATTTAGTTAGAAACAACTCACACAGCAGATGATCTTCTGGCTCCAGCCCGCTTCCCCCTCTTCTTCACTGCTCTCCCTGCCTAGCAGCTGCTGTCGCCGTCTCGACCGCCGCCGCTGATGAGATCTGTGTAAGTGCCTCCTCGCTGGTTGGTTGACTGCTTGGCTGGCTGCCTCGTTGTGCCTCGTTGTGGCTCGTTGTGCTGCCTCCTTGCCTTCTTGCCTCGTTGCCTCGTTTGCAGCCAGCCCGACTGACCGCTCAAAGTAAAACGTCCGAGACACGAACCACGCCAAAATCGATATGACTCGATTAACGTGGTTGGACCAGCGTCGTCGTCGTCGTCGTCGTCGTCGACGCTGTCTACGTCGGTGGTGCTATTGATGGCCTGTTGCTGTTGCTGTTGTTGTTGCCGTTGTTGTTGCAGCTTCTCTTGCTGCCTGCAAAGCTTACTTCGTGGTGGCGCTACGTCGTTAACGAGGTGCGTTTGAGCAGTTTCTCCTAGGACTCCACATGTCTAGCTAGGATTTTGTTGGTGTAAAAAGATCCTTATAACTTTGCAGTTTTGTAAGCTGCGAATAAGCACGTCTGTAGCCATATCTGTTTGTATGAACGCCTAGAACTCGGACACTACAATAGCTAGAGCCAGCAAACTTGGTATCTACACTCGTTTCTATAGCAGTCTCAATAAGTTGGTTTCAAAATTTGGCCACGCCCCCTTACGCCTTCTCAAATACATAGAAATCGCCGTTTTCAGGGTTGTTTTCTTAAGCTAGAACTTTCATATTTGGTGTGTACAAAAACTTTGAGAGCCTTAACTATTTCTCATATTGCTTTTCATCGAAAAATAAATATAAAAGTGATATAGGCATCGAAAATCCAAGATCTTGCAGAGTTACAACTTCACCCTAGCCATTTTGTCTTACCCAAGTTCTAGTTTGCTTTTTGGTTTCTTTTATGTTAAGCTACCCACAAACTCTGCAAACTACCCACGCCAGCTGGGGCAGACCCGCAGCCTTATGGCCACGGCCCAGACTGTGTCTGTGCGAGGCTGCAACGGCGACGACGACGGCGACGGCGGCTGTGTGGCAGCTACTTCTACTTCGCGTGGTCGCGTTCATCATTTTGGTGTCTTGTTTTGTGGGTTTCATTGCTTTTTGTTGCTGCACTTAAATAGCTGGGCGGAACTTGATGAGATGATGGGCAATTATCTGCGGGAGGTCCGCACACACAGAGAGCTGTAGTAAAAATACAACAGCAACAGCAACAACAGCAACGAAATATGTCTTACAACATTTGGCTGCCTTGGCGGGCAATGCGATTTTGTGGTCGCTGCGCTGCGTCGCGTCGCGTTGCGTTGCGTTGCGCATGCGCGCCAGCTTCAGCGCCATCGCCATCAACGCCTCACACACACACACACGCACACACAGAGAGAGAGAGAGAGAGCGAGAAAGAGAGGTAGACAGCTACACATGCGTGTGAGAGAGAGAGCAAGAGAGACAGAGCAACGAAATGAAACGAGACTTGGCCAGGGCAGAGGCGGCGCAACTAGGAGGGAGAGGGGGGAGGGGGCACCGGTGTGAGGAATTGCAGCCACAGAGCGACCGCAGCCGTCGCCGTCGTCGCCGCCGCCGTCGAGCGGCAGCCAATCATTGCCTCAAGGCCAATTTGGGGAATGGGCATGCGTAGAAATATTTTGCGAACACGACGCTGATCACGACCGAGCGAGCGAGTCCGAGTCGGAGTCCGAGTCGGGGCAACTTGTGGCAACTTGCCACAGCCCCATGCCCCATCGTGTGGCGTCGGTGGCGGCTCTGACGGCGGCTAAGCAAACACGATGAGGCGTTGTTGGCGTCATGAAACTACAAGCAGCCCACGGTGCAATTGACGCTGAGGTTACTCAAGCAGCAGTGGGGAGACACAGAGGCGTGGACAGGGAGGGGGCAGGGGGGTTGCACACACTGGCAACGATGGCGACGCCAGGGCGATGACAGACGACGCTGGCATTCGATAATTGCTTTAGAAAGTATGCGCGGCTCTCGGGCCTCCGATTGGGATTGGTTGGCCATTTAAAAATGCAACTGCAACGGCAACGGCGACGGCAACGGCAACGGCGACTTCGAATACGAATGAGTGCGCGTTTGAGTGCCAGCATTAGTGTGAGTACTCGCTGGGGCAAACTGTTTGCACGCGGCGCGGCAGTTGCAACTCGCTTCGCTGTTGCAGTTGCAGTTGCAATTAATTACGACTGCTGCTGCCTCCGCCTCCGCCTCCATCTCTGCCTCACAGCGTCGAGCTGTGAGAAATGTTTTCATTTTGCAGCGTCGCCTAATTGGCCATCGCTGCCAGCCGCTGCAGCGGCAGCAGAAGCCGCGGGACCAGCCGGGGGACCAGCCGGGGGAGCGGACTAACGACAGCCAAAAGTGAGTGTCGGCCGGGGCCAATCATTAGCCACATGTTGCCCCAAAGCGAAGCCCGCAGATCACCTACCTATGTTACGTGCAACGCATAGTCAGCTCATTTGAATTTCAAAACTGCAAATGGAAATCATAAGGAAATCTTTCATTAGAAATAATAAGGGGGGAGTTGTACATAGAACGATAAGGATATTTTTTTGTACCCTTGCAGGAGGTACAAGTATATCAATTTTGGCCAGAAGTTTGCAACGCACAGCATCTATAGGGAAGTCGAACTAGCCGTGTCCGTCTGTCTGTCCGTCTGTCTGTCCGTCTGTCTGTTGCAACGCAAACTAGTCTCTTAATTTTAGAGCTATCTTGATGAAACTTGGTATACACGCTTCTCATTGCTGCACGCTGTAAATAAGTTGGAACGACCCAGATAGGACCGATATATCGTATAGCTGCCATAGAACCTATCGGTCGATTTAATATTTGAAGTAACTGCAAGGATATGAAACCTTCGGCGTGTCGTGCCTTTAGGCAACGAATGTCTGTCATTTCGGGGGTAAAGCTTGTCTTCTTGACATCTACTTACAATATATTTAATAATTAAAAAAAAACTATAAATTATTAAAATTATTAAAATGCTGCATAACTAAAAATTGTTCAAGGCAAAGATAAAATTTTGTGCAGCAAAAAAAAATAAATATATTTTTTTAATGTTAAATTTTAGTTAAAATTTTATGTGATTTTTGTTTGAAAAATAAAATTTTTTCAGAACAGTTTTAAACACTTGTTAAGTGTTTATTGTAATCTTCGCAAATAAAAGCGAATTTAAATTTTGAAAAAAACCTTATCAAATATCGAAATATTTATTTATTTAAATATTTCAAAAATTTATTTATTTTTCAATTTTTAAAAACTAGAATTTAAACATTTAAACAAAATATTATTCTGCGTAAAAATTTCTTGATTTTCAACAAAATTATAAAGATTGAACTGAAAGACTTGTTGAATTATTGTGAAAATATATGTCTGTATATATATAAAATTTGCATATAAATCAGATGAATCGCAATCAATTGCTCAATTAAAAGCTGTAAATTAATTTGGGTTGAGAAGAGAATTACGTAGTACTTCAATTCAAGAGCAAACCCTACAAAAATCACAATCTCTGCCAAACACAGTTATCTCTCTTTTGCAAAAAAAACACTCTCTCATTCCCTCTCTCTTTTCCCTCTCCCACTCCCTCTCGCTGAAAGGACTTCCCTCGCTAATCTCGATCAATTAGCCTTAAACGGAGGTAGGGTAGGATCGCTGCCCGGTCCCCTTTTGATCTTACGCTTGCGGCTTGGGCTTAACTCCGACCTAATCGGGCTCAGGCATCATTCGATGGCCCGACTCGGTTCGGATCAGCTCAGCTGTTGTGCCCAGGACTCACTTCAACTCAATTAGGGCACGTTTAACAAACAAATCAAGGAACAAACCGCTCGCACAAAGCCCGAGCTCAACCTCAGGCTGCGAATCGGACACGGACACGGAGGCAGAGCCTCTTCAGGATGTCAACCCAAAAAAAAAAAAAAAAAAAACTAGAGAAAGAAAGAAAAAGAAAACAAACAGGCAAACAACAACAAAAGAAAACAGAAGGAAAAACAAGGCAGTGCAAGGGAGGGAGGGGCAAGGGAAAGGGAAAGGGAGAGAGGAAGCAGAGCAAAAGCGGTTCTCGTTGCAGCCGGAAGCACCAGTCAGAGCCGACTATGTGACGTCGGCATCGCCAACGATGCATACATCCTAGTTGCTCCTGGCCCGGACTCAGCCTGAGCCTGAGCCTCGGTCTCAGCCACAGCCTCAGCCTCAGCCTCGGCGTCAGCCTTGGTTTGGCAGCCATCCATCACTCTGGCTACCTCAAGTGTGTGATTGCCATCAACAGCTTGATTTTAATTTCTCGCAAAACAAAGCCGACTATCCTCTGCCTATCAGTGCATCCTTCAGTCCTTCTATCCCTCTCCCTTTGTCTCTTCCTCTCTCCCTCCTTGTGCACTCTGCATTTTTCCAACTGTTTGGCTGCGTCCTGCGTGGCCTGGCACTTCCTTAGCAGCGAAGCGCATAAGCCGCATAGTTCGTCAGCTAACTGGAAAAATCAGTAGGAAAAAGGTGTACAAAAGGATGCAAAAAAGAGAAAGAGAAAGAGAGAGAGAGAGAGGGAGAGAGAGGGATGAGGCTGAGCTGGCTAAGGATGAGCGTAATTACTTTTGTGCAATTATGCGATTAGTTTATAGGCCAATAATTTTCTATGCGAGTCGACAGAACCGAAACAGACGCTTGATAGCATAATTGATGCAGGATAGGGGGAGATGCAAGGGGGGGGAAGGATAGCTAGGACATGCTCAAGTGTAGCGAATTCTGTGCCAGGGGAGCATGTGGCTCCGTTTCTGCATTGCATACGTCACGCTTGTTTTGCGCCGTTGCTCGCTGATTTAATCAGTGCACACATACACACACATACACGCCATATATCCCATATATGAGATTAATCCACATCCGGGTCGATACAGTGGGCCGCAGCATCAATAACTGCCTCGATCGGGGGGCGAGACTAACACTTAAATCGCAGCCCATTAATAAAATGCAATCAAAACTGGTTTAAGTGGCAAGTGGCAAGTGGTGTGTGCCACCTGCACCACCACCACCAACAGCACTAGCACCAATTCGCAATCCGCAATCCGCACCACAAATTGGCCCTGGGGTCCATTCATATATTTTTCACGCTCATAAAATAAATGTCAAGCATAAACCGTGTCCAAATCGAGAGACAAACAAATTACGAAATGAACGCGAAACTAGACCAGACAGAGACAGACCGAGAGAGAGAGAGAAGATGGATAGAGCGAGTGCGAGAGAGATGCCTGCCAAGATAGTTGCACGCAGACGGACTAGATAGATGGATTCGCTGGAACGTGCTACGGCGCTGTGAGGCAACTGGCCAAGGAATTAGAAATCGGACACAAACTGTCAGACGGACAGCGCGGAGAGGGAAGGAAAGGGAAGAGGCGGAGCGGGGGGACAGACGAACGGAAATCATATGAAGATATTCGCAGCAGGAGCTGAGGCATTCCTGAGAAATCGCCTTGTGAGCAGTGGCAGTGGCGCAGCTCAAGGGGGATGCAGAGATAATTTCTATATTTAAATTGTAATTTATAAAACTAAAAATTAAAACAGATCTTAAAAATGGTAAAAAATAAAAAATTGAACAGTTTAGTTTCAAAATTAAGCTTGAAATTCGATTTTCAACGATTTCCGTGGGCAGCAAGGGGCGTGGCTGAATTCTCACATAAACATTATCTGCGTGCACTAATAAGATATAATGTCAGCAAATTTGGTAGCCCTAGCTGTTAGGGTACTCGAGATCTAGGCGTTCATACAGACACATAAACAGTTTCAAGTGATGAGTTTGCTTGCCCCCCTTGTTGATATCTGTGCACACCGCCACTGCTGCCGCGCTGACTGCGAGTGAGTGACCAAGCTGAGTGTGGCCGCGCGCCACATGAGACACCACCAGCAGCAGCAGTCGGAGCAGCCGGAGCAGAAGTCTCTGTCTCGCCACCCTCAGGCTGAGACAAGGCTTAACCCCGTGCAGCACCCGCAGCACCACCCACATGCCACAGTGGCATACGAAATGTAAATATTTAATTTTGAAACAGTGTAACTAAAGGGATTTGAGACGCGCGTGGACATTAGTCGTGGACCAAGTCGAGCCGGGCAGCCACGCAGTCGAGTGCTCATCCTGTGCTGGCTCCGTGTCCGGTGTGTCGTGCGTCCTGCGTGTCCTGTATCCATGCTGCGGGGAGGGGGAGGAAGTGTGGGCAGCGTGCAGAAATCAACGGAACCCGCAGCATTCGTTACGGTCCATTCCATGCGACATTGTCCGCTCTCTGAGTTTCCCCCCCCTGCCTGCGAGCCTCTGCCACCCTCAGGACACTGTGTGACATGTGAAAAGTTTCTTTCGAGCTGCCTCATTGCTTGGCCTGCGTCTTATAGCTCTTCTCCCCCTGCTCCTTTTCCCCTCTTCGCCTCTTTCACTCTGCTCTTTTTTTATTATTTGCCCTTTTTTTCTCAGCTTCGGTCCTGGCCACAATTTGGCTACTTTACAACATTTTGCATGCTGTACACCACCCCCCGCCCCCCTCTCCCATGTGACATAACAAATGACAAGACGCCGTGTCCCTTTACGTGTGTGTGCGTCCTGCTGCTGCTGCTGCTTTAGCTCCTTTTTTTATGGCAAAATAATATCGAGATAAGCGACGCATTACGCAGACAGCAGGAGGAGAAGGGGAGGTATAGCCATAGTCCATTCAGCTGCGGGTCCCCGGGGCGTCCTTTGCCGCAGGTGGCCACCCCCCGTCCGCAAGGCAAATCTTGCTTGCTCAGTTTAAAATTGTGCAACTTTTTAATCGATTGATTGCTGCCTTTCGATTTGGTTTTTATGCGGGGCTTAAGTCGAACGCACAATACCCTCTCCCCCTGCTTCAACTCCCCTCTACACTTTTCCCTGCCTTCTTCCCCCCTTGGTCAGTCAATGAATCGATGCCTGCGTCTAGTTTCGGGATAAGATCAAATTGCAAATTGGGTTCACTTTGGCTTCAGCTTCGGCTTTAGCTTCAGCCTGGACTTAAGATTGAACCACACGATTTTGTAGTTTGCATTTAATTGAATATTTTGTGGGACTCTTCTCTCGCTCTCTCGCTCTGTCTCTCTCTCTCCTCCTTTCCCTTTCTCCCTCTTTGTTTTTAGGCATAGCTTTTAAAGGCTTAAAAGCTTGAAAGCATTAAAAAAAAAACTGTTTTAGGGCCGTCGCATTTCAATCACATGTAAATTTGTTTAACTAAGTTGGAATTTAGCTTGAAATCTGGCTACAAAGTGATACAAAAACATTTTAACTGATTCTGCTTTTAAGACTTTTTCAAAGCTTAGCTTGAAAATGATACAAAATATTTAACTATTTCTGTTTCCAAAACTTTAATTTAAGTAAAACTCATTTACTTTCCCAAACTCTCACTCCATTTTTATACCTTTGCAAAGGGTATATTCATTTGGACAGAAGTTTGCAACGCACCTTGGGAGGCATCTCTGGCCCTATAAAGTGTATATATGCTTAATCAGCATCAGTAGGGAAGTCGAAGTAGCCATGTCCGTCTGTCTGTCCGTCTGTCTGTCCGTCTGTCTGTCCGTTTGTCTGTCCGTCTGTCTGTCCGTTTGTCTGTCCGTCTGTCTGTCTGTCTGTCTGTCTGTCCGTCTGTCTGTCCGTCTGTCTGTCTGTCCGTCTGTCTGTCCGTCTGTCTGTCCGTCGGTCTATCCGTCGGTCTATCCGTCTGTCTGTCCGTCTGTCTGTCCGTCTGTCTGTCCGTCTGTCTGTCTGTCCGTCTGTCCGTCTGTCTGTCTGTCCGTCTGTCTGTCCTTCTGTCTGTCCGTCTGTCCACCTGTCTGTCCGTCTATCTGTCCGTCTGTCTGTCCGTCTGTCTGTCCGTCTGTCTGTCCGTCTGTCCACCTGTCTGTCCGTCTATCTGTCCGTCTGTCTGTCCGTCTGTGTGTCTGTCCGTCCGTCCGTGTGTCCGTCTGTCCGTCTGTCTGTCCGTCTCTCTGTCCGTCTGTCTGTCTGTCCGTATGTCTGTCCGTCTGTCTGTCCGCCTGTCTGTCTGTCTGTCCGTCTGTCCGTCCGTTGCAACGCAAACTAGTCTCTCAGTTTTAAAGCTATCCTGATGAAACTTGGTATACATGCTTCTCATTGCTGCACGCTGTAAATAAGTTGGAACGAGCCGGATTGGACCGATATATCGTATAGCTGCCATAGAACCTATCGGCCGATTTAATACTTGAAGCAACTGCAAGGGTATGAAACTGTCGGCATGCCTTTCTTACTTGTTTTTGCTCTCGTTCATTTGGCTTTCGTTTTTTGCTCATATCCCTGTTTGTTTTAAAGCTAAAGAGCTGAAATTTGCTTGTCTTGTTGTAGGTGCAAGGTTCATTGAGACTACACTCCGAAAACCTTAACAAGTTTATTATTTATATTGGAGCTTAATGCAAAGCTTCGAGCTTCCGTTTATCACTTAGGCCAAAGCGAATCTCATTCTAAGCCCGCAATTAGCTTGTTTCGCTCAATTGGGTTAAGTGTCTTAAAGCATTTCGTAGATCATTATTTAACTACTCAATTCACCCGCATCTCGCGAATCCCCTGCCTCCCCTCCCCTCTCCCCTTTGGAGCGATGCCCCTGCTGCGTGTAATCTTAGCCACAATCAAATGTTGAGCAAAATGCCTCCGGCCGACTTCACAGCGGGTGCTCTACGGCAATAACAATAACAGCAGCAGCAGCAACAACAACAACAAAGCAACAACAGCAACAGTGACAACGGCAACAAAAGTGACAACAGCAACAGGGGCGACAGGTCACACCTTCTCTGTGGCAATGACTATGCAAATCCGCGACAGCAGCAACAACAACTGCGACATCATCCACGCATTTAGTTAATTTTGCATGCGGCGATGGGACAACAACAATTTAATTTCCAAAAGCCATAAAAATGAAATAAAATTTTCAATTTTATTTTGATTCTCCTGCCCCTTCCCCTCCCCCTTCCCCTTCTACTACTCCTTCTCCTCCCACTTCGGCTTGGTTTTTTGTTGAGTTTTGTGCGTTGCGCTTGGCGGCGCGCAAAGTGACACAGCCAACGCTGCCAATGACACTGACAGCCAATCCTATGTACCCCCCTCCTCCCACGTCCCCTACTGCCTGCCTACGCCCTTGGCAGGCAGTGGCAACCCCTGTGGCAGGGCGCATCCTGTTGACGCCTGCGACTGGCTGTTGGCTTTTTGGCTGCCACGCTGCCACACGCCGCTTGTTGTTGTTGTTGTTGCTGCCGTGTCTTCTCGCTGCTGTCTTTTTTATCACCCACCTCCCCCACCCCTATCATGGTGCAACCCTCTGCTGGCATAAATCACGGCAGCAGCGACAGGCGACATGCAAATGCAAAGCCAACTCGGTTAGGATTTAAGGAGGGGTTGGGTTGCGGGTTGCGGGTTGCGGGTGGCGACACCCCGCGCATTGAAATGCAATTTGCTTTGAGTGCACATAAAAGTCGGATAAGCAAATTCTTTAGCGTCGACGTCGCAGTCGCAGCCGACGTCGGTCACTAACTGTGGGCAATCAAAGGCTTAGCAAAGCCACAACGGAACGTGCGTAGGAACGGCCGCAATTTGGAAATTGTAATCCTCACCCAAACGCACCCCACCCCCTTTGGGATGAGCTCGCTGGTATCACTGGTCTCGCAACAGCATGCCGCAACTTGTCGCCTCCTGCCCCACATCCCTTTCCCCTTTCCCCTTCCTTCTTCGTCATATTGACAGACAATCAACCACTTGAAAAAGCATACGGTCAAATCAAAGCCGCAAGACAAGTTATCACAGCTTTTCATTATGAAGTATTTAAGTAAAGCCCACAGCCCACAGCACACCCCCTCCCTCTCACACACTCCACCCCACCCCCGCTCTCCCCCTCTCTCTCTCGCATCAGAGGCAAAAACAAAGCCGAAACGTAACCGAAACCGCGCACCCTTGTGGTCGCTAGCGGGGGTTGATGGCTTACAGATTTCGGCTTTGTTTTTTCTATGTTTGCATACCCTGTAAATAGACAGCGGTCTGCAGGGGATGTGCTAGACTACTTAGACAAACGAAAGGTCATTAGTGCAATTGATTTAAACTTGTATCAACTCATATTCTATGCCATTTTCACGCAGTCTCTCATGTTTCATAAAAATCTCATTTTTCCTTTCACTAAAAACGTAATTCCAGCAAAACTATCGATAGCAATTCTCGAGTTCCTTAGAGATACTATAATTGAGATTGTTAACTATATAATATCAAAGTTTTATAACGATTGACCAAACGATCTTTAAGTTATGCGAGCTAGCACGAATTACATGATTTATTATTGCGTCATTTTCAAAGAAATTAAAGTGGAAAAATTTCTGCTGGGTATTTGGCTAGTCGGGCAGCTGGCGCGCACGCGGGCATCTTTGGTTGATTTTTTGTTCTCCGCTTGCTTTTCACAAATTAAATTAGATGCTTAATATGCAGCGAACGTTTCATTTGTTTTGCGGCTAGAAAATCAACGTGGAAAATTAGGCAAACAAACAAACCGAAGACCGAAAACGGAAAACGGGCGACCGAATTGGCAATGGACGATGGCGACTGGGGACTGGGAGACTGGGGGACTGTCAGGGAGAGTCGACGGGTCGAGAGATTGGTAGCAGCTTGCCTGCGGCAAGCCAACGGGCAACGTCGCGTTCGAAGAGCTTCGACACACGAGCGGGCAACGCCCACAGCTTAACCTCTAATGAGGCGCATTACTTTTGCCCAAAAGAGAGAGGGAGACAGAGACAGAGCGTTTGGTATATGTATATCGGGGTAGATGAACGAAAGATTTGATATCATTATCCCGTTAAAACTAATCTCATTGCTTGGCTTTGTTTCGTTTCGAGGGAATCTTCCTTTGTTAATTCAATGTAAACAGTCGATACTTTTGTCTGACCAGCGGCAAAGGCTTTGATAAATATTGGCATTGCCTCTCGACGTGGCTTTGAGAATTTTAAGCGCCTGCTGGCAATGCAGAGCTCCCCCCTGACACCCCCTACTGGCCTTAGCCAAATGTCATGTGAATTTGAAATGCCAAATTGCAAATTTACCTGTAAGCTAAAATATCCCAATCTGCCTGCACTTGAATCGTTTGTGACTCCGAGAGAATTCTAAATATTGTACACAATTTTAAGGCTGTTTGAGAAGATTACAATCTCTGCACTTCGAATTTATGCATAAATATTGAGTTTATCTTTGCACACTCCTTTATGATATTAACAGAGAGCACGGGGGGGAAACTCTCACAATATTATTTGGTTTTCATTTGGTTTACTGCTTGACAGATTCTTGTAGATTCTTCTTCTTCTTCTCTTTGTTTTATTGTAGAATTTTAAAAGGGTATTCAAAACATAATGAAAGGTATATTAAAAGTGTGTTTATCTTGCAGCATAATAGAATTCAGCCGATAGTTTCTTAAAAATCCATACGATATATCGCTTACTTTCACCTCTTTATAGACTTATATGCAGCATACAGCTATAAGAAGCATGTGTGCTCAGTTTCATGAAGCTAGCTCATAAACTGATAGACTTATAGGCGTTGTAACAGACATACAAGAGAACAGCTTAGGAAAACAATATGTTTTTTGGCTAATAAAATGTCAAAATATTTGAAAAGTTTTCGAACTTCTGCCCTGCACAATTTGTAGACTCCAACAAATTTGTCCAATTGAGTTGGCCCATGGCTTGGCCCTCTGATTCACACTCGTTGCAATGCAAACGAAGAAGGAAGGACAGCAGGAGAACACACACAATCCGACCAGCCGGCGACATAGTCGCAGTTGAGATTTGGCATAACTAACTAGAACTCTCTTGTGTTCGAGATACGTTTTTGAAAGCCAGCAGCTGGCCGCAAATTGACCTTAGCCCGAGTCCAGTTATCTCCTCGTCCCGCCGCCGTGCAGTTGTCCATTTGGCCAGTCATATGCAAATTTGTTGATTGCCAAAGCTGCAGAGGCGGCCATGTTCAACTGGTCAACCACAAGAAGACGAAATGCGGTAGAAAACCACACAATAAATGGGCATAAATTACAAAACATGATGAAGCGCCTGGCCTGGCCACAAGGGGATGCAGTCGGAGTAGCAGTTGGAGTCGGAGTTGGCGTCTCCAGTTGGACAGTCCAAGGATGCGATTGTGTGTGATGGCTGGACAAAATTGATAATTTCTTGTGGCTGGTCAGTCGATGTTGATCTCGGCGAGTAGCTTCAGCTTCAGCTTCAGCTCCAGCTCCAGCTCCATTTCCATTGAGCTTGGCTGGCTGTGTGGCGCCAGCGAGTGCGGCGTTGCCACTTGAATTTTTGATTTAACAAAAGTCTCATTTGTAAAACGGGCCAAAGCCGAAGCCAAGCGAAATTCAAATCAAGTCAGCGCAGGCAGTGGGTGGCAGGGGGGGTGAAGGAGTTGCTAGCTGGAAGCTGTAGCTGTAGCTGTAGCTGTAGCTGGAACTGAAGCTGAAGCGGAGGCCAAAAACTTTTGCACAACACACAACTGGGCAACAATAATAATGTCACGTTTATCGTGTGCAGCTAATTACTAACAAAAAGATAGTTTGTAATCCTACACAGGCAGGCCAAGTTGGCCAAGTCGGCCAAGTCGGCCCAGTCAGCCCCAGTCAGGCAAGTCAGCCATGGCAGCCAACTTCGGCCAGGCCGAGAGCCAGCCGAGCGTGGCCAAAAGTGCCCCTAGGACAGGCAGGCAAGCCAGATGATATTGTTGTTGCTGTTGTTGTTGCTGTTGATGATGAGGACCAGTAGCTGTTTCTGTCCGCCCTGTCCGCTTGTCGTTTGTTCGGCTCGTTGCCGTTGTTGTTGCTTAGTTTAGCTAGCCAAGCTGAGTAAAGCCCTGAAAACTTCTTGGCCCAACAAACATGTGCAAATATCTTTGGCAACGAGTTTTGAGTATTAGCACACGCCTGAATTTCTTGGCTAAACACACACACACATACACCCCCACTTGGACATAGCAGAGGCTCATGCAAATCTGGCCACACCCACACGGCCGTAAAAGTTTCTGCATATTGTTGCCACAACAGCTGGCTAAGCCTTAACTCCCACCCTCCCCCTCCCATTCCCCCGTCCCCTACTGGCCTGCCATTGTTGGCCAAGTTTGTTGCTTGCTAGTTTT
The DNA here is from genome assembly GCA_018904095.1 of Zaprionus ghesquierei. Classification (NCBI taxonomy): domain Eukaryota; kingdom Metazoa; phylum Arthropoda; class Insecta; order Diptera; family Drosophilidae; genus Zaprionus; species Zaprionus ghesquierei. Next base: position 19,038,173 of record JAEIGP010000394.1, on the reverse strand, counting down.
GGCCAACGAAAAGTTAGGCCCGCAACCAGCAGGCAGGCAGGCAGGCAGGCAAGCAGGCGCATTACACTTGCCACACAGTTGCAACAACAGTGGCAAACACCCAAGCGAAAATCTTAGTGAAAACATTACGAAACATTCTATAAACCTTTTGCTTTATTTGTTTGTATATAATATATAGTATATAATGTATATAAATATAGGTATATATAAAGTTTAACGATAATACACAAAAAATGCGTATAAATATATGTATGTATGTGTTAGTGTATGTTATGTATGTGTTTGTGTGAGTGTTCAACGATTGCACAATAAGTAATGTAAGGCAAATAGTTCGTTTGAATTTCATGTACTTCGGCAAGACAAATATAATGTAGAACTCTGAGCAATGTTTATAATTTTGATAGATTTTCGTAAAGATTTTCAAATAATTTCAAATGAAAATTTCATAGATATTTTAGAATATATTTGATATTTTTTGGGAACCATCATAAAATTTCGCTGTGGTTTCTATTTTCAAATATTTTCCTAGTTATTCCAGTGTTTTTTCGAGACCCAATGCAAACCTCATATTTTTGGAAATTGTCTAAGGTATTTAAGAACAATTTCAGTTTTTTTTTTGGAACCATCACAAACCTCATAACCAAATCGTTGCATGTTATATCAAATCTTTTTAAAAAATATATAATAATTTTTAATATTTCATCTTCAAAACTTGTGCGTATGATAGAGTGTGTGCCTGCATGTGTGTCTGTGTGTATGTTTCGGGCATGTTCTTTTCAACAAAGTGCCCTAAAGTATTTGAGGAACATCGAAGAATTCAAAGAAAATTTACAAAAATTAAACAAATTTCACCTAAAAAACTGCAAATCGAGAGCATTTCTCAAGCATGCCCTGCCCTGTCCGGGGGGGTTGAGGGGTCACTCGGGGTATTGGGCATGTTTTTGAAATGCTCACAACGTAGAGAGTTTTGTCCTCAAAAAAATTTGTCTGATTTGTTGGCAGCGCTTTATCCAATTGATTTAATTTATAAATTTAGTTGGTGTTTTTTTCTTTTCTTACTTTAATTGACTGTGGGCAAAAACACAAAAAACAATGATAGAAAAAAAAATAACAGTAACATATCGAAAAGAGTTCGATAAATAAATATCGTTATCGAGTTAGTTGAGCAATTGATAATATCGTGTCTCTCACTCAAGTGCGAGCTCCCTCGCTACATCTCCCTTTCTCTCTCTCTCTCTCTCTTTCTTTGTATACATCTGTCTCACTTGCACATTATTCGCCGATCTCGATCTCTTTAAGGGGGGGAGGGGGTACTACCATATATAATGCCACTTAACTAATATCGCATGGCAACTGAGACTCAGAAAGGAACAAAAACAAAAACCAAAAAGAGCAACGATATACAAACATTTTCCCTTGGGGCTACAACAGCAACAGCAACAACAACAACAACAAGGAGAAGCTGCTGCTGCTGCCAGCGCCGATGCTGATTCACTGACGCGTCATGGTCACATTGGCGGTGCTGTTGAACGAGAGCAAATCTGCCTGGTCAGGTTTGTCGCGCGTCGCATGGTAGGCCTCGCGTTCGCGATCCGGGAACTTGGTGGGCAGGTTGGGCGAGTGCAGGTTAACCTTGGCCTCGAACCGCACGCCGGCCACCTCCACCTCATAGTGCCCGGACAGCACGTACTCGTTGCTCACGGCCAGCTCGCGGCCATCTGCATCAAAATTGCGCACAAATCCCAGGCAGACCTGCTTCTCGAACGTATAACCATATCCGGTTGTAGTGGTCATTCCCACATAGACACCATCCCGATAGATGGGTTCACCGCCCCAGCACCACATGTCCACCTCATGATCGTGATCGTTGAGCAGCAGCTGCACATACATTCGCTTAACGCCCTCCTCGCGTTGTTTCAGCAGCGCATTGCGTCCAATGAAGTCAATGGGTTTCTGCCAGAAAGGGATGCACATGCTCATTAAAACCTTTGTGGGATAATCCGCACTCATTCCCCCACTTACATTGAACTTAACACGCCAGCTGCGTCCACACTCCAGCGGCGTGGTAAATGTATCCAAATCCTGACCCCAGAAAGCGTAGAACTTCTCAATGCGCAGCGCACGCGTAGCATAGTAACCTGTCAAGGAAGAAGAAGTTGATGCAGTGCATCCTGGGGTATTCTCACTGAGTTCTCACTCACCTGCATGCTGTATCTGATACTTCTGACCCGCCTGATGCAGTCGCGAATAAACATGCAGCGCATACTCGTTGGGTATGTAGAGCACGTAGCCCAACTCTCCCGTGTGGGTGATGTTCAGCACGCGAATGCCATCGGCTAGGCCCACATCGAGTTCCTGCAGAGGGCAGAAACAGAAGCGTTTAAGTTATGTGAGGCCGTAGAAGGCAAGCTAAACTAAAAGCTAAAACATTTTATACCATGCTGGTACAGGGTCTTGAACTGAGTTATACGTATGGCCTCCAGTTGCGCAGCTGCCTGCTAATCCTGCTAGGGAAGCCTCCACTTCTTAATGCCTTACCTTGTAGGTGAAGAAGGGGAAGCTCTTGGCCGTGAGATCGGTGTCGGTGAGCTCGGAGAGCAGAATGCGTGAATAGGGGCCCAGTATACAGATGGCGGTGTACATGGAGGTGACATCGGCCACATTGACCTTGGGCCGCAGATGATTTGGCATATGCTTGCGTATCCAGCTCATCGAGCGCGTCTGCTGTATGGTGGGAGCAATCATCATGTAGCTAGAAATATAAAGGAGTTTCATAAAGATGATCATCTAAGCGCATCCTTTACTCACTGTCGCTCCGAGAGCCGTGCCAAGGAGCAATCGTTCTCGTAGCCCCCATTGTGATTCTGCATGCCCGTGTGTATTATGGAACCAACTGCCACATCCACATCGTTGGAGCACAGGTACTGCAGTAGCTCAACCACCTCGTTGCCCTTGGACCAGAAATCGTATTTCGTAAAGGAGCTGTAATCCGCGATGCCAATGCGCTCGCGGCAGGCGCGATATTCCGCGGCGACATGGTCGAACCATGGCGGCTTGCCGAAGGTGCGAGTCTGCGCAATGCGGAAGCGAGGCAAACCAAACTCATCTAGAGGGGAGAAGACAATTAATGAATACATTTTGAAAGCAGTTCCAATAGAACTCCCCTACGCACCTTGCTTGTCATGCAGATCGAAGTAGTTGGGTCTCTCGTAGCCCATGGACTGACCAAAGACGGCGCCCGCCTCCTTCAGCTGCGGATAGATGGGCGACATGCGTAAATTGCGTCCCGTTTGGAACTCATCGAAGGGATAGTTGATCTCGAAATGTTTGCCCGGCGCCTCCTTGCAGCGATCCCTTAGGAATTTGCGATTGTTGTGCAGGCCCAAAAATCGACTGATGTCCAGTATATGCAGATCGAGATATGTTGAGCCCTTTGTTATCAGATCGGTTAGCACACGTCCAATGCCTCCAGAGGCGGACACGCCCATTGTCTTGTTGCCTGCGGCCACATAATAGTTCTGAATCTCTGGTGCCTCGCCCAATATCCATTTGCAATCCGGTGAGAATACTTGCAGCGAATTGGTCAGCCGATCCAGGGAAGCATCACGGAACGAGGGCACTCGCTGCAGCAGCGCATCGAGCAGCTCGTGGAAGTGATCCCAGTCGGGTGGGTACTGCCGTGCGGTCTGCGACAGCGGTATAACGCCATCCTCATATACCATCTTCGCCTCACGCTCGTAGCCGCCGGCCAGGATGTGTCCCTCGCATTCACGGAAGAAAATGCGTCCGTCAAAGTCACGTACGAATGGAGTATTTGGATCCAGCTGCGCAATGGGTTTGGTGTGCAAATAATGATGCTCCACAGCCTTGAGGGGCACCTTCACCACCGGCTTGGAGAGCGTGCCCACCTCGCGTGCCCAAAAACCGGTGCAATTGACAAAATAATCGCAGTCCACGTCGCCTGCGGTGGTCTCCACGCGCGCCACCTTGCCGTGATCGCTGTGAATCTTCTTGACGGCACAGTGCTCCACAATGCGCACGCCCAGACGACGTGCCTCCTCGATGAAGGCGCGACAAACCAGATGTGGATCACATACACCATCTTCGGGTATCCAGAGGCCACCCTCGATACCGTCCAGAGAGATGAGCGGGCAATGTTGCTGGCACTGCTCCGGTGAGAGTATTTCACAGTTCATGCCCCAGGCCACAGCCAGTGACTTCATGCGATGAAATGAGGTCATGCGATCGAAGTTCCTGGCCAGATTCAAGCTGCCCACTTGACGCCAACCGGTGGGCAGGCCACGTTCTGACAGCTGTTTAATTAGGTCAATCGAGTATTCGGCCAGCTTTAGCTCCGTATAGCTGGGCTCAAAGCGCCCGGCCAGTCCACAAGCACTCCAAGGAAGCTCACCGCCCACGCCATCCTGTTCAATCAGCAGCGTGTCGGCACCCCAGCCCTGCAGTCCCAGATGGTAGGCTACCGAGGCGCCAGTGATGCCGCCACCACAGATGACAACTCGCGTCTTACGAGGCAGCTGTCCGGCAAGATGCTCTGTCAGCTCCACGGCATGCTGCGGCTGAAATTTTCGCTTACTCAACACTTGCTCATCCGCTGGATCCGCATGGCCTGTGGCGCTGCTCAGCAGGCGACGTCCAATCAGCTGGGCCCGTGTGAGGTTGACGTTAGCTCCGCTGTTGGCGGCATGTTGACAACATGCAACGCCACGGAGTAACTTATGCATCGTTCTTGAGTTTTGTTATTGTTGCTACCGACTTCTACTCTAAAAACTGTTTTTGTTATTGTCCCCTGCACTGCGTATTACAGTATGCAGCAGCCGATACAACTATCGATAGTCCATCGACTTACCGCCACAGTCAAAACAGCTGATGACTAGGGCAGCGCGAGCATTGCGCACATTTGGCATTTTGCGTGCGTTCCGATAAATGCGTAAATATCGCTATCGATAAGGGAGGGAATTTCAAAATCATGTCTTGTGTATTTTAAATCAATTGTTATGCAATTTATTTATACGCTATGTAAATATAATTTGTTCACAACTGTTATATAATTATAATATTTCGTTTTTATTTAATTTTAATATTTTTTTTGTTGCATTTTGTGTTTTTTATATTTTGATTTTAAAGCAGTTGCTTTCAACAATGGTTTTTCTTTATCATTATCATTATGTTTATCAATCAATCAATCAATCAATCAATCATTACTGTATAATTCACACGATTTTGGTTTGCTTATATGATTTCATTTTGTTGCAATTGTAATTTGGTTTAACTACAACTACAAAGACGACATACATAGACGTACGCTGGGTTTGCCTTAATACCTTACGAGCTTAGTAATGTTAACAAATGTACAGACTTATATTGTTATTATATAATATGCATTGAAAACGGTTTGGTTGTCATGTGTTGTAGTAACAGGATTGGAGCATAAATAAACGCTATATCGTCTCGCATTTGAAAATGTATTGCCGCAAAACAGATGACAGTGGGTAGAGTTGTATGGTATAAGGGAAAGGGAAACTGAAAATGGATTTGGTTTCTTTAAAATACGTTCTTAATTTATTTAAAACGCCGCACTCTAAAATATGTCTTGCTTCTTGCTTACGATCGATTTTGGATTACTTTTGTTTTTGTTTTTTGTTATAGTATATATTATCTTCTTTCTTAAATTTTCTCTTATATCGTTTCGCTTCGTCGATTAAATCTGTTTAAGTAAGGAAAAGTGCGCTAGTTTCTTGTCATAGCTAAAACGTCTAAACACTTTTTGGAGTTTAATTGCATTTGTTTATTCGGTAATTTTAATAATAATCATTTATTTTATTTTCTTTCTCTATCGTTTGCTCTTCTTCTTCTTCTTCATCTTTAGAATTAAATGCTATATGTAAGTATGTAAATACCTGCCTAACTCAGTTTTGTGTTTCATCCACTTTTTAATTTAGTTTTTTTTTTTTTTTGTTTTTGGTATTCTTAATTATTTGCTATATTGAATTTCTCATGTTTGTGTGTGTGTGTGTGTGTGTGTTAAAAACTATTTTGGCCTTATAGGGTACTACGCTAAACGTTCTGAAACATTTTCCTTATGCGGCATCCCAACAATTTTCGATAGTGCAACAAGAAAACCAAAAAACAAAAAAAAAACCATATTGTATAAAAAGATTGTTGTTTTTTTTTTGGGTTTGTGTGTATAAATTGCTGTTGCAGTTCTCTACTTATAAGGTTTGCGATAAACCTACTTATATACAAGTATAAACAGCCCGTAACAATGGCCGTTGCGTTTGAAACTGAACTACTTTCGGTTTTTTTTGTTAACTTTTATAACGTTTTTTTTTTTTTCTTGATGAAGTGAGGCGAGAGGAGGAAATCGGGATATGAAGGGTATACGAAATGCTCATGGAATGTTACTGTATTTTGTTTTTCCTTTATACGTATATTATATTGTTTTTTGTGCAACAGTTTCAACGCGTAGTGTGTGTGTGTGTCTGTGCGAGAAAGAGAGACAGATAAAGATAATTAGAGTGTGTGAGAGAGAGAGAGAGAGAGAGAGCTAAAGAAGTCGGGTTGTCGTTTTCTACGTATTCCATTGTATGTACAACTTGTGGCTATAGTTTATCGAAAGTACTATGGGACAATATGCATTCAATCTTTATGCAAAATATTTGCCTTTCTTTTTCATGTTTCTCCTTTCCTTAGTCGGTTTCTTCTTTGCATCTGCACAGCAGAGAGATAAGTTTTCTTATGCATTTCCACTTCAATTTCCGTAGGTTCTCTCTTCATCTTCTTGCTTCGATCTTGCTATATGTACGTATGTAACTGTATATCATTTAACTATATACGAGTATATATGGCTGTGCTTAAGAATTTTCCGTTTTGTTTTGTTGTTTTGTTTTGTTTTTTTTCGGTTTTTCACATGTGTTTTTTATTTTTTATTTTTATAGTGTTCAATTTGTTGTATAATCGTAATATGCTTATGTAATGTACATTAATTTCATTTATCATTTGTCCATGCAAACGTCTTTTGTATGTTTTTTTCTGTATGGTATCTCGTATCTGGTATCGTATGTTATGGTATGGTATCCGTATGGTATGTATGTATATATATATATATTTTGTTTTTTTGATTTCATTTTGTTTTTGTTTTTCTGTATATAAAAGGAGCATATCGCATAACGCCTAACAAATTTCTCTTTAAATGCAGTTATTGACCTGAACAATCGTTAATAATATTTAATTATATTATTATTGTTATTATAAATATACGTATTTACGTATTATGTATGCATATATGTATGTATGTATGTATGTATGTTTGTTATGTATGTAATTGTATATATTTGTATATATGTATTTTGTATATATATCTTTCATTTATCGTTTATATTGTAAAATAGCTGCATTTTATGGCCTTTTCTCTTAAAGTTTTCTCTTTTCTTTGATTTCCCTTTATGATTTTCATTTCTCGTCTTCCTTTATTGCTTTGCTGCAGTTATAAATTTCATTTCGTTTTGCTGTTGTTGTTGTTCTTTTCTGTTTGTGCTATATTGCAATGCATATACCCCAGCAGAGGATGTGGAATCGGTTCGAATGGCACTATACATAGTAGTCTCTCGATATCCTTAAACCATCTGCAAGGATATGCAGATCTTCGGCTAACCGAAGTCACGATATATTTTTGTTTTTTTTTTTTCTCTGTATTTTGTATTTGATTTGCTCTTCTGTAATCTTTCATTTTAGATTTCTGACGTCACAAAAATTACAAACGCTTTTTCGCTGTCTCGCAACGGATTTTTAAATAATAAACAAATTGAAATTCATCAAGTCAAGTTAAAATAAAAAAAAAAAAAACTTAATATAAAATAAAAGGTAGGGTGGGGGGAGGTGGGGATATGCGGGAGAGACAGGGCAGGCTTATGTGCATAAATAAATAATTATAGCTTAAAGTGTACTTAACAAGGCTCCGACTAACTTAGGCATAAACAAGTCTATAACTAAATCGCGTATAGTATAGTATATAATATATATATGATTGTATGTTTGTTTCTTTCTTTTTTCATTTTCATAGTGTATAGTGTAAAAAAAAATGGTATTACGTTCGATAATTACATATAACAATAGGCAACAACACGGAGCAAAATTGGCGGTATTCGGTTTGTTTTTTATGTTTTTCTTCTCTTTTCTCTTTAATATTCGGAGAGCAGCTGCATCAATCGCAGGTTCAGGTGGCAACTGTAACATAGTAAACTGCAAGAACCAAGGAGGCGTGGCATGTACTAGTGTGCGTGCGTGTGTGTGTGTGTGTCTGTCTGTGTGTGCATTTGCATTTGCATGAGGCACGGCTTGTCAAGTTGTCAACGCGTTGCGTGTGGCATGTGGCAACTAGTTTTGATTTCAACATTTTCTCACTTAATTGAACAAATTTCATTCGCATTTGATTTCGCGTTTCTAAATTACAACATTTATCTTTTACATGGCTTGGGGGTGGGGGCGATTGTGGTTGGGTTGTGTAAATGGAAAACAGTTTGCGGGTTGTGGTGGTGGTGGGTGGTACACAGGAGAGTGTTGGTGGTGCAGGTGGTTCTATAAGCTACGTTTCAACTCGTTTCATATCTCATTATTATTAGAAAATCCGCAACGCACGCTGGCTCTAACGTCGTCGTCGTCGTCGTCGTCGAGTGGGGGAGATGTTGCTGCCGCTGCTAATGTGCTCAACGTGTGCGTCTTCTGCGCGCAACTCCACCGCCGCCGTCGCCGTCGACGTCGCAGCCAACTTGTCGCGGGCTGGGCAATTTTTATGACGTCTCTAAAAATCATACTTTGAAGGTTTTCTCGCGCCGCTGTTGCTGCTGCTGCTGCTGTTGTTGCTGCTGCTGCTGCTGCTGCTGTTGCTGATGGTGGCTGCGATGCGACTGTTGCTGCTGTGCACTGCCATTGGCTGCCAGCAGACTCATGGAGCCGGCGCTGCAAAGGGCCGCCACATCCTCGCTGGCATAGCTGGCAATGCGATGATCCGAGCGCGATCTTTCGCGATCGTGTGTGCGATGATGATGTTGCTGCTGCTGCTGTTGCTCGCTGGCAGCTGCTGCTGCTGCTGCCGCCGCTGCTGCTGCTGCCGCTGCACTGGCGCCATTACGCTTGGTGCTCGCTGCCTGCTGCTGCGAGCGACGATTGCCCAGACGCTTCAGCTCGTAGTCGCGTGAATCTGCCACATCGAAGGTGGCCGCACGTTGCTGCTTGCCATGTCGCTGCTGCTGTTGCTGCTGCGACTCGTATTGCTGCGGGCAGTACTCGTCGTACTCGTGTTCATCGCACAGATTCGCATTGCACGGCGGCAACTGTTGCTGCTGCTGCTGCTGTTGTTGCTGATGCTGCGAGCGATGCTTCTTGGGGGGCAGCGGAATGGGCGCCTGTGTCTGCGTCCCTGTGGCTGATGAGGCATGTGTTGCCGCCGCTGCGTGCAGCGACGTTGATGTTGTGCCCGTCGAACAAGTCGTGTTACGTCGCACAACATCAACGCCGCCGCCGCAGCAGGCGCACTCCTACAATTCTGTCACAGAATACAAATCGTTGCTGGCATGGGCAGCCGATGAGGCAGCGCCGCCGGCGGCGACTGCAGCTGCGGTGGCGCCACGTTTGAGGGAGCGATAGAAGAGCGCCTGTTGCTGCTCCACAAGCAGCGCATGTTGCTGCTGCTGCTGCTGTTGCAGATGGTGTTTGCTGCTGCTGCCGCCGCCGCTGGTTGCGCCGTGATAGTTGTTGTTGTGGTGTCGCTGCTGCTGCTGGTAGAAGGCTGCCTGCTGCTGTTGCTGCTGCTGCTGCTGATGGTAGGTACTGCTGTCGTAGGAGTGCTGCTTCTTCATGCTGCTGAGCATCTGCTGCCCACCATATTGCTGCTGCTGCTGCTGCTGCGACTGTTGCTGCTGCTCCGCGTAGCTGCGCGCATTGTCCAAAGTCTCGGCACGACGAGGTCGCTCGCGTTCCCTTTCGCGCTCCCTGTCTCGCTCTCGCTCTCGCTCTCGCTCCCGCTCACGCTCTCTTTCCCGCTCTCGCTCTCTTTCCCTTTCCCTCTCACGCTCCCTTTCCCTCTCTCTCTCCCGCTCGTAGCCAAAGCTGGTGGATTGCTGCTGGCGCAAGCTGGCGGATTTGGGAGGCAACGTCTGCATGTGGTTTGCATTGCTGGCATCGCGCGACGACGCCTTGTGTCGATTCTTGGGCGGCAGCGAGGGTGGCTGCTGCTGCTGTTGCTGCTGCTGGGCAAGTTGCAGCTTCTGCTGTGCCGCTGCCTGCGGTCGCTGCAGCGAACGATATTGCCCCAAGGTGGCGGCGCACAGCGGCTGCGAGGAGATCTTCGACTGCGGGGCGGGCGCGATGCTAGTGGGCGACTGCACGGGTATCTCCGGCAGCGGCTGATTGACTATGGAGGCCGGATTCAGTGAGCGTTGCACGCGTGGCGCCGCCGTTGGCTGCTGCTGCTGCTGTTGCTGCTGTGCGGGAGTTGGATAGACGCCGCTGCTCTCGATGCTGTACACGGCCGACGGCGGCAAGATGTGCGTTGTCGGTGGATGATGCTGGTGTTGCTGCTGCTGCTGCTGTTGTTGCTGCAGCTGTTGCAGTGCCAGCAACTGTTGTTGTTGCTGCTGCTGCAGTGCCAGCAACTGCTGCTGCTCCTTGGCATAGGAGCTGCCCACGCCGGTGGTGCCGGGGATTTCCGTAAAGGTGTTGACTATCTTTGGCTTGGGTGGCGGCGGTGGCGCGGGCTGTGGCTGCAGTTGCAACTGTTGTTGTGGCGGCGGTGGCGGTGGTGCCACCATCAATTGCTGCTGCTGTTGCTGTTGTTGCTGCTGCAGATGTTGCTGCTGCTGCTGCAACTGCAGTTGCAACTGTTGCTGCTGTGATGGTGGCGGTGGTTGTTGCTGCTGCTGCTGCTGCTGTTGTTGTTGCACCGCCACCGTCGCGCTGCTGCTGCTGCTCGGCACCAGCAACTCCTGAGGCAAACAGTCCGCCTGCTGGCAATAATCCTTCGACACGGTGGCTATGGAGGGCGTCTTGGCGCTGCGCAAATTGGGCGACGGCGAGGCGCCCTTCAACGAGCCACCGTAGCGACCGACATGACGCAGTGTGGCACACTTGTTGGCCGTCGCAGCGGCAACAATGTTCAGATTGTTGTTGCCCCGCACCGCCTTGGGTCCGATGCTAATGTACTTCGGGTCGAAGCGATTGAAACTGTTGTTGGTCACGTCACGCGGATCACGATCGTCGCCCAGCAGGCCGTCCGCATCGAGGCCGTTGCCCGTCGATTTGCACATGGCATTTGCCGTCTGGGCGGACAGCACGGAGCGTATGGAGCTGCCGGTGGAGCGTGGCAGTGTTGCCGATGCGAATATGTTCTTCAAGGTGCTGCTGCTGCTGTGATGTTGTTGCTGCTGCAGTTGTTGCTGCTGCTGCTGCTGTAGTTGCTGCTGTTGCTGATTGATGTTGCTGCTGTTCAGTTGCTGCGTGTTGTTGCTATTGCCTGCATAAGTGCTGCAGGCAAGCGAATCTCAGTAAAAGTCGTTCGATTCGAGCGTCTTACACTGCTTGCTGAGCGTCGCGTATTTGCCGTTATTCGGCCCAGGCATATACGACGCCGATTGCTGATGATGCGACGGCAGGCGCCCCAATGTGTGGTGGCCCGATCTGCAGGGGGGAAAACGAAGAAAGAGAGAGAGAGGAGTGTGAGCAACAAAAATACAATAAGTTTCCCTTCTGAAAAGCTTAAGGTTAACTTAATTGCAGCATTTAAGGGGGTAGTCAGGCGTGGATTAACTAGTTAATTTGATTGGGGGTTAGGGATGATCTGGTTATCTTCGGCATATATAGGGACAACTCTCTGCCTTGGCATACAGTTAGCTTATTCTCAAAACTATAAGGGGGCACCATTACCAACAGATCGCAAGAGATTTGAATATTTTGATAGGGTCTTTGTTGGGTTATTCTTAGTTGCGGGACTGCGAAGGGTGTCAAGACCTACACAACATTAAACACTTATTTGGTACATTTATATCCGCTTTGGATTGAGAGTGAGACAAGAAGATGTAGAACTATCAAAGCAATTTCTCAAAGGTCATAAGGAGGACCCTAACTTAAAATCGTAGAAATTTGAACATTTTTAAATGATCTATACTGAAGTTTTTAAATGAAATATTACTATAAAGATCGCATAAAAATTGATTGATTTTTAGAAAAGTTCTGGTGGGCTCAAAATTGCTTTAGAAGTCCCGTTCGGAGTTAAACTGTAGGTTATGTACATACAAGTATATACATATGTATATATATTGGCTTGATTGGTCAAAAGTTATAAGTCGTCTTTAACAGATTTAGATTCTTTCTAGTAAACTAAAAACAAGAAAGAAAGGCTACCTTCGACACACCGAAGGTTTTATAACATTTCAGTTACTCCACATATTAAATCGGCCGATATCGGTTCTATATACGATATATAGGTCCACTTTCGTTCAAATTTTGAACGCCTTTTAACGGCATACTAACTAATAATATATCGGAAAAGTTTCATAGCGATATCTTGAAAAATAACAAAATTCGACCGATAGGTTCTATGGCAGCTATACGATATATCGGTCCGATCCAGCTCGCTCCGACTTATTTACAACGTGCAGCAATAAGAAACATGTATACCAAGTTTCATCAAGATAGCTCTAAAACTGAGAGACTAGTTTGCGTTGCTACAGACGGACGGACAGACAGACGGACATGGCTAGTTCGAATTCCCTATTTGTGCTGACTTAGAATAACTATACTTTATGGGAGATGTCTCCTATGGTGCCTTGCGCACTTCTGGCCAAAATTAATATACCCCATAAAAGGGTATAAAAACAGATTCCGTCTTCAAGCATCTTTCAAGTCTTACCAGACCAACAGACATGTCTAGTGCGCTTTCTCTGTTGACACTTATCAAGCATACATTTTAATGTCACAGTTATCTCCTTTATATGCGTATATATGAAAAAGTTCTCTGCAATTGCATGACTACCCCTACTGCCGTATGGTTAGAAGGTCACTTTGCGTGTGTCGTGAGTGCGTGATGCGTTTTAGGGTATTGTCCTTGTACAACATTCACATATGGTTTATCTAATTACATATGATATATGTCATGTCTTTCGTTCTGCATAAGAACTATGCATACTTTGTATGTACATATGGGGGTGTGTCTCATGCGGGTGCGCGTGGCCTAGTGCAGAGGGCAGAGGACACATAACAAATGAAAGATACAACTACGAAAAAAAACCCAAAAAATAAAATACACAAAAAACAAAAAAGAAACAAAAGACAACGACATAAGGTACAAGGGACAAACAAAAAATAAAAATAAAATTGTGCAAACGACTCCACTAAATGCGGATGGGATTGGGTACTATAGACTAGGCTAAGATAAAACTAGAACTAAAATCGAACCAAGGGTTAGCAAACAAAACGATAAGGATAAGAAATCAAAGATCTTCATGCCTTGTGCCATGCACCATATCATAGCCGGGCGGCGGCGACGGCGATCGTCGGCTGCCAGAGGAGCGATGGTTGCCCTGAATCGCTGCCGCTGCCGCAGCTGCCGTCGATGACGCCGCCGCCACCACCGATGTGGTCAAGTTAGTTCTATGCTGTGTATTGTTGTGGTTGTAGTGGTGGTTGTTGTTGTGGAGGTGGTGGTTGTTGTAAGTTGTTGTTGTAGTAGATGATGTATTGTTGTTGCTTGATTGTGATGATGGTGATGCCAACCCTTGTCGCAATCCCGCCGTGCCATTCCTATACGGTCCGGCCCCATTGCCCGCGCCAGCCAAGCTGCCGCTGCTGGGCAAGGTGCCCGTATGACCAGCTCCAGATATGCCGCCTCCGGCACCAACAGCAACGCTGCCACCCATGGGTCCACCATGGGCCTGCTGATGATGCAGCAATGTGCGATTGATGGTGCCCGTGCTCATGGGCGCCGTCGGGGATATGCTGGCACTGGGTGCATTCGAGGCAGGAAACAGTGGCGCCGTCTCTGACTTGTCGCCATCCATGGCAGGTCTGCAGGAAGAAGAGGAGGAAAGCATTAGCCATGGCTTCTACCTTATGTTCTACTCGATTTACCGCTTGCTCAGATATATCCAGGCATGCGAGTCGGCATAGACGAGTATGGTGAGCAGAAACGAGGTGAGCAGCCCGGCCACCATCATCAGACTCAGACCGAGCAGCCCACCGCCGCAGAGTCCCTGCAACGCCTCTGCATAATGACGATCTATGGCGCGTCTATCGAGCGTGGCCGAGAGCGTTGTCAGGTTGCGTTTCGTCTCCTCCAGATCGTTGTCCATGGCGTGCAGTGTGCGTTGTATATCGATGCGTGGATACGTGTCCTGGCTCATGCTGGCAAGGGGAGAGACATAAGGACATTAGCTAGTTGCAGGAATTGATAGACATGTCCACCTACCGTTGCATTAGTTCAACACTCTCCCGTGCACGTTCCACCAGATCGCGCGACTCGTTGAGGCGCAGTATGAAGCGATTACGCAGCGTGCCGCAGTTCAGAAAGTAGACATAGGGACTACGCTGTAATACGAATGCGTGAGAGAGAGAGAGAGAGAGGGAGAGCGTGAGCAATCCTTTAATTAGAATCCTGTCGTCCTTCACTTACCATGCCCACCTGACGGCACATGTACTCATGCGGGCGCATACAAAAGTCACCGGCTGCCACACTGGAGGCCAGGTAGATGCCCGCCAGTAGCCAACAGATGATGATGCAGAACAAACCCGACACGCTGAAGAAGATGAGGGTGCAGCGCGAGCGTCGTGCGACGCCAATAACAAGGACAGTGCAAAGGAACAGCAGCAGTGTGAGGAATGCCAAGGTCGCAGGCCAACGTATCGATTCGTATAGTTCGCCCAGCTGCAATGAGGGAAGGAGACGGAGAATGAGACAAAGATGATGTCTGGGACCACAAAGCCACAGGCAGTCGCCACTCACGTGTAGTATGCCCATCAGTGAGGTCTCGTTCTCGCTGCCCTTGGTCTTCATAAAGTACAGCACCATGTTGTCCAGCGAGGTGACCGCACGTGAGGTATTGTCCCGCACCAGACGGGATGTCTCGATGAGCAGCATGACAGCCGTTTGATTGTATTGCGGCTTCTCCACCTGATGCCCCACATTGTGTGACAACATTTTCGTTTCGAGATCATGCTTGATGGTTTCAGTCTGCAAGTGGGAAAGTGACAGAGAGATACATTAACTTGGCTCTTTAATGAGTTGTGAGGTTATGTGGAAATTCATTTCGATTTGATTTGATTTGATTTATTCTGACGTAAATTCCTTGAGCTGTCGCAGAAAGTTTAGCGCGCACATTTCGTTCATTTTCATATTGTATCAGGTACATGTTAACCTAAGCCGGCACATCTGGCAAAGGGAGTCTATCTCAGCCTCAGTCTCAGTCGGTATGGCCAAGTTTCGTCAAGTAGATGTAATTCGCATAGATTAAAGTTGACTTTGCTGCGCAAGATGTTGTCGTGTGTGATTATGGCAACGATATGCTTACCCACCCGAGACTCCTAAACATTCCCCCCTCCCTCTTCCCCCTCTCTCTCTTTCTAGGTAAAGTTTGCCTAGGGTTCGGCTTTGTTGTCCATTACTTAAGTCCTGAGCGCGCGCTGACTCACAGCAGGTGAGAGCAGTTCAAAAGTTAATGACCAAAAATGGGTAAAAAGGGAAAATCCTGCACACACAAACACACACCCTACCCCGACACACAAACACACACACACACACGGAGAGAGAGACACAACCACGACGAGACGAGGCAGACAGGAACAAAGCAGCAAAACGTTGCACAAACATATATAAATATATAGTTTTTTACCGTAATGCTTTTGCTTCCGCACTTGTGCAGGGCTAGGAGCACACACACACACACACACACGGCCAAAGAGGGAGGGAGAGACAGAGACAGAAAGAGAGAGGGTCGAGGGCTCGCCTAAAAGCAGACTACGCTGGCACGCACACGGACTGTGTGCCCCCTGCGGTGCTTTGCTCCATTTACCCACTGTGCTCCTCCCACACACACACACACACCGTCTCTGTCTCTGTCTGGCTGGCAGTCTCTCACACACTCACACATGCTTAGTCCTGCGCCTAGATAATTAATAGCGTTTTACTTAAGAGCCAAGCAATGGCAGCCATCTGTTTGGGGGCCCCAGCATCGTCTTGTCCGCACCTCGCATTACCCACCGAGTCCACCTCCCCGCCTCCTGCTGCAGCCTGACTTTGTGCGCTCTCTTAACCTTTTGCCTT
The DNA here is from genome assembly GCA_018904095.1 of Zaprionus ghesquierei. NCBI lineage: Eukaryota > Metazoa > Arthropoda > Insecta > Diptera > Drosophilidae > Zaprionus > Zaprionus ghesquierei. The sequence goes on along the minus strand of JAEIGP010000394.1, from coordinate 19,021,846 downwards.
ATCGGCTTCTTTTATGTACCGCACACACACATAGGCAAATAGTAGAAATCTCTCCCTGTGTGTGTGTGTGAGTTGACAAAGTTTATGAATAGCAAAGGCAAAGGCAACGGCAAAGGCAAAAGCAAAAACATAAAAACCGCGCGCTTCTGTCGTTCTCCTTCTCCTTCTCCAGCTTTCGCCGCACTAGAGATGGCCAGATATGGCAGTGAATGCAAGACTGTGTATTATCCGCAGATAATCGAATATCGATAGGCGGCAAGACAACAAGGAAATGGAAAGCAAACAAGGCAGCTAAGCCACGTTTAAAGCATAGCCAGAGGAATACAAGAAAGCTTTCGCTTTAAGAGTTTAAAACAAATTGTATTAACTTCGTTGAATATATCGATAATTGAGTGCAATGCGATAGGTTTCACATGCAGCTCTGTGCGCTTGCCCCGCTTCTCGAGAAAATTGTTTATAAAGGCAGCCTAAATAAAATTTGCTAAAATGGATATTTGCAATCTACATTTGATATCGGAGATACAGAGACGCAAAGCCTTATGGACCAAGTTCCTGGAATACACCGAACTGCAGTGGCAGGAAGTGGCCAACGCTATGCATCTGAGTGGTAAGTTATGTTTCTCTTCTTTAAATTTCTAATATGTTGCACACTCCGCTTTTCCCTCCATAGTAAAGGAATGCAAAAATCGCTTTCGTGTGCTCCGCAATGTCTATCGCGCCGAAGTGCGCAATCTACAGCAGAGGAAGGCCAGCAAATCAACCTGGCCCTATTTCGAGGCCATGGAATTTCTACGCGCCTCCGTCGATCCCAATAAACTGGTGCCCTTTCCGCCACAGCCCTTTGGCATTAATATCAGTGAGGTTTTGGTTTTTGAAAACTTATCCAATCAGGATTGCCAACAATATGATCTAACGCACGACTCCGACGACGAGGCTGATCTACGTTTTCTACTAATCGTATTGCAATACATTAAATGTTTCTCGAGCGAAAAGAAATTTAAGTTTCGCACCGAAGTCAATCGCATCCTGATGAAGCTGTCAGAACCTTAGCCAGGCACAGGCGGAGTTTTTTTTTAACAATTTATAATTATTTGCATATTTTAAAGAAATTAATATCAACTTAAAATTTTAAACATGAAATAAGATTTGTCTCTTGCATGCAACACAGGGTGCACTGGGCAAGCAAATAGTTAGTTCTGCAATTTTTGCCAGCCCTGTACAATAAGTGTTTATCGATAGTTTTTCTATTAATACAGATCTAGAAATGTATAGGAAGCCTTCACTCTTCGCATGCCCTGCGCCACAGGGTGCACTGGGCAACCAAAATGGGAGCCCTGTTTAATAAGTTTACATCGACAGATTTCCTAAGACTTAGGTAAACTTCTTAATTAAGTTTAGTTCTATCAGTAATATAATCGAATTAAATTTAATACTGCTCTTTAAATGAATTCCCATTTACCAACACTTTTATTCATCTTTCAGTGGTTTAGGCTGTTGCCCAAATACTTTGCCACTTACCTGTCGTTTGAGATTGAGCACAAGACTCTCCACCTGTTTGCCGGAGCTGAAGGCTTGTAGCAAACCGTTGTGGAAATCATCGTTACCATATAAACCTAAAGTAGGAGAAGCAGAGAATATAATAGGATTAGCATCGGAAGCAATAAGACCAAGAAGAAAAAGAAGCTGAAGGCTTTCAAAGAGGGATAACAACAACAGAAACAACAGCATCAAGACGGGTTGAGTAGTATAAACAAGAGAGCAAGCAGGAGTAGGGGAGTGCAGGGGAGTGTAGGGGGCAGGCAACACAGTAGGAATTGCCAGCTGTTTTTCAACATTTTGTTCTAATCTAATCTTAATTTATCTGTTCAAAAGGGAACGCTGTGCGAGGGAGGTAAAAACGGAAAACGGAAAACACATACAAAGAAAGAGATTTGCATGAAGCACTTCTTTGGGAAGCCCTAGGACAGACAAAAGCAAAAGGAATCAGATCTGTATTCGCAAATACACAGTCAACACACACGTGGAGACTGCCTCGGTGTGTGTGTGTGTGTGTGTGTAAGCCCTATTACCTTTTGTTGATCTATCTGTCATGAGTTAACTACATGCTTAATTATAACCCACTCTCTTTTCCCTCCTCCTCCTCCTTCTCTCCCTCTCCCTCCTGGTAGGCGGCATATTGCAAAGCGAGCGCGCACGCATTTCTGAGTCAATTAAGAGCGCTAATTAAATTATTATTTTATTATTGCTAGCGGAGGTTGTTGCTGGATGGATTATAATGATGGCACTGCCGTCGCCAGTCAAGAGAGCAGACCGACTGTGTGCGCTCGCTACTCGACTCAGCTCAGCTCTACAGCTCGGCCCAACTTAGGCCGACTCGACTCGACTCGTTTCGACTTGGGGCGTTACCTTTACCCATTTGACATACTTCGCTCGAATGGGCAAATTAAGTGCTCGCTTTGAATTTATTATTGCTTTTTTCCCTTTTGCTGGGGCCTGACACTTGACGCGACTCTGGCGCAGTCGGAGGCGCAGGCGGAGGCGGCGATCGCGATTGCCCGCCCATGCGACAGAGAACTCCGTCTGCAGCAGTACCGTCTGCACCTTTCCTCTTGCCACGCCTCCCCTCCATCTCTGCAGACCCTACGCCCTATGGCCATAAATCCAGATACGTGCCAAAGCCACAGCCGCCACACGTAATGGAGCAATGCAACGGCTTTTGGCTAATTGCCAAGTTAAACACGCGACGGCGACGTGCTTCAGGCCCTGCCCCCTGCCCAGGGAGGAAAGGAGAAGAGGAGGGTGGTCAGCCCGTTTGCGGACGGGTTCAATGCACCGCATCACTTACCTAGTCCAATGGCCGCGCAGGTCATCAGCGTGATTATGACCAGGGAACAGCTCTGGCAGCGCTGGGCGCTTGGCTTCCGCTGCTTGCGATCGCAGCAGCGCGTCAGCAGATACAGCAGCAGTCCGAGCAGCGAGAGGATCAGCAGGCCGGCGGGTATGGAGGCCAGTATGCCCAGGCTCTGAAAGAGACAGAGAGAGAGATAGAATTTTGATTAGTTTGTGCTTTCCATAACAAATCGATCAATAAGTTTGGTAGATATTTAGTTGTAGTTATCGATCTATCGGTTAGTTATCGGTAATACTGCGATAGATCTCTGTTTTATGCAAAAAATATTGTTAAGTAATTGATGTAAGAGGGAACACTGATTAGTTACTGCTATCGATAACAAATCGATCAATAAGTTTGGTATATATTTAGTTGCAGTTATCGATCTATCGGTTAGTTATCGGTAATACTGCGATAGATCTCTGTTTTATGCAAAAAATATTGTTAAGTAATTGATGTAAGAGGGAACACTGATTAGTTACTGCTATCGATAACAAATCGATCAATAAGTTTGGTATATATTTAGTTGCAGTTATCGATCTATCGGTTAGTTATCGGTAATACTGCGATAGATCTTTGTTTTACGCATAAAATATTGTTAAGTAATTGATGTAAGAGGGAACACTGATTAGTTACTCATATCGATAACAAATCGTTCAATAAGTTTGGAAGATATTTAGTTGTAGTTATCGATCTATCGGTTAGTTATCGGTAATACTGCGATAGATCTCTGTTTTATGCAAAAAATATTGTTAAGTAATTGATGTAAGAGGGAACACTGATTAGTTACTGCTATCGATAACAAATCGATCAATAAGTTTGGTATATATTTAGTTGCAGTTATCGATCTATCGGTTAGTTATCGGTAATACTGCGATAGATCTTTGTTTTACGCATAAAATATTGTTAAGTAATTGATGTAAGAGGGAACACTGATTAGTTACTCATATCGATAACAAATCGATCAATAAGTTTTGTAGATATTTAGTTGTAGTTATCGATTTATCGGTTAGCTCTCGGTAATACTGCAATAGATCATTGTTTAATGCATAATATATTGATAAGTGATTGATGTAAGCGGGAACACTGATTAGTTACTGCTATCGATAACAAATCGTTTAACAATTGTTGTACTAATCCAAGAAAGAATAAGAACTCAGCAACTGACTATATCAGATTAAAGTTAAAACAGCATTTACTTTCCCCTAATTTGTTGCCAAAGAAACGAACACAAAAAAAAAACCCCCTAAAAACGTTAGCAGCGATAACTGTTAAACGGATAAACGGATCTGATTATCATGCTTAAAGTGTCAGTTGAATTTCCTTTCCTGTCCCAGAATTGACTTATCCTTGCACTGCGACCAAATCTAGTGACCGGGATAAACGAAACGGGAAACGATAAAGTTGAGAAAGCCAGGAAGGGGAGGGGAGGGGAGGGAGGCAGGTAGGACGGACTAAATGAAAAGGGACCCCACCACCAAAATTTGTTTCTGGGTATTGAGTGAACTTTTAATTGAATAACTTGCAGCTCGTTTTCTGCTGTTTGAGTTCCCCGAGTTGTTGTTGTTGTTATCGTTATCGTTGCTGTTGTTGCCACTGACGCTGCTACTGTTAGTTGGCTGCTTTGCCAAAAAGAAGAAGAAGAAGAAAAAAAGGACGAAGCCGAAAATGAAAACGAAGCAAAATGAACGAAAAATACGTCTGCAAAGTTAATTTTTTGTCGCTGGGGCCCGGTTGGGCAAAGAATTTAATTGAATTGGCAACACTACGCCTGGACAATAACAACAACAACAGCAACAACAACGAGGACGACGAGGACGACAACGTGGATAACGATGGTGAGAACAACAAGGAGAGCTTGGCAAAGTTTTGGCCAGAGTTGCCAGGGCAACGCACACACCGAGAGAGAGAGCGAGAGCGAGCGAGAGAGAGGCTAACACAGGGTAATGTCGCTGCCCAGCGGAAAAGCAACGGCATTAAAAAACCGTTGGCTCGACGGAAATTTCATTTGCACTCATTAAAAACTAAGTGAACACACGTCAACTTCAATTAGCACGACAGTTGATATACCCTGTAGAGCATGTATGAAGATACAACTTCTTAATTGATTAGGAAAACCTAAAGATTGTCATCAATTTAAGGTGATAATCTAATCATAGTAAAGAATACTTGTATATAAAGATACTTATAGAAAGCTGCTATAAAATCATTCGGTTTATAATGAATTCCTCTTCTATTCCTCTTACGGCTTGTATCGGAATCTATGCCATGTTACGCAATATTTTCCAGGAATTCCTTGCAATTTTCGACATATGCCTTGCAAATTTCTGTCACCTTCCTCCCACACAATCTACATAATCATATCTGGCATATTCCTTCGAGTAGGCATAATAATGAAACAGGGTGTAGCAAACTCGTAGTGTCTGAGTGTGCGTGGGTGTGTGTGTGTGCACTGTGTGTGTGTAGGCGGGGGCCAGGCTGGGCCTCTGCTCGAATTACAGACCAAGTTATTGGACACCATTCGATGTCTCCGTCTACGTCGCCGAAACAACTCTGGCGGCAGGCAGCACGACTCATGGCCATGAGTCAGCGGATCGATCGCTGAGAATGGCACTTGAGACACCACCAACAACAACAACAATAACAACAACGACAGCAAACACTTGCAACAAGGGAGCAACTTAGGTAGCCAAGTTGAAGGAAAATGAGGAGCAGCCGCAACTACAACTGTCAATCAAGTTCAATCAGAAAGAAAGCAATCTGTGAGTGTGTGTGTTTACGAGTGTGTGTGTGTTGCTGATGTTGCACAGCTGTTGTCGCTGGACAAGCGGCATTAGCAGATTGCCAAAGGACTCTAGTCAGTGACGCATGGGGCATGTGGCATATTTATTATTTATATGCATGCCTCGAGTCACCTTTTTTCCACTTGCAACGTGCAAATAATCATTAAAGCAAGCGACTGCCCTCCTCCATCTCAGGCCCTTGTTGCCGTTGTTGTTGCCGTTGTTGTTGCTGTTGTTGTTTGCGTGTCCTCGCAGTTGAATGACACTTGAGCGTGCAGCCGGCATAAGGCGTATGTACAGGCATATATACTATAATTCCACTTGCAGCCACGTCCCGCTGCTGCACGCCCCTTCCGACCGTTCCATTTATCGCCCAAACACGCCGCGCCCTCCGCCCCCCGCCCGCCAGCCTTGCAAAATGAAGCGAATATTTGGCGCGACAGCACAAACAACTGCAACAACAACAATTAACGAAAGCTATAGTAGAGTAAGCTCGACTTAAAGATACCCTAGTATAGACTGACATATAAGCTAGCTAAACTAAAACGCTCCTATCATTGATGTATCGCCTTATTGACAAAGTCAAAGGAAAATTATCAGTTTAAAAGGGGCGGTGGGCGTGGCAATCAATATTCAAACCTAAGTTTACATGCGTATGTTTAACAGAAAGCTGCATGGCGAATTTGCTGTCTCTAACTTAGTTAGTTACTGAGATCAGCGCGTTCATACAAACAGACCTGGCTAAATCCACTTGAACTTCCTGCTACAATTAGTACATGCACTTTATCTAGCACAGGGTATAACAAGCGGGCGGCCAAAAACAGGCCTGCAGTGTGCCCGCAGTATACACAGCAGACAACCCTTTAACCCCCTGCGGGCCCTGTTTAACCCTTTTTCGCTTGGGCTGTGCAAGCGGCGCTAAAAATGGCAAATTACGCGATGGCGGACAACGACGCCGTTAAATTGAATTAAATCAAAGCAAATTGCCAGCAACATCAGCAGCAGCAGCAGCAGCAGCAGCGGCAGTAGCAACGATAACAACCTTGGAGCTATGACGCCCCAACCCTGCCCCATGGCCCCTCCCCCTTGTTGTGTGCCCTGCTTGTTTACCCTTGCACAGAGCGCATCCAATTGAGAATTGGAGCTTCGAGAGACGAGAATTGAATCTATGGGAAATGTGTGAATTTTGGATTGGGCAAACAGCATTCGCATCAGCGACGCAGTTAGATGTATCCATTCACACACGCCATAACCAACTACCTAGCTAGCTTCCCATCTACCTACATATGGATGTACATACTCGATATATAACATGGATATATGTGTACTTTATGTTGCTGCTGCTGTTTGTATAGCGCAATGTATGCTGAATTAGCACTAGATAATATTTGGAACAGCGAAAAGTCAATAGTTTTACCTCGACTCGCCAGCAAATTGGCAAATCCAATTGCGAGCGCAAGAATCGCCACTGTGACACAGACACACAGAGGTCTCTCTCTCTGTGTGAGTTTTTACTATCTATCAATTAATATGGTACACAAACGGTATTATATCAAATTTAACATGTGTGTGCTACCTTGCTAATCTCAGTTGAATCGCTCACTGTGCGCGTATTACTCGTATTATCTTTATGAAGTCTCGCATACATATGCTAGTATACTTTGATATCGTATAACACTATAACTTGCGATAACAGCGGTACGGGTAAGTTAAATAAATTAAAAGGGATTTTGGGGGGAATTTCAAGAATTAAAATGAATAAGTTTTTAGATATTCAAGTTTAACTTAGAGTCGACCGACTTGAGTTGAACGAAGAACATAAAGAGGATCCTTAAGAACTAGAGACTATGCAGAACATTGTTGTGTTATCGATAACTATCGATTGAAGGTCGATTAACTTACTAAGATTATAGCTAACAAGTTTACGATTCTTAACTTATAGTTGATTAATTTAAGTTCAATGAGAAACACAAGAAGGAACTTTCAAAACTTGCATTTAAAACATTGCTTCGCTATCGATAACTATCGTTTGCAGTGCGATACACACGATCTGCTGCCCAACTCTAAGCACAACAAGAGAAGGGGCAACATCAACATTCGCTAAGTTATTGATGACATTAGCTGGCAAAGATAATAAATGCTATGATTTTTACTGTTATTCGCAGGCAGCTCCAGCAAGTTGGCAGCGCTCTTTGTCGCATAAATTGCAGATGGAGTCGAGGCAAACTTTCATATTTGAAATGCAACATGCTTAGTTGTTCACGTTGTTGCTGTTGTTGTTGTTGTTTTGGGACCCGGTCTTGTGTCTTTGGTTTCTTTTTGGATCGAGGGGAATACGTAGGCGTTGCTTATGGACAGACGAGCTCTATAACATTTTATAGCTGCTACGGCACTTTCCGGGGCCCCCAGCTCCACCCCTCCCATCTCTTTAACACGCTCTGAGCATAGCCCCGAAATTAGAACGTCACCATTGCCGTTGAGTGCGATGCGATGCGATGGAAAAACCAGTTTCCCTCGAAATGCCCTTTAGCCAAGCAGCGGCAACAACAGTTATGAGTGGCGAAGTGTGTGTGTGTGCGAGTGTCTACGGTTACGGTTATGAGAGAACGTTATGGATACGTATGCAAGTGTGAGTGAGTGTGAGTAAGGGGGAAGTGTGAGTAGATGTAGAGAACAGCGGGCTTCAGACAGCCGACAAATGCGACATAATATCAGAATGAGCTCGGTTATGTGACGAGCCGCTTCCGGGGCATGCTGTGAGGGTCTCCCCATCCCACCCCCTCCCACACCCACACCCACTCTCACTCTCACTCTTCTCCTTCTACTGCCCCCCACATTCTGTAACTGCAATCAGCATTTCACAATGCACAAAGCAACGCAATCTGAAGGCGATGATAGCTCTAACAGAATCAGAATGCAAAAAAAAAAATATCTGAAAACAGAGAACAACAAGAAAATGGCAGCCCCAAGGGGCGCTACGCACGCACACACACACACTCGCACACACACACACTCGCACACATGTTTGGCCAGACGACAGAATGGGAACAGATTGTTGCAACGTTCAAGACTAAGCCAAGGATCCACACAGAGAGACACGCTCGGTACATGTCCAGGGATTCGCCGTGGGATTCACTTTTCAGTTCTCAGTTTTGTCACTCACTTTCTGCTCCCAGAAACGGAAACGTCAGCACGGAGCACAGAGCACAGAGCACGGCGCACAAAGCGCACAGGAAGCGAAGCCGACAAAGTCCCAAACTACATCAAAACTCTTGATGCAACACACAGCTAGAAACTACGGGAGAGAAAGAGAAAGGTAGAGACACTCTAGGAGAAGGAAAGTGATGCACTTGAAGATACCCTATGGCGCATTTTGAATGTTTTCTTTGCTTTGTGTTCCACATTTTCTTTAGCGCATCTTTTAGAATTTTTTAGGAAAATTTCCAAGCTCCATTTTTGCTATATCTCGCTATAACAAAGAGCTTAAATTATATATGTATATATCTTTATATTTTATCTATTCACACAGCAAATTTCATCAGTATCGAAGTTCTTTAGTGCCTGTTAGATTAGTTTTGCTTTATAAGCAAAGTTTTTACACAAAAATTTGCATTGCATTTCCCCACACTTGCACACGCTAACTGCTGAGCTAATTACAGGGTATCTAACAAACTAAAACCGGCTACCCAAGTGGCCATAGTTCATAACGTAGAGTGGCAGCTGGAGACTGGTTGGGTTGGCTCGTTGGCTGGCTGGTTGGTTACTTGCTTGCTTGGTTGCCTCGTTGTTTGGGTTCGTTCATTCGTTCGTTGTGCACGATGAATAAATAAAAAGCAAAGGCAAATTATTGAAAAGCGTCGCCAGAGGAAGTCGAGGAAGTGCGCACAAATGGCAGGTAAAATTATGTACACAAACTCACAATTGAGACAGGAGAAGGAAGTCGGGGCAAGTTGAGAGGTGCCACAGACAGAGATGGGAGTGGGGAGCGAGGAGCCCAGGGTGCGGAGAGGGAGGGAGGCCTTTGCCAGCGTGCTGGCATTTCATATGCAAATCACGTGACGTGACGCACTAACACAAACAGCCGAACAACAACAACAACAACAAGAACAACAATATGAACAACAAAAGATTGGACAGCACGGAATTACAATTTCGCAATTTCTAGATGAGAATAAAGATCGCATATGTACAACGTATTATATATGCATATGTATTTGCATAATAGAAACAAACAGAATGGCAAATGCAATTGAGAAGTAAACACGCCCAATTGCAGAAGGGGAAGGGAGGGGAACATGTCAAGAAACAGCGCATAATTCGATTAAACTATGGCATCCAATGCATTAGATCATCAAATATGGAAGGAACTGCAAGTATTTGAGTTTGCTTTCATCGTTCGTTTAGCACGTCTGATCATCTCTCGATCACATCTGTTTATTACTGCAACAGCTCCAGCTTGAATAGCTACATAATTCCGAAAACGATTAGGAAATTAACAACGCAATATTTCCGAAATTACTTAGGCATTTTGTGGTTATCGCATCGAACAGATCGTTTAGCCAACTGACATAGTTACACAGCTAGAAATGCGCCAATAAAGCTGCAAAGATCATCACTTGATGATGTCTTCACAGAACCGAAAGTCAATTATGTTTTAAAGACGCGTCAGTCAGATCATAAAATCAATGCGTGCATAAACAAATAGTGGAAAAAACTAAAGAAACAACAGCGAATGATCAGAGAAGATCGAGAAAAGACCAAACAATGAGGCAGCAGCCATGCGTTGGCGTGAGATTTCTTCTTAAGCCATTAACAGAAAAGTCAAATATACACACAGCCACACACACACGCACACACATGCAGGCAGATAAAACGCCCACGCTTAACTTTCACACTACACCAAAGAGGCGGGGCACATGGGTGTCGGTTTGGTTTTTGAAGGGGGATTGCGGAAAAAGATCAACAGAAAAAGCTGCAATACCAAACAAAATCAAAGACAATGAGAGGGGGAGAATGGGAGAGAGACAGAGAAGATGAAGCATCTAAAGGGGAGAAGACACCAAAATGAGCCACTTAGGACGCCCACAAAGATTTCAAAATTAAGAATTGCCAAACATTCGAGAAGATGAAATCGAAACGTTTTTGAACTTGAACTTTTTTCCATCACTTGCACTAAACAAGAGAGGTTTGACTGCTCGTTGAAGTTCGATACTTAATATCCCCATATATATACATGGTTATATATACCCATCTCTCTCTATATATTGTTCGATAGTTATCAAGTTGTTTTACGACTCTTGCGAACGGATCGCTAAGTGCGTTCATATACTTGAGTTGCAATTGCCTTTCGGTTCTGAGTAATACGTGAATGGGTGATATCGATGGCATTATATTACTATATATATAAACATATGCACACATATCATAAAGATGTTATATGAATGCGAAGTATCTTTGTGTCAACGGAACTCATGAATAACTGAGGGTTTTATTCAATGTGGCATATCGAAGCTTTGATAGCATTAAGTTTACAGTAAATTTTGCATGATTCAGGCTTAATATTCTACTATATACAAGGCATACTATATACGCTGTTTCCCCCTTATGCGATAGAGTATTAAGTTATTGGTTACCCGCAGATAAGCGCAGCGTGCTGAGTTTTGATGCTTGTTTATTCGATACTTACATATATGGGTATCGAAGGAGGAAACGAAATATGCAGAGAGTGAGAAAGAGGGAGGGGGAGGAAGGGGAACTATACTTGCTATACCTGCTGAGTGGTCCAGTTAGTCAGTTAGTTGGGCCAGCTAGTCGTGGCGTGGGCCAAGGCTGCCATTGAGGCTGAGTTCGACTTGGGTTCGTCGATATGCCATAGTACAATTCTTGCCGACTACAGTCTGTGTGTGTGGTCGCTTAGGTTAGCAAGTTTACAAAGAGAGGGGGGATAGAGGAGGGGAGGGAGCAGGAGCCGGGGGTGATTTGAAGCTTTGTGGTATTGGGGAATTTGAAATATGTAAACGATGCAAACGGGGCCGTTTGGGGCGCCCTTTTTCACATATCTTTTATGCATGTCTGGCTGTCTCGCTCTTGCTCTGTCCCTCTCTATCTGTTTCTTTCTCTCTTTGTGTGTGTGTGTGTGATCTCTTGCTCTTGCTTCGTATATCGAAATCAAAACGAAATTAGAGCAGCCGCCACGCCAGCAAAGGCAAATAAACATTCCAAAGTTCCAAAGTCGACACGACGCTTGTTGCACAAATAAACAGAGCCCGGCCAAATGAGATAAACAGCAGCAGCAGCAGCAACAACAACAACAACAACTTGAACAACTCCGACAACAGCAACAAAGGGCAGCAGCAGCCGCCTCCAGTTGCATATGGCCAGAGCAATTCACCCGATCTGAGTCGGAGACAAAAACCCGAAGCCCGATAGTCGAAAATGCACTCAGAGAAAGTGAGAAGATAACGAAGTTGACACTTCAACTTGAGTATTAAATTACAGGGTATGATAAATTTTATGCAGATTTTTCAAATTCGTAGCAAGGTTAAACGAGGGAAAACTGCTTAGATACTTCCAATATGTTCTTGTCTAAGATTGCACAGAAGTTTAATTTGAAGTTAATCCATTTGTAAAGACGGAAGAGGGCGTGGCACAATTTAAAAAAATCCTTAAAGACAATGTAATTTACACTAGTCTTGCCACACAGTTTCGTAGCTGCAGCTCTTAAAGTTTTCATGATTTAAGTGTTCATACAGACAGACAGACAGACGGCCCCACAGACTTAACTGATTCAGAATATGTTTATGGGGTTGCTGATCCTATGCAAATTACTAGGGATTCCTTCTATATGTCGCTGTCTTAGCTAAAACTGCATTTCAGCTTGTAGCTAACAAAATTGATGCAAACTATTGTGTATATAGCTGTGTTCACAAAAATAGCAGTGTAAGAAATGCAATGCGATTTTTTTTCAAGTTCCGTTACGAATATTTCAACTTGTATGCATTGTTATTGTAGAATAGAATGTGTACAAGGAAGAAACGAAAAAATCCCGTTAGATTTGCGAGAATTAAGCAAATGAACAACTCTTTTTGCTAGAAGCATCAGTCTTTGGCTGTTCATTAAAATAGCAGTGCTTATCTTGATAAGCAAAAAAATTTTTTTTAGACTTTTAGTTGATAAAAAGTAAGTGGTTTTGTGTTAGTGACTATTATTAACATTAGAAAACACTAAATAAGGCTTCACGTCTATAACTCAGATCTCTTCTCTATGCCCCTCTTTAAGTTGGAACTGAATTTCGTTGTGGAAATTCCTGCCTTTTTGCCAAGGCTTTCTCTGAGTGTAAGTGGGTAAAGCCTTATAGTAACTGAAGTGTGCACTATATACACTATATACTATAAATCTATATATATATATATATATATTGAGATATATGTTATGTATATATAAGTGATGAGGCGGAGACACATTCACAGTGCGATTGAATAGCAGAATTTTATGACAGAGCCGTAAAAGCGACACAGATACAGGGACAGATACAGGGACGGGGACAGATACAAATGCACGAATATCTTTCAGTAAGTAGGCATCGGGCTGGGCCCGAGAGATACTATGTATCTTTTTAGCTGCATCTGGCAAATGTGAGGGCAGCTGTCTGCCAGCTTGTGTTCGGTTCAGTTCTGTTCTCCCTCTGCCTCTGCTTATGCCTCTGCCCCTTGTTGTTGCTTTTGTTGTGGTTGCATTTGACAGGCAGGCAGCCGGAAAACTATTTGCCTGGAGAGCTGCGGCACGTTGTGTGTGTGTGTGTGTGTTTGTGTGTGTGTGTTGCATCTTTCGGGTTGCATTTTCAATTGCAATAACCCAAAATGAAAGTCAGCAACTCAACTTTGGCAGCGCACAGGCAGCCGAAAGAGGGAGGAAGGGACAGACGCAGAGTGCCTGATAATTTGCTTGAGATACTTTCATATATGGTCGGCTAAATATAGAAGTCAGGCAAACTCAGACTTGCGGGCTCTGAGCTGCACAACAACAGCAACAACAACAACAACAACAGCTGGCAACGCGTCCGGGGGAATTCTGCCTGCATTTTGTGCATTCTGAGCGAGGGCAGCCTCAACCAGTTGTCTCTGCGGTTGCCACACTGACAGTGGGTGGTGGAGACAAAAGATACTTTCGCCTTTTTGCCAGTTATGCATTAATAACTACGACGCTGCTGACAGAACATACGGCGAAATTACTATTTCTCTAAGTGTTTTCCTTTCCACTTTATTTCTTATTTTGCAAGGTAAAAGTTTTTCAATTTCCTAGGGATTGCAACTTAAGGAAACTGCACTTTAAACAGTAAAGTCTGTGTAAAAGCAACAGCTGCATAAGTTTCAATCAGAAGAGCTTAGCTCGTGGTATAGTTTGATACAAACAAAAACACTCCCCCCCCCTTTCACCTTCACCCTTCGCGCTCCACGCTCCACTCACAACCCTAGAGCGAGTGCAAGGCTCGGAGGCTTTGGAGCAAAGCCTTTATGAGCTTGAAAATAACAATATCATAATACCTACAAAGCGGGTATTAAAATCAAATTGAAAGAAGCAAGAAAGAAATCGAGAAAGACAGATAGAAAAAGGGGGAGAGAGAGAGGGAGAGAGGGGGAGAAATAGATTCTACTCTGACTGTATAGAGCGGCGTATGCGGGTTCAGAGACTGCTCAGGGACGGCGCATTTAAATGTTGTGCATCTCCTAAGCCAGCCCTATTTGCCCCTCCCTCTCACGCTTCCCGCAGCAACAGTGCGTCATCACCTTGGACACGACTAGGCAAGTGAGTGAAGGGGCAGCCGGGGAGGTGGGGGGTCGGAGAAAGAGAGGCTCTTCATCAACACTAGAGAGTGCCATGCATAGCATCACATCGCATTACAACCCATTGAGGGGTGACAGGTTGTGTAGCGTGGACAGTGGCGGCGTGCGGCGAACGCTATGGGGGGGTAGGGGGCACTCAACACGCCGTTGTGTTGTTGTCATTGTTGTCAAGAGCAATTGTGTAGCTATTTGAAGGTTAAATTGATCATCATCAACAACAACAGCAACAGCAACGGCAGCCAGCAGAAATGCAATGTTTCGTAGACTTGGGCAAAGGGTTCGCATAGCACAGGAACTACTCAAGTGGCGGGCGCAGGGAGAGAGAAAAAGAGAGAAAGGGAGACGCAGAGACAGAGGGGGGTATTTGTGCAAAGTGACTGATTAAACGCAATTTGAATTAAATGCGAGACTAGACAGCGCGCAGAAAGAGACAGTGAGAGAGAAAGAGATAGAGAGAGCGAGCGAGAACGGCTGCAGTTATCTATATATTAATCTACATTAAATAGTTTTCATTAAGCTTTGCGGCTTATCGAGGACAGTTCGTGGCATTAGATAACCTTGAAACTACATGCAACTACTTTTATGGGCCCAAAAAATGATAAAGTGTGGTAGAAAAGTATTATAATTTAGTGCTAGCTGAAAGAAAGAGAAAACCATCTGCAAGCGAGCGATATAGCCATTATTGTCTGTATGAACAACTAGATCTCAGCGACTATAATAGCTAGGATCACCAAATTTGCTGACAATGTGTCTAACTATTGCAATATATTGAAGTACATAGTAAAATTTAGCCACGCCCCCTTTTGCCGTCGTAAATCGTAAAAGTCGCATTACCAGCGTAATCTTAAGGCACACAAATTACCATTATAATTATATCTGTAAATATGCTTCAGATTGGAAATAAACATAGAAGTTTTTTATGAATTTACATGACATTATTTTAATGGGTAACCGGGAGGGTAGCAGGTTTAAAACAATCCAACTTTCCTACTTGTTTCATCCAACAGCATCGTAAATTAATTCTATGTAAATTTCTGAGCAGTTATACCAGATAGTGTTACACTACATATGCATAGGGTCTGTAACGAAGCCCCCACGTATCTCTCCCGCAATCAGTGCAGCTGATTAACAAGCTCGTTTCGGGGGCATTCCATAGAAAGCGAGGTTACAACAGTCGCTTTCATAATTCCTCCGACTTTTTGCGCCTGTTCTGCTTTTATGTTCCTTTCATCTCAACAAATCCTTATGCAATTTTCAATTTTTTCTTTTATTTTTTTCGGGGTTCCTTTACAGTTAGCCGCGTTCCACATTGCTCGACAAGTCAGTCGATAAGCAGATTAGCTTAGTGGGCTCATTTGGCAGCGAACCGCAAACAGAATTGGCTTAAGTGCTGCCTCATTGTCAGCCCCCATTGTGGCGCATGGGTAATCCCTGGTGACGTACTTAGCTTGGGGCAGCTAACGTTCCCCCCTGCCGCTTCCATCTCCTGTGAATGCCTCAACTGTCGATAGCCGGCGAACCTGCCTGTGCCTCCCCATCTCCCTCTCCCTTTCCTTTTCTCTGCCCCTTTCTCCTGCAACGACTCCGCCACGTTTTGCTGACGCGCATCGAAACTAAAAAAGCAACAACAACAACAGCAACAGCAACATGAAAAACTACGCCCAGTGCAGCGCGCCAGCTGACCTACATCTGCATCCAAGAAAGCAAAAAAAGCCGAGTCGAACTCGAACCGAGCGCGTCGAGTGTCGAGCAACGAGCAACGAGCGGTGAACGGGTCGCTCAGCTGACCTGAATTCAACGTGGCCGCTGCAAGCAGCAACGGCAACGGCAGCAGCAACGGCAGCAGCGTTAGCCGGCGCTTGGGCCTGGCTAATTGAAATCAAATTTCTCAGCTGGGAATTTTTCGGGCTGGGCAAGGAAAAACCGCGGCAACGTCAGGATGACCTGCTCCTTAGGCGTCGTCCTTGGTTACGTGCCATGGAGTGTCGTCTCTCCGTTTCACAGATGCCATGTGGATAATTCATGTTGACAGCGGCTTGGCTTTGGCTCTTATCAAGCCGACAACATTCCGACAGGGGCGTAGGGCACGGGCACGGGAACGGGAACGACAACGCCGGCTGCAAGGGGAGACGCCGTCAACAAACACAGACACACACACACGCGCACATACACAGCCAGGAAGGCAGCTGCAAATTGAGGTGAGTGGGTATGCGTAGGCTCTCGACTAAGGGTTTCAGTTAGGGTTAACCCATCATTGCCCATCATTGATAGAGTGCGCCTCAGACGGAGTCGGAGTCGGAGACGGAGACGTAGACGACGACGGCAATCAAAGGAAACCAAACAAAACGAAGCGAAGCGAAGCCGGAAGTGAGTGTGTAGTGGCCCCTGCCACCGCCCCCCCCTTTCGAGCGAGTGCCTGCTGCGACGCCCCTGCTACGCAAGAAAGAATCTCCCCGGGGCACATGCAGCGCACATGGCAAAGCAGTCGGCGTCAACGTTAGCGTCAGCGTCAGCGCCAGGCGCAATACATATGTGTATGTGGAACGTTGTGGGAATGAAACGAGCAACAAAAAAAGGGCTCGACAGACGCGCAGACAACAAAAGGCGTAAACAGAATCGCGCGGAATGTGCGAGGCGGTAGGGGGAGGGGAGGTAAAAGTACGAAATTTATTGCAATTGCAGCTACAAACGAGAACGAGAGAGAGCAGCAGGGACAGACAGAGAAAGAGAGAAAGTATGCGAGAGAGCGCGCGTCACGCACAGGTAAATTGTGTGCGCTCCCAAAAGAAAAGGCAAAGAGAGCGAGGCGCCGTGCCGAATATAGGGTACACAAAGAGGAGCCAAAAGTAATCGAAAAACTAAACAAATCAAAATGCAATCAGCGGTAAAGTGCAAGAGATGCATACCGGGGGGTAAAGAGGGGAGGGATATGGAGGGCGGGTCTCAAGTGGTAACCATGAAGTGCTTGCAGCACTTGAGGAGCTGCTGCTGCCAACTCCTAGTGGAGTTGGAGTACTCCAAATGGCATAAGAAGCAAAACTATGGCAAAGAGGCTACCTCTCCCACTCCCACTCCCACTCGCACCACTCGCCCGGGTGTGGGTGGATGGGTGGTTGCACCCAGCGTTATCCTAGCTAGCATGTGAATTGTACTCACCTCTAGGTAAACATCGCTATCCGGATTGAAGGTGTCATTAACCCGGCGAAATGTGTAATTCACATGGGGTATCGAATGCAGGATTTTAACGAGTATGCTCGGCTGTTCCATTTTTACGGCGTCCTTTTGCAACGTTGTCGCTGTTATCGTTGCTCCTTCGTTCTCCTTCTCCTTCTCCTTCTGCTGCTGCTGCCGCTGCTGCTGCTGCTGCTGCTATTGTCGTTCTCTCTATCTCCCTCTCTGTCGCACACGCAATGACGTGCGTTTCTCGCTTCTTTCTTTGCTTCTTTTGGGGGCAAGTTTGGTTTTTGGTTTGGGATCCTTTATTGTTATGCTCTGCGTGTGTGTGTGTGTATGTGTGTAAGTGTCTTTGTGAGGGAGTGTGACTCGAGAACGTTGTGGCTGCTGCTTGACGTCACAAACGCCGCTGCTCTGCTGCTGCTGCTTCGACGGCTGCTGCTCTGCTAGCGATGACAACGGCGTCTCGTTTCAACGCAAAATTGACTTGAGAGTTTAGCGCATTACACTCACAGCTGCAAGAGAGAGAGAGTAAGAGAGTGCGGGGGGGAGACGCAGGGCGAACGAATATGTTCGTTTTGGTAAACTTCCTTAGACATACGCACACAATCACACGCACACGCACACGCACGCAGAGAGAGAATGAGAGTGAGAGAGGGCGGCATGCAGAGAGAGCAATGCGAATTGCCGCTGTGGGGGTGTTAATGCGTGCGCTTCACACGCTGTGCCAAATTCCAAATCGTGCCTGCCAAAAAAAAAAAAAACGCAGGCTCTCCCTGTCTGGTTCGCTCGTGCTCTCGTGCTTGCTCTCCCTCGCCTAGACACGAGAGCGTTGCGAGCGAGCGCTCTCTCTCACTCTCTGCTCTTTCTATTCTCTTTGGTTTGTTCCCACGTCCTGTGGCCGCGTGAGTGCTTGCTAGCATGTGCGTGCGTGTGCGTGCGTGTGTGTGTGTGCGAGTGCGTGCGTGTGTTGCTGTTGTCTATGTGTGCGTTGGTTGCGCTAAATTTTCACTTTCACTTTTCACACACCCAAAAAAAAGAACACACACACACAAAACCAAAAAGCAGAATTACACACAACTGTAGTAACGGGACATGCAGAAACGCGATGCTGCTGCTGCTGCTGCTGCTGCGGCACATGCACTAAGCCCGACGCGCAGTGGGAGCAGAGGGGGAGGGACGCACGGGCGGCAATAGAAGGTAAAATGCACTGAAAACTTTTGTTTTGATTTCAATTTGTCGCCGCATTTGCCGCTCGCTCGTGCTCAGCAAAAAGGATATTAAGAAAAAAAGATTAAGAATTTGCTGAGTTCAAAAAAAAAACTGCACACAATTTTGATATAACAAAAAAAAAACAATAAACTAAACGCGCCTGCAGCATCTATTATTGTTCTGCTTGTTGTAAACAAATGCAATTTGTTGTTCTTGTTGTTGTTGTTGCTGCTGCTGCAGCAGAGCGCGTGTTTAATAATTTGCAAGTTTATTTTGAGTGTTTCCTTTTCTTGTTTTTTTTTTTCTTTTTTTTTTGTAATTTAACCGACGCACGTTACGACGGGCAGGCGAGCGAACACGGCCACGGGGCGTTGTTTCATTTACAATTTCGTTCCGTTTCGTTTTGTTCCGTCTCGCAGGCTGCGTTGTTGCCGCGACTGCGGTCCGAATGCGAATGAATTGAAAAACCTGCGCAACGTTTTTGGCCTGCAAAAAGGCAGAAACAACAACAGCAACAAGGAGAAGGAGAAGGAGAAGGAGAACTCGAACTCGAACTCAGCTAGAACACAGCGAGAAATGAGAGAAAATCAAGCTCGTTCGCTGCGCTCTTTCTCTCTTTAGCAGCACGCGACGCCCTCGCTCCGACCCGACACACCGACACTCGCATACCCTGCCTTGGGCTGTGCGTTCTTATTAGATCAATTTATGCTAAGCCGAGATATCGCTTATCGCCTTATCGATTAATAAGCATATTTAAGCGTGACTCTTGTGTTTGTCTGTGTGTGGGTGGCTGAATGGGGAGCGCAGGCGGGCTGGGCAGGCAGGCACAGTGGGCAGCGGTCATTGAAATTGTGGTTCATGCAGCGCATGAATCATCTATCGATAACGATTGGCATTGTGCGGCAGTTTTGAATGAATAAAACTGCAAGCAATGTGTTTTCTTTTTGGTTTTTCTTTTTTGCGCTTGCTGAGTTTTCATTTCGTTCTGGTTTTTTTCTTCTTCTTCTTTTCTCAGATTTAATATGTGTGCCACTTTTATCAAAGTAAGCAATAAAACGAGTTTTCCACTCCACTGCAACAACAACACGAACAACAACAACAACTAACGAGAATAACCGCTTTGCTAGTTTCGCTGAGGAGTGCGCTAAGCTAAGCCGCGACTCCGGTGACAACTCAAAGCCAACATCGCCAACATCGCATCCAAGCTTCAAACCAGTCAGGGGCGGACGGGGGGTGGGTCAGTCTGTGTAATGTGAGCAACCTTTGGTAACGCGACAAAAAATTAAAAAATAAACACAACATAAAAAAAAACATTCTTTAAGCTGGCGTCAGCGTTTTATCGCCGGCGCGAGCAAATTGAGGGGAAAATATTATTAGTATTAGTAATAAATATTTGTTCAATGGCGGCGACCAGTGTTCCTATGTCTGTATGCATGCCTGTACGTATGTTATGATGTGTCTAGTTTTGTAGTTGTTCTCGCCGCCTATCGTGTTCATGAATCAAAAGGCGAACGGAAGATATAGTGGGCAAACAGAGGAGAGCCCCACGAATTCCGTTCCAGGCGGCATCTTATCAGCACATGTGAAAAGTAAATAAAAGACGCACAGGTAAACGAAACGAAACGCAGCGCGACGCAGCGCAACGCAACGAAAGTAAAGTCAGGTGGGAAGGGGATGATGATTCGAGTGAACACTCCAACGAGAGTGAGGAGCGAAGAATGGAGTGGAGTGGATTGGAGTGGAGTGCAGTGGAGAGGCCCCACTTAAACTGGACTTGAACTTGGTGGCGGCTTCTTTTCCAACCGGGGGAATTGCTATCGCATCGAATTGCAGCTATTTTTATAACGTTCCAAATGCAGTTTTCAAACATAAACCAACGCATACACATACACACGCGCTTTGACTCTCGCACACACACACACACACACACACACATGCACACGCATGCAGTGTCGCCCTCGCACACACAGGTCGAGCCAAAGGCAAAGGCAAAGGCAACAACAAACACACACACACACACCTGTGATTTTGATTTATTGCTCACTTTATGCACCTGCAGCCCGATTTGAGTTGCTTCGTTTGGTTTTTGGATTCGATTTTGGGCTCAGCTTGGATTCACATTTTCAACTTCATTGAGAGTACGCACATAGTTCGAGTAGTAACTGCGGCTTTACGACAATACGAGACGAGACGTGACGACGGCGATAGCGACTCAACGCACAACGCACACAAACGCGACTGTGCGGCGATGTGACCAGACGCAAACAAGCTGCAAAATGCCAAGGCGTTCGAGCAGCTATCGGATTGCTGGGATACATCCAGGGCTGGCTATATCGATTATTTTTAGAGTGGCAGCAAGAAGCAAGCAATTTTAAATATTTGCACAGACTTATCGAAAACATATTTCTAACAACACTCATTTTGTTTTCCGGTTGAAATTTGAGAATAATCTGTAAATATTTAATTAGTGCAAATGTTAATGCACAAATATTTAATAGTGAAAATAATATGTTGAATGGAAACACTGAAATTGTGAATATGACCAAGCTTGAGTGAAACGGGAACAGCTGCTGGGAACACTTTATGGTCGTGCCGCCAAGTGATAATTAACCGATTCGGCAAACAACTATCGCTAAGCGTTAAATGCAATCGATGTGTGTGCGCTTGCATCCCTAGTCGAGCTATCTCTACCGGCGGTACGCACAACTCTACACGCGTAGAGTTACCAATACAAGATAAACAATGGATCAACAAACTGTCGCCTTGCCGGCAAGCGGCGAACACTTCTTCGAAGGTGTCGAAAAACTATTGGAAGTATGGTTCGACGAGAGCTCAATCCCGGCTGGGGACTTGCGCAACATTAGCCGCGACGAATGGGAGCGATTGCTGTGCCACGTGAAATGCGAGATAATCAGCTTTACCAAGAACGATCACATCGATGCCTTCCTGTTGAGCGAGAGTAGCATGTTTGTCTCGCGTCGACGATGGATTTTGAAAACGTGTGGAACAACAACGCCGCTCAAGTGCCTCGAGCTGTTGCTACAACTGGCCAAGGTTGAAGGTTACAGCGTGATAAGCGACATATTCTATTCCCGTAAGAATTTCACGCGGCCCGAGGTACAGAACTCGCCGCACAAGGGCTTCTACGAGGAGGTCACGTACTTGGACTCGATTTTTCCCGAAGGCAGATCCTACTGTCTGGGCTCCATTAACCAGGAGTGCTGGTATCTCTATACATTTAGCAGGCCGGAAACTAAAGGAGTGTCGCCGGTGTTTGTCATCCCCGCCGAATTGGACAGCGAGAAGGATGCCGATCCGGATCAGACCATTGAGATACTAATGCAGAATCTCGACAAGGATGTCATGGCCACGTTCAGCAAGAGCCAGTTTACTGACGGACGCGAGGTTACCGTCCATTCGGGCATCGATCAGCTGCTGCCCGAGATGCTCATCGATGACTTCCTCTTCGATCCGTGCGGCTACTCCATGAACGGCATCAACGAGAATGGCGAATACATGACCATACACATAACGCCTGAGGATAAGTTCTCCTATGTAAGTTTCGAGAGCAACGTGGCCCTGGACAACTACACCAGGTTGATCAACCAGGTGATTAGAACCTTCAAGCCGGGCAAATTCATTGTCACCATCTTTGCCAACAAATCCTCGCTGGCCTACGAGACAATGAAGGAGCTGGAGGTGAAATATTCCATGCTCTCCAACTGGCGACGCACTGACATGCAATGCTGCAACTTCCCCTCGTACAATCTGCTCTTCGCCCAGTACTCGCGCTCCATGGGGGAGAGCAGCAGCACATGAGTTCAGCTTTTGGCTAAATTCTCTGTTAATAAATTTGTTATACATTTTAAAGCATGTTATCGATTTTATTTAGCACATCGTAGATGATATTAGCAGCACGAATTGAATCCTATATGATAGCAATATTTCTAGGTTATTATATAATACACTACAAAGGTTTTTAAACAGAATTCTGTAATACTTTGATTACTCCTCCCTTTTTGCACCTTGGACTTATGTATATAAAGCAACAAATAAATATATATATATACTGTACAAATTCGAGTGGAATACTTTGAGAACGCAGTTGGTTATTGCTTGAGGGGATTAGCTTAGCCCTTGGCCTTGAAGAAACGCGCTGTGCGCGCTTGCACCGAACCGAATCCCTCGCTGGCCACGCTGATGTGGCAGGCAATCCAGGCGGGCAGCTTCTGCTGTATGCGCGCACTGGCATAGCGCTCGTCCAGCAGATAGACACAGGCGTAGTCGCGTATGTGTCGCACGGAGCGTCCTATGCATTGATTGACCGCCTTCATGCAGAGATTCTCGTAGTACTCATTGCCGGCGCCGTTGCCCAGCGTCTCGTCCAGATGTCGCATGCGTTCCTTGAGCTCAGGTGAAGTGCGATTGGGATAGGGCAGACCTACCACAATTACGCCACGTCCCAGATCGTCGGCAAAGTTCAATCCCTCCGACAATTTGCCACCCACAACGCTGAGCAAGAGAGCGCCTCGCTGTGCTCCTGCCTGACCACTAATGGCATCGGCATATTGCTGCAGCAGCTGCTCCACGCTGCCGCCAGTTGATTCACGAAAGATGCGCTTGCGCTGTCCAATCCTCTGCAACGCCCCACACTGCTCCAAATGTGCATAGACTGTCTCCAGGTAGTCGTACGAGGGCAGAAAGCAAACTACGCCGCCGGGCAACACGTTGCACAGATTCTGCAGCACCATGGTGAGCTCCTTGAGCTGCCAAGGGGAAGAACATAGATTAGTCTAAGTAGCCAATTGAGGCGCCTATGAGTCACAATTACCATTACGGGATTGTTGCGCTGCGCATAGTTGAAGCACAGCGTGGCGCCAGTTGGACCCGTGGGCAGCACAAAGGGTAAGACGGCATCTGGTGGCACCACATGGCTGTAGAAACGCTCCACCACACGCTCCGGACAGTGGGCAAAGAGCTGCGCCGTCAACTCATGCGTGGGCTGCATGGTGCCTCCGGCTATGATGAGCTGCAGCAGAAAGGGAAAGGGTTAGCAAAAGATGCAACTAAACTGAAGCTAGCTTGACTTTGCTTACCGCACGCGCCTCGGAGACAATGTCGGTGAAATGGTCGACAGGATTGAGCAACAGATACTTGAGTGTGCCTGCCTTGGGATGCAGCAGCACGCGTCCATCGGCTGCATTGCTGGTCAGCGTCTCCAGAAACGCTAGCAGCGGTCGTATGGGCGAGGGTGCAGGCTGAGAGTTCACCTTAACCGACTGTTCCTTTTCTTTCTCCTTCTCCGGCTCTGCTTCTGCCATGACTTGTTGCAGCTTCCGCTTGCCCACGGTTTGGCTCTGCTCATGCTCTTTGGCCAGACGCTGCAGCAGCTGCTGTGTGGGTGGCGGACGATTCTCGCTGGGCCGTGGCTCACGCAGCAGCTGCGCTCCGAAGCCGTGCAGCTTCTGGGCAAAGCGTGTGCGGGCGCAGAACTGCAGCAGCTCGTGCAGATCGATGTTGTGGAAGTCACCCTCGGCTGTCAGTTCGTAGGTGCGCAGCATGCGAGGCTCTGCCTGTGCCGGCTTCTCGAGCAGCAGCAGCAGCCGCCGCACCACGAAGATCAACTGATTGATGCGCAGCAAATTGGCGCTGCTCAGGCGACGTGCATAGCGCTCCTTGTAGCCGCACATCTGTTGCTTGGCCAGCTGCAGTTGCGCCAGACTCAGCTCGCTGCTGTGCAGCTGTGAAATGGTGTCCAGCAGATTATGTGCCTCGTCAACAATGATGATGGCGCCGCGCAGATCAATGCCTAACTGCTGGCGGGAATTGCGCTGCAGTAGCAGCTGGTAGGGCAGCAGCACAAGCTGAGCCTGTGCCTGGGCAGCGCGTGTAGCATAGTAGGGACAACTGTTGCAGGCGGCGCCCTCTGTCGCCAGCTCCTCTATATCCAGCGGCTCGGAGAGCGCCACATCGCTGAGCCGCTGCAGCTGTGCGGACGCCTTGTAGGCACAACGGCTAAGCGACTGCGTTTCCAGACGTGGCTTCTTGCTTGGATTGACACTAGTCGCCGTCTTGGCCTTGGCCATGTCAAGACAGCGTTCGTTCATTAGCGCTACATTAGGCAGGCGTCGCACCTGCGGATTAATGCACAGCTGCTTGCGGGAGCCGAGGGATATGCAACGCACCTGCTTGCCATGCGGCGTCTTGCGCAGCTCGGCCACAATCTGCGCCAGCTGTGAGTGGGTTCGACTGCAGTAGAAGATTTGCACGTCGCGGAAGCGTTCCTCTTGCTGTGATGGATCGGGAGTATCCTCTGCATCGTCGGCCTCTTCATCAGAACTGGCAACGGGCTCGGGATCTGCATCGGCAGCTTCCTCAGTTGTAGTTTCCTTCTCTAGCAGATGCTCGTTTGCTCGTCTCGCAGGTCGTTGATGCTGTTTCCTGCGCTGCTTGATCTGCTCCAGCTCCTGTTCCTTCTGCTGCAGCAGTGTGCGCAATTTCTGTAACTGCTGCAGCTCCACACGCTGCACCAGCGTGTTGCTCTGTGCTGTTATCCAGTCATCCGCCTTCTCACTGTCTGCCTGCAGTGCGCACAGTTCCGCCTCCACTTGGGCGATTTTCTGTTGCAGCTCGGCGCGCACCAGTTGCTCGTGCTGACGCTGCCAGGTAAGAGCACCGCAGGTGAGTGTCAGTGACTTACCCGTGCCCGTGGGACTCTCGAAGATGCCAATTTGTTTGCGTTCCAGCACCAGGAAAAGTTCTTGCATCAACTGCTCCTGTATGGCATACGGTGTGTAGGGAAAGCCGAATTCCTGCGCCCCCGGAGTCTTCAGCGTCTTCTCCGGGGAAAACATGACTCCGTTTTAGCCGCTTAAATGCTAACTAATTTGTTTACATCCGAAAAAGTCGCGCCAAAGTTTTGTTTATGTTATTTGGCGTAGCGCCAAAATGCGCAAAACGTGAAGTTGGCCACACGCAATTTTCTACTCACTTGAAGTTGGCAGCACGCAGTTCTTAACTCACTTGAAGTTGGCTGCGAACCGATGACTTTCGTTTAGTTGAGCATGCCTTAAGTCTGGCAGCCTTGGCTATTTTGCGCAGTTATTTGAATTTGAAAAATAACCGGTTGCGTAAATTACAAAAATAGATGGCTGAATAAGCCGCACGACAACAATAAACACAACAACAGCAGACAAAAATCTAGAATCACTGCAACGAAATCAATCATTAGAATTTTGCCATGACCAACCCAAAACATGAACCGCAAAAACATGAGTAAACAACAACAAGGCTCTGCGTTATGTAAATACTCTATTGTCATTATACGATTTTGCATTGGCCGAAAGAAGCTGCAAAACTTGATTGATTGCCAATTAGTCATGTGCAGTGTTTTAATTTGTTCCCAGATACTAAATCTTTTCTAAGCTGCGCGCTAAATATGCGTCAGCCCAGACTCAGACAGACGCCTGCGTTGCTGTTGGTGCTATAATTGTTGTTAGACAACCTGCGGCTATATCGATTTGAATACGAAAACGAATCCGCAACTCAATTTGAATTTCAGCTAATAAGTGCTTTATGAGTGCACTAAGCGAGCACTCAAACTATGCGCAATGCTATTGTGGGCGTTGCGCACAGTGGCAAAAGATACGCGAAATTGCGGTGCATTACTCATACGCACTGCAGGCCAGGCCGACCTTAGCCAGCGGCCAAAATGCGCCGTGGCTGCGCCTTGATTGACTGACTGATAGAATGCTGCAAAAATACAACAAATGAATATAATACTCGTAATAATAACAATACTAATGGCTATGATTGACGGCCTGCGCATAATGCGCAGCGCTACACATAGAATTCGTTGCCCTTTCCCCGCCGCCGCCGCCCACCGCGCCATGCCACGCCCTGCCTAATCGTCGTCTATACCCGTCACATCCCATTTGTTGCGCCAAATGTTGCAATGCCTCGGCTAATGTCGCGTCATGCACCTGAACTTGTTGCCATAACATGCGCAGCTATGTGTGTGTGTGTACGTGTGTGTGTGTGTCTGTGCTGCATATTATTGCATGCCGCCTTAAATAAATATGTAATCATATGCAACAAATGCATGAGAAAGCATAAACGCGCAGCTGGCGCAAGGTGCGTGCAGCGGGCAGAGCAGAGCAGCGCCTAAAAGCAGCAGCGTTGCCAGATCAGTGCAAATTACAATTTAAATTTAATAGCTGCTTGTTTTTTAAAAAGCTAATTTATTTTATTTTTTTATACAAAAATAAAATATATTTTGTATTCCATTTTTATTTATATTTTATTTTAATTAGTATTTTTCGGGTATGCGCTTCTTTTGAAAGTCATGTCGGACCCTTTGCGCAATGTGTTCAGGTAGCTGACTTTCTAGAATCTAGATATGTATATGTATATGGTGTGTGGGCTTGCCACGCCCTCTTCGGCTGACCTTCGACTGAGTCAGCCTAAGTCGGTCAGCTTTCCATAGAATGTCTGGCAGACAGCGGGTCGACATAAACGTTGCGCTGGTGGTGGTTCAGCGGTTCGTTTTGTGCTTCTGTGGCCACTCAGGTTCCCCTTGGTCAATGTTAATCTTGAGCCTTTTTGGCCGCAAGACAAGCCCATTTATCACCTGCCTGCACTTGTGTGTGTAAGCATACATACGTTCTGCTTGTATACCCCTTACATACAGCGTAGGTCAAAGAGGGGCGGGTCGGACACGAGAGAGACGGAACCTAAGGTGAAAGTTAATTAATAAATTAGAGATTAATGAAATTCGTACAGCATTTGGCATGGCTGTACATAGAGTATGCTGCTAGTCGAGCTTGTGCTGTCTACAGGGTATCTTGTGGTCACTTATGCCCGTCTCAAGCACTTGACTTGTTGTTATTAGTTTTGTTGTTGCTTAGTTGGCATAATTTTTCACTTAACGCACAGCTAAAAATACACCATGCCACAGAGGTGTGTGAGAGTGTGTGTGTGTGTGTGCCTGGCTTGTCACTGTGATTGCTAATATTACGTTCAATGATAATGCGTTCCGTTATTTATGAGCGGCATTTGATACGATTAAACGCTATAATTTATCACAACTTTGATTTGCTTTCGATTCCATTGGCTTTGCCGCACGAATTTGACCACTGTAACTGCTTAGCTGACGCAGAGCTATTGCTGGACGTGTGATCGACCAAAAAACAAATCGAAACCCATTCCTCGACTGCCTATCAGTCAGATGAGCCGAAGGTGCTATAAAAAGGGAGCTAGGCACACCTCTGGAAATTCCCTCCCTTCCTTCCCACTCGACGTTATCGCCAGAGCAATAATATACAATAATATCAACAAACAATCGATCATTGCCCCATTTCAATTTGCAGGAAAATTTTAATCTGCGCCATTGGAAATTTTTCAACTATATGAGCGGAAAATATCTTAAGATAAGTTGCGGGTTTATATCTTCGCGGAGAATGCAGGTGGAATGTTGTACAAATATATTTATAGAGTTATTCTTGCTATGATTTTTGAATGTAGGGACTGCAGATACCAATAAGGGGCTTAAATAAATTAAATTTCAAAAAAAGATAAAGTACTATGTATAGCTATAATAGAATCAACTTTTGATGTATTTTTAATTAAAATATTATTTTAAAATTTGCTTAATTGCTTGCATAAATGCAAGCAAATAAAATTGAAAGTTAGTTAAGAAATTTCCATCACGTCGTAAACTTTGTGACTTTGCAAATTATAACTTGATTTCAAAAAGGTTTTTAAATTAAAATTTTAAAAATGAAAAAAAGAATTTATTTTTAAATAGTATATAACATTTAATTAGTAATTCTGATATAAAACAAGTAAGGAAAGCTACAGTCGAGCGCAGCCGACAGTAAGATATCAAAAATGATTAAAAAATAATGTTAATAATTTTAAATTGAAAATTAAATATTTAAGTCAGATCTAAGTATCTTTGAATAGCGCCATCTACATATGAAAACAGTCAGCTTTACACATGCTACGGCTGAAACGATGCATCGAGACGATGACGTCACGATATGCTGCAAAGGCGCAAGCAGTGGAACTACGGATAATACTGTGTTTATTGTTTGATCGGATTGTAATTTGGGAAATAAATTTTTGTTGCAATTATCTATATTCATACCAAAGCAGAAAGATGTAGCTTAATACTTCTCCTGATAATCGTAAATTATCAATTTGCATGGGCGGTGGGCGTGGCATCAAAAATTGAAAATAAACTCAATCTACCTATGGTATACAGGAACCTTTATGTGACATTTGTTGTCTCCAGCTTTTGTTATAGCTGAGATCTAGACGTTCAAACGGACAGATGGACAGACAGACTGATAGGCTCCATCGACTCGGCTGGTGACTCTGAGTCAGAATATATACGCCTCCTTCTGTCTGTTACATACATTTGCACAAACTTAGTATACGATTTTTGATCATTTTCAATGGTCGAATGGTATGGAAATTAGAACCAATACGGTCTCTGCTTAAATGAGAACAGCTTAGTAATCTGTAGAGCGCGGTAGCAATAGATTAAGCCCCTTTAGGCCACTTACCCGCCTATATCGTATGTATGTACTGCCTTAATCTCTCTAGCTTTCAATACGCTCAGCGAGATTGGAGCTAATCTAACCTAATGCCAAAATTTCAAAATTTCAGCTGCATATCTTCTAGAGCAGCCGAGATACGACTCTGACCCACTTTTGCTATACCAGAGAACCGCAATCGGTTTCCTGATCCCAAACTGTCACATCAGATCGCATTGACGGCGATGTCATGCTAGGGACAATGTGATTTTCTGAGCGATGACTGCAGCTATGACACATTTGGAGGGGCTGCTGCAGCGAGATTTGCATATAGAAGGATTTTGCTTGTTTCTATTACTGTTATGACATTCAATAAGCAATTAGGCATTAATCACGGCCACAGCCAGTGCAGGGGCGGAGTCGACGGGGGGCAGGCAGCGTGCAGCGTGCAGCCAGAGCCGGCGTATTAATCATCCAAGTGCCGAAAGCATCGACAGCCAAAGCCTGCAAGTTATGAGAGAGACGGAGAGAGAGGGAGAGAGAAAGAGACGGAGAGAGAGAGGGAGAGGGAGAGAGAGTGTGTCAGTTGAGAGAACGCAGATAGCTTTAGAGCTGACACATTAAGCTGTGCTTTCCCTCTCCCTCCCTCCCCCCATCCCTGGCCTGGCCTGCCTAGCTGAACAGAGACGTTGTCGTCGTTGACTTTGCATAATAACATGATGTCATAGTCTTTTTATAAGTCCGCCCATTCTTAACCGACCGCTCTCCCTCTCCCTCTCCCTCTCCCTCTCTCTCTCTCTCGCGCTGCCAGATGTCGTCGGCTAACTGTGCCGGCGGAGCAACAATCAACGATCTGTCCCACGCCCACGTCGAGACACGCGCCAAGAACAGCAACAAGTGCAGGCATGCTGCACGCCATAGATACCCTGTAATGCAGTGCTGTAGGGCAGCAAACAACAGACAACAGAGCTGCGCAGTTGGATTTGTTATACCGCATGGCATGTACATTTACTTTACAGGGTATTTTAAATTGAGTCTCCGTAATTGCGGCAGCTTCGCTGTGACTAAGCAAGCGCCAGTTTTGGCTCTGAAATTAAATTCGGCTCCTCCCCCGCCCCTTCCCCTCTGGAGGGGGACGACAAATAAAAATGAAAGCGCATTTCTTGTACCTTTTTTGATTTCGAAGCAGAACATTTATTTTTACATTTTTGCTTTTGTTTTGTTGTTGTTGTTGTTGTTTGTTTTTACTTTTTATTTTTGTGGTTTTTAATGTTTAATTTTTTTTTATATATTTTTTTTTTTTGGATTTTCACGTTTTCTTGACATTTTATGTTTAATAATAAAAAACAAATATTATTAGTTAGTTTTTAATTTTATATTTAGTATTAGCTGCTTAAGATTATCTAAAAAAAACATATATTTATATTTTTAGTTTGAAAGTAAATTTCTGCAAAATTCTTGCGTTTTCGTTTTCGACATTGTTGCTGTTGCTGTTGTTGTTGTTGTTGGGGGTGTGTTTTTTTTTTTTTTGGATTTTGGGGATTTAGAATTTTGGAGGTTTTTTTCGATTTGCGTTTTTTTTTCTTTCGATTTCGACTTGTTTTAAGTAGCATAATAAATTACATAAGATATTACAAATATTAAAAAACATTTATAAAGCATTAAAACAGTTAGCTGTGTGTTTGTGTGTGTGTGTGTGTGTCTGTGTGCGTGTGTGTGTGTGTAGCTGTCGTTGTGTTTGGCTTTGAGTTTTTGTTTCGTGTGCCTCTCTTTTGTGCTTCAAATAAAACATAAAAAAATTATTTATTATTATTAATTCTTGTTTTTTTTTTTATAACAATTGAAATGTTTATAACAGCGGCATATTAAATATGCAGTTAAACAAAAAACAAACATAGCGAAGAAAACTAATTAAATTACAATTGCTTTTCTCTTGTCTCAACTTAATTAAATATTAATTTGTTACATGTGCGAATTTACTCTACAAGTACGAGAGGAAGGGGTGGGGTGGGGGTGGGGGTGCATTTACCCTTGCAGGGGGGGATGCGTTCGAATGCCTCCTAACTATGTGAACTGTGCAGCCAGTGAAGATTTCGCCACGAATCTTGGTACAGTTGCTACTCTCTCAGCAATGGGAGTTATATATCGGAACCAGCCGGATCGGTACACTATATCATATTGCTGTCATGTCATGCGTCAGTCTGCAAGGGTATCTGCATCTTCGAAGTGGCCGAAGTAAGTCGTTGTTGCTTCTTGTTTTATACATATTATTTTCTCTTTCGAGGCAAACTGAAGACGCAAATATTAATTTGCATATATTTTTGCACTTGTCAAAAACATATAAATAATACTTTCGATGCCTTTTTTTATATAGTATTTATAATTTTATCATTTTATCATTTCATTTCGGTTCGATTCTCTTTTAGCACAGTTTTTGGGAGTTGTTTTTTCTTTCTTTCTTGAATTCATGTTTGTTTTTGGAAACTTTTTTATATATAATCATTACACATATATGTCAATATTATTGTGTGTTTTCTTTTTTTTTTGAACAAAAGAACAATCTGTATATATAGTATAAGGAGTACAGTGGAGCTGTACCGCTTTGGGTTCTGTAGTAGTGCCTGCAGCTGAGGTTTCATATGGATAGAGCTCTGAATTTTAACTTGAATGCTTTCGTATTTTTTATTTAAACATTTAACAACATTTATGCATAGTTAATAACATTTTACAGGTACTTCGTAGCGCATTTTGTTGTTTTGCTTAGCAAACATGTGTTGTTGTTGTTGTTGTAATTGTAACCTAAACTAAACTATGAATGAGAAGATGAAAACTGGAAGAGAGAGAGAGAGAGATGAAAGATGCGCCACTAAGTGAGAGGGAAACAGAACAGAAGTTAAGAATAGGAGTGTGTGAGATGAACTAGTATAAGCTTCTATGTGATACTCTATATATGCTTCGGGGATTACGAAATCATCAGCTGCAGGCACCCGGTATAGCTACATATGTATGTATGCATGTGCAAGAGGTATTCTTTATGATAAATATGTGTATGATTTGTAGCCAAATGGATTTGCACTAGAACTTTTCATTTTCTTTTGTTTTTCACGATTAACATTGAGTACATGATAACACTTAGGGATTTTTTCTTTTCTTTTCTCTTCTTTTCTTTTTCTTTTTTTTTTTTTGCATGATCTTCAAGAAACTAAACAAATACACCTGAGTTCAATTCTGTTTTTCTTTTCGTTTTCTTTGTTCTTTTTCTCTTGGAAGCTGAAGTAATAATAATATCATTTGCTTTATATGTACAATACTTCTATATATTTAGCTGAACGAGTATAGAGCTAGGGTAGTATTAATTCGGATTTCGATTTCGGTATCTAACAATTAACAATTTACACATACACGCAGGGGGGGGGGGGACAAAGTTTTAGAGAGCCGATCGAGGCAATAAGGCTATATAGTAAGGCTATATGCATGTAGTGTATATACATACTTGTATGTAGTACGATGCTATGGTAGGGTAGACATGGGTAAGGCATTGGGGGTAGACATGTACAAACAACTACAAAGCCGTGCTCACTAAATGCTATGTATATATATCGTATTTGTATATAGTATGTGTGTATGTATATATATTCATTTCATTTTATTTTCATTTTCCATATCGTACATATAAATAGTTTTGTAAATATTAATAAATCTTTAGTACAAATCGAGGCAATTTTGATACAAAATGTTGGAGAAAATACAAAAAAAAAAAAAAAAAAAAAAGAAACGAAAAAACTATTAGAAAAGCACTTGATGATCTCTCGTGTTCGGTCTACGGTCTACGTTTTACCGTTATCCCTTTCGGTTAGTCGTTTAGGCCACTTTTTGGTGTTCACAGCTGTTTTATATAATTATAAACTTTACACACACAATAGTACATCTTGTATATATAGTATATGTATATATATTGTATATAGGTATAAGTATATGCACACATGTGAATATATATATGAGTTCTGTCCAAATATTATCAAGCGATAAACACACATACACAAATATTACGCTTTTTGTTTTTGTTTCTTTTTGTTACAATTATAATTCGTTTTCTTCAAGTTCTGTAAATATTTGTGATTTTTGTTTTGTTTTCTTTTGTTTTGTTTTAAATTTAATAAGGCGAATAGTTGCTGCAGTTTTAAGGTTTTGTTTTCTTGTATATGGTCGTTTTTTATTATTTTTTTTTTTTTTTTTTGTTTTAAGAGCACATTTTAGTTTCGCAAAAAAGATTAACAAACTTACGACTAATTTCTGTTTATTTTTTAAATATTTTCTGTTTTTCCTCTTTAATTTTTCATCGAATTCTGTTTCATTTTTTGTTTTTGTTTTTTTTTTTTTTTTTTTGTTAAGGCAACTTCTTACAGTGTTCCATTCTCCGCTTTATAGAGAGTACGCATAAGGTTAATGTTTTAAGTTGTATTTATCACTGACTAAGCTTAGATTTTGACCAAAAAAAATATACATATATGTATAATATATAAACAAGAATATCAAACGTCATCATATCGCATTGTTTAAGGCTTATCTCTTAACTGTTAAATATATTATTATTAATAACTATATAATTTTCTTTCTTCTTCTTCTTCGTTTTAGTTTTACTGCATAATCTCGCACAATTTGTGAAAGGGTTCGATCTGGGTAGGGGCTTGTAAGGGGTGTAACGAAATTAAAATTAATAATTACTGATGCGGCTGTGACTGCCAACAAATTGCCTGTTGCTCGGAATGTTACAGATATACAAATTATGTTACATAGTATATAAGTTTTAAGGTTATGTACACGGTGCGCTACCAACTACGGATTAGACAAACAATAAAAAAAAAATTGTATGGTAAATATATGTATATATATGTATATGTATATAAGATATTGATAAAGTAAACATTACATTTATATCGAACAAAGTGCATTAAATTTTAAACTTTTCATGAGGTAGTCAAGCCACAGACACGCACACGCACGCACACGCACACACGCACACGACCACGACAATGAAACAGGCAAATATATAATTGTTTGTATGTGTGTTCTATATATATATTAGTATATTCGAGCCGGAGGTGGTGGGGCAGGGGGCAGGGGGGAGGGGGGCATAAAAAGTGCTGCTGTTGTTGTTGTTGTTGGAAGAACTTGGATATTTGCTTGTGGCTGCGGGGAGGCGTGGCATGTGGGCGCCTGCGCAAACTGCGGCTAATTTAGCAAACTTACAACTTAGTCAATGAGTACCAAATTCACACACACACACATACATAAGGGGGAGAGGGGTGGGGGGGGATGTTGTGTTTGTGTGTGTTACTTCCTAGCACCAGTAGTCCACATTCGCCCAGTTCGTCTCCTGCTGCATGTCATCCTCCTGCTGCTGCTGCTGCTGTTGCTGCTGTGTCTCGCTCTGCTGCTGCTGCTGCTGCTGCTGTTGCTGCTGCGGCTGATCGTAGCTCAGCAACAGCTCTGGATGGGCCCGATCTCACGCCAGGCAACCGCCATTCGTGATAAACGCTGCGGTGCCCGTATCCAGATCGACAAAGTCCGCATCGTCCGTCAGCTGCGACAGCAAATCGTTGGTGTAGCAACTGTTCTTCATCAGCAACAGTTGGTCCTCCTCGTAGCAGGGCGTCATAATGCCCACGCCCACACCGACACCGACGCCCACGCCGACTCCAATGCCGCCGCCATGGGGCAGACCGTTGTGAAAGTCCATCAGGTGATTGTTGTTGTTGTTGTGCACAGCCAGGCTGGCCATGTTGTTGAGGCTGGTCGGATGCACGCTGACAGCATGCTTGATATCGGGGAATCCCTCGCTCGGTTCGAAGAGGAAACGCTCTGCACTCAAGGCTGTGGTGTAGGGACTCTGCGAGTCGACCAATTCGTTCTTTACAAACTCAATGGCGCTGCTGGTGGGCGTGGTTGCTGCTGCTGCCGCTGCTGCTGCTGCTGCTAATGTGCCGCTGCCCGTGCTGCTGCTGTTATTGCTGCTGCTGCTGCTTAGACTATTCGTGCTGCTGCTGCTGCTGTTGGGCGTAGCCATGCCCACTGGCACTGCGGACAGGCCTAGGCCCAGACTGAGTCCGTCACAGTTGGGCACATAGTCCGAGAGCAATGTGTTGCTGCTGTCGGCAGTGTTGTTGGCGGGATTCAGTGACGACTGCTGCTGCTGCTGCTGGGGCTGGGGTTGGGTGGGCGAGCTGAGATAGCCAGCATGTTCGAATTCCTGCGGATTGGGCGAGGGTTTGCAGTAGCCGTTGGGCAACTGTTGCTGCTGCTGCTGCTGCTGGGCCTGTGCGGCGGCAACTGCTGCTGCCATGGCCGCTGGCGACTTGGAGCCAAATTTAAACGTGGACATGGATGGGATGCTCTGCATGCGTTGCTGCTGCTGCTGCTGCTGTTGCTGCTGCTGAGTGGGCGTATTGGCAGCGCTGCTTGTGGCATCGCCGTTCACACTGACTAGGCCATCCTGCTCGAGCTCGGCCAGATACTTGTAGGCCGGTGACTGTAGCAGCTTCGATGGCAGCTGGCAGCCACCGCGCTTGACACAGCCGGGCGCATGCGCCTGCAGCATCTCGAGCAGATGACGACGATCTGTCTCCAGATTGCGCACCTGATTCTTTAGCTCAATGTTCTGCGTGTCCAGCACCTCGGACTCCTTGATCAGATTCTGTGTGCGCTCGCGCTTCTTCATGCGGCACTTGGTGGCAGCGATTTTGTTGCGCTCACGTCGACGACGCCGGCGATCCTCGTCCTCGGGTGTCAGGCCCTTGGGCATTGATTTCGTCTCGCTATCTTCATCGCTGGACTCCTCGCAATCCTCGTCGCGGCGCGAACACTTCGAGTTGGGCTGCTCGGAGCCGCTGCTCGAATCGCAGGTGGACAACTTGCGTTTGCTCTGTATGGACAGCTTCAGGCCGGCTTTGATCAGCTGCGAACAGGTCTAGAGAGAGCGAGAGAGGAAGAGAGAGAGAGAGAGAGGGGGAAACACACACGATTAGTCAACGTCCTTCAACAAGAGTCGCTTGTCACCAATAGCCAAACTTGGCAACGGCCCAAAGAAGGCAGGCCAATTGCACAAGACGCCAAGGTGCACAGCAAGAAATGATTCTACACGAAGTGGTTAGCCCCACAAAATTTGATGGTAATGCAACATGTATAGTGGTTAAATGGAGTTGCTTAAGCGCTATACATAAGGTGGAAGGGTTAGACATCTTCTATCAAACAAAGTTCATCTGTTTGTTCGTATGAACAGCTAGTTCTCAAAAACTATATAAGCTAGAATGACCAAACTTGGTCACAATTTGTCTTACTACTGCACGCACAATTTAAAGTCCAACCACGCCTTCTACCGCCCCCAAAAATTACAAAAAATTGCATTGCAAGCTCAATTTTAAGGCTAAAACATTTATTTTAGTTGTGTACAAAAATCAGCACTATTTAAATGATTTCTCTTAGTTTGGTTGCAACTTTTTAATAAACATTAAAATATATTCAAGAAATTGTGATCATATTATGCTATATAATTTACTTCAATCAACTGACTATGCATTTTCTTGCAGTGCAGCGGTGCAAACAACTTTGCAAGTTGCACGACAAACTTCAACTCCAATTTGGGGCGTGACTGTCTGACATTTCGGTGGCAAAGCGTTGACCCATTTGGCCTCCAGTTTTGCCCAAGTTCAACAAGATCTGCTCGCCCCATCGCCAGTGGCACTTGAGATCGACTGAGAGATCCAACCCCCCCACCCCCCTGTCCCTGTCCGCCCTCTCGGAGTTCAGGTAGCTCGTGACGAACTTTGGCAAACACTCGAAACGCAACGCATTCCTTAGCCACACTTCAGGCATGGCCCGATTTTGCTAACAGGGCAAGGTCCGGGCTGGGCCTGGGTCTGGGCCTGGGCCTGGGGCTTGGGTCTTGGGACGCGAGAGATTATCTCTGTGGCGCGGCATTTGTTTTGTTTACTTTGTGATTTACTTGACGCTCGCGCATAAATTTTAAATATTAAAGTGAAAGATAGAAATCTGCGTTTTATTTTTCGGCCCAATGCCACGCCCTGAAGTTCCACCAAAAAAAAATACACACAACTTTTGGGGCAGGACAATGCAATCAACCCAAAAAGGTATGAGAGAGAAATGAAGATGCGGCAAAAATATGTGTAAGGCAACAAGACCCCAACAACAGGTTGCAACAAGTGCAGGTTGCCCCCTTCCCCCCCTTGCGCCTACGCCTCTGCACAAGAGAGCTGAGTGGGTGGGCAGCGCCTGTCAGCGCCTTGTAAGGCACAAACCGCAGACAAAACAGATGGTCATCACGTCGACACGTTGTCAACTTTCATTTAAGAGGGCCCAGTGAATCGAGAGAGAGAGAGATATGTAAAGAGTTGAGTCAGCCAAGGCGACTGTTGTATGCGCTACAAGTTACACGAAGGCAGCTTAACGAACAACGAACGCCAATTCAGCCCACTGTGCTGTAATTGAAACAAAAGATGAAAGCGACAATTGAAGTGAACAACTTTGCAGACTTATTTAAGCATGGCATTATGTTCTTATCATCAGCTCAACTCTTGAGCGTAGCCCAGGGCTGCAGCTCAGTCAAGTGTCTGGCAAGTCGAGGCTGTCTCTGGCTGCCCATCATCATTATCGTCTTGCTGATCATCATCAAAATTTTGCGCTTTTTATTTGTTTGTCTGCTCGAGAAATTGTTCAGATGCCACTGTCGAATGCCCCGTTGGCACCTCCCCCCCTTTGGGACCCCTTTCTAGTGTGCCCAGCCCCTGAACGCGCCCTTCTTTGGGATTGTTGTTGTTGCTGCTGCTGCTGTTATTTTCGCCAGCCGCAGAGCGCATTGTTTCATTTAAATTTTAGGCACGCTGCTTTTTTATTTATTGACCCAAAAAGCAGATAAATAAATTTTGTTTCAACCAAAAAGACAAGAGAGAAAAAAAAAGAAAAAGAAGAAAACAACACGCATAATCATAATAATCGCATGCGCCAACGAATCCAGCGATCTCAGCCCCAAGTCGACTCGACCATATGGTCAAAAAATATGTTGAACGTTGCCTTCGGTTCGCATCGTAGACTTCTCGAAATTGGTTGCGTTTGCTCGTTTCAACCCGCTCGCTTCAGTTTGCTTCAATCCAAACCAATTCAATTCAATTGTTGTGCAACTCTCTCTTCTATGCGATCGCGCGCTGCGTATGTGTCTGCTCGTTGTCAGTGCGACAGGCCATTTAAATGGGCCACCAAGAAGAAGAAGAATCTGTCCAGGAATGCATTATGGAAGCAAGATGGGAAAAGCACTACATATGGAAAATATGCATACAAAACAATTTGGAATATATTGTATATTTCCAAGTTGCGCAAAAGTTGTAGAACAACTGCGTCTGTGGCTGAGATCGTGGCAGTTGCTTTGATCATTAAAAATGTTTGAAAAAGGTTTGATACGTATAGCACATAGGGTATTTTCCAGTCAGGGCTGCTTGCTTTTGTTGCTTGTTTTTCTGAATTTATTTACAGCTTAAGCAGGAAATATGATCAACAAGTGATCGCAGCTAAGAAAGAACTCCAGAACTTCAGAACTCTTTGTCTATGCGCAAGCAAACAGTTATCAAATTGTGCAGCAAAATATATGAGTAGAGATAACTTGTACTATATCTAGTTGATTAGATAATAAAGCGCAATTGATAATCAGAGAAGGAAAATTTTGGCTAAAGCTTAAGATTTGAGCAGATAACATAAGGAACTGCAAGTGAGGTCACATCCATCACGATGTAAGATAAGTATTTTAATAAGGGGAACAGGCAACCTAAGGCACTATAAACAAGAACTCTAGATTCTATATATCATATCAAAACTTATCCTAAAACCGATCTTTAGTTTAGAAAGCGTGTGAGTTATGACGAGTCAAGACGAAAGATGTAGCTGCAGCTGTTAACCGTTTCTCAAAGTGAACTAACTACTTAACGGTTTGAACGTGTGCAAATACAGTGGGCAAAAATGAGCAACAACAACAACGGCAAAACGGGCAAACAATTTGCGAGAGAGAGAGAGAGAGAGATACGTG
The DNA here is from genome assembly GCA_018904095.1 of Zaprionus ghesquierei. Taxonomy (NCBI): domain Eukaryota; kingdom Metazoa; phylum Arthropoda; class Insecta; order Diptera; family Drosophilidae; genus Zaprionus; species Zaprionus ghesquierei. Next base: position 18,982,316 of record JAEIGP010000394.1, on the reverse strand, counting down.
AGTGTGTTCCAAGCCTTTCTTTGCACTCTGCTTTGTTGCACTTCGCCGCGTTCAAATGTATCTGTAGCTGTCACTGTCGCATACAGATACATATGTATGTACGAGTATGTGCGTGCGTGTGTGTGTGTGTGCGACAGTGTGCGTGATGTTTGCCGAACAGCGCCCAAAAGTCAAATTTCACACGAATCGTCTCGCAAATTTGCATCTTTTTTATTTTTGCCCCGCATTTTGTTTGCTCGCCCGTTTGCCACATATTTGCATACCCTGTAGCCATAAAATAGAAGGGAGGTTTGGTATTTTATGCCAAAATTTTAATAAAACAAAACTGGCGTAAATCGATAGCCCCAACGAGAGTTTGTTCTACAAGGTATCTGCACATTTTCTAGGGTATTTCAGGGTCGAGCAAATGTGTAGCTAAAATTGAAATTACTCACTGCTTTTTAAATTTGTATTTTCTGCTCTTTTTTTTCAATATTTGCCATTTTTATAACTTGCACCCCTTTACTCCAGCCCTGTCCCTGTCCCTTTCTCTATGTCTGTCTCTGTCTTTTTGCGTTTCTTTCTTCTGCTTTTTCTCTGCATTTTGCAAAATGAATTTTAAACATTTGTGCAAATATTTGCGTGAAACAAAACCAATAAATGCGAAAAAATAAATTAAAGAAAACTCAATGTAAGTAATTGTGTGTGTGTGTGTGCGTGTGTGTGTGAGGTGGTTTTGTAATTTATGTGAAATTTGTTGGAAAACAAATTGAAAAGTGTTTAATATTTCTCGCTTGGCCGTTGGCAATTAAAACTTGCGGCGGCTCGATGCCAATAAATTCGTTTGAAGTAATAACCATAAATCACACACACACACAGATGCACACACACACACACACACAGCGACACCTGGCAATTAGTGCAGTGTGAGAGCAGAATAGAAAATGTGTATCTGAATATCTAAAGTATCTGCTGGATGCGCCTGGAGCCAGGCAGCCTCGCTTGCACAACGCTCTCGAATTGCGTTTAATTGCCGCGCAGCAAATGTTATTCATATGCATTAATCGCACAGCTCCCCCACACCCCCCCACAACCCCACCGTGACCCCCGCTGCACCCCTGACCTGCACAGTGCCGCTACTCCCCCGCTGCAGCCGCTGCTGCTGCTGCTGCTACGTGCCTCATTAAGGCCAATGTCAGTCAAGTGATTCTCCTCAATACAGCAACAACAACAACAACTACAACAACAGCTACAGATACACATACGCAGCTCTATAGATACATCTACAGCCACAGCCACAGCTACAGATACTTTATTCAATTTTCATTTGCCTCAAATACGCAGAAAAAAGTGAAATCAATTCTGGCTGCGTTTTTTGCAATTGGAAGCGTCAACTGCGACGCCCACGCGGCACCACAGCCAAGAGCCAAAAGTCTGACCAAAGCAGAGGGTGAAGCGAGAGGGAGGTGGGAGGTGGGAGGGGGATGGCGGATGCCGGCCAATGGCCGCGGGGTACTGTTAGTTGTCGCCGTCGCTGCTGCTGCTGCTGCGTGGGCAATTTGCACATCGTCGTCGTGCGCGGCGTGGGCGCCATATGCAACTGGGCAGCAGAAGGGAAGGGGGACGGGGAAGGGAGCGGGGCACGGGTGCAGGGGGAGGTCGCAACTCTGAGCGTAGCCAAAAAAACAAAGGCAAAGAGGGAGGCAGAGAGAGAGCGAGAGAGAGAGAGACCGACGCCAACGCCGACGCTTACGTCTCATGAATGAAACGCACTGAGTGCACTAAGCGCGCTGAGATTGTCAATGCAAATTGAAAGGGAAATTGAAGGCAGCATTGAAAGCGAAAAGAAAACGGAAACTGAAAGCAGGTGCAAAAGTGTGAGGTGTGAGGAAATTGAAATCATGCCAAGTTAATTAAACTGCAGATTTGAAGCTGATTGAATGTGGCAATTGAAATTGAAATTGATTGAATGACAAATTAGAAAATTGAATTGATTGAAAGCAAGCACTGCAGTTAAAGTTCAAAATTGAAGACTTGAGCTAATTTTGTACTAATATTGAAGCTGAAATAGATGATTGATGCTGATTGAATGCAATGATTGAAGTTGAAATTGAAGCTTAAAGCTGACTGAATTGAAAAATATAACTTGAAATTGCATATGCAAGATCACTTATTGAATTGAAGTTGAAATCAAAGATTGAAGTTGATTGAAATTAAATATTAAAGTTGATTTAAAGATTGAGGCTGATTGATAACACACATTGTAATTAAAACTGAAAATTGCAGCTACAATTGAAGATTGAAGCTGATTGAATGCAATGATTGAAGTTGAAATTGAAGCTTAAAGCTGACTGAATTGAAAAACATAATTTGAAATTGCATATGCAAGGTTACTTATTGAATTGAAGGTGAAATTAAAGATTGAAGTTGATTGAAATGAAATATTGAATTTGATTTCAAGATTCAAGCTGATTGATAGCAAACATTGTAATTAAAACTGAAAATTGCAGCTACAATTGAAGATTGAAGCTGATTGAATGCAATGATTGAAGTTGAAATTGAAGCTTAAAGCTGACTGAATTGAAAAATATAAGTTGAAATTGCATATGCAAGATCACTTATTGAATTGAAGTTGAAATCAAAGATTTAAGTTGATTGAAATTAAATATTGAAGTTGATTTAAAGCTGATTGAAAGTAAAGATTGCAATCAAAACTCAAAATTGAAGACTATAGCTTATTAAGAAATAACTTTAAGTTGAAATTGAAGTTTAAAACCGATTGAATGCACATATTAGAGTTGAAACTAAAGATTGAAACTGGTTGAATGCAAATGACATATTTAAATTTAAGATTGAAAACTAATTGAATGCACATTTTGAAGTTGAAATTGAAGATTGAAGCTAATTGAAAGCCTGTAAACTTCACAATTGAAAGCGAATTTGGTGTGGAAAGTAAACTTTAGCTAAATATCTATAGTTTCTTGTATGTAGTACACAATTTTGCCCCGCCCACTCGAGCCTGCCGCCCACTGCTTACCTGCTGCACACTGGGCGTGCTGGCTGTGCCCGCTGGCGAGTCAAGTGGCGATGCCGAGCAACTGGAATGACTGCTGTCCTGCGAGTGCGACTGCAATTGAAATGCGTGGATGAGTTAGATTGAAGCAGCTGAAAGAGAGAGGGAAGGGGGGCGGGGCTCTACACACCTGTCCATTGGGATTGCCACAGAAATTGCGTATGGTCACCACCGGCGTGGAGGCGGCACTGCAGCTGTTCGAGGCATTGAAATTGAAGTTGTCCAGCGGGCTGGTCATGGCGATCAACGAGTTGAGAATCTCTGGAGTTTTCGGCGTGTGCGCACCCAGGCCGCTGCCCTCGATGCTCAGCAGCGCCGTGGCCGGTATGTTTGAGTTGAACATGTTGCTGTTGTTGCTTCTATTCTAATTGAATTTGTTGTTTCACTTTTTTTTTTTAATGCGCTAATTTCAAATTAAAAAATTAAGGCAAAAAAATAAAACACGAACGAACGAACGAACGAACGAAAGAAACGATGATGGATAAACAAAATTGAAACTCGTAACTTGTTATTCAATTTGTTGCTTTTTATAGAACTTTGTTAAACTCTTTTGTTGTATTCTTGTTTTGTTTACTTTTTATAGTTGCTGTTGTTGTTTTTGTTTAGTTGTAAATCACAGTTGAAGGCCTACGCGTTGCATTTGTTGGACTGCTTTTTGTTTTAATTAAATTTTTATTTTCTTTTTGCTTTTTTGTTTTTGTTTTTGTTTTTAATTGTTGTATATGCGCTTGTATAAATATAGATATTTATATATATATATATATATATATATAGGTATATAAATGTGTGTTTGCTTTTATTACTCTTCTTTTTTTGGACACTCGCGTCTGCTGTTTCTTTTTGTTGTTGTCTCTCTCGGTTATCACAAATTGTTGTTAATAAAACTTTGACTCTGCTTGGAAATAAATGAAGTTTATTTAGTTTATTTAGTTGTTGCTTAGCTGACTCGCGATTGTTCTTGTTCTCTTGTTTGTTGTATAAAATGTAGTGCAAATATATTTGTTGCTTTTATTGTCGCTGCCGCTGCTGCTGCTGCTGCCGTTGCCGCTGCGTCGCGACGCGGTTCCATCGGCGCTTCCAGCGTGTGTTGCTCACAGCGTTGAGTTCGACTGAATGTTTTGGCCACCGGCACCGGTCGACATCCACATCCACAACATCAACGACATCCGAGACATCAACGACGACAACGACGACGACGAACCGCACGCTCGCTTTGCTGCACAGAGAGTGAGAGACGGAGAGAGAGAGAGAGGGTGAGAGTGAGAATTGAATACAAGTCAAATCGCGTTCGTATGCGAGTCGTAAGCAGCCATAAAAAACAGAAAACAAGTAAAAGTGCTCCCGTAGTAAGTGTGCAACGGCGCGCATACCCTGTAAATACTACATATACTGCAAGTAATAACTTATTTTCTAGACTGCTAATCGATTTATGTATAATATTTTAATGTATTTAAGTAGCTTATGCTATTTACTTTGTGTATACCAAATTTGCTTATAATTCTACGCATAGTTCCTGAGATATTCAAACCTTTGTCAATATACTTTCTACCTAAGAAACATAATTATTCAGTATTATAATGTATTAGAGTCGAGCATACCCCATCTGGTGTGTTTTTGCACTACAGGGTATTAAACACACAAAAACAATTAAATTATAAAATAAGCGTAAGTAAATTGATTTATGTAAGCATTGAGCAGCTGACTGACCCAGCCGACTGGCTGACTGAATGACTGACTGACTGACCAACTGACCAATTGACCGAGCCAATGCTACGCACACTCGCACACACACACACGCTTGTTGTGCGTACTTGGTTAGCCAAGTTGATGTCTCAATTAAGCGCTTAATCGTTTAATTGAATGCAGAATGCAAACATTGCTCATAGATGCCCGATAGCCGAGGATCTACAATTGATCTACATATGTGTACATGTGTGCGTGCGTGCATGCGTGTGCGTGTGTGTGTGCGGTCAATCACAGTTGAAGGTGAAATGGCAACAACAAGCTGCAGGCATTCCAACTATGCCGAGAGAGTATTGCGAATATTTCAAGCATGCTGGGGTCAATTAGAACTATGTATATATATATATATATATTTGCATCTGCCTCGGTGTAACCCGATGCGAAATTGAAATTGAAACCCGCATGGCATCTGAAACGTTTGCTCAGCTATTTGGGACAAACTCGTCTTACAGGGTATTCCATTTAGATTTATGGCAATAGTCATTACAGAGCGAGAGAGAGAAATCTGTCTGTCTCTGTCTTTCTTCCCCCCCACCCGAAGTTAATAAGAATTTCCAAAGAGTTGCCGCCTTGCGTAACGAACTTGACTTTATCAGAGTTACCCTAGTTATTTTTTCAGTGCTTTATTTGGAGCACGCGCAACTTTATTTTTTTTTTTTTCTGATTACAGACTTTTGGTTTGGGTACTCAGTTCTCACTGGGTTTCTTTTAGTGTTATTCTCTCTTTTATTTTTCGTTTCCCCCCACTTTACTTTTATGGCAATTTGTTGCCCTTTTTTGCTGCCATGTTTCGCTTTGTTTTTATGGCCACTTTGAGGTTTTCCAAGGAATTGAGTTATGTTTGTAGCGAAGTGCTTCGCTTCAGAGAGATTAGCTAAGCCGGTTAAGTTATATATACATAAATAATATATAATTACGATCATGATAATGATGATGATGTTCTATGCGGCAAACGATGTTCCTTATTTGCCAATATCATAGAGTAACATATTATATAATGCCATATATTATATCACACTCGAAATGCAAATTGCGGCACTGTCAAAAGTTAAAAGCAAAGCCAACCCCCCCCCCCCTTCCTCTGCCACTGCCACTGCCACTGCACGCCTCTGCTCCGCTTTATGGGGCTGGAAAATTATAGCTGTGCAATTTTTGACTATTGCCTTTTTGCCATTTATCATTTTGGCAAGAATGTTTGCTGCGCATCCCCTTTGAATCTCCTCCTTCCTCTTCCCCTTGCCTGCTTCGCTCCCGGGGCGCGCTACAGTTGCTTCGAAAAGTTTTAGTGCCACTTTTATGTCCCACACTCAACACGCACGCACACTTGTGCAAATTGAAAGTCAGTCAAAATACATATATAATATATATATATATAGTATATGTACTATATGAAAAGCAACAACACAAACAACACGAAAATGAGCAACGAAAAACGAAAAACGTAAAACTTGAGCAACAACCAAATGAAAAAAGCCAGAATAAAGAATTATGATTTATGACTTTCGCATGTTTTTGTGTGCTCTGCTCTCTGCCTGCCAAGAGGGGGGTCGAAGAGTGTGGCAGGGAGGGGGGGGGGGGGGGGGTCGTTGCTGCTGCTTTTGGGGTGTGAGGTTCAGCTTTGTTGGCAAGCTTTTAAAGCCTTTTGCCTTTGCTTTGAAGTGTGTGTGCACGAGTGTGTGTGTGTGTGTCAGTGTGTGCATGTGTGTTTCTCTGCGTGTGTGTGTGCGTGTGTGTGTGCGCTGCAACTTGTTAAACGAAAATCACTTTTGACATTCGCCTCAAAATGTGTTTTGTATTTTCGCTCTCAACATCAAATTCGCCGCGTCTCATTTTGCCCAAATGCGGCGCATGCGTGCCACAACAAGCTGCCCCCTGCCCCTGCCCCCTGCCCCTCCTCTGCCCTTCTACTGCGTCGCTGGCCTTCGCTTCTGCCTAGAACTGTTGCCTGTTGCGCATACGCCGCGTTGTCCGCAAACAGTTGACAATCGTGGCTTGACTGACACTTCGATATGTTTGCCTATCGATCGATCAATGGATGTGTGTCCGCATCTATCGACTGGCGCCCAGCAGGGCGCCGCCGCCGCCGCCGCCGTCAACTACTTGGCTTTTTTCTCGCATTCGCACTTGGCCTTTTCTTAGCTGCTGTTGTTGTTGGCCATTAACATTCCTAAGCGGGTTTTGTGTTTTTTTTTTTCTATTTTTCAGTAAGTTTTTTGTGCTTTTTTTCCAAAGCCTTGTCAAATGAAGCTATTTGTGGCTTGTGGATTTATTGATTCGCTGGCATTCGTGAGCTGATCTCGAGTGTGTGGCGGCATTGTGTGTGTGTGTGCGCTGCTGCTCGGTCGAATGGAAATGCAAAGATCGCATCAGCTGAGCGATTAAAGCAGTCAAGTGCACGTTTGATTCTAAGGGCGATTGCATACGATTGACTTGCCAGGGTTGCCAGGGTTGCCTAGTCGACAGAGAGAAGTTTAAGGTGGGCTTAGCTATCGATTAATTCAGTGAGGAGTGCAATGTAGTCAACTAAATGAATAAATCAAGAATTAAATAGAAAATGCCTGTTATCGATATGTATCGATAATGTATTTTAAATTTAGTATTTTTTTTGTAGTATTGTTTTGTAATAATTTATCAACTGCTTATTAATTTATTTAATATGACTTAAACAATCGAACGATATATATATTGTAGTATGCGTACATATACTCGATAAAAACATATATTTATTGACTCGAATTTATTGATTGAGAGCTACAGGCTGAACATCGCCAAATTCGGCGATAAATTAATCGATAAGCAATTTACTCATGTGTTATTCAGTAAAACCTGTTGGTACAAGCTATGAATACCATATACAATTTATATATATATATATATATATATATATATATATATAGAAATATATATATTCATGAATACCCCCACAAACCGCAAATAATATGTAATACTTAACAATGAGACACAAATTGCGAAGTGAGTCACAAAAAACGAGTGAAAAAAACCGCAAACTTTCGGGCCAAAAAAAAAAAAAATGAGAAAATTTTATTTTATCTTCCCTGGAAATAAACGCATATATCACACGCATGTTGTATAATACTCATCATGTGTGTGTGTGTGTATGTGTGTGTGTGTGTGTGTCGCATTCATATTCACACTCGCAACTCGCACTAGCACTCGCACTCGCACTCATATTCACATTCATATTCATTATTATTATTATTGTTATTGTTATGATGATAACGAGTGCGACTACACTCGCGTCCATGTGAATGGGGCAGGCGCCACTTGGGCACACTCTCGGTTTATTCACCACACTATTCATGCGATCGGAATCGGAATTGAAATTGAAATTGAAATCGGTATACGGCAGGTAGTAAGTAGACTACACATGCATTTGATATTTCAAATATGTCTTTGTATTTCACATTTTTATCAAACTGTCTGTGCCCCACTGTACTAGTTGTTGTTGTTGTTGTGGTTTGCAGTACGTGCCTTAGCTGCACTCCACATTTCACACGAATCGACGCGAACAAACGTCCAAAACGGGGTAAAAATTAAAAGAGCGAGAGGGAAAATAAGACACAAAACTGTGAATTGCATTTCAAGTGATTTACGATATGTGGGCGTGGTCACACGGGGCAGCAATTTTGCGAAACAAAATCTTTTATAATTGAGTCGGCACACACGATTACTATATATACATTTGTGTGGTACGTTATATGTGAGTGAATGCTCGCTCCGAGGCACAGCTGGTAATCAATCTATGTACGACACGCTACTCTCTCTGACAGGCTGCGAATTGTCGATTTATCGATTGCATTAGCTGTCACGATTGTTATTTATTGTTATCGAAATGTCATTAAGTCGAAAGATTGAAAAAACGTTGCGGCAAACAGTTGAAATGCGGTTTATCTCTAGTTAAGCTATGCTTCAGTGCGATAGTTGTGATATCGATATCACTAGAGATGGAAATTTAATATTTTTTTTTGTACTTTCCAAAAGTCTTTATATCTGTAATATATCTCAAGCTAAGCTCAGCTATCGATAACTGCAATATCGATAACTATCGATAGTATAAAATAAACACTTTTTCTCGCAGTGTACTGACAGAAAGTCTGCATATGCGATGCTCGAATGAACCAACATTAAACAATATCTTAAAACTTTGTAAATATCTGCCGAATTGTTGGCCAACTTATTAAAGCCTGCGTGAGAGTGGGCAAAAAAACAACAAAGAATAAATATGACAGATGGGAGGAAAAGAGAAAGAGAGAGAGAAAAAGCAATCATTGGCAGCTCACATAAAAACTTTGTTAGTTTTGTCTTCCTTTTCTTGTCTCTCTTCTCTTTTCTTTTTTGCACTTTAGCCAAAACGAATTTCAGGCAAAATGCGATGAGAGGGGTAGGCGGGTAGAGGGTTGGAGAGGTAAGGGGTTGCCCTATTGGCTCATAAAAATAACTTCCATTGTGAGAGTGACTTGATACTGTTGTTATTGTTGTTGTTGTTGTTGCTGCCTCTCTCACTCAGCTGGCTTAATTAAAAGCATTCGCCCAAGCCAAACAATCGCAAGACTGTCGCCCCCCTCTCAAGACCCCCGCCACTGTCCTGCAGGGCAGCGCACGAGCCAAAGGCAATCAGTGGAGACAGAGACGTGCATGGGCAAAGTATCTCTTAGATACAAAATTGCCACATTAATGGACAATCAACCATCCCAACCCACCCCCAACCCCCTTGGCCCCACCCCTTCCGTCAGTCAGCTATTTTCTAATTAAGTGTCATTGATTCGGCGTCGACGGCGTCGTCGTCCTCGTCTATCGTCCCAGCGTGTGGGCGTGGCCAGCTTGGGCAGAAAGCTTTGAAAATTTACACTTTAATTAAGCATTTCGATAATGTATCTGTCTATGATTAGCTGCAGTCTGCGGGGCAGCAGCAGCAGCTGATAAGGGATGTGTATGCAGGGGTGTAGACGCGAGGGGGGTTGCTATGCTATGACGCGTGGCTGCGTGGCTTGTCAGTGTGATAAAAATTGCCTATTAACATAAAAGTTTACGCAGAGACAGAGTTGGCAAAACAGCAAGAGAGAGAGAGAGAGAGAGAGAGGAAGGGGGGATGGACGCACGCGCAACCCCTGCCCCTGCAGGGGCTGCAGTCAAAGCTGGAGCTCCAAAATGGGCCGCGTGGCTCATTCAATTAATTTATTATTCACTTAAGAGCGCACGCCGGGTGGCAGGAGAACTGTCAGGGATGGGAGGGGGGCGGAGGCAGGGGGGGGGTCAGTGCTTAGCATGCACATCTACAGGGCCCATAAAAATGTTATAAAAATTAAACGCGCACAAAAACTCCGCAAGAATTTCGCACATTCAACGCGGACCGCCTGCGGGTCTCGTCGTCGTCGTCGTTGGCCGCGCCCTGTGCCTGCCCTGCCCCCTCTGCCTACGCCGCCACTGTCCATGTCAATGCAGCATGGTGTTGTTGTGCCAAAAATGTCCTGTTTCGGGGAGGAAGGAGTGTGTGTGGGGGGAGAATGGCAAATGAAATGCGAACAGGGAGGGAGGCAACTGGAATGGGAAATGGAAAATGGGAAATGGAAATGAAGTTTCACTAACTTATGGCGAACGCGTGGCACACAAACTTTACAGTTATAAACATTTCTGTGCACGTTTTGTGCGTTAAATTTAGGAAGCGAAGAAACTGAAAACTTGGAACTTGGCACTCGAGGATGAAAGAAAAGAGAATATGAAACGAGTGAAACGAGCAAAACGAATGAAATGGCAAATTTATGGAAATATGCCTAAATGAGCGAAGCAGGCCAAAGTGGGCATTACTAATGGGGAAAGGGGAAGGGGGAAGGAATACTGCAAAGTGGGGAACTGCTAAATAGATTATACTGTTTATCGATAGTGTCAAATATTTACTCTGCCGGTCCGTCTATCGATAAGCTGCGCTACTTCCAGGAAGCTTACACTACACTATTTTCATTATCTGCGCAAATCAAATCTGGCAACCGATTCGCTTTGATGTTGTTTTTTTGCTAAATTGCAGCAATAATTTATCGAGCCTATCGACAAGAGCAGCAGCAGCAACAACAACAACAAAGCAAATCCCATAATCATGGGCAAATATTTATCGATAAATTACACCACGAAATGCAAGGGAAATGCGATGTGTCATGCGATGCGTTGTTGGGCAACGCTTGTGGAATGTGTCAACGCACACGCACACACGCCTATCTGGTACTTAGTATCTATACATGTGTAGCTAGTAATATGTAGTATTATATATATGTACCTGCATTTCTGTACACAGCGAGAATGAATCGTGTTCGCATCACGAGTGATTCGCAAAAAAACCTGCACAAGTATCTTTTCTTTAATTAAATTTTGAATTCCAGATAAGATACGCGAAATCCCCTTGACATTGCTGCAAGGGAAGCCCACGAGTGAGGGGAGGGGGGGAAACCAAACGAGAACCTTGTACCAAACGTAGCCTAGACAAGCTGACTAGGCAGTTTCCATCAAACTGTCTGTATGAACATCTAGATCTCAGACACTATAAGAGCTAGAGGCACGAAATTCCGTTTCGACACTCGTGATCTTTAGTCGTTGCTACTAGTCACCACTTTATTTCGCACAGTGTATCTGCAGTTATCTGTTTGGCCACTTAATCGCTGGCCATATCTCTCTATATGTGTGTTATACATGAGTTCTGTTTGTATTCATGCGTATCTGCCTGGACATTTAACGCAACCAACCACCCCGACCCCCACCCCCACTTGACTAGCGCTCAACACGCACCTGCCACATAAAATGACTAATCAGATAAGCTCGCTCTCAGCTGCAGTGCGTGTGTGTGCGTGTGTGTGTGGTGTGTGCCTTTGCAAGGACGTTCACAATCAAAACTTTCATTACACTCTGTTTTATCTCAAGCTTATCAGTTGTGTTGTTGCTGTTGCTGCCGCTGCCTTGTCTTGTGTCAAAGATGCCTTATCTGGCAACATGAAACGCACAACTTATAAAATACTAAATGCTTATCTAGTGCAAGTTCTTGCTGTTGTTGTTGCCCGAGGGAAATCTAATTAATTTCAAAGTTAATACATGTGTGACATCAATGCGATTTATGTTGATTACCGCGAGTAACCAAGTGCCAACGGCCAAGTGAAAAAAGAGGCAAGAGCCAAGAGCCAAAACTGCCGTCATTGACATTATCAGTTTGGCCTGCAATGTGGCGCGCTTATTTATTGCCTCTGTGTGTGTGTGTGTGCGGTGTGTGTGGTGTGTGTGTTGGCACTGTGGAATGTTATCAAGTGCTGCAGCACTTGCCTAACTCGCTGGCTTTACCAAAGACATTTAGTACACTTTTCACACCTCGTTTTATGTGACATTTGCCTTGCAGATACATTTGTATCTTTTGTGTCTCTCTCGCGTATCTTTCGTATCTCTATTGCCTTTTATATGGCAGATGTTGCTGTCATTGCCATGCGACAGCTGTCAGCGGCTCACTCAGCAGCATCATCGTCATTTCCATGCTCATTATCATGTTAATGATGATGATCACGATGATGATGATGATCAACGGAGGCGCGCACACATTCAACATGATTTTTATGAAGGAATTCGCATTAAAATTGTTTATTGTGTTTATTTATTGCAAACGAGCATCAAGAAACGGCCAAAATGGAAATAATAATACACACACACACCACACACACAGACACACACACACACACACGGCAATCTAATGGAAACTTGTTGTGTTGGTGTGACGCTTTACAAGCGTCGTCGCCGCCGTCGCAGCTGCTGCTTGCCACTTGCCACGCTGCCAGCTGCCAGTCCCACATAGTATATAGAGACAGAGACAGAGAGGGAGAGAGAGAGAGAGAGAGAGAGTTCTACATATAGTACACAGAGATTTTGAAAATGTTCTAGGAAATGTTCAGGCAAAGCGAATCGTGAAACGTGGCAAGCGGCAGTTTTTTCTTTTTTTTGGTTAAGTAAACACAGAGTGGCAAATGGCAAATGGCAAACGGCGAACGTCGAATGGAAAAATGAAAAGTTGGAAAATGTTAGAATGACTTTTGTTTATGCAGCACACGCGTCTTGCAACAGATATCCGACAACAGGGCTGCACCCCTTACACCCGCTCTAGATACACTCGTATGACTTGCGTCGAATCGTTTCGTTTCAGCTTGAAATTCAGCCAAGTGGAAGCTGGAAATAATTTCTGCATAAAATCTCGATTAGTCGGGATACTTTGTATGTAATTGTGGCATTTCTTCCAATGGAATGCACACTTGTTGTGGCTCAACTTCCAGTGAAATGTAATGAAGACGAAGGCAGAAGTTGTTCACAAAGACAGCAGCTAGCGCAGGTTTAGTGGCTGCAGGGACTATCGATAGTTTCGATAGTTATTTAACTAGGAGTAGTGTATCATTGACAGCATATCTTAAACCGATAGTTTCGATATTTATCGAATATTTAGCACTATCGATACATGTCAAATCTTGTTAAGCAAGCTCTTTGAACAGTGTAGGTTCCCCTGGCCGCCTGCTCAGCTGTGAAGCAATGTGTCCGCTTCATCAATCTCACCCTCTCTCTCTCTCTCTCTGCCCGCCCCTCCCCTGCCAAGGCCACTTCTGACCGCTCATTTCCCAGCTGAGCTCAGGCTCATCATTTTAATCACTTTGCAGAAGTGCAAAAACCGCTACCTGCGCTGGGCGTGGACACTCGCATTACTCAGGGGAAACGCACGAAAAAGAAAAATACAAAATTTTGAAAATTTATGCGACAAGGCGCGCCAAAAAAACAAAGCAGAAAGAAAAGAGGGGGGTGGGGGTGGGGTCAGTGGAGTGGGGGAAATGACTGTGAAAATATCAATTAGTGTGCTCCAAATGTGTCCCGAATGTCGTTGCTAGGCGTGCGTGCGTGTGTGTGTGCGTGTGTGTGTGAATGACAGCTGTATGTTAACTGCAGTTAGACACGCCTACAACAGCACACATAACAAATGGCAGCCCACACACTCACACACACACACGTTCGCAGACTTGTACGCAGCACTGTGGAGCGACTTAGCTCATGTCCTTGACACATATCCTTGCCAGTTGCTTGGCACGCACCACATACACACTGAATCTGTGTGCCAGTGTGTGTGCGTGTGTGTGTGTGTGTGTGCTGGCCAACGCCTTGTCGGGCTTCCGTTTGCAGCTTGGCCCTAATCCATTTGAACTTTTACGTTTTTCGCTGATGTCCTCGCTGCCAACTCTCTGCCAAGGATAATAAAAAAAAGGAAATTCTCCCACTTTTGTGGCTTCTCATCTCTCTATGTATGTGTGGTAATATAATCCTAATGGAATTTACACTGGAAATTTACAACCACAGCGAGCAGCGCGTGCAACGTGGCCTTTTGTCATGCGAGGCGATTTGCTAGGGAATTTATTTTGTTTTCTTAAGTTGAAATTGAATTGAATCGAAATGGAGGAAAAACCAAGACAAGCTGAGAGAAATTGAACAGCAATTGAATGGCGGCGTATGCACTAAAGTTAAAGTTAAGCCGGATTGAAATAATTTATACTCAAATTAAAATTGACGTTGAATTTGAAAATGCTATGTGACTAAGCTGAGTCATTCGCAGTTTTAAGCTCAATTGAATACCGAATTGAACTGCAATTCAGTTTAACTTAAGCCATGAATCATAGTCAAACTTTGAATACAAAAACTGTACATCGAATTCAAGTTGAAACATGTAAAAAAAATCAGAATTTCCATCTAAAGTTGAGTCACAAAAAAGCAAATCAAAATTGAACACGCGTCTTGATAACGCATGAATTGTGAATGTTATTCACAATAGTTCATGCCACAATTCAGCACATAATGTTGGCAGAGAAAGACGTCTTTATGTGCCATAAATATATCTGGAAATTGATATTGAAACAATGTTGCAAGAGATCCCAAAAAAAAAACATAAATGATCCCAAAAAAAAAACATAAATGAAAACTAAAATTTTTGAAAAATTTACTTAAACATTTAATTAAAAATTCCGCCCGGAAACCCGTTGTTGTTGCTGTAGTTGCCGCGACTGCTTGGGGCTGTTTCGCTTGGGCTACTCAGACGAGGCCCCGATGGATGCAAAAGATTCAATGATGGAGGCAAAACTTGAGAACAGACGTTTCGCTGTTTTTCTCTCAGTTTTTCGTTTTTCATTTTTCGTTTTTCTTTTCTGGCTGAAGGTCAAGTGCATTAAGGCGAAACGGAAATGAAAATGTTAAATAGATATATAAAAATAGTTGAAAAACGAAAACGAAGCGAGGAGAATGAAAAACGAAAATCCAAACGAAAGCGAGCGCCACAAAGACGACGCGACCATTTCAATATTTCAGCGATTTATGGCCAGGGGCAAGCAAAAAGCGGGCACCCAGGGGGAGTGAAAGGGAGGGGGGGGTGGCTGTTGGACAGATATAGCTATAGATATACACGAAGCGTGCGTGAGCGTAGTAAATTTTATTTTATTTGATTTGATTTTGAGAGCGCATGAGAAGCGGTTGGAAAAGGAAAAGCTGCAAACGATGCCGGGCGCATATCGTTTATCGCTATCCTTGAGCCTGGCAGTGCGAGAGAGACAGCGAGAGAAAGAAGGAGAGAGAGAGTGGCACTTAATTGTGCGTGTCAGGCAGCCACTACATGGACACGGACATGGACACGCAGGCGAAGGCGACGACGGCGACGGGATGGCACCCACACACGAATCCATTTGCTGTGTTGGGTGTGTTTACCCAGCGAAGGACTCGAGATTCGAGGGGACTGTAGAGGGGCGAAGGAGGGGGGAGGGATTGTAAATGGAGACCAAAGACGGAGACGAAGCGTCGTTAATAAAAGCGGAAATGCTGGCGCCGACATTATCATTTCCCAGCTTGGTGTGCGCCAACCCCCGTGTCTGTGTGTGGGCGCAATTATGATAATTGAGCGAGTGAGCAGCGGCAGCAGCAGCAGCAGAGAGGTGGGCGGAAGGTGGGAAGAGAGAGGTGGAGCTGGCGAGGGAGACTGCTGCCAGCTGCAAAAATTGTCAGACAGGTTAAATTGCGCGTAACTCGCGCTGCGCAGCGCAGCGTAGATTTTTGGTCTTTAAGCGCGTTTTTTGATTGATTTGACGCCATTTTGGCACACACACACACGGACGCGCACACACGCACAGGCCGTACAAGGACAAGTCACGGCGCCGGCCTGTCTGCCGTACCCCACTCTGTGGCCCCACTCTGTTGCATGCCACACCTTGTGACGCGGCCAGTGAAATTGATTGCGTGCTGCAAATAAGCTGCCTTTGATTGATTCTCGTTCTTGCCGCCACGACACACCATGCGACGCGGCGGGCCTACGCGACGTATGCGCAATATTTTTCATTTCGCCTTTGCGGCCAGGAAGCTGCATGGACTGAGAAATTGGCTAACTAAATTTAGCCACAGCCATTTGCCAGTCGCCGCTGTTTACATTACGCGCTGGCCCAAATGGGCCAACGGGGCGTATGGGTAACGGGCTAACGGGGCAACGGGGCAACGGGGCAACGGGGCAACAGGGCAAACGGGCAATGGCCCGACGTGTAAACAGCAACAGCAGCAGCAACAGCACCGGCCGCAGCATATCTTGAATTGAATTGAATTATGAATTACGAACGCCAGGCAATGAATTGAATGCCATGGTGTTGATTTATTCAATTACATTGAAATTGGCTAATTGAATTTCAAATTTGACAAACAAAAATATTGAAGAAAATACAAATGAAATCAAATGCAAAATATATAAAGAAAAACAAAAACTATCGAAGAAAATTGAACTTGAAATTGAATTCAATTGAAATATGGAAAAGTTTTAAAAAAAAAACTAAGCCAAACAAAATAGTGGAAAATTAAATTGAATATGAAATTGAAATTGAAAGAAATTGAATTTAACTGCACTTAATAAATTGGAAAAATACAGAAACTAAATTAAAAAGAAATAATAAAATAAAAAAAAAAATTAATTAAAAAAATAAAAATTAAAATTAAAAATAAATAAACTGCACTTAATAAATGGAGAAAAATAAAGAAACTAAATTAAAATTAAAAAAAAAAAAAAAAAAATATAAAAAAATAAAAAAAATAATAAATAAAAAAATAAAAATTAAAATTAAAAATAAATAAAAATAAATAAACTGCACTTAATAAATTGAGAAAAATAAAGAAACTAAATTAAAATTAAAAAAATAAAATAAAAATCAAAAAAATAAATAAAAAAATAATAAAAAAAAAATAGTAAATAAAAAAATAAAAATTAAAATTAAAATTAAAAATAAATAAAAACCTATGCATTATTTTAAATTACTGAAATTAAAATTGAAACAGATAAAACTAAAACTAAAATTGAATTAAAAAAAAAAAAAAATCTTATAAAAAAATGCAAAATTAAATAGAATATTCTTATTATAAAAATGAAAATTTAAATAGTTGGAACTAAAATTGAAATTGAATTCAAAACTGATGGAAGCAAAGTCTTAAATTATAAATTTCCATATGTCTTTATTGACATCTATTCTCGGGTTTACGACAGGCAGCGGCACCTGCTGACTATACCATTTTGTTGACTACCTAATGAGCTGCACT
This sequence comes from Zaprionus ghesquierei, assembly GCA_018904095.1. Lineage (NCBI taxonomy): Eukaryota > Metazoa > Arthropoda > Insecta > Diptera > Drosophilidae > Zaprionus > Zaprionus ghesquierei. Next base: position 18,964,894 of record JAEIGP010000394.1, on the reverse strand, counting down.
TTCATCTTTATGGCATTCGATTATTCCATTCAATCTTTGCACTTTGACTTACCATAAAACGCAGCAATGTTTGGCTGTAACGAGAGAGAGAAAGAGAGAGAGAAACTATTAGCAATGGCACAATTAGTTGACTTAACCGACTTAGCTTGACTAAATGTGGCATAGATTTATGTGCGCGTATTCATCGTATTCATTGTATTCATTGTACTATTCATCGCATTCACTGCGTGCTCAATTGTAATCGCTGCTATGCTAAGCTCTGCGAGGCTGTGCGTACCGCAGCCCATCAATAATTGCAGCTTATAGCCATCCATTATGTGCCACACATACACACCCCCATTGTCGCCGCCCCCGCCCCTGCACCTGCCCCTGGCCCTGGCCCTGGCCATCTGCCACCCCCTCTACTATGCATATATTTCGGTTATTTACTGTGTGTAAGACGATTGATGATTATTGATTAAGCGACTGTCCTCAGCCCCCCCGTGCGCCTCTGCGCCTCTACGCCTCTGACACCTCGCAGCGTTAGCTCAAATTGGCGGACGACCGGCGCGCATGATTCATCGCGAAAACACACACACACATACAGAAAACAGAAAACAGCAAAAGCATAAAAAAGGCAGAAGACAAGACGTGAAAAATATACAAAATGTACACAGAAAACGAAGAACGAAAAAAACAAAAAAAAAACCAAAAAAAAAAAAAAAACGACAGAGACGCTAAAAACAAACGCGCGTAGGTAGCGCCAATTTTTAAGGCAAACACAAACAGAAACCCCAAACAGTTCAACTTGAGTTGGGGTGGGGTAGGGAAGGGGAAGGGGGTGCTGTGCTGGAGCAGGGGACACGCTAGTCTCTCTCTCTCTCTCTCTCTTTACTCCCCCCTTTGGCCTGTCCATTAATTTGGCTTAAATCTTGAAAGCCAAAGACGACAAAGACCAAAAACCAAAACGAAAGACGTTTTGTTTATTTGGTTTTTCGTATGTACATGTGTGTGCGTGTGTGTGTGCGTGTGTGTGGCCAGTCACTGTGTATGCTTTAGCATACGGATTTTTTGGGTATACGAAACGCAAAGTTGTTAAACTAACAAATCGAAAGAGCTACCTAATTTGCAACGATTGTGAGGATTTGCTGCCTTACAAATTGCATCGTGGCATTAATTCTGTTTGAAATGCCAAAAGGCGTTAAGCGGAAAGCCAGAAGCACATATGTACACACACACACACACACAGAATACACAGCGAGAATGCGGAGCGACAGAGAAGTTTGGTTATTTTGTGCGAATTTTCGCAAAATTGTGCATTGAGTTGTGCAAAAGCTCAATTAGCTGCAATTAACGGTGATTCTGCTCTGCCCATTTAGAGAGTCGCTAAAAAGAGAGAGAGCCTAAAAGAGAGAGAGAGAGAGAGATAGAGAGAGAAGGGCTCACTTGAAAGTTGTTATGAGTTATTCAAATTGCAGCTGACTGAGGTTAAATGAAAAAGTACTTGAAACTGGCTCAACTTAAATTTTAAAGGGAATTCTTTAATGCAATAAATATTTTTAAAAACTTGCCTTAATTTTAAAAAATTTTATTATATTTTATTGTATGCTATTAGCATCTGATTCTGTGCTTCTATTACTTTGCACAGCGCTCTGTGCTTGTCACTTTGTTTGCCATCTAATTGAAGATGTTAATTATATTCCCCCTAAAATGTTGGCTGTAAATGAATCTGCAAATATTGAAAAAAAATGAACGGAAGTTCTTGGGAAAATTCCCAAGAAAAAAAGCAGACACTTTTAACAGACTTGCGAGTTTTTTATATTGTTGAAATTGTATTATAGCCCAACAGCTTTAAATTGAAACCGAAAAGCCTTCTATGTGTATGTGTTGGTTGTATAAGTCTTGCGCGGAATTAAACCCCTAATGAAATGCAAACTGCTTTGCAGGCCATCGTCTAATGAATTTTAGCTTGTTGTTGCTGCTTTTTTTTTACCTTTTTGCCAATAAAACAAAAATGGCAAATTGTTCAACGTGTTGCTAATCATTTTTTTGTTTTTTTTTTTTATGTGCATCTCTCTGTATGCATATGTAGCGCGGCGAGAGATAAATGTACGTAGTTGTGTTTTACGAGTCTCATTAGCAGTTATAAGATTTATAATACGAGTATTGTAAGTGTCTGGCCGAGCGAAGTATTTGTCTCTTTTGTTGGCTTATTTGTTTTGTTTGTTAACCCATTGGCACAAGATGGCAGCCAGAAAGGTAGAGAGGCAGACAGACAGGCAGGCGGCAGGCAGGCAGACGGACAGACAGGCAGGCGGACAGAGCCAGCCTTAGCCTTGCCTGATCGATAGAAGGAGAGAGAGAGAGAGGGGGTTTCCGCCGATAAACCTTTGTTCGATCTATGCTTGATCAATGATCTGTGTGTCATGTGTGACAACTCGTTAGTCAATTCAATTATTGTCGCTGCGATCGCTTGTGATCACTGATCACTTGAGGCAGCACAGAAAGATCTGAACGCGCAAAGCAATCAGAGATACTGTCGATCGCTCTGATCGCTCTGAAATCTGTGACAGTGCTCTGCTTAATTTGATAATGAGATACTAAACAGAGATAATCACTTTGCACATATTCTTGTGATCACTAGTGACCACTAGCTAGTTCGATGTGTTTCTCCGACTGATCGCGTCGCGTTGAAGTTGTGGCAATGCGTGGGAGCAGCTGATCAATTGGGGTTGCCAAAGTGATGGATGTGAGCTCTGATTGTTCAATAGAACAGTCAGACTTTTGTTTGTACAACTGATCTACCTAGACGAGGTATCTCTCTCTCTCACTAGATAGTCTAGCCAGCTATTGTTAGACTGCGCTGGCTGTGAGCAGTCGAACAGTCGAACAGTCGAACAGTTGATCAGTTGTGGGTTGTGTGTAGATTGTTGATCAATTAGCGCATATCGCATGGCCTTCATCTCGCCAAGTGGCGTCCGAGTCCGTAGTTCCAGAATGCGAGTTGCCACTTTGCATAGATCGCAACAACAACAACAACAACAACAACTAGTTAGAGATGTGAAACAGAAATAGATGCCAATTTGAATAATGAAGATGAAGCAACCTCTTAACGGTCATTCTTTGCAATTAACAAACGACAGCTGCTCCACAAACTGCAGACGCGAAAGAGCAAAAGGCACACTGCGACAACGAGAGAGAGAGAGAGAGAGGAGGAGGAGCGCGAAATAAACATTTAATTTTAGGTATAAAGCGACAACAACAACAACAACAAAACGAGGCAGCAATTAAACGCACAACGAAGCACATTAAAAATTATTTAATTAAGTGATTTTAATTTCTGTTCTACTACTTTTTCTCTTTTTCTTTTCTTTTCGTTGATGTTGATTGTCTAATTTCATTAATCGAGCGCCTTCTGCGCACACTGCGTAAGGCAGACCCCCCACCCCCCGAAGGGGTGGCGGGGCGAAGTGGGGAAGTGGGGGCTAAGAGGTTGTGGCCAATCAAGCGCTTGACGTAAATTGATTGGCACCGCGCCAGGAAAAAAATTGGGTCCAATGTGAATCGCTTGGATCATTATTAGATCGTTAGATCGCAAGCTTCACCAAACAGTTTGTCAATTAGAATAAAGAATTTAACCTTTTGCGGAGAGGGATTGTGGGTGGGAAACCCCTGCATACCCTAGGCAATGCCCCAAGCCGAAGCTATAGCCGAAACTTAGCCGAAGCTGAACAACGATCGCAACGATCGCGTTTGATATGTTTGGATCGCAACATTGCGTGGGCGTTGCACATAAATCACACTTAGAGGGCGAGTGACGAGTGGCTTGTGGCATGAACCGCTGGCGAAATGAATGAAATGCCGCCATATCTATCTTCTAATTGAATAATAATCGTTTAATTAGAGCAGCCACACACTCGAATTGGACTAAGAACTGAGCGCTACCTTTGAACAGAGCGAGCGACGAGAAAGAGAATACGCATACATACATATGTATTGCGACGGATAAGAGCGTAAATACCCTATAAATATGCTAATGTCATACACTTTTATCAAATTGAATTCAGCAAATATGGGTCAAACGACAATGCGAGCAACCTAACCCAAACCCAGATTTCATGCCAGGTTTCCTTTTGTAACAGTGGCGATCCAATGCATTTCAACGCAGGGTTGCATGTCAGGTTTCTACTAGATCATCTGTTCCCATGCTTTCCAATCCAACTTATGCTATTTATACAGCGAATTCCATGCACTAAGTGTAAAATGTCTTGTTTAATTTGGTAATACTCTACAGATTTGTGCAGCTTTCATCGCATTGTTGCTCGGGCAAATTATAATGCAGGGTATTAAGAATAACCCATCCCGAAGACAGACAAATTGGCAGCTTGATCAGCTTGTGGGATACACAACCACGCAGTGGCGGCCTTATAAAGCGAGTTAGTGGATTAGTCAGTTAGTCTGTCAGGTAATTTAATGACGCTTTTCGGAACATTTCCATACAAATGAGAAGAAACATTCGAAAAAGACAGAGGCGAAATGCTAATGCCCAAAACCAGACGCAAAGACGGGCGGACAGACGGACGAACAGGCAGACAGGCAGACGGACAGATGGAGAGGCGGACAGGCGAGGTATGGCAAGAACTGCGCATCTGCCGTTTAATTTATGACCACTTTGTGAGTGTTGCGTTCTCTTCACTCCTCTCCTTTCCTCTTCTCTCCTCTCCTCGTCTCGTCTCGTTTTTTGCCTTTTTTATTTAAAGCTATACATATAATTTAAAAACAATAAACATAACAAAAGGCGGGGCGTGACAACTGGAATGATGGAAACTGAGAACCCCATGAAACTTTAGATACCGCCAGACCTTAGAGCAAGCTTAGTCTCAGGTCCGGCTCTCTCTCTCTCTCTCTCTCTCTTGTTGGCCCTTGATTACAAGCGGGTCCGTGCGGGGCATCTAATGCTTCCGGTTTAATTAGGCTTAACCCGGTTCGGTTTTGGTCTGCTCTACGCACTCGAAGGCCTGCCACGTCGATAAGATATGACCATAATATCTGCCATACTTGCTTGGCCAAATACTTGTATGCCTGCGTGTACTGTGTTTATCGATTGCCCGACCAAAGTACAGCAGCGCCCATTAAAAAGTCATTACAAAAAAAAACCAGAAAAAAATTAAAATTCAAAAAAAAAAAAAAAAAAACACGTTAAGTACATGGCATAATTGCATATGGACAAAACTGAAAAATAACAACAACAACAACAACAACAACAACAAGCTCGAGTCTTGTCTTGCAACGCCGCACGGGAAGTTCATGCCCAAATCAACACAAAGTCGAGCCTAAGTTTGTGTCGCTGCCCCGTTTTGGATTTCCGCTAAGACATGTCGACGACATGTGCCACACCCCCTCTAACCGCCCCCCCCTGCGGGCTGATCACTTAAAGGGCTTTCGGATTGAGCTGTATTTGCCCATTGATAATGAACAGCAATTATCGTATGGACGCTTTGTTTGCATTTAGCATGCAAACGGCGCCCGAATGCCTAACCAGTCCCAGACCCAGACCCGAACCCGTACCCAGACATAGGCACACACACACACACTGGCAAGCAGGGAGGAGGCATGTGACCAAGAGAGAGAGAAGACAAGATACCATTTGACCGTGACTCAGTTGTGAGTAATTGATAAATATTTGTTGATCTGATGCATTTATTTGTGTCTTGTCTTCCAAGTTTACCTACGTTTCCCTGTACAATTTTTGACTAATGCAGTGTGACGTGACAAGAGCTCAAGACATTTCACAGAAGACCCAAGAGAGCGCGTAACTCTCAGCTGAGTAAGCGGCTCCAGGAAAACAAACTGAGTTCCTAAGTTTGCATTGTTGAATTAGTTCCGGGGTTTTTCTTCTTTTTTTTTTTTAGCAAGAAATCGATTCAATTGACTGCAGCTGCTTGTTATCGATAACTGATAACAATTTTTATTGAATTCAAGGAATTAATAGGCTTACAACTATGCATAAGGCTTGCAATATCTTATTAACATAAGAATTTCTGTTGTGACTCGTGGGTGAAGGGTAAGTAGAAGGAACTGCCTAAACCAGCTGAGAATTATAAACCAAATTCTATAGGGTGTTGCTTGGCCATGCTATGAAGGGTGTCAGGCTAGTCTACTTAGTAGTGACAACTGCCTAAACCAGTTGGGAATTATAAACCAAATTCGATAAGGGGTTGCTTGGCCATGCTATGAAGGGTGTCAGGCTAGTCTACTTAGTAGTGGCAACTGCCTAAACCAGTTGAGAATTATAAACGAAATTCGATAGGGTGTCGCTTGGCCATGTTATCATGCCACAGCCATCTCTCTCTCTCTCTCTCCCCACAACTAATATAATAACTTGTTATATCTGTGTATATGCATATCTGCTGGCCAGAAAACTCTGTTGATATATGCGCGCCATCAATTTCGGGCGCTACAATTTAAATCACAATTTATCTTCGCACTTTATACCACCTGCCACTAGGAATTTAGTTAATAAGAAAAGCAGCGAACGAGAGAAACAAACAATAAAATGACATGCGAAATATGTAAATGGATAACAATAAATTTGGTTAAGTGCGTGTTTTACATTTTCCAAAAGGAAATCTCGAACCGAGGCGAACTGAGTCGCAAGATGAAAGAGATCTGCAGATCTCTAGATCTGTATATATTATTATATTATATGATAGATACCGCTTTGGGCTCTCAAAATCTCTTGGCACACTTTGCGCATAAATTTCCAACGCTTTGGGTGTTCGTATCAAAGAGAAGATATATATATACATGTCTACATATACATCTCTATTCGATAAATGGGTGGGTGGTAAATGGCTAAATTATAGAATGAGGGGGGTCAGGTTCGTTTCACATGCGGTTTTCGGGTTCGTGGCGGCGGCATTCGACGCTTTGTTGCACAAATCACACAAATCAGCTCGTCATTATTACAGTAATTGATTGATTGATTAACTATCGCACCGCTGTAATTGAAAATTGACCGCCGGGCACATGCTCGCTCGATCACTCGCTCGATCACTTGCTCGATCGCTCGATCAATTGGGAGGGAAGGGGGCTTGGTCACGGGCAAATTGTGGGCGTGGCACTGCACTGACTTTGTTGCTCAATGTCGACGCTTTTCAGTTGCAAATGAATGCGGACAACAGCAACAACAACAACGACGACGACACCCACACACGGCAACAAAACGATCCACAGCCGATCCAGCCAGAGGCGGCGTTAAAGGGGGGGAAGGGGGTTTCAAAAACAGCGACAAACAAAAGAAAATAATTTGCAAATGCAAAGCAAACATTTAACAAATAAAAAAGTATATACAAGTGAAAGAGAGAGGCAGAGGGAGAGAGGCAGATGGCGTCAAGGGGGTGTTCTGCTAGGACAAGTGAAATAAAACAATGTGGTAAAAAAAAAAACACAAATGAAAAGCACTTGACAAGGCGAACAATGGCAAAGCAATCATAAAACAACAACAAACTCGTATGCAAAACATACATATAAAAAACGAAGAGGAAGAGCGAGAGAGAGAGAGAGAGAGAGGGAGGGAGACAGAGAGTGGGAACATAAGTAGAACAGAACTGTAAACACATGAGCTGCATACCAAATCCGAACGAAGCTATGGGGGTGTGTGTGTGTGTGGGGGCTAAGCCGTGCAGATATGTAATCTCTCTCAAATCGAATCCCCCCCCCCCCCGCGCAGCTCCACTGGCTTATCGCAAGGCAAAGATTTACAGCTTTTATTATGGCAAATTTCGAAATGTCTTGTGGAAACATTTGCAAATCATAAAACATGTTAGGGCAAGGCATATAAATAGTAGCATATATAGCATTGAAAATGCCACTCGGCCTGCATAACAATTGCGAGCTGTGCGAATACTTTAGTAACTCAATGTTATGTGTCGGCAACTGACTAACGTAACTCAGAGATGCGTCGCTCGAATTGCATCAAATTTGGCAATTAGCAAGCTAATGAGAAGTTAGTATGATATGACAGGAAAAGCAACTAACTTTTATGATATGATGGGAAAGCGATAAAATATGAACTTATTCTCGCTGCTTCATAGCTCAAGGCCTCACTGTATTAGCCCATATTAAAAAGAGGCCCCTAATCCAATATTTCAGTAGAACATAGGGCGACGGTTTGCTTTGAAGCCGCCTGTTTGGTATGCAGAGTGTGTGACACAGACCCGCCATAATTATGATACCAAAATATTTCAGTGCCTGTGTGTGTGTGTGTGTGTTTTATGATATTTTAATTTATTTCGAGTTTGTTTTTTAATAAATTGCTTATTGTTTTAAATGAGTTTTGTTTGCTAATTAGCATGAACAAAATATGTTAATAACAAAATAAATAAATTGAAATTGAAAAAAAAAAGAAAAAAAATATGAAAAAATATAAATAAACAGCAATACGGAAAGACAAACGAAAAGTGGAAGAGAAGAAAGGAAAAAAATAGTTATGTAGATAGATAGATAATGTTTGAGTGTGTGTGTGTGTGTGTGTGCTGAAGAGAAACTAGTTTCTAAACTAATGAATGGCCAACTGGCACGTCAGTGTGCGTGAATGGGAAGTTGCAAACACACAGCAGACACACACACACTCGCACTCCATACACACCCATAGAATATGGCCAAATGAAATGCCAATGAACCAAAGAGGCCAAAGCGCGGAGCTGGATTTTTATTTGTTTTGAATAATTTATGAATGTTTGCGGCCCAATCAGTTTAGCACTGCCAGCACTGTGGCCTGTGGCCAACAAAAGCCAAAAAGCCAGGCTAAAGCTTTGCTAGCCCCCCACCAAAAAAAAAAAAGAAATGCCCCGCAACTTATGGCCAATCAATGAGCCAATTTGAAAGTCGCCAAAGCTCGCCAAAATCACGAATATCGCAATTCGCAACTGGCGAGCGCAAAGAATCGCAGAACAAGCCACCCACACACGCACACACACACTCACCTATACCCCTCTCTCTTACTCACTCTCTCTTCGTCTCTGCTTGCAGCCAATTCGGTCAACGTGTCAGGCGACAAAGAAGTCTGCGAGGCTTTTGCTGCTGCCTCGTAAATGTGACAAATAGAAAAAGTTTTAGCGCATTTTTTCCAACTCAACTTAAAACACATATTGCGACTAAGATATTAGCTCCCACTCGCACACACACACACACTCGCACACACATGGATGCACACCCACACGACAAAACGTAAAAGTAACAAAGTGTAACGAAGTTATAAATCCAAAAGTTTGACGCCCACGTCAAGGCCGCAGCTAATTTGCATATCTCGAACACTCACACACTCACACACACACTCACACACTACTCGTATGTATTCATTTACAACACTCACACACACACACACACACTTACATGGACTGGGCAGGGGGTGTTAGATTCTACTCGACTTGGAATTTTTGGCAGAATGTGTCACGCCGCTGCGGTTGAATACGTTGTGAATACATGAGTGTTTGTTATGAGTACTCAGTGTAATTATAAAACAAAATAATCAATATTTAAACAAGTGAGCTAAGTTTCAATATAAAAAAATTATAAACATTTTTTATAATATTTTTTTTATATTTTTAAAATTAAAGTTTATTTTTACCCATTTTTTTCTTGTTTTTTTTTTGGTAGAATTGTTAAAGAATTTCGTAAAGCTATTTCGTAGAGCTATCGTCTGTAATTGCTTGAACTTGAACTCTACTCGAAAAAGAACCCCCCATTCCCTTCTTCCCTCTTCCCGCTCCCTTTCTCCTCACAGTCGTCTTTGCCTTGTGGCCTTAGTTGATTTCTTTGTTTTGTGTGTGTTTTCGGGTTTCAGGTGCAAAGTTCCCCGGATAAGAGTGCGCGTATCTATGTAGTACATGCACGGCTAACGAATGTGTATGTATCTACATGCTATATACATTAGCTGACTATATAGCCATGCATATATCCGGGGCAAGTACATGTAGCATGTGCGTGTGTAACTAAATACAATGCAAATTTCATTCCTGTTCGCGTTGTTGTTGCTTCTGTAATTTAGTCGAAAAACACAGAAAAAAAGGCATTGAAATACATTATCACACACACACACACACAGAGAGAGGGAGACAGTAAGAGAGGGAGACAGACACACGCACATGCAAATAATACACCCCCGTGACGCCGCCGCCGCTGCCTCTGTCTCTGCTGCAGCGGCATAATTAATTAGTTGCCAGCAGCGCAAGGGAGAGGGGTATGAGATAGGAGTAAAACAGAGGGGACTCCCTCCCGCTCTGCTCTCTCCCTTTCTCCTTCTGCCTCTCCCCATCTCTTTCGTCTTGCAGCCAAGTCGCGTTTGTGCTAATGAGCCCATATTGTGCGAAAAAAAAGAAACCGAAACTGAAAACAAACACAGCGCAAAAAGCTGTTAACAAACACTGGTCAGAACCAGTAAGGGAGGGGAGGGGGAGGGGGGAGGTGCGCTTTAAGGGTCCGGGTGCGGGTGCGGGTGCGTCGAAGGAAGCAGCAAACGTTGAGCGCTATTAAAATGGATTCCCGCCGGACTTCCTGGGCATATTATATTACCAGCTGCTCCGCTGATGGACATGACCCAAAAAGGCAGCGACAGAGTGAAGACACTGAGTGAGAGAGAGGGAAGAGAGGTGTGCGGGCAGTGTGACCCATAAAAGAGACAATGTGCAGCAGCGAAAGTGATGGCACAGGCGACAGGCGACAGGAGACAAAGCGAAAGACAGCGAAAGCAAACCAAGCAAAACGTGGCAAGTTGCGCTTCTTTTTTCTCATTTTTTTTTTGTTTTTGTGGAAGCCAAACCTTGGGCCGCGCCCTTACACACACACACACACACACACACAGAGAGACAGTGGCACACGCACAGTGGAACAGTGGCAGCACTGCATTAATATGATTAGCAGGACAACAGCGCAGCTAATGCCATTTCCTGGACACGGACTCCGTCTCTGAGTCGAACTCGGACACGGGAAGGTCATTGGGCGATGTCCCGATCGCCTGCTTGCCGGCCATATGGCACCACCAGCACCAGCAGCAGCAGCAGCAGCAGCACCGCCGTCGCCACCAACGCCGCACAAATTGCTGGTGCAACCCACGTGCATGTGCCAGATACAAGATACAATATACAAGATACATTATAAAAGATACTCGCTTACTTTGGGAGTTGAGCAAGTGTCATGTGAATTTTGTGCACTCGCGTAGGCAGCGTCGCTGCGGAAGTGCAGCTGACGCGAGCAGCGACAGAGGCAGACAACGGCGACGGCGACGGCGACGGCGACGGCAACGCCAACGCGCGGCGACGTCAATGAAATGAAATCAAGCAAAAGTCAAGCAGCGCTTTTGACGGGGTCGAGCGCAGCTTTAAGATGTGATGTGATTATTGTGATAGTGCAGGCAATTATGTAAATGTGGTCACTCTCCTAACAAGCTAAAGACATGCCAAATGTAATTTGGGTAATCTGGTCACCCTGATCAGAAGGAGAAAACTTAGAGTAAAAGTTACTCTTAGCTTACTTTGATTGTTGACAAACTGTCAAGACATTTCTGCTGTGTATGGTCACTCTAAAAGTGTTGTACTGTTATTATAAGTCAAAGTACGGTCACTCTAACAATTTTTAATAATTGTAAAGCAGTCAATCTACTCTATTTTCATACCGTGTGTAGCGAAAGTAATGTCAAATTTATAGCATGGCGAGTATGGTAACCCTAAGTCTAAAAAGATGTTGTAACTGCTTTTTAAGTCAAAGTATGGTCACTCTAGCTAACTTTTTATAAGCTGCCCTAGTTCTACTCCCCGTAGCCGGGGTACAAGCTAGTTTGGCATATAGCGTGTATGGTAACCCTAAGACCGAGTCGAAGTATGGTCACTCTAGCTTATTTTTTTTGTAAATTGTAAAGCCAACTTTCCCCCTCCCAGTCAGAGTAGCAACCAATTTGTGATATAGCGTGTATGGTAACCCTTAGGCTATCAGACCGAGTCGAAGTATGGTCACTCTAGCTTTTTTTTGTTTTGAATTGTAAAGCCAACTATCCCCTCCCCCCAATTCTATACTCACTGTGCAGTCAGAGTAGCAACTAATTTGTGATATCGCGTGTATGGTAACCCTTAGGCTAATAGACACACAACACTCAACCAGACAGGAAATAATATCTCTTGCCAGTCCAAGAGCAACAAAATTAACTAATTGCATACTACAATCAGCGCTCTCTAATCATGCTCAAGTAATCACTCTAATTATGGCATGGTCACTCTAATCAAGCCAAGCACGCATCGCCCGACCAGCTAACTGAATTCCTGAGCTGTCTATCAAAGATCGTTAAGATGCCTGCATCTCGTAGACTACAGACCACCTGTTATGCAGGTTATAGCCACAGTTATTTGCCATGTACCACAGATAAGATATGGCAACATAATCAGACAACATTATCGAAACGTTTTTCTAGCCTTTTGTCTGGGCTTCTTCCACTGTTGTTGTTGTTGTTTGTTTGAAAACCTGAACGATTCTACACAAGTATTATAGCTATATATGAGCATAAACATACACAACATTCAATTTCCCTATGCAAATGAGCAGCAACAACAACAATAACAATAACAAGAACAATAACAAATTTGGTTTGTTGTTGTTTTATTTTTCAGCTGGCATTTGCTGCCGTTGCTCTTAGACCTTGAACAAGGTGAAGTTGATTGTTGAGTTCGTTGTTGTAATTGTTGTTGTTATTCTTGGTGGTGTTGGTGCTGCTTTTTTTGAAGTTCAAAGTTAATTTGCGCCAAAGCAAACGAAACGAAACGAAAAGAGACGACGAAGAAAAACGAAACGAAACAAAACGAAACGAAGCGACGGCGACGGCGACGGCGACGGCGACGGCGTCGCATAAACAATGCAAAGATAAAGATACAAAATCCAATTGCTGAAAAATTCACACCTCAAAGCGAGCAGACGAGACGCGCGTACAACGTGGCGTATGCTTAATGAAAATCACTGCTGCCTTCCATGAGAAGACGCGGGGCAGCGCGCGCGGGGCGATCAATCAGCTCGAGCATCACATGGGCTTCGCTTGCCCAAAAAAAATACATTAGAAGAGGAAGCAGAAGAGACAGAGAGAGAGAGAGAAAACTGGTCTGGCACAGCAAGCGGTCTGCGTGCTGCAAGTTTTCACACCTCACCGATACAAAGATACAAAGATACTTCCCCACTTTGTATCTGCATAAGCTATGCTAGAGTGAGAGAGAGGGAGTGGGGGAGGGGGAGCTGAAAACACTTCCGCACAGTGGGATACAGACACGAGGCAACGTACAACGTACAATTTATTCAGGCAAAAGAAACATTTTTTATGTCTTCTAGTTTCCAGCTGTCAGCCCGCTGCGTTGACCCACTGTACGCGCTCTCTGCTCGCATTTCCCACATTTTCCATGCAACATTTTCCATTTGGCAAATCAGGCGAGTGCCAAATGAGGGAAACAAAAAACTTTATGAATTTTGTGTGCCAAGTGCAATTTGAAGTTGCCGCCGCTGTTGTTGCGCCCTTTTGTTGCATGTTCTTTGCAACACCCTGCAATTTGCCAGCCCTTTCCCCTCCCTCCCTCTCTCTTCCTCACTCTCTCTCTCCCTCTTTCGCTTGCAACCCTGTTAATAGACGGTTCGAGCTGTGCAGCAGAGCAAAACCCTTTTGGCACGCGCCTAATTTGCGGACAGGCGGCGACAGCTACAAAAGAAGTTGCACAAAGTTTAGAAGAAGAGACAGGAAGAGAGAGAGAGAGAAGAGGAAGAGGAAGAGGAAGAGGAAAGGAAGCACAACTAACTAAAAGAAGCTAGAACTTTATACAAATTGCCTGTAATTTGCCTGCGCTGGCTGCACTCTACAAAAAAGCAAATTTGTTGCCGCAAATATGCTGTACATCTTTCAGAAACTTCACCATGCTGAACAAGAACATATATTGCATATATATTAACTTAAGTTTTCCTTGACTTCCTTCCCAACATTCGCTGAAAATTGCGCAATAAGTTTGTGCCTCAAATTGAATCTGATTTATCTTGTTGTCAGTTGACAAATTGCCTTTGATGTTGTTAACAACAACAGCAACAACAACAGCAACAGAGTCGCAGTCAACTGACCTTGTCACTGCATTCTCCCAGCCTCAGCCCCGGCAGAGGTTGCAGCAGCAGCAGCAGCACCAGCGACAATCCAAACGGGGTAAGCCCCGAAAAACGCACAGTGGGTAACGATCATCATTTTCCAGCTGGCAATTTGTTTTGTCAAATTTTCTTTGTTTTAAATAAATTACGAATAATTTCAATTGCCCGTTTGTTGTCGTTGTTGTTTTTCACATGCCACGAGTAACAAAAAAAAAAAAAAAAAAAATAAGGAAAAAACTGAAACCGAAACTGAAATTACTGTTTCCCATATTATGAGCAACCTTCAACCTATCCCCCTCCCCCTCTCTCTCTCTCTCTCCCTCTTTGGTTCTTGCCGTGCTGCGCGATACGTTTAATTGTTATATAATTAAGATGCGCGCTATTATTAGACTTAACTATTTTGGAGCTGGTTTTTTTTTAGCTTTTTTTTTCATTTACTGTCTGATTTTATGGCTCAAAAAGCGTAACACCGACACACACACCAACACACACACACACACTGAATCGAAATCTAAATTTGAAAAAATAGCCGAAAAACCTTTTTCGGCGCTGTAGCCCTGCCCAACGCAGCGGAAAGTCATTTAAAAAAAAAAAAAGAGTGAAAAAAAACACGCACAAAACTGAAAATATTGCGGCTGGCGTTTTGTAGTTGTGTTTTTTTGGCTTTTATTTGGTTTTTTTTTATTTTGTGTTTTTATTTTGGGTTTCCTAATTACCGCACACACAGCTGTGTGAGCTTCCAAGCATTTTCAGCTCGACTCGCTGCGAATTTTCGTCGTCTACCTGAGTGCCCCGAGGCATGGCGGGAACTTGACTTCATTTTTACAGCCGAACGAGGCTCGTTAAAGCCTCAGTGTGTGCGTGTGTGTGCGTGTGTGTGAGTAGTTGAAGATGTCTGCGTTGATAGCCGTCGAGCTGTCAAATGAATGTCTGTTAACAACAACCCAAGCAAGACTTGTGCGACTTTACTCGCGCAAGAATGCCAGATATCAATCACAGTCCACATGCGTTCCACAATTTTTACTTTCGTTATCCAAGACTTTTTGTATAGTGAAAAAATTGTATTATAATTTTGAAATTCAATCAAAATTTTCTACGTTTTTTCAGCTTTTTCTTACAGTGCATTGCCGCCGTTTTTGTTTCATGTTTCAAGACATAAGGGCCAGGGAGCGAGGGAGCCAAACCTTGTGCATGTTTTATTTTCCTGCCACGCCCACTTCGTAATACAAAGCTGCAGCTTAATGACCCACGCTCTTTTTCCCCCTTTTTCGGGTTTCTTTTTGGCTTTTAAGTTGCTCTTGCTTCTTTGAGAGGTTTGAGCGTGGCTCGTTTCAGCTGGCGCTGGTCACACTGAAGCGTGAGAAGCGGCCGGACGGGGGCGTCAAGCGAGCCTCGACAATAAATTCAAGTTCAATTTCGGCTATTGTTGTTGTTGTCGGCGTTGTCGGCGTTGTTGTTGGAACGTGCAATGAAAGCAAAAGTTGCGTTTGGCCATTAAAGCGCAGCGACGCGTGACGCCGTCGACGCCGACGACGACGCCACCGTCAACTGCAATTGAAATGACCAAATGAGGGTGGCAAAGGGTGCGGAAGAGGAGGCGGAGGTGGAAACAGGCCCGGGGGCTGCTGCTGGAGCGGGGCATGTCAACAGAGCGTAATTTATTGAATAGCATAAAAAAAGGCAATGCATAAATAAATAAATAAATACAAAGACAGCAACAGCAACAACAAAAGCAACAACAACAACAAGTTTGCGCGCTTCCTTAGCGCTTTTTATTTGCCTGCCTCATTATTATTTTCTTCTTGGTGTCTTCTTGTTTCGTTTTTGGCAAAATAAATTAGAATTAGATACAGCAACAGTCGAGAAATGCGTAGAAGCGGCTAAAGCTACGGCTACAGCTATAGATACATGTGCAGATACAGCTAAAGATACAGATACATTGACGCAGCGACGACACATTTCCAGTTTAGCGCCCAGGAAGGCGGCATAGAGTAGGCGAGAGAGAGAGCGAGAGCGAGAGAGAGGGCCGACACACATATGGCTGCAATTAAGTAATTTTTGGAGCAACAACAACAACAACAACAACAAAAGATGATATATGCGACTTGCTAGACACACACAGAAATTCGATTCAAGACGCGCCGCAGCCAAACGAAAATTTCGACAATTATAAAAACAAAAAAAACATGAAATTTGTTTCTGTTAAATATATAACTAAATATATATTCAAAGTGTACACATGTTTCATCTATAGAGTGTGTATCTCCAAGCCGTAATAATGCACACACACACACACGAGCTACACTCGCATACATATATTTAGAATCTCTTTCACCCTCTCACTCTCCCCCTTCCTCTCTCTCTCTGCGCTTCCTTTGGTTGATGTACATTTGGCTGCGCTGTTCTTGTTGTTGTTGTTGCTATTGTTATTGTTGCTGTTTATTTTCCAACAACAAACCGAATTTAATGTGCTTCAAGGTTAGGCGAAACGTCGAGCCACAACAACAGCAACAGCAACAACAGAACCAACACAACAAAATAAAATTCGTGATGAATTTTAAACAATAAAAAACAAACAACAAACACTCTTCCAAAATAAAAGCGAGCGAGCGAGCGAGCGAGTGAGCGAGACACGCAGATACAGTGGAAGAAACGCAGAAAAAGGTTATAAAAAACAAGCGAAAAAAAGAGATTAGCAAGCAACAAACAATCAGAATCATTAAGAACCTTTTTTGTTTTTTCCTGTGCGCGTTATTGGATTTGCGCATTGTGAAAGGCAGCTTAAGAAATTACTGTAAATTTCGAGACAACAATTTTTGAAATATTTCAAGAATTTAGAAAATACTTTGAAATACATTATAAAATTAAAAAACTACAAAAAATAATAACAATTTATATGGAAACTACTTATAATATTTATCCAAGCTGACCTACACCAACATAAATAGCCTATAAAAGTGACTGAGTGCAACGTTGCCAAATTTCAGCAGAAAAACTTCACACGCAGTTTAGGTTTGTTCGCAATTCGTTATAGAGTATCTGCAGTTCGTTTCGCCCAGCGATAATTGCGTTTGCTTTTATTGTTATTTTATGGAGCTTTTTTTTTTTGGCTGCTTTTTCGTTTGGCTCTGCTCTGCTTGGCTTTGACAAATGGCGAACCGGTTTGGCTTTTAGCCCAGCTCTGATTCTGATTCTGTTTCTGTTTCTGTTTCAGCTTCAAATTCTGTTTCTGTTTCTGTTCTGTGTGTGTGTGTGTCTTTCTCCCGGTTCTTAGCATTTTTGGCAAATACTTCTCTTATGGACTAAAAGTAAATAAATTTGTACACAAATCTCATTTTCGGCATTTGATTTGCCAGTTTTACGGCCATCTACGCTTGTTCTTCTCCAACTTCTGGGCCAAAGAAAGCGCAAGTGGGCGACAGGCAAAGTCGAGCAGGGTAGATAAAGGGAAAGATTAATTAGGAACGGGGTGTGGGTTAATGGAGTATGGGAAATACGGAATACCAAAAATACTTCTGTATCCGACAGTCGTCGCGGTTAATTGCCTAATGAATGGAGCTACATCGATTGTTTGGCTGATTGCAAAGGGCGAAACGAACAATGCGGGTAGGCGAAAGGTCTGGAAAGGGGAGAAAGAGGGAGAGAGGGAAACCCCATGAAATTCAATAGGAATTTATGAGTTACAATTGATTGCCATACACTCTGAACTTGAATACTTTCCAAAATTCTACAAAGCTATTTCACAGATAAACGCTATATAAGTATACTATAAATATGTACTTTATATAGGATTTCCAACAGATCATCCTTCATATGGTGTACATATACCCTACCTGGCGTTTCACACCCTGTCTCTAACTACCTAGCTATTTTTAGATATTCACGTATGCTCAGATAAACCTCTCCCTCTCTGGATTCCCTTTCGATTACTACTCAAGCCTATCGATTGCACATATCGCGTATTTACTATAGAAACATTGCGTATTTCATCGGGTGTTTGAGATCTGTTGAAATCTCTCTCTCTCTCTTTCTCTCTCTCTCGCTTTGTTTACATTCGACATATGCATTGCGCACACACGTCGACTACATATTTATTTATTAGTTTATTTACTTGGCAGCCCGGTGACAATTTCATTGCGCTACAAATATTTCTCAAAAAAAAAAAAAAAAAAAAAAAAAACACATCGTGAAACCGAAAAACCATACGAGAAATATATTCGAAAAATGCCTTCATAAAGTTTGACAGTTTTGTGTCGTACAAATTTTTGACAGCCCCACTGAAATGGATGAATGCACGAAGCAATGTGAGTGTGTGCGTATGACTACGAATACGCGTACGAATACGAATGGAAATTGTTAATGGGATGTTGTCGCGCGTACAGTTGCGTTATGGCATAGATATAGGCACACATACACACGCAATTGGTGGCAACTCTGTGCGCCTGTCAAGGCTATAAACTTCTGTCGGACCACACACACTAGTTGGGGGTGCTAACAGGGTGCCGAGCAGCTGAGCTAGTTGGGGGGGCACTCATTATGCGGCATAGACTGGACTATGTAGTACTTAAAAGTCCATTGCGCGCCGAAGTTGAAGTACTACAAAGTTTTGCCCCGCCCCCCGCCTCCCGTACGCGGTGCGGCTAGGAAAGCACAACACATGTCGTTCACATTCCTAGCTAGCTTTGTGAAAGCCAAAGATACTTGGGGCTACTGGAACTGCAAATGGGAGCTGGAAAGGCAACGCAGAATGAGGAATGGGGAATGGAGAATGGAGAATGGAGAATGGGCAATGGGAATTGGGAATGGGCACAAGATAGTAGTATGTGGCAGCTCGGGGAGGGTGTCGAGTTTGAAGTATTTGAAAATATGCGTTCTTCAGTAGTTCGCACTGTGTTGCTAGCAGGGCTGGGGGAGCAGGGGAGGTCTGGCTTGGGGTCTGCAATGTGACGCGGCACTTTTCGGAACATTAGACGCGCACACACACACACACAGACAGACAGACACGCAGTGTAGTAGTAGCAACTACTACTGCGTCTTGGGCTCGACGCTGGCAGCCAACAATGGAACTCATTCATCGCACACACACACAAAAGAGTTTTGTGGCTCGCCCTACACACACACACACACTGTGACTTTATATGGTCAACCCTGGCACGCATGTTGACAACAACGGATCGGGGGTTGGCGACGTAGCCGATGAAAAATTTTCTCTTCTGGGGTGTCGCTTTTCGCCTTTTTCCAGCGCATTTTCCGCATTCGTTCGCATAAATCTTATGCGATAAAATGCGCAGCGAGAATTTTCCAAGGCGGAGAGGAAGAAGGGGGCAGGAAACTATGTGATTGTTGTAAGTAGTAGTACCCCCAATGGTAATAGACAGTTATGCAGCACTAAAAGGGGGTGGCTCGTTGCCCTGCAGGGGTTGCTCTGGCCCAGGGGAGGAAAGGAAGGGGATCAAATTCGCGCTGCGCAACAAAGTTGTTAAGAATGCTCAATAAATTAATGAAATTGTCCAAAAATCTACCCTCTCTTTCCATCTCTCTACCTTTCTCTTTCTCTTTCTTCGTGTGTGTGTGTGTGTTGCAGCTGATTATCAAAGCCAAAGCCAAAGCAAGAAGTGCGCAAAGAGGCAAAACACCTGTTAACCATTGGCAGTGTGTGTGTGTGTGTGTGTGTGTGTCGGTGTGTGTTGATGAGTTGGCAAGCAGGCCAGGCTATGCGCGTACGTCTGTGTGTGTGTGTGTGTGTGCCCTTAGCAATGGCACGAGCGCTTGGCGCTTGGCAGCCTGCTGCAGACACCCCTGCCCCCCGCCCCCTCTCGCTGGCTCCTCCTGCCCTGCCACACACACACATGCGAAGAAGGAGAAGAAAGAAGAAGAAGAGGAAGCAGCAGCACACACACAGCAGTGGAAATTGGCAAAATTCCGCATGCTCCATATGCGAATGAAAGGAATTTCAAGAATGGTTTCTCAATATGAAAGAGATCAGAGGGGGGCAGACGGGGAGAGGGAAGGGAAGGGGAGGCGAACAAAGAATACAAGCAAATTATGAAATGCGAACAGAAATGCAATATGTGAGCGAAAGAAAAATGCTCTCGAGACACTAGACTAGTTGGATTTATAGGAAATTTTATAGGAAGTTTCTTGCATCCCCATAGAGAGTGTCAAAGTAAGACTAGACTAAACTTTTAGCTAAGCAAATTGTATAAAACTGAACTATGTTATATATAGTATATATGGTTTATGATATCTATTATATAGAGCTCTGCAGGCGACCCCAAAAATTGGCTTGATTTTTGTGCATTTGTTTTGTCGCCCCTGTGACAACATTTATGCGCTTCATTTGCACCTCTCTAACTATGTGTGTGTGCGTGTGTGTGTGTTGTGTGAGTGGGTGCATGTTGAACCCACGCTTTGAACGCTGTACCCGGCGGGACTTTCCCCAACCGCAAAAGCGTCCATAATCAGCAGATGCGTTTGAAGAGAAGAGCGCAGGGTGGGGGGACTGATCTCGGGGGCTCGAGGTCTGAACTATCGGCTGGACCCGAGGCAGTTGTTTACCCGGCAAGTGGGCAGAGAGTGAGGGGGGTTGGGGGGATAACTAAATGCGATAAATGCGACAAATGCGACAAATGCGACTAGGTGTGAGCAGAGTCACGTAGTCGTGGACGACGGGGGTTCTGCGACGGGTATCAGCAAGTTGTGACCGTTATTAAGTTATATAGTACGTATGTATGTAGTATGTAGTATGTGCTCACCTGTTCTATGCAGCTGAAGAGCCGGATGTTGTAGCAGAAGAAGAACGAGTAGTATAGGAGGAAGAAGTAGAAGCACACGTTGTGGGAGTGTTGATTGTCTCTGGGTTTGTTGGAACGTTAGCCAACACTGCTTGCTGCTCACATAGGTAAATAGAGAACAACACTGCAGCAACTGGACTCCAGTTATCAAATATACATATATATACGTAGACTATATAGTAGAATATAAGTTGCACTTGTGACACTAAAGCGTGACGCTGTTATAAGGCATTTTGGTAGCACTTGTGGTTGTTTTGGGGGGCAATCGCTGATGGTGGTGGTTTATAGCACTTTAAAAAAAATATATAGTACGATCGGATGCGGATACAGGTGTCTGTATCGCTGTTGGAAGCTGCGCCGCGCGCGATGCGAAATCCAGAAAGAATATATAAATATATTTAATAATATTTTTACGTACGCAAACGGAACACACACGATACCCGGAAAAAGGGGGGCAGGGGGGGCTGGAGAAATGAGGGTTACGATATTACGGTTGCGGGTTACGATTACGGTTACGGGCGTAGAAAAACTCAATTCAATGTTTGCTTTTTCTCAGCTCTTTTTCGGGGGCTCTTTGTGGGTTTTCTTTTTGTTTTTCAGTTTCAGAGTTGCTCACGCGACGAAACCAACACGTTGAATAAAAGTTCGAGCGAATTTCAAATTCGCTTAAAGCCAATAAGTCAGTCGACGTCCACACACAACGCCAGTGGCAGCGACGCTGGCAGAGGCAGTGGCAGCACGCCGTGCACGCTCGTGTTCGTTCGCTCGTTCGCTCGTTCGTTCGTTCTAACGCGAGAGCCGAAAAGAACAAAACGAATCGAATCGAAACGAAACGAAACGAACGCGTGCGCTCGTAGGAGCGAGAGACAAGGCGAGGCGAGGCAAGGCGAGACGTGGCGGCGACGACGCAAAAGCAAAGGCGCGCCCGAGCGTTTTGTTGTTGTTATTGTTATTATTATGTTGCGCTGTGTGTGTCGACGACGACGACGGCGACGGCGACGCTGCTGCTGCTTGCGTCGTTCTAAGCTTGGCGGCAACAACAAAAACCGCCACTATAAAATCTAATAAGAACCTCGTCTGCTGTAGACCGACCGCTCGTTCGGGTTTCTCTCGTGCGTCGTTCGTGCTTGTTTGGTTTCGTTGGTTTGACGTGCCGAGTGTAGGCAGCGGGCGTCGGCGGCGACGGTGGCGGTGGCGGCGGCGGCGTTGCGTTCAAGTCTGGTACACGCAAAGCACTGAAAATAATGTGACGCGGCGACAGTCCGACCGACTGGCCGACTGCTGAAGCGGAACGCTGAAAAATGGAACAGCAACCGCACGGGCAAACAAATAAACAAACGCAGCCGCAAACATCGACCCAGTGACGGCGGCCCAGCAGAGCAGCGCTCTCTCGTCTGGCATAGCTAACGTGCGCTGCGACGCCACTGGGGCGCAGCGGCAGCAGTCAGCGTCAAATGCCAAACGGAATGTTTTGGAATCGAGCAACGAACAAGCACGCACGCACACGCACAGGCACAGTCACACACACATCGATGGAAATGTATCCAAAAAGCTGAAATTGTTGCCGGGTTGTTCATGTTGTGTTGGATCAAAAAGTTCGAGGGGGCTTTGCTGTTTGCATGTGTAGGTAGAATGTGTGAGCATTTACACATGTGTATGCACGTAAACACACATACATATGTACATATGCATGTAAGCATGTGAAGTTTTATGATATCAATATGCAAAATTGTGGACTTAAATTAATTAATTTGGGTAAATAAATTTATTTTTATTCTATTCGACCATTAAAAATGTGCAAATATGGTATACTAAGTGTGTGCAAATGTATGTACATATATAACAAACATAAGGAGGCAATCCTGACTCAGGATTACTAGCCGAGTTGGTTGAGCCATGTCCGTCTGTCTGTCCGTCTATGTGAACAAAGAGATCTCAGCTATTATAAAAGCTAGAGATACCAAATTTGGTATAAAGGTGTATAAACATAACAAGCTCCTGAAGTTTATTTCAAATTTAAAAAACCACGCCCACCGCCTCTAAAAACTGTTAAATACATTTTTGCGTTAGCTTTTTGACGTAAGTATTAAAAGAAAGATAGATCTAATTTAAACAATAGGAAATAAAAGTGTGATAATTTCTTTCGATTGTATGCGAATGGTATCTCAGTGTCGGGTGCGCTCGACTGTAGCTTTCTTCACTTATTGGTTTTAAAAAGTTCTTCAATGAGTTTACTTCAAAATATATGGCACTAAAGCCTTTAATGTATTATGATTAATTATTTATTTATGATATTTCAAAGTTTTAAAATGAATTTATACCAAATTATCGTTAATATACTATAAAGATTAAATATATATACAAACATATGGTTAGCAGCTTATTTTTTTATTTATGGTATTAAAAATTTCCAAAACTAATTTGCTTCAAAATAACAATAAGTTTCTGCTACGATTATAAAAATATATAGAACACTATAAGTTGTCATTTTTTTCCGGAAAGCCCAACTTTCAAAAATCACATGCATATATATATTTAATATTTGTTCTATATGTATTTATTTTCTTTGTATACTGATACAGATTAAGAACTCTCGCTTAATTTACGCCTGCAAATTTATAAAAAGTCAAATTTAATTTTTGTCTTGATAAGCAAATTGTTTATTTCCGAACGAACTAAATATAATTTGGGTTGCTATTTAAAACACGCATTATATATACATACATGGACCTTGAAGTAAGTCCGTGTCTTAACATAGACACTTTTGATTGATCGCAACCAAAGTTTATCGATAAGTGTGGGCAATAAATTAGATAAATTTTCGCTGCAATTGCAGTGTAGTTACTTTTGAGTACTGAAACGTTGTGGCATTGAAACAGGCGCCACACTGTGCACACGCACACGCACACACACGCACAATTCAAATGCAGCCGCCGCATGACCTTGAGAATGAAACAAACTTTTTAGCAGAGCCAAGAGGGGCATGCGCAGCCGACTGTGCCGCAGCAGTGCAGGCAAATGGGGCATGTTGCACACACACACACACACACACAAATACAGCTGCATTTGCAGCTTTTGTGCAACTGCAGGGCCGATAAGTCAATGGAACATTCTTTATTTATTGCATAAAGTGCGAGCAGCCACTCAAAGGTGGAAACGAGACAAGGCAACAAGGTTCGAAGTTCTGATAAGACGTCGGCGCGCTTATCAGCTGACGGCGCTGCGCAGCGGCAGACGCAGGGACGGCGGCAATGGGCGACGTGCCAAAACGTTGAAAAAGAGTGCGAGCGACACACACACACACACATACGCACACAGAGAGAGGTGTGTATGTATGTGAAATGCTAAGGGGCAGGCGACAATCAATCAAATGTTTTGATTTATTTCACAAAGCGCAACAAAGAGCTAAAAGTGTGTGTGTGTATATACATATATGTACATATGTGCATGTGTGTACACCGTACAGCAACCGGCAAAGGAAGAGCCGGCAACAACCACAACACAAACGCAGCAAAGAAGCAGCAGCAGAAGAAAACTGAAACAATAACAAAGCGCGCTGCCGCCGACGCCGCCGCCTCCTCGTGACAGCAAAGAGCAAGCAGAGCAACAACAAGAAAGAGCAAGCTCAACCGGCTGTTTCGCTGCCATTCCATTTCCCACTGTTCCATTTTGCCAAGCATTCGCTGTGTCCCACTCACGCGGCGACGCGTCAGGCAGTCGTTGAACGCACTTCTTCAGAGTCTCTCGCCTACTGCCACAGCGTTGGCAATGCAAGCGCTTGCAGTGTATGCGTGCGTCGGTGCAACAGTTACATTTGCCAGAGAGCTGCGTTAGTTAGTTAGTTACTTACTTAGTTAGTTATGGCATTAATTGTTTGGGAATAACTAAACTCAATTCGTAGTCTAAAAATAGCATGCAAATGAATATATTCATTAATTCATTCATTAATTCATTCATTTGTCACATTCCTCCCACTCGCCACGCACTGTTAATCTATTGACTATGCTAAAGCTGCCTCTCCTCTCTCCGCTTCTAATCTGCAACTAGCATAACAACAGCAAAAGCAACAACAACAACAACAACAACAGCGCGACAATGTTTTCGTTTTCATTCATGCTGCGCTTTCTCTGCCAACGCATATGTACATATCTGCAGAGAGCGTGAGCAAGGGAGAGAAATTGGCGCTGCAGCAGCTTGCCGGCGAGAGAGCCAATGCACACACACACACGTACACACACACTTCGCTTTGCTTCGCTCACAATTTCGTTTCCATGTTCCAAGGCCGCCGTTCGTCGCGACGACGCGCACGACGTGACGACAAATGCTTCGGCTAGAGGTTCGGGTTCGCAAAGTGAGTGTTCAGAATCTATTTATAGGCATCACATCACGTCATGCGGCGCTGCCATACGCTGGCGGTGTCGTGATCGGCGCGCTGATTGGCTCGTTGGCGACAGCAGGCGCACAATCGGCTGTCCGGCAACGGCAACGGCAAAGGCAACTACAACTATACAACTACTGAGGCAGCGACAAGCACAAAGCGAACACACAACAACAACAACAAACACCATAGCCAAAGCACAACAAAAGTTCTATGTCGCTGGCAGCGCTGTCGGTTGTCGCTGCTTTCGGCTTCCAATAGAGAATTTATAAAGGAATAAAATGAGTATTAAAATCAGCAATAGCAACAACAGCAAAACAACTGAAAGCTGAATTTGTGCAGCAAGTTCCAAAGTCGACGCAAACGTCGGCACCGACGCACAAAGCGTGCCAAAATGTAAACAGCCCACAGGCCGCAAAGGAGCAGCGACGTAGCGACGCAGCGTCGGCTGTGGCTGCGCCTGCGGTTGCGTCTGCGGTTGCTGTGCGCCTATTACTGCGTTCTCACACACGCACACACGAATGCAGAGAGGGAGATAGAGAGCTAGAGAGTGCGAAAGACACACACAAACAGGTGGCAATTGAAGTTGTTGCAGCCTGCGCTGCAGTCGCAGTCGCAGTCGCTGCCCAAATAACATTCATAGCTGAAATTGTGCTGTTAATGAAATGCAAAAACGTGTTATGTAAAGCGCAGCAGCAACAGCAACAACAACAACAACAACAATAAGTAATTTTAATAGCAATTGCTGTGCATTTTTGCATATCCACATTGTATGCGTGCCAGTGTGCGCATGTGTGTGTGTGTGTGTCTAATATGCACATGCAAATAAAAATTACTCATTGTAAACCAACAAAAAACCATAAAGTTTTGTGCCATAAACCACAGCATCGTAAATACCCTAGACATCAAATTTGTTTAATTAAAATTATTACCCAAAAATGCCATGTATAAAAAAATGTAATAACTCATACGACCCATTGCACCCTATGAAATTTGTTCACTGATAAATGAAAGCTAACAGAAAAAAAAAAGAATGACTGCATTTCTTTAGTTTCCCCATTGTTGCCACATGCAACATGCCCCCCAGCTGCAGGGTATCGCCGCGTTTGTGGGTCGCCTTTGATGCGCCTAACAGTAGGCAGCAATGGCAACATCGCACGCCCCTTGTCACCCCTCGCCTGTGGCATGCCGCGCTATTCGACAGACTGTCCGCTAAATAGGCGACTATAATTTTTAATAGCTTTTGTTTGTTACTCATACGCCCGGTTGGCACCTCTGCCACTCCCCCCTCCCCCTTCCCCCCGCCCCGTCCGTCGATCGGTTCAGTTCGTTCGTTGCAGTTCGCTTCGTTTCGGTCGCACGGCATTGTAATAAATTGTCAGCGATATATACTATACATATGCATATATACTATATACACATGTACACATATAGAACGTATCTGTGTGCGTAGTTAAGTGACTTTGTGGCAATTATTAGTAACAAATTGAAATAGTGTCGCACAAATAGAAACGAATACGAATTAAAAATAAAAATAAGAATATGAATATTAATTTGCGTTTTTTTTTCCCCCAGTTAAGCGTCGCGATTTGCATATTGATCCATTCAGCTGTAGATCGGCGCTACAAGTCGGCTGTCAGGCTATATACTATACTACCAAGCTGATCTATAGCTGAATAGTATAGCTTGCTGTTTATTGATAGCCGGAAATGCCGGATGAGCTAATTGGCACAAGAAAAGGGATTGTTAATGCATCTCGCTCTCTCTCCCTCTCTCTCTCCCTCTCTCTTTCTCTCTCTATTGTTCTCTCTGCTAATCTTGTAATCTATCATTATGACATTCATCTACCTGATGATTAATAATTGCTCGATAAGCCCTGAAAGTCCTTGAGGTCGCATTCTTGTACAGTCAAAGTCAGGCATTAGCTAAGCATTCTCGGGACCACCTGTTGGGTCTACGACAATACACACACACACACCTATATAGTATCAAAATCCGGTGGATTATAGCTTTGATCAATTAGCAAGTGAGACAAAGCCGCGATCTGTGCGCCTTATCAACTTGACTGCATTGTTTGCACCCTGTACGCGCAGCACAGACAGCAGAGGGTATATTCAAGTCGTGCAATGATTCAATATGAGCTATGGCATATACGTACATACATCTAGCTATATCTTTACAGCAATTTACACACAATCACTTGCAAATGCTAATTGGCCTCGAGAGCACTTCACCTGTTTACAGGGCATCTGCTCAGCGAACCCCCTCTCGATTGTGTTGTTGCTTACACACACATAGCATACTTGTTTACCATGTTCATTCCAATGTCAGGGCACCTCTAGCTCTTTGAGTAGCTGGAGAGAACACACACGTTGTCGATTGTAGCAAGGGGGCACATTACGTATACGCTGTGTGGACAGTGTCAAGCTGCCGAAATTTTTGACAGATCACCGTGTCAACGGTTGTCGTTGTCATTTGTTATTGTTTTTGTGGTTGTTGTTGTTCTTGTTGTTGTTTACATTGAAGCCCAAATTTGTTGCTTGTTTATGTCGCAAACGCAACGAACAATCCGACCAACGATCGCCGAGAGTGATCATAATACGATCACAATGGACCAATAGAGCTACCAATAAACTGCGTAGTCTCTTGGGAGGCAGCGAAAGACATGCGAGCGAGCTACAATAGAGCGTGCTTGACTGTTAAATACCCGCTAGCCAAATCCAAATTGCCCTCGTATATTATTTCTTCAACTCATTTTTTTTTTTTATTTTTACGATCATAATTAAATTTTAAGAAATTATTTAGAGAGTGAAAATTACTTGACACAGCAAAAATAAATATTTAAACTTGAAAAATGCGCCCGCGAAGCGATTTTATGCGATTTACGTAGGCAAAAAGAGGCGTGGCTGCAATTTTAAACACATTTGTTGCACGTGCAATAATAAGATAGATTGTCTCTGAATTTGGTTACCCTAGCACTTATAGTCTCTGAGATCCAAGTGTTCATACAAACAGAAAGACATATAAAGCTATATAGACTCAGCTGATGATGTTTTGCTAGAATATCTATGTACTATGTCTAATCGAAGAGAGCTCCATTTGCCTCTTACAAAAATTTTCGACTGCCAAATATGATATATACCCTTTTCTCCCACGTGGAACGCGTAGCAAAACCGCAGATAATCAATACTCAGTCAACTTGGCATAAACAAGTCCAATATATTTTTCATATTGTCTGCTTGTTTACGAAGAAGTGCCCAGAAGTGGCGACTCGAAACGGGCTACTGGATTTCGAATCGTTTTTTTGTTTTCCGCATGCCAATCATGGGAAGCGGAAAGGGGCGAGGGGGGAGAGTCGCTTGAAAACCTGTAGAAATTGAAAAGCAATGTACCAAAAGGAGATTAACACATTAACCATATTGTCGAATGTCGATTGTCAAATGAGTCGGGTTAAATGACACCTCCGATGGTCAGTCAGCGTCTGTGCGCGTCTGAGTATCGTATTATAAATATTATTGATTATGCGGGCTCTACAGCTCAATATAGAAGACTGACTAAGAGAAAACAAGATTAGTGAGACGAGGCGAGCACCGTGAAGATGTGAGGAGGGAGGGCGGAGGGCGGAGACATTAATCACGGCGATTAGCTGTCAACCGAAATTTAAGTTATGCAAATCGGTTTGCGGCATTAAGTATACGTCCAGTTGACAGACCGAAGGTCTAAGGTTAAGAGCGTAATGAAGACCTTACAAGCAAAACGTTACTGCTATTCACAATCGCATTCATAGTCGCATTTGTATTCGTATTCGTATTCGTATTCACATTCTACTCCCATGTCGAATTGGCACAATGTGCCACATTGTATGCTTCCCGTTGCCATCTTCCGAGTACGCAGGGGCCATGCAAAGATGCACGCGACGTTTTTATGGCTCATGCAAAGCCATAAAATGCGAGTTCTGTGCGAGAGAGTGAAAGAGCAGGGAAGGAAGGCAGGCAGGCGGGTAGAAAACTATGCGATGACTACGCCAAACTATGTATAGAATATCTATTAGAAAATGCCAGGAAATTGCATAGAGGCCACCTTCCTGCCCTCTCGCTCTAACTGGCAACAATGTTGCTCCGTGCAGAGCTAAGCTCACTTGGTAAAACTCCACCTGTCGCACCCTATTAGTTTACTATTCAAATAGATAGTTACTATACAGTGCGAAATGTGTCAGTAAGGGAAGCTATAGCAACGAGTGAAAGTTACTTTTAGCTACTCGTCAAGTCGAAAGTTTATGAATAGAGTTAAATAAGTTAGTTAGTCTCCAAATTGTAACCTAAAGTAATAAGCTAAAGTGTTCGTTACTTATTTGTTACATACTAAAGTAACGAATAAAAGTGCTCGTTGCTTTTAGCTACTCGCTAGAGCGGAACTCCAAAATGAGCACGAAAGTACTCGTTACTTAAAGCTACTCGTTACAATTGAAAACTTAAGGCAGAAATAAAAGTGCTCGTTAAGCAACGAGTAGCAGTACTCGCTACATTCAGTCACTCGCTGCAACTATTAACTACCTTATTTACTACTAAGCAGATTACAATCTGTTTGTCTAATTAGCTATTGAAATATATGTGCTAATCCACCTTGCTTATACCTTACACAAAACCTTACCAACTCGTTGCCTGCTCGCCTCCACTCGCTCCACTCTTCGTGCGCTGTCAACTGTCGCTAACTATGAATGCAATTAAAAACTCATTAGGCAAGTGAAGGTAAGAGTAGTGAGGCTAAGAGCGGGGGCTGCTGGCAAGGCAAGGAGACAAGGACCCTACGCATGCGACCTTCCACGACGACTTAACCCGACTGATAGTCCCCCATGTCACAACCACTCGTAGAGCCTGACATACGTAACCAAGCCGAATGACGATAAGGGCCACTTGAGCGAGTGAATGCCGATGACGTTGAGGTAGGTAGATAGGTAGCGAGTGGAAAGAGGAGAGAGGGGCCTCTGATAGGGTAGCAAATTAAATCATTGAGCATTCTCATTCTCATTGAGCTGCAGCAGAAAAAAAAAAAGCCGTCGAGTTGTCGCGGCATAACGCCGGCACTCGCCAGTTCTGACTTTGATGATTACGCGGAAAATTCCCTTGAAACGGAAACACTACGCCGGACTGGCCGGCTGAAGAGTTGCAATTGCAGCAACAACAACAACAACAACAACAACAACAGCACTTAAGGGTAATGCAAACAAAGTTGTCTGTGGGCAACAGCAGCGCAGCACGCAAGTGAAACGTTTCCGGCCTTGTGCCAAGGTGCATGCCCCATGCCCCAGTGTTTAGGGTTTCCACTCGTTCCTCCTGCTCCTGTTGTTGTTGTTGTTGTTTGTTAGTTTTTCATGGGAAAAAGGCAAGCAAAAACGCCGCTGCGAGTGGATCAATAACACGCGGCACGAGTAGACGACGACGACGACGAGGGGCAGCAAGCAAGGGCGCATGTCAGTCCAGTCCCTTTAGCAAGGCTCTCCATGTGGTTTCTGGTTTCCTCCGTCTGCCTGTCCATCACTCACTCACTCACGGAGTCGAGCTCTGTCAGCTCGTCGCCCTTTTGTAAACTTCAATTACTATTTAAGCCGCCGCCAAAGCTAACAGATAACAACGAACCACAACGAACCACAACAACAACAACTGCCACACAGCACTGAGACAACAATAACAACTTGAACTAGAACTATAAAGGGCGCAGGACGGGGGCAAAGGAGGCGACTTGGCGACAGCGCGTGAACTGCTGCAACTGGTGACCCACTTGCCTTTGCTTTTTGGCTTATCCCTTGGCTCTCTCTCTCTCTCTTACTTTCTCTTTCTGCCAGTCTGCCTGTGCCTTTTCATGCGGCAAGTCAGCTAGAAAGTTTGAGCATATTACTGCTTTAGCCTTTGTTAAAGATACAATTCTTCAATATAGTTAGCATGTATTACAAAATTTTGAGGACACACCCTTGGCTAAATTGTAAGAAAGGTTATGTTGTTGGAAAAGTGAGGTTAGAAGCGCTCTACTAGAGGTTAAAGCATGTCTACTCTACAGTCGATTTAGACTGAAATGAAACTCGTTAGCAATGTCTCCGATCCCAAGAAGCTCAGTTGGGTTTCTTGAAGCAAATACCCTAGGTTACTATCGATAACAGAAATTCCATTTAAAAGAGATCGCACTTTACTGCGCGGTACTAGAAGCTGTCAACTGATTATGGAAAATTCCACATGATCGCAGAATTACTTAGGCTCTTCGCTGTGTGACACATTTGCTAGACATCACCAAGTATTTATAAAAACGATAGTCAGTTACTTAACTTGATTCTATTTATTAGAGTGTTTTTTTTTTATGTATGTTAAGGAAGCTGGAGCTACATATATAGATTTTACTAAACTTTTTCAAGCAATCAAAACTTTTTAATTTCTTTAATGAAATTTAGAAACAGTTTAAGAAGTTCTAGGGAAATTTCAGCTCTATTCAAGTTCCTAAGTCTTTGCTTTCTTTGTGCTAAAGTGAAGGTCAAATCAGCTAGAGAAAATTATATACTTTCTGTGTAATTCTGCAAGTCTTTGCGTTGTTGCTTTATAGCTTTTTCTTGCTTTCTTTTCACTACTTGGAAAACTTTTCACTTCGCTGTATTCCTCATAAATATAGTTTGTGCGTGTGTGTGTGTGTGTATTTAATGAATCCGGGCGGTGTAGATTAACGCCTTGAATCGTTCAATCTGTCGCTATCGAATGCCTGACAAGTTTCTCCCCGCCTTGCCTTGCCTTGCCTTGCCGTGCGGCAACGTGGCATGTCGCGCCGGGGCAAGTGGCACAGCTGTGCGCCTGTGTCTGCCTTCAAATGAAATGCGACTCAACTACCCCAAAAAACACACAGAGAGAGGAGAGAGAGAGAGAGAGAGAGAGAAAGCGGCGGTCCTGCACGCAACACGAAAAGTTTCTTCGACATTTTTCGCCGCCCGCTTTTACGATACGAAATTACGATTGTATAATAAAGCGACAGGGGGCGGGCACAAGGGGGGAGCTGGAGCTGTGAGCTGGAGCTGTGCTGCCGCAGCAGGCCAAGTGGGCCGCCATTTTGTGTGCAGACTTGTGGCGCCAGTTTTATGTACTCGAAAAGCAACACGCGTTGCCACTGCGCGCCGCGCACTACGAGGAGCCCCGAGGAGAACTGCAGACTGGCAGGGACTACGGACTGCGGACCGCGGACTGCGGACTGCGGATGTGCCGGCGACGCCAAGCGCCGGACTAGGACATAAACTCATTTATTGTGTGGGGCGTAGGTAGAGCCAGCAAGGGATATGTGTGGGTCGCGCGGGCTGTGCGTCGCGGGGGCGGGGCAGGCACAGACGATTGTTGGTCGCCAGGCGGGCGTGCGCTACGCAATTAATTCAAACACTCGAAGGACGGCACAAGACATTTCCATTTCCACATGCCGCACGGCGTAGCCTGCGTCGCCTCTTTCATTAAAGGTAAAAATAAAACAAAAAAACAACAACTTTTTTTTTTGTTTTATTGTTTGCCGATTTGAAGGGCCGCACATGTGTATTTGCGTATGTGATTTGGCCCTCGGCATGCGGCTAATGGCGTCAACAAATGCGTGGGATGCCACTTAAAAAGGCCAAGCAAATCCTGCCCCCATCTTCCTGCCCCGCCTGCTCCCTCCCTACACGCCGGCGAAATGAGGTGCCAAGTCCAAGCGGAGAATGCCGCGTTTGATATTCGCCGGCGGAGACAAGGCATGAGACACAAACACACATCGGTTTGCTATATACATATATATATATATATATGGAGGTATACTTTGTATATATGGAAGAGAGGCTCGCTCCCCCCTCACCCTCTTGGCATTTATAAGCTCATATATGAAGCTGATAAGACTCAACCAGAGGCGTAGCAGGAGGAGACGAGGTATCAACTTGAAGCATGCCTAAGCTACGCTCTCTGCCGCCCGCTCAGCTCACGCACTACTTAACCCTTCCTGCTTGGAGCTCAACTACGCCCCTGTGCACTATGTGCGTTATGTGTGCGTGCTTGTGTTGTGCGTTGTTTTTGCATTTGAAAAGCTCTGGAATGTTCTCAATTAAAATGAATCATATCCTCAACCTATAAGTGAACTTTAAATTAAATAAAGATTACATTTGTGCACCATCAGCAGCAACAATAACAACAACAATAACAACAGCAAAAAGGAGGCAGCTGCACATATGCGATAGTGGAACTAGAACTACATAGAACGTGGCACAACTAGACTTGGAATTTCTATAATAGAAAATGAAAGAAAGGTTGTCTTAGTCTACAGTTTCGACTGATTAAGTCTTTGAAATTCAACGAATATATTGATACAATTTTAATCAGTTTAATCAACTCCATAAAGCTTAGTTTATAACTTTGATTGATGAAGTTTACTTCCTTCCAAAGACAACCCAAAGCTATGCCGATTCCTTATGTTATAGTTAACAGATTGAAATTAAATTTTAACAGCCTCTTGAAGATATAGTAACAATCTGATATGCTAAGTTTGCCAGCCAAATCTCGAAGCCCACAGCTTCTATGACATCTATGCCATACTCTTTCGAACTTCTATCTCAGGCAATGCAGAACTAATTCTAGATGCATGACTGTTGCATGGAACTTGCAAGGTTTACAGCTTGCTGGAAACCGGAAGTGATAAGTCAGTGTCCGTAGGGGGTAGGCGGTACCTATACAAGATAAACTATCCATTAACACAGTGGAAACTGTGGAATATCGAGTGCGCTGCTGCATGACAAATGCAAATTGTGAGTCAGTGTAGCAGAATTTAAATAGAAATAGTAATATTTACGATTTACTTGGAAGCGAAAGTGATTAAGGTGGACAAAGGAGAAGAGAACTCTGCAAGGCATTTATCTTGCATAATCTATAACCCTGCGATCAGTATGCGTCAGACTTCATTTAGAAGTAAGATCAATGAGGATCATTTGAGCTGCGGGTGACACAATCTTTCGCACTTTGAGGCTTAGAAGTTTTTCTACTGAGATCTTCATGCATATTATACTAGATCATTACAGCGATCGCTCATTTCTTCCGATCTACAGATCTGTCTAAGTTTTGTCTGTGCAAGTGATCTATCAGCGGGTAGTCCCTTTGCGCAAGATCTGTGACAAGCTCAGGCCTTGCCTTGTGACTCAGCGCTAGATCAGTGAGTCAGTTGCGATCGCTCGATCTTGCCAATGGCGATCCTTATGTAATGCAGACTACCTACTAGGAGCTACCTCCCAATTATTACCTGACTCAGTGTGCGCACCGTCGCTATTGGCTCCTCCCATCGCTGAGCTGCCTGGCCAATGGCAATGGGGTAGCTAGCGAGGCGCGATCGACGACAACGATCAGTAACGACGACAAGCGCGTTGGCTGTCGGCTTGGGCTAACGATGTGAAGTCATTTGGCGAAAATAGCTGTAATTACTTAATTCAATTAACTAATAAATTCAAGATACTTGCGCCGCGATCGCAGCAATCATGGCAACAGTATTGGTAGCAACAACAGCAACAACAACAACGATCACATTGCATAGTTGTGGGCAATAAATTATAAGCGGACCGTGTAGATAACTCGCAGGCGACGTGAGTTGCGTCGCCGCTGGAAAACACCCTAGTTGTAATTGCTAATTATATCGAGGCGACAAATTCGTACATAAGTGGAGCCATCGGGTCTCGTGAGGGTCTCGGGGTCTGTCGGGGTTGCTGCATTCCAGTGTCTGGCTGCGGATTGGCGAACTTGTCGCTTATCACTGGCCAATCGCAGGGCATTTTGCGTTTATTTGCGATCTACTTTGCAACTATCTCTCGAAAGGGTTGCCCAAGGGGGATGGGGGGGGGGTCTGTGGGGACTACGTTCAAAAGTCAATGTCGATTAGATTGTTGTGCATTAAATCATGACTATTTTTTTTTTTTCAATAATAGTTGCGCCTGTTTCGCGACTCTTTTCATGCTGCGTCATGGCAAGTGAATGCGCAGCCGGCAGACACTGCGTATACTTAACGTCGCGTACGTGTAGGGCTGCAGCAGGGCGCAGCGTAGCGCACAAAGACTGTCTGCATTGTTCAGTTTTCAATTAAATTGCAGGAATTTTGGACAAATGTAAAGGGGGAAAAGTTAAAAAAGAATTTGGTGAGCTTAGAGCGGGGTCGATTATTCACAAAAATATCGATAAATCGAAGTTTGCTATATTTGTTATACCATTCGACCATTGGAAATGGTCAAGAAAGGGTATACTAAGTTTGTGCTAATGTATGTAACAGGCAGAAGGGGGCGTGGCTAACCGAGTCGATTGAGCCATGTCCGTCTGTTTGTCCGTCTGTCTGTTTGAACGTCTAGATCTCAGCTATTATAAAAGCTAGAGACAACAAATTTCTCATGAAGGTTCCTATATACCATAGGTAGATTGAGTTTATTTTCAATATTTCCTGCCACGCCCACCGCCCTCGCAAATCGATAATTTACGATTATCAGGAGAAGTATTAAAGCTACAACATTCTTTCCACTGCGTGCGCCTTTGCAGCATAGCGTGACGTCATTGTCACTAAGATTCGATTTAGCCGTAGCGTGTGTAAAGCTGATTGCTATGACGTTTTCATATGTAGTTGGTGCTATTAAAAAATACATCTAATTTGAACAATGGATGGCAGATGAAGGAAATAAAAGTGTGATAATTTCTTTCGAAACTGGGCGAATGGTATCTTACTGTCGGGTGCGCTCGACTGTAGCTTTCCTTACTTGTTTTTTAAATAACACTTAATAAAAAGCACAAAAATACGAGGGTCGTTTGATAAGACCGTGACTTTTTGTATTTGCCGCGCACCTGCTCTAAATACAACACTGCTCCTGTCAGCAGTTATCGATTAACAGCTGACTGTAAAATTTTGAGAAAGCTGCGTTTTTTGGTTTGCGTTTTATAGGCATTGAAAGCAGACGATCTCGTGAATTTTAACGAAAATGGAAAAAAGTGAATTTCGTGTGCTAATTAAGCATTATTTTTTGCGTAAAAAATCCATCACCGAAACCAAGGAAAGACTTGATAAATATTATGGGGACTCTGCACCATCAATTTCAATGGTTAAGAAATGGTTTACTGAGTTCCGTTGTGGTCGTACCAGTACAAGTGATGCCGAACGTTCAGGTCGCCCAAAAGAGGTCGTCATGCCAGAAATCGTCGACAAAATCCATGGAATGATATTGGATGATCGGAGAATGAAAGTGCGTGAGGTAGCTGAGGCTGTAGGCATCTCAACTGAACGGGTACATCACATTTTACATGAATATTTGGACATGAAAAAGCTTTCCGCGCGATGGGTGCCGCGATTGCTCACACACGACCATAAGCGCAACCGTGTGACCAGTGTTTGGCGATGTTCAACCGCAATCCAAACGAATTTTTGCGCCGTTTCGTTACCGTAGACGAAACATGGATCCACCACACCACACCAGAGACCAAAGAACAATCAAGACAGTGGGTTTCTCCGGGTGAACGTGCACCAAAGAAGGCCAAGGTGGGTCTGTCGGCCAACAAGGTCATGGCCACAGTTTTTGGGATGCACAAGGTATCATTCACATCGATTACCTTGAAAAGGGTAAAACGATCACCGGCGAATATTATTCAGAGCTTTTGGACAGATTCGATATTGATTTGAAGCAGAAACGACCGCATTTGGCGAAAAAAAGTGCTGTTCCATCAGGACAATGCACGGGTGCACACGTGTGTAGTCAGCATGGCAAAATTTCATAAATTGGGCTACGAACTGCTACCCCATCCAGCATATTCTCCAGATTTAGCCCCCTGTGACTATTTTTTGTTTCCAAACATGAAGAAATGGCTCGGCGGTAAGAGATTCGGGTCAAATGAAGAGGTCATCACAGAAACAAACGACTATTTTGAGGGCCTTGAGAAAACCTATTATTTGGAAGGAATAAAAAAATTGGAAAAACGCTGGACTAAATGTATAGAGCTAAAAGGAGATTATGTTGAGAAATAAAACGCTTCTTTGACGAAAAAAATATATTTTATTCAAAAAGTCACGGACTTATCAAACGACCCTCGTAGTATAAAAATATCTTACTTTATTTATGATTTATATTAAATTAATTTCCAAAATATAAACCTTAATATAATCGGATTTTTCAACTATCGAAATTTGTACACGCCTCTTACCTCTAATTTTCGTTGTGTCTATGAATCACCCTGCAAATGCATCTCGTAGTCTTCTAAACCTAAATTTTTCAAGTCGCTTTTGAGAAACTCTCGCGACTAACTTAGCACTTAATGTGCATGTCCAAACACGTTTAACCGGGCGAAATTTCGCATATACCTCTGCTTTTTTTTATTACTTATTCGCATTTGATTTGTTTGTATTTGTTTTAGATTTTATTTTGCCTTTTTTTATGTACTTCGCGCTTCTGCAACGCCCACGCCGCGAGAGTCGACGCCGAATCAATGCAAATGAGTTTGGGTTATTTCTCGACTCGACTCGAGTCGCGAAATCGATTCACAAAAATAAGCTGATTATTTGCTTTTTTCTTGCTGTTGTTGTTGCTGCTGTTATTTACCTTTGTCTTTGTCACATAGAAATTACTGCCAGGGCAAAGGGAGAGAGGAGGGAGAGGGGGGAGGGGGAGGCGACATAATCATAATAATTTATATGCAAATTCAAATATTTTGCGATTAAACTGTTTTGCTTTTTTCATTAGCACCCCGCCGCCGCCACGCCCATAACCGACCAACCGCCCGCCCGCCCCTCGAGCCGTTGTCAATAGCGCCCAGCGGGTTGGCCTGGTCGAAAGCCGGCTCAACAGTTGGCAACGCCTGCTCGGGCAGCTCTGTTTTTGATTAAGCTCATTTGCATGTGAATGTTGCCTGCCCGCAGTAGGGGGAGGGAAAGGGGAAGGGGGAGGCCGCCAAAACTGACGCTAGTTTTATGTTACCTCGGGTAGAGGCAGGGGGAGAGGCTTACAGCTTTGAATTTCTAATAAGCCAAGTTGTTTGCGCATGAGTCAACGAAGCGTCGTCAATAATATCCATGACACCCGGTTAGTTGGGCAAATATTTATAGAAGCATTCGCCATATAGACAGCTCTAGCTCTGTGCCACTCTCTGTGTGTGCGTGTGTGTGTGTGTGTGTGTGTGCACACTTGTTTGATCTTTCAGTTAGTGCGACAGGCAGTGCCAATTCAATTACAATTCAAAAATTCTCTCAACTATCGCGGTTATCGATGCCCGCGCTCGACACTCCCTTGGCACACAGAGCTCCCCCTCCCCCCTCTCCTGCATGCCCCTACCCATCTCTAGGCAGCTATTTTTAGCGCCTCTGATGCTCGAGCCAATCAGTCTACGCTGGAAAAAGCCTCGTCGTCGTCGTCGTCGTTTGGCTCGAGCCACAGCGACTCCAAGTCTGACACATGCAGCAACATCAACAACAACAATTACTCACCTTATGCTAAGAACCGCTTCGCTGCTCCCCCCTTTCTACCCCTCTCCCTGCATTGATTCACGGTCTTGTTAGACAATTGAAGGCTATCGCAGCAGTCGCCCAACTGAGTTGAATTAATCAGTTGCGACCCTGAAGGCAGTTCCCCCTGAAGCTGGCAATGCAGTTCATAAATTTTATAAATTTCAGAATTCTAATTGCTTGAAACTTAAGTTTTTTTAAAGCATGCAAAATCGATGGCAAAGCAAAGAGACGTAAGAACAATTTTTTGATAGGTTTCGAAAGAGATTTTCAACGTTTTAGAATACACTCAAATTTGTAGCAATATGTAGCTAAGCCTCTAAATTATATAAGTTTTTATTTGGCAACAATATTCTATATAGTCATATACAGCTGTGTTCTTAATAATAGCAGTGCTTATTAGCTGCAACTTTAAACTTAATTTTATATATCAAAGTGCAAAGAGACGTAAGAACAATTTTTGATTGGTTTCTTAAGAGATTTTCAACGTTTTAGAATACACTCAAATTTGGTATAGAAACTGCATCAAATAGGTAGAAATATATTTGGCTAAGTCTCTAAATTACATAAGTTTTTATTTGGCAACAATATTCTATATAGTCATATACAGCTGTGTTCTTAATAATAGCAGTGCTTATTAGCTGCAACTTTAAACTTAATTTTATATATCAAAGTGCAAAGAGACGTAAGAACAATTTTTGATTGGTTTCTTAAGAGATTTTCAACGTTTTAGAATACACTCAAATTTGGTATAGAAACTGCATCAAATAGGTAGAAATATATTTGGCTAAGTCTCTAAATTACATAAGTTTTTATTTGGCAACAATATTCTATATAGTCATATACAGCTGTGTTCTTAATAATAGCAGTGCTTATTAGCTGCAACTTTAAACTTAATTTTATATATCAAAAAGAAAATGAATGTTCACAAATTAAAT
Source organism: Zaprionus ghesquierei (assembly GCA_018904095.1). Lineage (NCBI taxonomy): Eukaryota > Metazoa > Arthropoda > Insecta > Diptera > Drosophilidae > Zaprionus > Zaprionus ghesquierei. Next base: position 18,925,160 of record JAEIGP010000394.1, on the reverse strand, counting down.
TTTGTTTAAATTTTGTGTTTATTTTAAACAAAAACAAATCAATTTATTATTTTCTAATATGTTAACATATACAGATCGATCCATGATCCCATCAATCAATACCCACGGTAAGAAAAACATGTCCATACCATAATACTCAATCCGGCGTGCTTAACTGTCTTCAAAGTGTACCTAGGATCGTACTCTGTGTTAGGTGGACGTCTGACATATTGTCTGGAGCCCTTTCCACCAAATAACACAATTTTACTTTCGTCACTCCATAAAATATTTCGCCACTTTGTAACGGGCCAATTAAGGTGACTTTTGGGGAACTCCAAACGTGCTTTGACATGTCTGGTGGCTAGCAGTGGAACTTTTCGTGGATGGCACGCTTTGAGATTTTGTTCCTTAAGAAGTCGCCGAATAGTAACGCCACTAACATTCAAGCCTAACTCATTTTTTAACTTGCTGGACGATGCAAAAGGGTGCGCCCTGCTATATCACACTATACATCGGTCCTCATGAGGCGTGGTTTTACGTCGGAGGTCACGATTTTCGGGCATTTCTTTAAAATTTAAAGCACTATAAACCATTTTAGCAGAACATCCACATATTTCCTGGATGTCTTTATATGTTTTTCCCAGGTTTCTGAGCCGCACTATGCTATTTCTTTTTTCAGGAGTACAATGTTTGCCCCTGCCCACTAAGTTAAAAAATATTAATTTATTTTAGGGTTTTCTAATGTTAATAATAGTCACTAACACAAAACCACTTACTTTTTATCAATAAAAAGTCTAAAAAAATTTTTTTTGCTTATCAAGATACGCACTGCTATTTTAATGAACAGCTAAAGACTGATGCTTCTAGCAAAAAGAGTTGTTCATTTGCTTAATTTTCGCAAATCTAACGGGATTTTTTCGTTTCTTCCTTGTACACATTCCATTCTATAATAACAATGCGTACAAGTTGAAATATTCGTAAGGGAACTTGAAAAAAAAAATCGCATTGCTTGATTGCATTTCTTGCACTGCTATTTTTGAGAACACAGCTGTATGTCTGTCTGTATGAACGCATAGAACTCAGCTATTAAGAAAGCTAGAGATGGCAAATTCGACATGCAGTTAACTGTTTATCATATACAAGTATAGATTGTTGTAACTATTGGCTGCCACGCCCACTAGCCCTAAAAATTGATTGTTAAACTTGCAGTACGATTAACTTGCTGTCTAGCATGATCTACTCCGACTTGCTTTACTTGCTGCATATTCCAAATTTGATTGGAATCTTAGCTAGGCTTTAAATACATCGTCTGTCGCCTATAATGATCGTTTACGATATCTTTATTATCGTTTATCATCGCATCCAGTTAAGAGCCCCATTCGAGTTTATCTTTCACAGTTGTTAACGTTGCCGGCAATCGGTCTAGATCTGTGCATAAACAGGCAGCTTGAGTGTGTGTGCGTGTGTGCGCGTGTGTGCGTGTCTTATTTATTTATTGGCAAACCGAAAATGATATTAAACCCCGCAAGCAACAACAAACAATCGAAACGCTCTCACTTTGCTTGTTGTTTCCCTCTCTCTCTCTCTCTCCCTCTTCCTCTCTCGCTCTTGCATCTGCCAACACCCGCACGTGATTATGCCTGCCCCTTCTCCCCCTCCCCCTCGCTGCCTCCTCCAACGATTTAGCGATCTTATGATCGTTCCATTCTGTCGGCTATCTGCGATCTGCCTGCGCTAATGAAGTTACTTACTTGCCCCGTACATTTTATGCGAATTTCGTGAAACGCAAAAAACGCCAAAAAAAAACAGAAAAAAACCTAAAACAAAACGGGGAAAAAACGAAATTGCGAAACGCCATGGAGAACATTTTTTACAAATTATTCGCAATGCTGTCGCCGTCTCTGTCTCACTCTCTCTCTCAATCGCCTGCCTGTTGCCATCTCGCTCCTGTGCAATTTCTGCTCTCTCTCTGTCTTTTTTGGCACATTTGCGGCTCCAGCGAGTCGCGCGTTGTGCAGGAATTAGTCAGGAAATTAATTAATCAAAACTATAGCGAGAAGAATAACAAGAACAACAACAACAGCAACAACAACAACAACAATAGCAGCAGCAACAAATATAGCAACAATAACAACAAGCAGCACACTGAGTGGCCAGCATCATTGGCAACTGTAATAAAAGCAAATGTTCTGCATGCGCTGCTTTAGCACGACTGGGCAATACCCTGTAGGAATGAGATGCATAATAATATGAATATTTGTTTACGCTTGCAGAGGTTAAATTAAATTTTGCCAGCAGCTACTAAGGCAGAGAAAGAGACGCCTAGGATATCTATATAGTATATATATTCTTGTTCAGCGTATTGATTTCGCTTTGTGCATCTAACTCGATATAGCTAGGTATATATGCTTTTCATTGCTAACATTCTTGCCATAAGTTGCAACGAGCAGGACTAAATCATTATAGCGTATAGCTACCCCATATTTTTATACATTTCCAGATAGTACAGATAGTTATATGTATATATAGTGTATATTAATTTTGGTTAGAAGTTTGCAACGCACCTTAGGAGATATCCCCGACTCTATAAAGTCGTAATTAGCATCAATAGGGAAGTGGCATTAGCCATGTCCGTCTGTCCATCTGTCCGTCTGTCTGTCCGTCCGTCTGTTGCAACGCAAACTAGTCTCTCAATTTTAGAGCTATCTTGATGAAACTTGGTATACATGTTTCTTATTGCTGCACGCTGTAAATAAGTCGGAACGAGCCGGATCGGACCGATATAGCGTATAGCTGCTATAGAACTTATCGGCCGATTATTGTTATTTTTCAAGATATCACCACGAAACTTTCCAATATATATATATATATGTATGTTTATTAATGGTTGTGAAAATTTGATTGAAATTGGACAGATATATCGTAGAATTGCCAAAGAACCTATCAGACGATTTTCATAATTTTTTAAGATAAAGCTTTGAAACTTTTCTGTTACATGTCTAACTATGTTCATTAAATGCTATGCAAGTTTTATTAAAATCGGATAGATATATCGTTAAGCTGTCATAGAACCTATTGGCCGATTTGATATTTGGAATAACTGCAAGGGTATAAAACCTTCGGCCTTTCTTTCTTGTTTTAACAGTTTTTTGGGCAAGTTTTAAAGAAATTCCCAGCAAACTTCTCAAATCTTACCTTCGATATATTTGAAATATGCTATATAAATTTCACTCTAATCTGTTCACACTTACATTAAGAGATCCCAAATTAAACTGCTTCCTTCTGTCTTCTACACATGCACAAGTCGAGTATACCCTGTGACAATCTTCTGGCATCTGCAGGGTACAACGAGAACAACAGACAACAAAAAGAACAACAACAACAACAACGACAAACAAATGACGACGCTCCACAATTTGTTGCCTGTCATTTGTTTATTTTGTGTGCGTGCCCTGCGCCCCCCTTGCCCGCCGCCTCTGTTCTCGCCCTCGCCTTCGCCTCCGCTTCCCAGACTGCCTCAGCCTTTTATTATTGTTTAATTTGTTGCGCTTGTTGTTGTTTCTGTTGCTGTTGCTGTGACTCTGGCTCCACTTCGCAGCGCACTTCTGTCGCGTACACCCGCCCCCTCTCCCCTGCCACCCCCTTCCCCTTCCCCTCTGGGGGGTAGCGAGTGCACGCCAAACTAATACGCAGTCCCCTTTGGCCCCCACCGGTTTGGACTCGTCAGCCTTGAGAGGCGCTTAAAATGTTTTGATTATTGCTTAATTATTTTTTCGGCAAAAGCGGAAGAGCGAGAAGGAAGAGACAAAGTGATAGAGAGAGAGAGAGAGGAGAGCGAAAGAAAGAGGGCGTATAAATAAATTGAAACTTCTAATAATAGTCGAAAGCAAAAGCGATGCGAAATTTGCATAAAACGCGCATAAAAATCTGGAATAACTCGAAACTAAATCCAGATGGAATCCAGATTAATTCGAATCGAAAAGGCAACTATGTGTAGCGTATTGCGCATATATACCCTGTAATTAGGCCGTGCAACTGCTTATTATAGTTAAGCACTTAATTGTTATTATTATTTTTGGAAAGAGACAAAAAAAATGTATTCTGTTTGTATGATCAGCTATAAAACGGCTATAGATGCTCGTATAATGACAAAATTTCGTATATAGTCGCTTGTTTTGTGTGTGAATGCAAAATGATTCAATTCTATTCGAAATTCATTCGGGCTTATTACCTAAAGATCATTTGAAAAACATTTTAATACCCATTTCCATGCGATCTCACACGGGTTCAGGGTCTCCACCAATGTGAGACCGTCGAACATGTGTGTGCGAAAAGAAAACCGCTAAAAATAAAACTCGATTTGAGTATTCAACGCGCGACGCTGCTTGCAGCCTCTGCTGCGACTGTGGCTGCGCCTGTGGTTGCTGCAGGCTGACTAATGCGTCGAAATGTGAGGAAAATCGCTTTTCCTCGAAATGAAAAATACGCCGCATATGCCGCTGCACACACACAACATGCATAGAATAAATACCGAAAAATCAAAAAATAAGAAAAACAACATAAAAACCAAAAACAAAAAAATACCAAAAAAAAATACATGTCGAAAACCAAAGCCGAAGCAAGCGAAAATCGACAAAATGCCCCGCAAAGTGTCAAAAATGCGTCAAGATCAAAGAGAGCGAACAAATTTCACCGCCAGTTGGCAAATGCAACGATAAATTGGCCACAATAAGCGCGCACACCCGAGCACTGTATACCCTGTAAATGTGACAACGACGGGGGGTTGCCTTCCTTACTCAGTACGAAAAAGTGCCAAAGAATCTTCCGAAACATGAAAAGATTTGAAGAGTTCAATTGCTTTGCTTGCTTGCAGGGTATGTGCCAGTCGCGCAGTCTCTGCCGTGCCACTTTGTCTTATGAGTTTTTGGTAAGAATTTTGTCTTTTTACAAATTGCAATTTGTTTGTGCTCAACATTTGCTGTGAAACGAAGAACACATACGCTTTCTACGGACCCCCTGCCCCCTTGGCTTTTCCTGCTCCCTCTGTGGCAGCTTCTTCTGTTTTCCAAGCGAGTCAAGAGTTTTGCATTTTGCCTTGGGCTTATTACACACACACACACACACACACAGACAAGACACTGCAATAATGAGGGGCGCAGGCAGCGCGTCTATAAGGAACCGTTTAATGCATTTAAATGGGCTCGATTATAGAGTTGGCAGCTCCGCTAAGAACTCCATATGGCGCTTTTGACAGCTGTCAATTTGCATCGATTGGCAGCGCTGCCTACCCGTCCACCCCCTTGCCAGCTTCACACATGCTCCCCCATTTCCGATACAATTTCAAGTTGGGAACTGCAACCGCAGATCCTTATAAATGACAAGCTTGTCAGCCTCAAAGAGAAACAGGGAGTGAGGCAGCTTGGCTCCCTTGGCCAGCGACTGATCGAATAGCATATACCCACTAATTAAAGGTAGATCTACCCCCATTGAACTTGGGTTTCGTCTCAAAGCTCGCGGCTTGCTAAGCTGAAAGCTTAACAAAAGGGAGGCTAAGCTTTAAATAGATGGTTCGAAACTTGGCTAAGCAGCTAAGCTTATAAGCTAACTCAGTCTATAAGAAGCTGTTCTTCACATTTTTAGCTGAACTACGGGAAATATTCGTAAACAATGTCATTAAATTGGTATATAGCTAGTCGTATTATTATATCCGCCACTCATAGAGTAGAAGGGTATTTTAACTTTGTTCAAACCGAAAATGTATGTAACAGGCAGAAGGAGACATCTCCAACCCCATAAAGTGCATATATATTCTGGCTTAGGATCACTAGCCGATTCGATTGAGCCATGTCCGTCTGTCCTTCTGTCCGTCTGTCTGTATGAACCTCGAGATCTCAGCTATTACAAAAGCTAAAGACTCCAAATTTGACATGATGATTCCTGTATACCATACGCAGATCAAGTTTATTTTAAATTTGAGGTGCCACGCCCACCGCCTACGAATTTAGATAATTTACGAATATTGTGGAAAGTATTAAGGTTACTGCTTTCTGCTTTGGCACACGTAAAGATGCTCATAGTGTGCACCTAATCCCCAAATTACAATCCGATTGGAAAATAAACCCTTAAGTAATACAAGAAAACGTTTCCATAGCTCCGCTGCCCGCGTCATTGCAGCATATCGTCATGCATCGTTTTAGCCTTTGTGTGTGTGAGAGCGAGCTAGTACTAGTTAGTGCAACTACGAAGTTGGTCGAATGGTATCTTACGGTCGAGCGCGCTCGACTGTAGCTTTTCTTACTTGTTATATTATATATTCAATTTGCATAGAGAATATCGCAAAATAATAAAGAAAAAATTAATATAAATAATACCCCTTTTTCTCAATAAAATTTACATAAAAATAGTCGCATAATAGTTAATAAATAAATTTCATAAAGAACAGCCCTTCTCCTTTTGGCGAGGAGAATACTTAATAGAGGACAGAGATTTACGATGTGTTCCACTATAATAGCTGCCATAAATCAATATCATTTAAATACGCATAAACATATTTTCCACTTTGTTGACAAAGATCGCGCTCAGGGTCTTCTCTCTCTCTGATCCGCACAAGGTCTTTCCGCTCTGACCTATTCCGGCCACTAATCGCACTTTTAGTGGGTGGTGGTTCCACTGTTCTAGCTAGTTGCGTGAAAGATTTCAACTTGTTCAAGTGTTGAGCACGCAAGTATTAAATTTGATTTAATTGCTCGCGTTTTTTTGCGTATTGTATTTCATACACACTCACACACACACACACACGCACAGGCACATGTGTCTGTTCTGCTGTTTGCCTTGCCCTCTAATCTCGGCGAGCGCAGCACAACAAAAAACACATTTCAATTCTGCCACGCAACCAGATCGGTCCAATTTAATTTCAGAGATTAATGCCACACGGCCGCAGACGCAGAGGCTCTCCCATTCCCCATCCCCCTCCTCTCCTCTTCTTCTTCTTGCCTGGCAGCAGGCCAAAGAGTCCCTGCCCACGCAGCTTGAGGTGGCGCACGCACGCAACTTGACGCTGTGTGCGTGCGTGTGTGTGTGTCACCGGAGAGCAGCGGCATATGCTTTGGTCTATCAAGATATACATTTCCAACATATATGCTGTACAGTCAAGATTCGCTTGGTAGGCTATATATATGGAAGATACTCTCTAAATTTTGCCCAAGTCTTAATCTGTAATACTTTTTAGGAATATTTTTTATTCTTCTGTAAAAAATTCAATTTGTTTATGAAAAATCAAACTTTTCCATGTTCGACTGTAAATGGATATATATACCCAACAATATATATATAATAAGATATAGTGCGTCAGCAGCACGGAAGTCTCTACGTCCCTTGGGCACCGGCATTGCCAATTTGATTTATGCGCTATTTTGCCAAAGTCAACAAATGAAAATGACTCTCAACATTTTATCTTTTCTCGTTTTCTTTTCATATTTTCTCGTTAGTTCCCAAGGTCGTAAAACATGAGAGGGTAAGCCGCGACAAACATATACGAAAATTGACAAAGCGTATTATTAGCTAAAAACAATAATAAAAGAAAAGTTAAGTGCAGCAAAAAGAAACAAAAAGTGTTTCTCATCAATTGGCACCGAGCGTCCATAGAAAATTTATTTTCTTGACGACTTCAACTCGGCTTCCTTCAGAGAATTATATATAATTTCCCCTTCTTTAAGAATTGGCGGTTCCCACATGTCATAGTTGAACAAACGGGTCCGTGGCGATTCAGGGGTAAGGTAAAGATTTATAATAATAGGAATTTGTTTAAAAACGTTCTATATAAAATTAACTATATATAGATGCATGTTTTTTAAACAATTTGAAATTATTTCCGTGGCATCGAAAAACTTCGATACCCGCTCTCTGGTTCTACTCTACTAAAGACATACGCATCTCAACGGGCTGCGCCATGAAAGGTCCCTTTAATAGGTCGAGCAAACCTCAAACAGTTTTATAAAGAACACAAGAACATTGTGTATAAATAGTTTTGTGGTTCGAACCTCAGAGAGATCAAGTCAAAATATGCTATTAATTTGTTTTGTTTTTTTATCATTGTTTACTTTTTTTAATATTTTTACGTTCACCTAAACTTTTTATCAATTTGTTTAATGCCAAAATTGCTTTTTTAAAATTTTTGCTAACTTTTTTAAGTAAGCTGCGAAACTAAATTTTTTTTTGCTGGCGCCATCTATTTGTCAGCATAAGAAGTAGATGCCATTACGCGCCCTCTATGGTAAAAAGTTGGAACTAATTTTTTAATTAGCGCCACCTATACGGAATAGTTTTGCACATAAAGCACCACCTAGGTTTCAAGATTCAGCGATCTTTTTCCAGCGTTACCAGATCGCGCGTAGTACTTAACGACTCCTTGGCGTCGCTGCAAAACTGTTATACCCCAAAGGATTTGCTGCAGTTTATTATTTTTGTGAAATGCGACACAATCGCCATCTATCTAATGCCACGCAAACTTTTTTGGCTCCATCTGTGAAGATACAGTTGGAAATTTCGATGTTTTTACGAGTTGCCTACATTAGCCGCAATAAGCTTGCGTAATAAATGCACTGAAACCATGTTAAATCAAATAAACTATTATATTTTTGGTATGTATTTATGGAAAGGAACATTTTACTTGTAAAATAAACGAATTCAAATCTTTGGATTTATGACAGTCATCTATAGAGATGAACTTCTAAACAGTGCCATCTATATGTTGATTTTCTTTATTTTTATAGCCATCTATGTTTGAGTATTTTCACTAACATAACTTAACGAAACCCTCTACAGTTCGTAGTAAATTTTTCAGTAAATACGTACAACGCTCTCTATGTGTGAAGTTTTCTTTCGCTGTGGACGTTGCCAGAATCTGCGAAGGGTTTCGAACTCCTGATGACACTGCTGAAGTGTTATACGCAAGTGGCCCGCTGAATTCAAATTTGAATTCAAATTCAAATAAATTTCCCTAGAACTTCTTGGTACTTTTTGTATTCTGATTTGAATCAAGGGGAAATTTCACTTTCTGCATTGAATCAGAATCAGTGATGCCAACTACAACTAAAACTAGCTAAAATAGCTATTTTGTAGCATATTCTCTCTGACAAGCAACTTTTTCTAATCGTTGAATTTTACCTATTTCACACTGACCCATTCCGTAAGTAAAACAAACTAGATTTTAATTCTGTATACATAGTAATGTATTTATATCTTCCATTTTATATCCATCTAACTTTCATATATATATAGTAATTGTTTATCTGCATTTGATTTTGTTCATTTGCTTTTTATTTTTTTGTTTTCATTACTCGCTAATACACAATTTGTTGATGCATCTCAGGAAAAAAAACTTTGTTACAATTGTGTGTACGCGTCATTGCATGTGTGTGTGTGTGTGTGTGAATCTATCAACTAATTTCATCAATTGGATGCATCAGGGAGAACGTCTGCAATTATTTCTGTGTCTGTTTCTGTTTCTGATTCTGATTCTGTCTCTGACTCCGATTCTGATTCTGATTCAGACTCAGACAGATGCCGTTTTGTCAATTCATTTATTGTTGTTGCTGCCCCCTTGCAGTAGGGTACTTCAAGTTCCGCCAAGTGAAAAGAGTTTCCGTTGTGTATTTATTTCTATAAATTTATTTTTTTGTTTTATTTGTACCATAAACTGCAAGGGTGTTCCGACTTCGACCAGGCCGAAGAAGATTACGCTCCTTAAATTTCTTTCTTTCTTTTTTTTTCATTTATTTTATTCTGGCGTGCGTTATTTACAGTTATTTTCTCTTTACAGAACACGAGTTTACAGCGAAAAAAAAATGATTTTTTTTTTTTATATATTATGCTAGAATTCTAATTAAGTTACAAGTAAATTTTCTTTTTGTTTTTCTCTGACGCAAAAACAATAAATGGAAGGAGGTACGAGATATAAAATAAACAAAAAAAAAAAAAAAATTGTTGAAGATTATCTTAAACGATAAAAAGCCTTTCTTTTCATATTTTTCAAAAACTAAATTAAATCACATTTAGCATATATTTTGTTTCTGCTTTCGTTTCTTGCTTGAATTTCTTGCTTAAAATTAAGTTTAAACTTTGCTGAATTGTTTTCGTTTTCTTTTTCGTTTCCATTAAATAATTTAATATTTACACTTGCAAAAAAAAAGAAGCCGTGAGATTTGAGTAATAAAAAATTACTTCCGTTGTTGTTGTTGTTATCTTGTTAGGTGCCTTAGGTATATGAAAAAAAAGTTTAAGTTATTTAGATTAATTTTAATTTTCTTGTTTTTTTTTTTAGATTTATGCTTAGAGAATTATCATTGCCGCGTTGCATCGCTCCCGCTCAATAAATAGCTGTGTGTGTGTGTGCGTGTGTGTTTCGTTGCCTTTAGAACAACACATCGATGTACATGTTTCATCTGCTGGAACAGTCAGTGGCGCCTCCAGCGGCAGCCACTTGCTCCTGCTTGACCTTCAGCAGCAGCTGCTGATGTGCCTGCGCCTGCGCCTGTGCCTCATCCTCATCGTCGCAAATATCTATTTCGCCATCGGCATCGCCATCATCATCGCCGTCCGCATCGATGTCCGCATCGCCATCGACATCGGCATCCACATCGGCATCGGCATCGGCATCGCAATCCTTGTCCATGTCCATCATATCATCATCGTCGGCCTCCTCCTCGGGCTCCGATTCGACTGCCGTGCCCGCTGTCACAGCGGCAACAGCAGCGGCAGCAGCGGCGTTTCGCGCATTCGCAGCCGCCGCAACGGCAGCGGCAGCAGCAGCAGCAGCCACAGCTGCCTCAGCATAGCCCGCGGTGCTGTGATGGTGCAAGTGCATGGCATGCTGCACTGCAGCCGCCTGCTGCTGTTGCTGCTGCTGGCGTCGCTGCTCGGCCTGCTGCTCGGCCAGTTGCTGCTGCTGCTGCTGTTGCTGCTGCTGTTGTTGCTGCTGCTGTTGTTGCTGCTGGTGCTGTTGCTGCTGCTGCTGTAGTTGCTGCAGATGATGCAAGTGCTGCTGCTGGTTATATGGATGATGCTGATGCTGGTGTTGCTGCTGCGACGACGCTGCCGCCGCCGCCGCCGCTGCTCCGCCCTGTCCATGATGATGATGATGATGGTGATGATGCTGCTGCTGTTGTTGTTGCTGCTGCTGCTGCTGCGACATGCCCGCATGCGCATGGTGATGTGCAGCAGCGGCGGCGGCAGCTGCAGCATTGGCGGCAGCAATGTGATGTGCATGCGCCGCCACATGCGCGGCATGCTTGCCCTGCTTGCCACCGCCCATGGCAGGCGGTGGCGGCGCATCGAAGAGCAGACGCGATATGGAGAAACTCGAGATGGGCGAATTGTGGGTGCTGCCCGCCGAGTAGGAGGTGTTCGTGTCATCCGATGTGGGCGTCTCGCGATCGCTCTCATCGCTCTTCAGTAGCTCCGCCGCCTCCAGCGACTTCTTGTGCATGCCCAGCAGCCAGGGGGCCACAGACTCATCCTCCTTGGCCGACTTGATGATTGTTTCCGGCAGCGGCAGCGAGTGGCGCACCATGGCCCCGTATAGGCCGTATTCGGCCATTTTGGTGCTGTGCCCCCAGCACTTTTCCGTCTTGCGCCACTTGGCGCGTCGGTTCTGGTACCAGACCTGCAAAACGGAAGAGGAAACTGTGCATTAGTATTGGTTGGCTCCCATATGGGTTATGTCGGAGGAACCCCGGCTCAACGGCTCAATTAAAATGATATGTGAGCTCTTTCTGCGTAATTGCGGCTCGATGCGTTTTTCGAGAGTTTTTACGGTTTGCCGTTTTCATTAATTGCTTCAATTCTTCACACACTCGCACACACACACACACAATTCACACATGCAACCAATAAGATATACGAAAAGGGTCAAGGAAACTTGCGAGGGAAGACGGAAAATAAAATAGAAAATCCACATCTCGGAAAACTTCAGCAAATAATAACGGTAACTTCAAACTTCTCAGCCAAATGTTAAGAAAACAATAAATATGCTAGCTATATTCTATATGTATGCTCTATAGCTGTCTCTTTCACTCGCACTCGCAGTTGCCTTTGGGGGATTATCATAGATTCTGCCAAACCGAGTTGCAGAAATTTCATTAGTACAAATGCGATAATTACGCATAAATAGCACGAAAGCAAGCAGCATGAGGAAGTAGGTGAGAGGGGGAGACGAAGACAGAGAGAGAGAGAGGGGGAATGAGTGCAACAAAGCGGCCAAAACTAATTAAATTAAATGCAACAACAGCCAAACAGGGGGAAGGAAAGGCAGACAGCAGCGCGTCTGAGCAGATTAACCAGCAGCAGCAACAACACTTGTCACGCAGACAGAGAGAGGGGAGAGAGAGAGACAAAGAGAGAGCGAGACAGAGCGTGTGCTTAGGGGGGTCCTTGACAATCCTGCCGAAAATTCGATACACACTGTGAGTGCCACGCGCTGATTTCAAGTACTTATTAGTGGCACGAAATGTTGCGTTTACTCTCGCCCGCACCCAGCTCCTGCCCCTGCCACACCCCCTCCGCCACCCCTCCACCTGCTTCGTTTCAACATTAAACGGTCAATTTTCAATTTCACAGACAACTTGTAAAGTGGGTGCGTCCAGGCACAGGATGCGCCGTCGCTGTCTCTGGGGACAACTTAATCTTATGTTGTGAAAAGTTCAGGCTTTCCCAGGGTTGCGCTCGCTCTCCCCCTCCCCCTCTCTCTCTTTCGCTCTCTCTCTCTCTCTTGCTGCCCTGCTCTGTGCAGCATGTGCCGCAATTCTCTGCGGACCATAAAAATAGAAGTCGACGCCGCGGCGGTCGCATTAAAATTTGCTTGCCACGTGGCAGAGGTGGGTGCGCGGGTGCAGGGGGCAGGGTTGTTGTTGGTGTGATGTCAACATTTGCATTTACAGTTGTTTAGCTGTTTTAGTTGTTTGTTGTTTGTTGTTTGTTGTCGCTGCTTGCACTCTCTCTCGAGTTGTAGCAAAAAAAAACATGGCAAATTAAATCTGCTTGAGTTGACAACACTTAACGCCCGACAAACAGAGCCAGCCCATTCCCTTTCCCATTCCCATCCCGTTCCCATCCCTGTCAGCCGTCCCTGGGCGGGGTTAGACTCAATCAGTGTTCTTAATGCGTTGATAAATGACTTTTTAAAATGCACCTAGTTCTCAGACGATTCGAAGTGGGCAGGGGGATGGGTTGACAAATGTTAACAAGTGCGGCACGCGCAAAGTTTTTTACAACTGGCTGCACAAACTGCGCGTAATGTATACCCTGTAAATTGTGGAATGAGCACAATTAGCATAGGCAATGCCAGGAATATTTCTTTTCTCTTTTTTCCAGCATATCTGCCAGTTGAAACTGCCTCTGCGTGGCACAAGTTAATATTTTCAATTTTATACCCTCTACTCGTAGAGCAGAAGGGTATTATAGCTTTGTAAAAACCGAAAATGTATGTAACAAGCAGAAGGAGACATCTCCGTCTCCATAAAGTGCATATATATTCTGGCTCAGGATCACTAGCCGAGTCAATTGTGCCATGTCCGTCTGTCCGCCTGTCCGTCTGTCTGTATGAACGTCGAGATCTTAGCTAATACAAAAGCTAAAGACACCGAAATTGACATGATGGTTTCTGTATACCATACGCAAATCAAGTTTATTTCAAATTTGAGATGTCACGCCCACCGCCTACGAGTATCGATAATTTACGGAAATTGAGGAAAGTATTCAGCTTTCTGTTTTGGCATTAGTCTCGCAGTTTTAGAGCTATCTTAGTGAAACTTGGTATTCATGCTTCTTATTGCTGCACGCTATAAATAAGTCGGAACGAGCCGGATCGCACCGATATATCGTATAGCTGCCATAGAGTCTATCGGCCGTTTCATGATATTTTTCAAGATATCGCCAAGAAACTTTCGCAATCTATGCCTTAGTATGTCCATTCTAAGCTGTGCAAATTTGATCAAAATCGAACCGATATATCGTATAGCTCCCAAAGAATCTATCGGCTGATTTTTTTAATTTTTCAAAATATTGCCATAAAATTTGGTTGGTATATGTCTAAGTATGTCCTTTAAAAATTTTGTGAAAATTTTTATCGAAATTGGAGAGATATATCGTTAACCATATCGACCGATTTGATATTTAGAGTAACTGCAAGGGTATGAAACCTTCGGCGTGTCGAAGGTAGCCTTTCTTACTTGTTTTTTTTCCCATCTTTTTTGTGCACTTTTTAATGATGTGCAATGGGCAAAAATGCAAATAGCAATTTGTGTAATGCCTTTGTTTCATAGACATAACCTCTTTTGTTTAAATGTTAATTACATAATTATGCATAATCATTTTTAACTGTATTTCGCTTGCGCTGTACTATGTGTGTGTGCGAGTGTGTATTAACAGCTCATTAAAAACGCAACACGAGGAAAGCAAGCGGGAAGGGGGGTGGGGGAGGGAGAGAGAAAACAAGGAAGCAGCATGTCGAGGTGGGAGGTGAGGCTGAGGCGGCTGCCGGCAAAGTAAAGTGTATAATTAATGTGCAAAACGAGGCTGAGCAGTAAAAATTATGCAAAAAAAAAAAATGCAAAACATTTGTTACATTCACAGGCGATTAGAGGTGGGGGAAAGAAGCCAAGTGGAAGAGCAAAATGATATGAGAGCATTCTTTTATGTATATCGATTGCATTTTGATTTTTTTTCTCTCTTTTTTTTTGTATTTTAAGCTCTCAAGAACCAATTGCGCTCAAAGAATGTTATTAAGTAATGGAAATTTGTACACTGATGCTTGAACTGAAGTAATCGCATAATCTCGATATCCTACGAGAGTTTCCTTTTGTGCCTGTGTTTTACTCTGGCAATTGCAACAGGCGGTGGAGTGCATAATGAAATTTTGCTCTCCTTTTTTTATGCGCTTTTAATGCATTTGCAAATCGTTGGCATTGTATTTTTTTTTTGCGATTTGTTGCACTTTTTGTGTAGCATGTACTTAAAAATGTGAAGACGAGTGTGCTACGAAATTAGCAAAGAAACAAAGCAGCAGCAGCAGCCGCAGCAGCAGCCAAGCCAATTGCAGTTACACATTTGTATTGTCATCGCCCTTCAGCCATCTCGCTCACACGCACGCACACACAGCCAACGACGAGTGAGTGCTCTCTGGCCAGGCGACAAACGAGGCGCAACTAAACTCAGCATGCACTCAGCAACGCAGCTAATCAGAGAGGCGCTCTCATTAACGCAAGTTCGACTAAAGCGCTCTGTCCACGACGTCAGCGTCGCCTGCACTGACTTTTGACAGTGGCGAATTTTTGGAGAGCGCGGCCAGCAAGGGACAGCGCGATAGTTGAGCGCGAGTGTGAGCGAGCGGGCGTGCAAGAAGAGCAAGTGTGAGCGCAAGCAAGTGAGCGCAAGCAAGTGAGCGCGAGTAAATAAGTGAGCGCAAGCTCCTCTCTCAGCAAGCAAAAACAAAAACGTGTTTGGTGCGGCCAGCCATGCTTGTTTTTTTTTTTCGCTTGCTTGCTGCAGAAATAAGCTGACAGCGTCTCTGAAAAATACAAAAACAAAGCAAGAACAGGGGCGAAAATGCACACACACACACGCACGCACGCAGAGAATCATACAAAATGGAATGCAATTAAAAACGGCAGGCAAAAAAACAAAAACAATCGACGAGAGAGAGAGAGAGAAGGGGACTGAGAGCGAGCGAACTTTTAATGGTGGCTTCGATTTGCTGTTGTTGTTGTTGCTGCTGCTGCTGCAGTTGTCTGCATGCATTTGCATGGCCGCCGTTGTCGACAAGTCTTGCCCCCCTGCCGCTCTCCCTCTCTTCTCTCACTTACGCTCACTCACTCAAACTGCACTCGCAGTTGCCGTCACATTCGCATTCGCATCCTTGCCGTCGTTGTCGTTGTCGTGCTGCTGCTAATGATTGCCTCAGCCCGAGAGCAGCGCCTCCTCCCGCCGCCCCTGGCCCAGTAGCGGGCGCACTCAACTCCCGTTGCCATTCCCGAAACGGCACTTTCATGCTGTGCGCAGACTGCGCCATATTTGCACTTAATTGAAGTGCGTGCGCGAGTGTGTGTGCATGTGCGTGTGTGTGTGCGTGTGTGTGTGTTTGCTTTGAGTTACTTGTGCGTATTACGTTTTTTTTAAGCCAATTGTGCTTGTTAATTTGATTTGTGCACACACACACACAGACTGACACCCCCATTGGCATGGACAGAATGCCTTAAAGTCAACGTCAGCCATTTGGTGCGCAACAGTCTCCGTGCTGATGCCCCCCGCTTCTCATTCTACATCAACAACACATTCCCCACTTTGTCCCCGCCCCGCCCTGCTCGTATCCATTATGCGCCTCACCCCTTTTGGCAAATGTTCTGGGCGCAGCAGCGGCGCCATCTTGTGGCTTATCAAGTGGCCAGAAATGAAAGCTGCCAAATGCATTTGCAACAACGACGCCACTAATTGGCCGTGCGCAGCAGCAGCCCAGGCAGAGAGAGAGAGAGAAAGAGGGAGAGAGAGAGAGAGAGAATCGTCAGTGGGTGTGTGCAGTTGATTTCACATTAGATGCACAGACAATACTTTCTTTTCACTCAGTGTGTTGCATTCCATAAAATTTTTGAATTTCTGCTACAGCAAAGGTCATATAAATAGAACTGCCGCAAGGTTTCTGTGATATTTCCTTAATATTTATATCATTGCAAATGGTATATTCATTTTGGCCAAAACTTTGACGCGCTCCTTAGGAGACATCTTCTATAAAGTATATATATTCTTAATCAGGGGAGTCGAACTAGCCATGTCCGTCTGTCCGTCTGTCCGTCCGTCTGTTGCAACGCAAACTAGTCTCTCAGTTTTAGAGCTATCTTAATGAAACTTGGTATACATGCTTCTCATTGCTGCACGCTGTAAATAAGTCGGAACGAGCCGGATCGCACCGATATATCGTATAGCTGCCATAGAACCTATCGGCCGATTCTTGTCAATTTTCAAGATATCGCCAAGAAATTTTTGCAATCTATGCCTTAGTATGTCCATTCAAAGCTGTACAAATTTTATTAAAATCGCACCAATATATCGTATAGCTGCCATAGAACCTATTGGCCGGAAATGAAACCTTCGTGTCGAAGGTAGCCTTTCTTTCTTGTTATTTCTAACAACCTATTTACATTTTTCCATCCTTATGCATATTCCCGTTTTATTTATATTGCCTGCCTCGCAACCAACTCAAAATTAAAGCCGTACCAGATGAAATTTTCCAGACAACTAGATCCGAATCTAAATTCTTCTATATCTGATTCCTTGCATACACACTTCATTCTACGCAAGATTTCAATGTAAATTTGCCATAAAGTATAATTTCATCTCAGACACAGGGTTGCAGCTGCTTCTTAATTCATACACACACACACACACATGAAGAGCTGTGCTTTTGTATCTCTGCGTGTATATTGAATTTCAACTCTTATGCCATACTTGCAGGGCTAAACTTGTTGCCACACAGCATTTCACACCTCCGGCTGCAAGGGCAACACTCGCGCCCCTTGTTTTGAGGGGGGCAACTCTTGAGCTCATCGAGAGAGTGGGGGGGCAACCCTTTGAATGGCTGTGTTGCATGCGGCCATTGAGAGTGTTGCAAGTGCGAGATTGGGCATGATACCAGGTTGCATGCTGCATGCAACGCGTCTCGATCGTGTCGCCTCTTTTGCAATTCGCAATTTGCAATTTGCAATTAAATAATTCGCATTTTTTTGAGTGCCGGCGAGTGCCGCTTGCCACGTTTTCTAACTTCATCTTTTTTGTAGCGAGTGTGAGTGTGCCTCATTATGTGGCAACTCTGGCACTCCAATCGAACCTGCGCTATGTCTTTGATTTGGATTTGGGCATGCCAAGCCGCAGCCATAAAAACCGCAACCGCGCCGCATTTACGAGTTGCCATAAAAGTTGCCCGAACGTGCCACTGCAGTGCTACGTGCCCCCACTCACCTGTATGCGATCCTCGGCCAGTCCCGTCTTCATCGACAGCAGCTCGCGTGCACTGACATCGGGATAGTGCGCCTCCTTGAACGCCTTCTCCAGCT
This sequence comes from Zaprionus ghesquierei, assembly GCA_018904095.1. NCBI lineage: Eukaryota > Metazoa > Arthropoda > Insecta > Diptera > Drosophilidae > Zaprionus > Zaprionus ghesquierei. The sequence continues at coordinate 18,907,083 of JAEIGP010000394.1, read as the reverse complement.
CCTCCAGTTGGCTGCTGGTAAAGATGGTGCGTCCGTGTCGTCGCTTGTTCTTCTTCTTGCCGCCGGGTCCGGTGACACCGCCGGGTCCGACTAGCACATCGCCGGCATGGGCACCCAACAGACCATTGGGATTGCCGCCAGCGCCAGCAGCGCCAGCGTTGGCAGCGGCCGCAAGAAATGCCGATTCATGTGCATGATGCACATGTCCGTGCACGTGGGCCGCGTGGGCGTGATGCGCCGCATGGGCGTGGTGCGCATGATGGGCAGCGGCCGCAGCGGCGGCATGATGATGCGCCGCTGCAGCAGCGGCAGCGGCATGCTGATGTGCCGCCAATGCTGCATGATGATGCGCTGCACTGGGTTGGCTGCTCTGCTGCTGTTGCTGCTGCTGTTGCAACGAGGAGGAGGACGACGAGGCGGCCGAGGGGGAACAGCGACTGGCGGTGGAGCCAGAGCCAGAGCCAGAGCCGGAACCGGAACCAGAGCCGGCACCGGAAGCGCTGCTCATGTTATTGGAGGCGCCACCAGAAGTCTGGCCATTGCTTGCCCCAGCTGTGGGCGAGTTATGAATGCTGCTGGCATCCAAAGCGTTGGCCTTGCTGGGCGATTGCTCATCGCCGCTGGCATTGGCCAGGCTGCTGGCGTACTCCTGGCCACGTGCGGCGGCTTGTTCTGCAAGAGAGAGAGAGAGAGAGAGGGGGGGGGGGATTAGTTACAAGAACATTCCTGGCGCCTTGCTCTACACATGTTTTGCACACCGATGCGATTTGCAATCCCATTTCCTTTAAACGCCTGACAATGCAACCCTTTGTCAGACATGCGAGACAAGCTCAGCTGAAAAATCAAACCTGTCCCCCCCTCCCTCTCCAGCCCTTCCCTATTGTGCCTGCTATTCATAGAGAAATAGAGAAAGAGAGGGGGAGAGCGAGCGATTTCGCACACGATAAGCGCGACAGCTGAGCGCATTTTTCCATGCTCGCTCGCCTTTCATTCAACGCTCGGCAGATTTTGACAAGTTGCCAAGATTTATTCAAATGTCAGCGAAGGGTTAAGCGGCACGTCCTGCCCATTTCCAGTTCTAGCGAGTCCTCCACTCTGCTAGCCCCTTTTGCCTCTGCGCCTTCCCGGAAAAAGTTGCCACAAAATATTTTCTTTTGCTTCGGTTTTGTTTGAGTTTTCTTCAGACCTGAACCTGAGACGGAGTGTGTCTTGCCAGTGTGTGTGCGTGTGTGCGAGTGTGTGTGTGTGTGTGTGTACGTGTGTGTGTTGTGTTTCGTGTGCGCCTTTGTTTTGACAATTAGGGTGTTAGGGTGTTAAGTGGTTTAGCCCTTTTTTTCGGGGCTTAGTTCTCAAATTAAACGGGAATCGGCTTAGGCGTGTCGCACGGGGCGTTCTATTGTGATTGCGCCTCTCTCTCTGTCTGTGTGTCTGTGTGTGTGTGTGTGTGTGTTCACAATGATGTTCTCACTTTTCGCCATAAGCGAAATTAGTTTCCTGACTTGTTCATGTGTTGTGGCAATAATTTCATTGGATGCCCGCGCGCGCACACACAAGGGTTAAATAGGTAAATCGTTTGCAGTTGATAAGGTTATTGGATGAGGCGTGGCGTGGGTTAAAGTGCAGTGAAAAACATGCGCAAAAATTTCAGCTGCAACATGAAAAACCAAAGGCAGCAAAAACCTTGCCTCACTTTTATCATGTGCGAACTATGCGAATTGTAGCCAAAAACAAATTGAGTAAATCACGTTATGGAAATAGAAATAGAACTTAAGAGACAGCAGACAGGTAGGCTGTGAGTAAGAGACAGAGACAGAGAGAGAGAGAGGGAGAGGGAGATGGCAGCAGAAACAACTCAATGCGAGGCCTCGGGGCCAGTCACGATGCGAGAACTTTGCTCGCTTTTGCTTTTGCTTTTGTTGTTGCTTTTGTTGTTGTTGTAGTTGTTGTTGCTGTTGTTGTTGCCATGTGCCTGTGATTGTTTTTATTGCCTGGCTACTTTGGCGGCATAATTAGACACACATCAATTAACAATTAGCTGGCCAGAGGGGCAGGCCGGGGCAGGGCGTCAGCTGTCCACTGTCCACTTATAAATAGCAACAATAAAGGCGTGGGGGAAGAGGGGAGGGCAGGGAGGGGCAACTGCTGACTGGTTAGCCACTTTGGTCAGCTATCGATGTCGACGTCGATGTCGATGTCGACGACGGGACGAGGCTCGACTCGCTCGGTTCGAGTAACTAATTTAATTTGCTGCTCACAGACACAGCTCGCCAAATGGACAGACGAGCCGAGGCAGGCAGGGACAGCCGGACAGCCGGACAGACGGGGCTGGTCAGTGAATCGGCGCAATGAGTTGCTTGATTTTCTGTCATGCGATATTTTTGCCATCCTCCTCGTCCCTCCTCCCTCTTCCCTCTTCGCTTTCTTGCTTTCAAGTCTCCCTCGCATCGCTTTCATTGCGTTTCCCATTTTCCAGCATCATTTTCCGCCTAAATTAATTTGATTCTGCATTTAGCATCTTTTCTGCTGAAATCAATACCATGTCCTGTCTCGGGTCGAGGGTCCTCTTTGCCGGACACTTCAGTGCAGCCATTGTGCCTCCACTAATTGTTCAATTAAGCAATTTTCCGAAGAAAACTGGCTTTGTTCGGTTCGCTTCGCTTCGCATCGGTTATCGATATCTTTTTGTCGTAGGTTAATGAATTTACACCAACAACTACACAAGTTAGCAAAAGAGGGGATTGAGGAGGGAGGAGTGGGGAAGGGGGGTGGTTAAGTAAGTGAGTAACTTGCAGCCATGTCTTGCGTAACCAAGTGTGAAAACTATTAAGAATCGCCCGGCAAATTAGCTACAAATTGGTTAAGTGATTTATATATTTCATTGCAGTAAGTTAAGAGTCGATAGGTAATTATCGTTGTTACCAAAAACCAGAGAAGAAGTTTTACTTACAGCAATTTACAATTAATTGCTGACAATCCAATTTGCATAAGTGCTTTCTTGTGTTTTTCAGCATTAATCGTTATCGATAACAGTTTTGCTGTGGTTAAGCTAAAGCAGCATTGCTTATTTGGACTCGAGTACTTAGCTCTGCGTATGTCTATCAATGACTCCGAATCTTTTGTATATTTGCAACACTTTAATTTATCGATAACGTTGTTGGTTAAGTTATTTCAGTTTCGATAACTTTATAGCTTAATCTGCGCTACGTTTACTATCAATAACTACAAAGTGTTAATTGACTGCAGCGAGCTGCTATCGATCTTTAGCATTATTAGTTATCGTTAATCGATATTATTGGTTATCGCTTTGCAAGCTTACACTCACTTTGCTAAAACAGTTAACCTTGACTGAGGCTTCGCATCGTTTCTATTGCAGACTATCGATAACTACATTTATCGCGCATTCACTTAGCCTTATTGCCCCAGTGTAGTGCACGGGGGTCTCTATTACATTTACGAGTAGCGCACAGAACCAACCCACTTGGCCCACAAGCACCGCAAAGCTGCGCCTAGTTGCGAATCGTTTACACGGGGGAGAGGGCGAGGGAGCGAGGGAGGTGCGAGAGGGGGACGAAATGTAAAATTACCAATAAACTCAAATTGAAATTGCCAGACATATTAATAAAAGCCACGGCCAGGAAAGAGAATGTAGGCAAAGCGGCCGAGGAACTGGGGGAAGTGGATGCGTTGCGTAGACAACACGATTCAGCAGATGGGCCACACGGGTGCCACCAACGCAAATAGAGCAGAGCAAGAGGAGAAGGAGGAGAAGAGGAAGAGGAGGAAGGCAATGGCTGAGGCAGAGGCAGAGAGCAGCGGAAAATGTCTATGCAAAAAGACGCCATAAAAAACAGACGCGTTTCTCGTGGCCTTCCCTCGCAGCGATATTTTTGCTTTTAATTTTATTTCGCTGAATACCTTCCACCACGAGGGGGGGGAGGGGAGAGGGAGGGTGGCAGGCGACTTAGCAAAGTGGTTGCGACGCCATGAAGGAAATTTCTGTTGACAGGAAATACACTCGAAATTGGCAATTTTGCATTTACGTTAATAATACTCAAGCGTATTTACTACTTACACTTACACGATGCAGTGGCGGAGAGGAGAGGGGAGTGGGGGGGGGGGCAGGGGGTGCTAGGCAAACGGTTGGCATGGGCGTTGCCAATGTCTGTCTAGGCAGAATGGGGCCACATTCGGAGCCAAGGCAAGATGGCAAAAGAAAAAGTTGGCAACATACAAAAAACGTTGCACAGTGGCGGCTGTGCAGGGGGAGGGGCGCTTAGGGGGGCTTAGGGGGTAAACTGGGAGCTAAGTATAGCCTGAGCCAATATGACGCGCAATTATTTGTAATGGAGACGTAAATAAGTTGAAGAAGTAAAGTGGCAAAGGAAAAATGGGCAAAGCCAAAGGCAGAGGCTGAGGCAGAGGTAGAGGCTGTGGCAGGGGGGTACTTAGGGGGTGACTGGGTGGCTGTGCTGTGCGTCTGGCGGGTGGTTAAGTTGTTAGTTTGTTACACAATCTCGTAAGCTGCCTTTGGCTGCCTTTTTTGGGGGTTGCTTGCCGTTGCCTGCGTTGCCTTTCGTTGTGTGCGGTGGTTGCTTTTGTTTTTTTTCGCCGTTTTTTTTAGAGCGCAGGGCGTAGAGTAAGGGGGAGCAGGGGGGCAGGTTCAACTTTTGGGCTACCATCCGCCCACTCCGCTTGCTGGCTTGCTTCCCGCTGTTAGCTCGTTAACTCGATTTGTTGTTGTAATAAATACGAAAAAAGCGGCAGGCGGCAAACGTTCTTGGCAATCCCGTTGTTTTTCCAAGATGGCGGTCGCCGCACAGCAAGGGAGAGGTAGAAAGAGAGAGAGAGAAGAGAGGGGAAATGAAAATTTTGCTTTTTCGGCAATTTTTTTCCGGGTTGGGATTAGATGCTGCTAGCGAAAGTGATTTGGCTGCTAATAGATGACTAAGCCTCGGGACCAGGGTTGTCACCTTACTCTAATTATCTAATAAGCTGGTCATATATTCAGTTGTTCTAATGAAAAGTTACTTGGTAAGTATTTTTAGAGGTGAAAAAATAAGTTTGCAATGGACCAGGGTTGTCACACCACGCCAATCATGTAATAAACTTTTCTAATATTTAGTTGATCTAATAAAATATTACTTGGAAAGTTATTTAAGACGCTGCTAGCGAAAGTGATTTAGCTGCATATAGATGACTAAGCCTCTGGACCAGGGTTGTCACCTTACTCTAATTATCTAATAAGCTGGTCATATATTCAGTTGTTCTAATGAAAATTTACTTGGTAAGTATTTTTAGAGGTGAAAAAATAAGTTTGCCATGTACCAGGGTTGTCACACCACGCCAATCATGTAATAAACTTTTCTAATATTTAGTTGATCTAATAAAATATTACTTGGAAAGTTATTTAAGACGCTGCTAGCGAAAGTGATTTAGCTGCATATAGATGACTAAGCCTCTGGACCAGGGTTGTCACCTTACTCTAATTATCTAATAAGCTGGTCATATATTCAGTTGTTCTAATGAAAAGTTACTTGGTAAGTATTTTTAGAGGTGGAAAAATAAGTTTGCTATAGACCAGGGTTGTCACACCACGCCAATCATGTAATAAACTCTTCAAATATTTAGATGATTTAATGAAATATTACTTGGAAAGTTCTTTAAGAACCCTGTTCGGTTAGTTTTACTGAACTAGCAGTGCTTAGGGTTGCCAACTCATTCTGGCCATATATAAAGTTTATCTAATCAGGGTGAACTTGTAAGTTTGCTCTGAGTAGATTACAGCCTTATTAGGGTTGTCAACTATTACTCTATAGAGTTGTCGTGCTACTTTGTTTTTCTCGTTAATCAATTTCGGAATGTCTAAGCGCAGAGTTGACACTCTAGGGTTGCCATGACAGCCTTAATGCAACACTCTTTCGATTCCTATTATTATTATAAATTTACTTAACAAAATGGCTTCTTCGTTGCATTTGCCCTTCCCTAACACTTACGGCAGCAACAGCAACAGCAACAACAACACAATAAATGGCAACAATCAGACAACTGTCAGAGTTGCCAGGGGGCCGCGAAGGCGGAGTGAGTGTTTGGCGGCGTTTACAAGCCCGCGAGCTTCACTTTTCCCGGGGTTTTGTGTTACGCTTATTTTCCAATTTCACTTTTTGCCATTGTCGTTGTTATTGTTGATATTGTTGCCGTTGTTGTTGTTGTTGTTGTTGTTGAGTTGCTGCTGCTGCTGCTGGCGGTGCCTGCACAAAGATTTTTCTTTGCTTGCCATTGATTTTCTGCTGTGCTTAAATTTGCTTACAGCTACCTCCGTTTCTCCCCCCTTTTGGCTCTACGCCTCTGCCAGGCACTTGACCAAACTTGGCTCTTTGTTGTTGTAGTTGCTGCTGTTGTTGTTGTTGTTATTTTCGTATTGTATTCAGTCTTATGCGCTTTCGTTTTGCTCGCATTTCTTCAACCATTTTGCGTCGCCGACGTCGCAGCCAGCGGCAACTGCGACGCCAGCTGCGGTGAAGCAGTGAAGCTTAAATGAAATAATTGGGTAGTTAGTGAGTTCTTCCCCCCACTCCCACCCCCCTGCTTTGCTTGTCTACACCCTTTACTCCCTTTCGGTTGTTGTTGTTGTTGCTGTGTATTCGCTTTTTGTCGCCGCCTCTTGCAAATTTTCTTCATCGGCTTTTGGCTTTACATTCTGCGGCTCTTCAATTATTTATATGCCCATGCACTTGAGGTCGAACAAGGAAATAAAGACAGTGAGAGCGAGAGAGGGAGAGGGAGGGCAGGTGCTTTGGCAGCGGCAAAAACAATTTTCTCATTTTCCAATTTTCGCAATTTTTTTTTAATTAGACGTTATTTCGCCCGCTTTTGATTGTGATTTCCCCTGTCGCCTGTGTCGTTGTGTCGGCTGATTGGTAATCAGTGTTGGTAGCTTGTTAAGTGGGCGTGGTTAATCGAGAGTAAAATGCCGCAATTTACACGCGAGTGCAGGCAATCGCTGTGTTATCGCTGCATGTATCGATACTGGCAATAATTTATCGCATCAATTGAACAAATCTAAAATAAATTGAACTTAATTGTACCTAACTATTCTGTGTTATCGATTGCATTAGCGCAGGTATAAAAGAATTTAACCTATACGCTTTTTAACTGTTATCGATAACAAAAGCGAAAACATTTAGGACACGTTTTTAATTTTCAGTTGCAGTTGATGTGTGTTTAGGTATTCTGTGTTATCGATATCACTTTTATATAACTTTTACTGTTATCGATTACATACACGATGTAAAGTAGCAAACAAAATCAAAAACATTTAAGCCACATATTTAATTTTAAGTTGAAGTTAAACTATTCCGTGTTATCGATATCACAAAGTGCAAAATTATATAACTTTTACTGTTATCGATTACATACATGTAAAGTAAAGTAAAGTAGCTCACAAAATCGAAAACATTTAAGCCACATATTCAATTTCATGTTTAAGTTAATGTGTGCTTAACTATGCCGTGTTATCGATATCACAAAGTACGAAATTATGTAACCTTTATTGTTATCGATAACATACCTTAAGGTTTATATCGTAAACACCTGCTCGACATTTGCAATTCGAAGTCGTCCAACATTAAACTAAGCTTATTTATGCGTTTTCCCAGGCATTTGCATATTTATCGATAGCACGCAAGCTCCTTCGGCTCGTGCCTGCGCTATTTGTCTTTAACTTAACATTCAATGTGGACCACACGCGTCCGCAGCGAATCACAAACCAGGCCAAAATGTGTACTTGCCTTGTGTAAAATTCATTTGGCCATAAAACCAACTTGCCAACACTTTTTTGCACAGCCTGCTTGCCCCTTGCCTCTTGCCCCTTGCCACGCCCATGTGTGGCAGTGTAAACGTGCCACATTCAAATGGGCAACTAACTTGCAACCGGCAGTGGCAGCAGCAGCAACCCTTTTGTGGTTGGGCCATTTTGGGGCGCAACGTTTTACAACACTGCAAATGGTGCACGGAAATAGCGGTAAATATAAAAATACACACACACACACACACGAAGGCGCTTAATGTGTGCAAGTGTGCAAGTGTGTGTGTGTGTGTGTGTGTGTGTGTGTTCAAATATTTATTAACCCATCAACACATGCGGAAGTTTTCGGCCGTTTCGTTACAGTTTCACACCCATGTGTGTGTGTGTGTGGGCGAGAAGGAGACAGAGAGACAGAGAGAGAGGGAGAGAGACAGTAACTGTATACGACTGTTTGTGTGTGTGTGTGTGTTGTTGGTGGTAACAAATTCGTGTAGCGTTGCAAATTGCTGTCAACAGGGAAATTAATAAAAAGTCAAACGCTTTTTAAAGGCAACGGGCAATATACCCCCCCGACCTCCCTGACTCCCCTGCCCCTCCACCTCCCCCTGCCACTCTCTCTCTCTCTCTCCATCTGCCACTTGTACCCGGGTTGCTGCGTACTGAGCTCAAGATCGGCAAAATAAATTGTGCCAGGCGAGTAAAATAAAGTTTCAGGCGGGGCCTGGGCAGGACCGGGTCCGGGTACGGCTCCGGGTCGGGGTTGCGCTGCTTTTGGCTGCTGTGCGTGGCCTTAAAATAGATTAACACGTTTAATATTCAATTTGCGCACGCAACATGCTGTAAAAATGCCACACACCACACACTTTGCCTTGCCCCCCCTTGCGTCTCCCCCTGCAGGTCCCTGTGAAAGTCCTTGCTAGTTCTTGCCTTGTCGCCCGGGGAGCTACTCGAACCGCGCACGTTACCAACTTGTTATGTGATTAGATTAACGGCATTTTAAGTGCCAAATTTTTAGGGGTAATTGAAAAAGAGAGAGAGAGAGCAGTAGGAGTGGAGGAAGAGCAAGAGAAAGGGCTATAGACCGCGATGAAATGGAGAGCAAGTGATCTATGGAAATCGAATGTATTCGGTGAATTTGTAAGTTCACTAAGAGATAGAAGTGAAGGAGGAAGAAGAGAGAGAGAGAGAGAAAGAGAGAGAGAGAAGGAGAGAGACGGAGAGAAAGAAGGAGAGAAATATATAGAAGCTTGTAGTACGAGTAGACTGCGACAAAAGAGAGTGCAAGTGATTCTTGGTAATCGAATGTATTTGGTGCATTTGTGAGTAAACTATGAATGAAAGTGAGTGAGGAAGAAGAAGAGAGAGAGAGAGAAAAAGACAGAGAGAGAGAAGGAGAGAGACGGAGAGAAAGAATAGAGAGATATATAGAAACTTATAGTAGACCGCAAAAGAGAGCAAGTGATTCTTGGTATTCGAATGTATTTGGTGCATTTGTAAGTAAACTATGAATGAAAGTGAGTGAGGAAAAAGAAGAGAGAGAGTGAATGAAGGATAGAGACCACTAGGGACTTGTGGCACTTGAAAATCAAATGTATTTGTATTGATAGAGAGAGATATAAAGGAAAATGAAAAGCCGGTATAAAAAGCGAGCAAAGCAAATAATTTGCAAGTGACCCTGAAAACCGAATGTATTCGTTGCACTTGGAAGTAACTTAAGCACTTCTTATAGCAGTTGAAAACGAAAAGGAGTAGAGAGTGAGTATAGAAAGACAAAGAAACAGAAAGAGAGTAACTACAAGTGATCTTTCTAAATTCAAATGTATTTGCTGCACTTGCAAGTAACTGAATCACTTGCTTAGCCTATCTCTCATTTGGTTGCCTTGAAATCAGCAGAAGTTTTGCCTTTTCACTCGTTTTGCGCAATGCTTTCAGCTTCTACAGCTTTAATTCTTTTCGTTCGACGTGCGACTTCCACTTTTGCGTCTTGAATTTTTGAACTTAGATTCCTGGACATTCAAGTGGCGCCGAAAGAAAAGAAAAACGCTTGCCTTGACTCGACATTTTGCATGTGCAGACAGGCGAGCTTAGCTGTGTGTGTGTGCGTGTAGTCTACACATATTCGGGTACTTTCCCAAACAGGCACTTGGCGACGTGTTTGCCACAAGGCTTTTAAATGCAAATCATGCAGAAATCGTAGAGCTCTCGCCTGGACCGGACTCGGAGTCGGAGACGGAGTCGGAGTCGCAGATCGACGGAGTGCGCAATGCGCATTAACTGGGGAACAAAGCCACTTAAAGGTCGCGCTGATGCGCTGACTAGCCTTGTAGGGAGTTTCAAGAGAGTAAGAGAGAGAGAGAAAAGAGCGAGCGAGAGAAGTAGGAAAATCTCAGAGAGTTGTTTACACGCAGCGCCCTCGAGTGCTTCCTAGAAAATGACGACGACGAATCTGCTGCAGTTGGCTCCGGCTCTGAAGTGGCTATGCCTTTGGCTGATCATGCAGCGGGGCCAGGGACGGGAGAGGGGGGACAGTGCCGGGGAGGCAATTGGTGGCCTAGCAGCGCCAGCCGGTAAAAGTCACAAACTCTCGAGCGAGCTCAGTTCAGCCTGGCTCTCGGCTTGGCTCGGCTTGGCTCCTTTCGACGCTTGCCACTTGTTGTCATCAATTTGTTGGCTCTTTCACTTGCCTCACTTCGTGGTGGCTCCTCCGTCCCTGCTGTTTGTGCAGCAGTTGTGGTCGTGCCACTTTTGGTTGCAGTTCGTTGGAAATGCATTTTGGGAAATTATCTTTTATTTGTTTACGTTTCGCTTGTTTGCTTTGTCCGCTTCAGTTCGGTTAGGTTTAGGTTTTTCATGAAAACTGAACTTGTAGTTTTCTAATTAAAAAATTATTATGAAAATACGAGTAGTAGCTCCCTAATGCCTGCCCGCTTGCCCCTCTGGCCTGGCGACCCTGCATCGTTTGGTCTTTCTTCTCGTTCGTTTTCTCGTCGACTCATTGTCACATAATTAACACTTGATATAGCAATTTTCTCATATATTTTCTACACCAATTTTCCTCTTTCTTCCCCACTCCCTGCCGCTCTGCCGCTCTCCCTGGACTTGGCCTGGTGCGAAAAACTATCGAATTACCTTTGTCCAAGCTGGCAGGAAATGCGCACAGGCAGAAAGAGAGTTACGGAAATGCGGTCTGCCCCGACTATCATTGCTCTATCTGTACCCGCCCAAAGGCTCTGCCGATCTTTATCGCAACTCGCATTTTGTGGCAATTTTCCCTTTTTTTATGCGGCTGCGGAAAATTGGTGCGATTGATTTTCTTGTGGCTGCGCGTGGCAGCTGAAAAAGGTAACAAAGAAAATCCTAAAAAACTCCCTTTGCTTATAAGAATTTTTCACAATTTTTTTCCGACTTAATAAAGTTGATTAAATCAAGAAAAATTGAACAAACAATGACAGCGCCTAATGAGCTCAGCTGGCTGCAAATCTACGCTTAATCCCTCACTTAGCGAGAGAGACTCATCTTGGCTAGCTCAGCGTGTTAAAAGCCCAATTACCGTTACCAATTAGTAGGGCGGGCGCAATTATTTGCCATTAAGCCAAAACACCAACTCCACTTACACCTTACACGCCGAGAAGCGTCCATGACTAAGGGCAATAGTCAACAAGAACTCTGGGAGAATGAATGGGCACTTGGGCCGCAGCCAAAGTCCCATTTCGAATTTCAATTGCATTTCGAGACCTTTTCGAACGTAAATGTGTGAAAAATAGTTGCGGCCATTACATAAACAACAAGCCCGGAGGCAGCGGCAGCAAAGTGGACAAGGGACAAGGGAAAAGTGCTGCCAGCTGACAGCGATCTGGTGGCAACCCAAACACGGCTCGAGAGTTCAAGAAACAGCCTGAACACACACACAGACAGACGGACAGACGGACGGACAGGCAGGACATATAAAGGTGGCCACAGGACTCTGGACTGGCGATGACTTTCAAGTAAATATTTATGGAAAAAAAGTAGGAAAACAGCGTGAGGGAGGAGAGGTGGGGGAGAGGGGGAAGATGCCCAGCTAAAAAGTATGCTATGCCGCTGGCGCTGGCAGCGAGCGAGTCCTGCGCGCTCAATGGCCACTCAAATTAAGGATAACAACGTGGGCCAGCATCGGCAAAGTAGCAATTGCTGCTCTGTAAAAGGATATGCTGACTATCCCCTGGCCCGATTCCCCCCTCCTTCTCCTCCTCCTGCAGCTGCTGCCGTTGCTTGTTCGTGTTGCTGCTGCGGTTTGCCACTCGAGTCGATTTATTTTGTACACAACTATCGCCTCTGCTGCTGCTGTCTGTCGCCTCTGCAAAAGGACAAGACGTTGCCTTTTTTACAGCACAACTTGGCCCGCAGCAGCAGCAGCAACAACAACAACAACAACAACAAAGGACTTGTTGTGCTCGTTGTGCAAACACAAAACGAGGCCCTAGAGCAAAAAGAGAAAAGAAACAGAAGCTGTGGCAGGAGGCAGAGACGCTGTCGCTAAGGTCAACAGTGAAAGCTGAAGAAGAACCACAACAACAACAACAACAACAACAAGTGTGAAAATTTAACAAATTAAGTGCGTGTGTAGGCAGCACACACACACACAGCAAACAAGACAGTTAAGCAGGGAGAGAGAGGGAGACAGGCAGCTCTTGTGGTCAAAGGCAATTCAAATCGTGTGTGTGTGTGTTTGTGTGTGTGTGTGGGCGTGTCTCTTTTCGCTCGACCAACAAAGTAAATAAACTAACAAATGATATGGCCAGAGAGAATACCAAAAATTTCCAAATAGCAACGCTCTGGCATAACAAATTAGAGAGAGAGAGAAGCCACTCGAAGAGCCTCAGCCAAGCAGCTACAGCAAGTGTTAACATATTAAGAACACGTATTTTGTAGCAAATCATTTGGGTTCTAAGAAATAACTGTTTGCTGTAGATACTCTGCATCTATAATCAAGTGGTCTATGCAATTCTAAGGCGCATAAAATACTTAAATGTAGAGAGAAATTTGTCTGTTGAATTTGGAATGATAAAAGTTCAGTTTCTTTAGATATATCTCAAAAAATATTAAAAATCTAAAAAACAAAATTAAAATTTCTTTTAATTTAAATTAATTAAATTTGAATATATTATAAACTTAAGTTTTGCATATGCAGCAACTTCAAACTAAATCGGAATATATGCAAAAATATATGAAATGCTTTTCTTGCGTTTCGCACTACATTTAACTCAAGAATTTATTTGCTATAGAAAAGGTGTGACCAGTCAGCATAATAAAATTTCAAAAATTTAAAAATTAAATTAATTAAACGCCTAAGATATTTTTAGAATTTTCTGCATTTGTTTAAACTTTAAATTTACAATAAAACAATTAATTATTGCATACATCTTTATCTTGTGGAATTTGTCACTTTTAACCCAATTCAGTTTTCTTATAGCAAAAAATTGTCTCAAATAATTCTCAGATAATATCAAATTTACTATATAGGTAGCTTATATAAAAGTACACTCAGCTTGCTCAATTAGTCATATAAAATATGTTATTAATAATTAAAAGTTTTCATAGTTTCTTGAGAACTTCTTGCTGTAACTCTTTAACCAACTGCCTCACCTCTTTGTGATCTACAAAAGAAAAGGGTAAATTGCGCCCGTATTGGAATGCAATTACATCAGTTCATAAGCCTGAACAATTATGCGCTTAATTATCGACACACACACACACACACACACACACACAGGCACACGAGCAGCGGCGTTTGAAGTGTGCGTGAGATTTCACACTTCTTCAGATAAGCCACTCAGTGCCAGCCTGCGAGTCCGTGTGTGTTTGTGTGTGTGTGTGTGCCACTGCGGTGTGTGTTATTAATAAGCTTCAGTGTGTCCTTTCACCCCTTTGACCCCCGCTCCCCCCTCACCCCCCCCTCTCCCTGTGTTTAATTTGTCGTTTTATTGTTTTAATTTAGCTGCCCAGCGAGGCGCGAACGAGGCGCAACGCAAGCAACCCCGACCTGAGCTTATTAGTTATGTTGCCCTGTTTTGTTCCACTGTGCCTGCCCTGCACACTCGATCTGCGGCAAAACAAAGCGCTTTGTCTGCCTGCCGCTCCAGCCCTGCTACCCAGAGTTAATTGGCTTACCCTCTGCCTGCCGCGCTTTGTGCACTTCACTCACCTGCGAATTGGGCGCCAAAATGTTGCTGAAAGTGTCCGCGAAACTCGTGCGGCGTGCTGAAGCCGGGCGGCAGGAAGCCGCGCAGATAGGCAGCCGCTGCCAGCGTCGTCATGTGATGATGATGGGCGGCCGCAGCGTTGGCAGGATCGGCGGCAGCTGCATAGCCGGCGGCGGCATAGAAATTGGCCGGATTGAAGACGGGCAACTGACAATGGGCGGCAGCAGCGGCTGCAGCGGCAGCGGCGGCACTGAGTCTGGTCACATCGGGTGAAATGGAGCGCGAATCTCGTGACGGTGGCTCCAGCGATTGCTGAGCCGCCTGGCTCAGATTCTGACTCTGGCTTTGGGCGCCGCTTACCGCCGATTGTTGCGGCGTGTTGGCATTGCGTGGAGGCGGCGTGGCTGCTGGCGAAAGAGGTGCCTCATTGGCGCTGGGCGTGGCAGCTGCCTGTGCGGCCTGTGATGCTTGTTGTTGTTGTTGCAGTTGTTGCTGCTGCTGCTGCTGTTGTTGCTGTTGTTGCTGCTGCTGCTGCTGCTGATAGGCTCCCACACCGACGCCCAGGCCAAGGATCTCCTGTATGGCAAAGGGTGTACGCATTTTTGTTGCTTGCATTTTGCCGACGGCTCGAGTGGTAAAGGAGGCGCAGGTTGAGCTGGCGGAAAGTTCACTATGTGCTGCGCGTTTGTGGCACTTGCTTCAGCTAACGGTTTTCATAGTTTCACGTTAAAAAAAACAAAGGAGTAAGGAAAACGCAGCACGTCGAAAAACTTATTTGCAGTTTTTGAGTTGTGCAAAAGTTGCTAATTTCACTGAATTTTCTTTTTTCTTTCTATTTTCTGTTTTCGGTTTTCGGTTTTCAGGTTTCTCTTTCGTTTTTTTGGTTTTGGGTCGTCTCTCGCCTGGCGCTGCCTTTCCGATTCGATGAGAAGTTCAACTGTTTTTAAGCACAACGCGGCGAGGATAGAAAACAGAAAACACGACACAACACAACAGCGAGTCGAGGCGTCAGCAGAGCTGCCTGTGTGCGTGTGTGTGTGAGTTTGCTTGTCTCACTGTTTGATTTATCTGTGTGCGTGTGTGTGTGTGTGCGTGTGTGGGTGCTCTGACCGCTTGCGTTCGGCGTGGACAACGTACGAAAACGAACTGAACACAAAGCGCGCGCTGCACGCGAGCAAAAGCGTCACGTCAACGTCAACGTCAACGTCGCTGTCTGCGACGGCGCCAGCTGCGACGCCAACGCCAACGCACGTACAAGAGCGATGCTGTGTACGATTTCGCCGTCGGGGTAGCTGCTGTCGCTGCTTCAACTGCTTCGCTGCTGCTGTCGCTGCTCGCTGCCAATTGTCGACTGAGGCTGACGCTGCTGCACGCGCTGCCGTTTGCTACGCCATCTTTGCGTGCCAGCGAGACGGCAGCAGTGTGCTTGCTGTGGCTGTCTCGCTCTAGCGCACGCTTGCTTACGTTGCCATTCCAATTGTAGGGGTAATGCGAGCAGTTTGTAGCTTGCTAGCTTGCTCTCGCTTACGTCTCTTGCCTCTTGCTGTCTTGCTTGCCACTGGAAGCGCGCTCACCGACACTGTGCACACTATGCGTGTGGCCTGTACGTGTGTGTGTGTGCGTACGAGTGTTAATTATGCGACGTTTGCGGACTTTGCTGGGCGCGCAGCAGCCTCAGTTTCAGTTTGTTTTGCGCCGCCAATTTGGCGGGCCACAACTGCAACGATGCTGATGCATGTGTGTGTGTGTGTGTGCGATGTGTGTGTGTGTGTGAGCTTGCGATTTACGTGATTTAATTCGTTTGTTTTTTTGGTATATTTTGCACATTTTTTTCGTTGTTGTTTTGTTTATAACATTCGCGCACTTGGCGCATATCTGCTTGCAGGCACTGTAAATGAATAATTCACACGCACTTGCCAGCTAACATGTATTCTAATACTCTTACGACAGGATCTGCCAGAGTTACGAGAACTGATCTCTAAAGCTAAGCAAAATCGAATTGAAGTGGGCAAAGCGTTTTTTGGATCAGCTTGGCTTATTGGAGAGTTTGGCATGAAATTTGTAGTAAAATTTTATTTCACTTTAGCAGAAGAAGAATAGAAAAGAAATAAAAAAAATAGAGTAGGTTGATTTTATATATATTTTTAAAATATTACAAATTTTGAAATTGATTTAATTGTTTAGATGGAGCCATTTGTGATGCATTCAGATAAAAATCATAATAAATATGAATTATTAACTTTAAAATTTTAACATAATTTTATATAAATTAAAATGAAGTAAAACGTTTAACTTTTATTATTCATTTGATTTCTACCATAATATAATTTAATAAAAAATAAAATATAAAATAGCAGATACCCCTAATAAGCTGTCTCTAACAACCTAACTGAGCGCTCACTTTCGCTCTCTCTTTTTCTTTTTCTCTCCCTCCCTTCTGCATCTTTGTGCACTTGTAGCTCTTCGCCTGCCCAAATCCATTTCCATTTCCAATGCAACTGCACACCCCCTCCCCTTCCCCCGGCTCTCCCCTACTGCCACTCAATTCCCGTTAGCTTTCCACTCTCTTGGCCAAATTGCACGCATTGTTCAAAGTTGGCCGTGTTAATTAAGCGTTCGTATCGATTAGCTAAAGGGTTCCCCCCCCCACCCCTTGCTCTCGCTTCCCTCCCTGCCGCGGCAACAACTTGACTGCAGTTGCCATCATTAATTAGTCGCATTGCATAACAATTGCATAATCAATAAGCCATTTTGATTAACTGCTGGCGCTGCAATCAGACTCCAACCAATTGCCCTGTCTGCCTGCCCCTGTCTAATCCCCTCTAACCTGTGCGCCCCTGGCTAGCGTGTAATTAGCACATTCTGTCACGCAACTCGTTCGCTCTCTCCCCCACGCCAGCAAATGCAATTTGCCATGGCATTAATTACATTGATCATACGCCATGTCGGCCAGCGGCATTTTTCAATTTATGTGGACAGTTTTTTTTTCTGATTCTGATTTAATTGCTGTGCTCGCATTAATTAAGTTGATTATTATACGTTAGTTTTCTCATCGTTTTTGTAATTGAACGTGCAAAATATTTATGCATTTTCTCTCTTCTCTCTCCTCCCCTCCCCTTCCCCTTCCCTTTTGCAGGCAACTTTCATCTTGCGTTGCCATTAGTGGGAACAGCTTGAGGACTTGCCTGCGCTCGTAAGACTATTGCGACTTTGTTCTCAAGTTCTCAAGTGTGTTTGTGCATTAGGATGAATTTATCCTTCCCCCCTTCCTCTTCTCCCCCTGCTTGCGCTTCTAATTGCAGCAGAAAAAGGCTTAGCGAATTTCTATTTATTTTTTTAAGATTTATGACTAAATAAAAACAAATAATTTATGCTTTAAATTAAAATATAGAATTGATTTGTTATATTTTTCTACTTCTTACCTATCGGTTTCCCTTCTTGCCTATTATTTCTAGAAATTTACATTTTCTTTCTATGATTTTTCTTGCTTTCTTTTTTTTAAAGAAATTTCCCAATTTTTGTTTTTTTTGTTTTGTATTTGATTTGTTTGGGCTACCTTTAACTAGCTTGCTTCGTCTGGCAGCGTCGCCTGCTGTGCTTCTCTCTCTCTCTCGCTCTCTCTGTCTCGCTGTCTCTGTCGCACCTTTTATTTCATTCCTCTTCGTAGCATTTTGATCACGAATTTCAATTTCCGTATCGCATGTCCTCAAGGACCTGTGCGCCGTTGCGTATTATTTCATATTTATAATGTAATCTGCACTTCAAGCTCAAAGAGACGTCGCATAAATCACAAATGCCACTTGCAGGCCTCCTTCTAGCCGTCGCCCCCCCTTCGTGGCACGCCTCTGGCCTGCCTTGTGTGACTATTTATAATACATATGCAGCGCCCACTTCATGGCACTGTGTGGTCTAAAAGCCTTTTGCCTGAGTTCTTCTTGTCCCTCTCTCCTCTCTCCTTCTCTCTCTCTCTCTTTCTCTCCTGCTCGTTGTTCTGTTTGATGTTCGGCGGCCACTTGAAATGCATTTAAAAGTTTTCCTCTTTATGCCTCACACTCTCTACAGGCAGAAGCCATTTCGCATTTCAATTTCGAATTTTTGTTCACATTCGATTGATGCCACGCAATTTGTGTGTATGCAATATGTTGCCCCACTTGCCACTTGCCACTTGCCACACTAATTGCCGCGCCGTGCCAAATGTGTTGCCTACTTTTGGGCGGCTTCTCATTAGACTAAAAGCCCAACTAATTAAAGCAAACATCTGTCATCGGTTTTTCGGCTTTCGGTTTTGGCGTTTTTGTTGTTGCGCACTTGCAACGCATCTCCCAGGGGAGATGCCTTCCCATGCCTTCGTCTGGGCATGCCGCAACTGCATATTAGCCAGAGAATTTCCCCCTCTCTCTCCCTCACTCTCTTTTTCTCCCTCTCTTCTCCATCGACTTCGATTACTTTTATTGCCGCAGCTTTTGTTGTTGCTTAGCCATTTTCGCCTTTTGTCGCCCGCCTTTTGTCTTTGTCGGTTTTGTCTTTGTTTATGCCACATAACCAGCATAGCAAATGGCTAATGGGTGCAACAATCTGCTTGCCACAGTATGTGTCATTCAGCTAATGGCAGCGCCGTAGCGCAGCCCAAATGAGGTTGACACTTGAATGGGCGCAGGCAGTGGCAAGTTACTCGGCTGAGTTGTCCCATTGCTAGGTCTAAGTGATCCATCTAGAGTTGGTTGTAATATAAGAGAGAGGTATTCTTTCGAGTGTGAGACTTTGGAGGGGACTCATCCAATCTGTTTGGAACCAACAAGCAGAACAATTCAAACTCTTCTCTATTATCTTTATACAATCCCCAAACTGAAATTTATTTTGTTAAAATATTTTATAAATTATTGAAATACTTTAATCTGTATTATATAATTTATTATGTATTTTTTAATAATTATTATAAAATTTTAACTATTAAATAAATAAATTAATTAATTAATTTTTCTATTTATCTTCATTTAACGCAGCAAGAGACAAAGCTAAATTTGCGCAAATTCCCCAGCCAAGTTTAAAGTCTAGTTTAGTACAGACTGCAGCAGCATGTGTAGTAGTGTGTGTGTATATGTGTTTGTGTGTGTGTGTGTCTAGTCGCAAAGGATTATGTATAACGAAATAGAACAAAGCATTTTCGACTGGCCAAACAAGAAACTAGCAAAGGCAGCCGAGGCAAGGACATGGAAGAGGCAGAGTTAGTGCTATCCTTGTCTCCTTCTGTCTCTCTCTTCTTTCCCTGTTGGTTGTTGCTGTTGCTCTCTGGCTGTGTGTGTGTGTGTGTGTGTGTGAAACGATGAGGGCTGCATTGCTTTGAGCCACTTGGAAATCGTTAATTTCATAATTACATGTTTCATGCACACGCTGCCAAGCATGGCCCAAAATGGGCGAGACCAGGCGCATTCTGCGTGCGTGTGTGTGCGTGTGAGTGTGTGTGTGTCCCTGTGTGTGTGTCAGAGTGGCACATAAGTGGCAGCCAGCCAGAAAGCCAACACCATTTTGGCCATAATTTAGTTTTGCTCGTCCATTAGCAGGTCAGGCCACAGCCACAGCAACAACAACAGCAACAACAACAACAACAACAACAACAGTAACAACAATGAGAGGAGCAGCGGCAACAACAACGTTGGAGACGGCCGCCTTTGTTGCAACCGCCACTCAGCAAGAAATCAGCACCAGCCACAGCAAACGACACAGCGCAGAGGCCCAAGTGGCCTCGACAGTGGCAGCTGGCCAAGCGCAGGAGGGGGGGGACAGGCAGAGGAGCAGCACTTGTGTGTGAGTGTGTGTGTGTGTGTGTGCCGACGTCGTCGCCGCCGCTGCGACTGAGGCAGAAGAAGGACGAGTGGATAATTATTAATAATTATCGCATTGACGTGTTTTCGTTTTCGTTTTCAGTTTTATTTATTTTGTGGCCTTTGTGTGTGTGTGTGTGTAAGGCACATATGTATGCAGTCCATATGTTTGTGTGTGTGTGTGACGAGTGTGCCAGTTTCTCTGTGTGTGTGTGTGTGTGTGTGTCTGGTGCTTCGCTTGACTTGCTCGCTGCGTTGTAACTTAAGTGGTTTATATAATTGGTCAACTTCTGCTGTTGCTTCTTCTCCTGCCCCTGCTTCTTCTGCTTCTCCTACTCCTCCTGCTCGTTCTCCTGCTCCTTCTACCGCTTCCCTTGCCTCTTCAGCCTCTGCCCCCTACTGCTGCCTCTTATTTTTCTGGAGTTGCTTCTCCCATCCTTGTGCAATTCTGTGATTTCTTTGCTTAAGGGTGGCATTTACCTAGAAGGGTTGCACACACACACACTCGCACACACACACACACACTCGCACACTCGCACATACATTATGCATAGCTGGAGACCAGTCGAGATGCATCATTAAAAATGTAACTAGATTTCAATAGAATGATATATTCAGACTAACCACACTGGCTTATGGCCAGTGGCATGGGGGCATGCCTCATCGAGTGTGGGGGGCAGGCCACAATGACAAGGCATTATATGAGTTTCATTAGGATGGTATGAGTTTAATATATCTCAACTCCTTTCACATCAATTTGATCACAAAAATAGCAGTTCAACGCTTTGCTTGGTTTCTAATAAGTTAAATTTTTTAAAATAAACAAAAAATATTTTAGAAAATATTTTGGAAAATATTTTAAAAATATTATATAAAATACAGTTTATAGCAAATTATAATCCAAGTCATTCTGAACTAAGCAAAGCTCTCAAGCAGCTTTATTACATTTAATTTTCTTATTAATTTTTTGTTCACTCTTTAACCATTCTGATGACATGACATAAGCTGGCAATCCTTATATTATGCTTAAGTCTCTCTCCTTCTGCTTTTTATTATCAAATTCTTTTCCACTTATAGCTTCATCTCTTTCCCAGCTGCAGTCCCATTAATCTTGTCCATTTAGAATCCATAATCTTAGCTCATACACACACTCATCTGTAATATGCATGCAGATAAAAGGCAAATTGTGCCCCAACTAACTTTCTATATCTTTCTCCCTCCCACACTCACACACACACTCCCCCTCGCTCGCCGCTGAGCTCATTAAGCATTTGTCGCATTAAGCGCATTTTTTTTTATTCTGCGCTGCGCCATAAATGGAATTCAAAACACGCGTAATTCAAAATTAATCTCGAAAACCAAATGAATTGCTACATGAAAAGCTTAGCCAGTGGGGGAGGGGGAGGGGAAGGGGACTCCCCCAGGTGTGGTGGGTGCTTTGTGGGCAAACAACATGCAGACATTGCGCGCCTAAATGAGCAGCGAAACTCTTCAAAAGCAACTGCCAGGGGGTTAGGGGGGGTAAAGGGATCTGGGAATAGGGAACGGGTCTGTCTCTTTTCACTTTTCGTTTACGTGGCATTTTGTGTTGACCAAAACAAGCAAGTGCTGCAGTTAACGGTAACTTGCTAGAGGGGGTGGGGCTGGTCTTGGCTTAACTCAGCGAAAACTGAAAGAAATGGAATTTTATTTATATTTACCCCGAGTTTTTTGCCTTAATTGCGCATCTCGCATTGACATGCAGCGCATTGGCCGCCAGATGGCGCTGCCTCAATTATGCCATTTCAGAATTTTTCAATTAAAAACATTTTTCTTTTCAATCTATACAATTTTTTTCGCTGCTTTTTATGCAAACGGATTAGCGACAGCATCAGCTGAGGCAGCGCTGCATGTTGTCGCCTTGTGGCAACTTTTACTTGTTGCAAAAAAATTTAATCAATGCCACAGCGGAAGAGCAGTAAAACAAATACCGAAAGAGAACAAAAAACAAAAATTGAAAACAAAAAACCCGAAGAGGAACAGAAGCAGCTGAAAACGCAGGCAAAACGCTGCAGCAACCCCCCCAGCAGCAGCATCTCATAATCTTTTGGGTCCTTGAAAGGTAGCTGCGTTTTTTATGGCATCGTCGTTTTATGGCACAGCACACAGTGTATGCCGCCAGGTGGCGTGTGTGTTGCGCGTTGCCCCTGGCCTCTGGCCTTGTGCCACATGCCACACAGCACTGCCGGAGGCAAGCTTTGCAACCAACAAACGAAAAGCTGCTGCGCGGCGTGCAAGGGTTGAGCTTTCAAGCTTTCAAGGCTGAGGGCCAAAGCTGCGGGAATAATTGAAAAGATTTTTGACTATTTGAAGTACATGAAGATATAAGCTATATATGTGCATATATTTATAGGGGATTTTAGACTTTAACATTATTTTCTATCAACATTATATATAAACTACTGAGCAGTTGAGTTGAACGTAATGAAATAATAATTGATTAAGCTAAAAACAAGTAAGGAAAGCTTAAAGCTTACGACAGTAAGATACCGTTCGCCCAGTTTCGAAAGAAATTATCAGACTTTTATTTCCGCTGCAAAAGTTAATTTGCCATCTATTGTTTAAATTAGATCTATTATAGCACAATCTACATATGAAAACGTCATAGCAATCAGCTTTACACACGCTGCGGCTGAATCGAAGCAATGAAACGTCACAACATGTTGCAAAGGCGCAAGCAGCGGAACTACGGAAAATGTCTAATTGAATAACTTTTATGTTTATGATCCGATCGGCTTGAAATTTGGAATATATATGCATACATATACTATAAATCTATATGTGTGTTAAAGCAAAACGTTTAAACTTTAATACTTTCGTCACAAAGCTAGCTCAAAAATGTATTTAACAATTTTTCAGAGTTGGTGGGCGTGGCACCTCAAATTTAAAATTAACTCCAGGAGCTTGCTATGTTTATACACCTTGATACCAAATTTGGTGTCTCCAGGTTTTATAATAGCTGAGATCTGTGTGTTCACACAGACGCGTAACGGACAGATGGACAGACGGACATGGCTCAGTCGACTCGGCTAGTGATCCTGAGTCAGGATTGCCTCCTTCTGCTTGTTACATACATTTGCACAAATTTAGTATACCATGTTAGACCATTTTCGAATGGTATAAAAATTAGGTTATGAAATTCAATTCAAATTTAATTTCATAATTTTCAATTTCACAATTAGAAGCATATTTAGTTAGGTTAATAATAACAAAATTGATGTTGAAATTTTTGAAATTTCAAGTTTTAATTCATATTTATTTTGGAATAAAAAATGAAATAACTAATCCAAAATTTTTTGCATTTATTAGGTAAAAACCGAAAAAAACCTAATCAGATCGGATGAACTATTTTTTTTTAGATATTTTTAAAATAAAGTAGAAATCTATGCGGGCAGCTATATTTGTGTTATTTCAACTACAAATTAATGTATGATTTTGATATATTTTTCTTTTTTTTTATTATTGATCTTCTTTCTATATAAATCTTACCCAAACTCCCAAAGGAAATCTGAAATTTATTGACCAAATACTTTAACAACTTGTTATGCCCTTAGCTTTAAGTCGCACTGCCAATTTCGTGTGATATTTTACTAGCCCAAGTTAGCTAGGCTAGCACACACACACACACACCACACACACATATGTACACTTAATACTGGCATATATGTATGTATGTATATAGAATACACCCAACTAAGTGTTCAGCAGTTTCGTATTTCGGGCTGCAATTCGGCATGCCTGATGGTTGGTTGGTTCAGTGATGCCGCTCTGTTGTTATCATTGGATGTGTGTGTGACAGATGGCAGCACTACAACTGTCAAACATATTCACACACACGCACACACATACACTCGCAGTCATGTGTGTGAGCGTGTATCCTGCATTGCAAATGAATGTCACAGAAACTGATTGAATCAACTTTATTTCAAAATGATGCCACTTAGTGAGTGCGTGTGGGTGTGTGTGTGTGTGTGAGTGTGAGCCGAGTGTGCTGCTAGTGCTGCACACCAGTTTTGCATGTGCTGCCTGCACACACAGACACAGGCACAGAAACAGACAGTGGCAATGCGACAGCGACAGCGACACGTAGCTGAATTCGTAGCATACTTTTTGGCATGTGCCGACACCAAATAAACTTGATAACAAGCAATTTCTCACGTCTCTGGCGCGTGGAGCGTGCCATCAGGCAACAGTTGCCAAAGATGATGACATTTTGGTTGGAGCTCCGCTTGATAATGATGAGCTGCCGTTGCCACTGCCACTGCCACTGCCAGTGGCATACGGCAAATGTTCGCCACATATACTGAATGTGATAGCCCAGTGGGACTTTTGGGGAGCAGCTGCGACATGAGAGAGATAGAATCACATAATGTGACTATGCATGGTCCTTTTTCATATGATTTGGCAGCCTAAACCGCCAATATAGCCGTGTCTGTTTGTATGAACGCGTAGATCTTAGCGACCATTAGAGCTAGGGCTATCAAATTTGGTGACAATATCTCTGATTATGCAGTAAGTAGTTTGCTTATTTGGGAATTCAGCCACGCCCCCCTACGCCCTAGTAAAATAGGAAAGGAAAGAGGTGTGTTACATTAAATTCACCTGCTTATGATATACCCTTTCTAAATTATTAACCAACATTTACTAACTTGTCTAGCTCTACTCCATAATCTAGTTTGCTTCCAAACATTTTGTCCTTTCTCGTTTCCCACTGGGTCTGTTGGCTGCCTCATGCCGCTTGTCTGTGATGTTTTGACTTATCATTAGTTTAATTGGTGGCATGATGCCAGTCGGTTGCGCCACCAGCCCAAGCCCAAGCCCATTTCCATTTCCACATTTCCCAACTTCCCGTTAGCATTTTGTGCCATTTAATTGGATGTTGCTCAACGGCAGCGACGGCGTCGGCGACAGCAGGTGACATTATCGGGTGGTGTGTTCGACTGGGTGGTTGGGCGGTGGGTTGCATTGGGTGGGTCTTTAGTTGGTTGTTTATTTTGACATTTGACACAATTCGATGGCACAAACAGCAACGCTTTCCACCTCCCTACCTCCGCCTCCCTCCGCCTTGTCACTTGCCCGCGGGCAACTCTCGGCTGTGCTTTGACTTTTAATTTGTCACTAATTTGTTCATGTCTCATCAAATTTCAGTTGTTGCAGCCGTCGTTGTTGTTGTTGCTGCTGCTGCTGTTGTTGTTGTTGTTGTTGTGCTCATTAACGCCTTTTAAGCCAAACAGATAAGAAATTATTCCAATTTGTCGCCGTCGCTTGACCAATTTAATGAAAGTGTCAACTTTAACGAGCCTCAAAATTGTTTTTATTTTTACTTACTAATAGAAATAACAACAGCAACAACAACAACAACGAGGCGAACAAGCTGGCGCCCCCTCAGCCCCTTTCGCTCCGTGACAGACTTCCTGCCCCATCGTTGTCCCATGGGCAGGCAACATCAATGCTATTGATTGCTTCATCAGTAGCGACTTCCCCTCCCACTCCCCCTCTCCTTCTGCCTCCTCCCTCCTCTCCCCTTTCCCTTCCCCATGCTGCTGCCACTTGACTGACTGCCCAATCATTTCCTTGTGCGACTTTGGCGATGTGATTGATTGGAAAAATGATTCAATCTTGTGGCACATTTTGCCATTATTTGGATTATTACATTTACTTTGGCATTATTTCGACATGACAAGACACACACACACAAACACACACACACACACACATGCGGCGTAAATAATAGACAATAAGTGGGGAACAGCTGGAAGAGGGAGCTGAGTGTGGCGTGGCCCAATTGACCAATCAGAAGATGCGCTGCTATTTTAGGACTTAATTAATGATATTTACTATCGATTTGGCAAGAATTTATCGATTGTACAGGTAAAGAAAAGGTTATGGAATTTTTTAAAATTTATTTACTAAGCTAGAAAGATATAAATGAAGAGTTCTTTGAAGGAAAAAAATTACATAAAAAATATCATTCCAATATATATCATTTCCTTTCCCATTGATGCTTTGAGCTCGCATTGTTTTATAGCACTTAGGCAACTCCTGCAGTGCTTTTAATTTTCTTAATTGATCAATTCTTATTCTAAACTCGACTCAGAGCTCTTCTCTTCGTTTCAAGGTTGCTGATGTGCTGCAAAGGATTCGCTCACTCAGGGATATCGTTGGACAGGAGGGAGCCTATTTAGACAATTGCTGTCAAAACATTTGGTAATTGATACCACAACATAACAAAGTCGTCGCAAAAGGATGCAGCGCGTAAAGAGCTGAAGAGGAGCAGCGGGAGGATGAGGAAGAAGAAGACAAAGAAGAAGCAGAAGGAAACGCGTCAAGTTGATTAAATTGCGTGAAGAGCAAAGCGACAAGCATAATGACAATGGGCGAGTCAAAGGGATGGCCTGGCCGGGGCTGACTAAAGGATTGCCTGTGTCATGATAGGATATCAATTACAAAAGGAAGTGCCACAGCTCTCCAATTGCGAATGCGATTCCCGCGAAGCCGCCGCCGACGCCAACGTAGCCACAATCCACAGTGTGCGAATCCGAATCCGAATTCGAATCCCTTGAAAAAAAAACCAATTCAATTGTCGCTTCCTGGCGCAAATGTCATTCCGTGTTGTTGCTGTTGTTGTTTCTGGGTTTTTAATTACGTCAAGTGACACGGCCACAATAATCGAAATGGAAATCAAATGCGCCATCTTTAAATGCAGCCCCCCGTTCCTCCTGCTGCTCCGCCTCCGCCTTTCTCGCCTCGATTTCAAGTGACATTTCGCGTGTTTTGACAGCTCGTTTGATGTGCAATGCGCAATTAGAGAAGCAGCAGCAGCAGCCGTGGCAGCAACCCCGACGAGAGCTCGTTGACAATTCCATTTCCGCTGCGGCAGGAAGTCGGCTAAGTTGGCTTTGCCAAAATGGCGTCGCTTCGAGCCTCGTTAGCTGCGTTGCCTAAGTTGCTGGCAAGCAGCGCGTCTTATTTCCCAAATTGATTTGCCTTTCCCCTCCTCCTCTCCCTCCCAATCTAACACACCTTTCACAGCTTCCCTGTCCGCCTTCGCTCTCCCTTCCTACCGCTCTGCCCTCAACAAAAGCCAGCGACACTCGGACCTGGATTCGTTTTCCACTCGAGTTGAGCCACAGATGAGCACAACAACGTCCGCCACTTGAGATTCCCAATCGGTTCACCTCATCCCACCACCCTCCTCCCATCATCTGCCTCTGCTTCGTTTATCTGGAACGCATTATGCAATCATTATATTTTTCTGCCTATTAACGATAAATATCCCAATGAATATTTCGAAAGATTTGCATAAATTTGCGCGCAGGTGATGTGCGATCATCGGAGCGTGCAAACCAAGGCAAACGAATCCGAATCCGATTCAGATTCATATTCACTCGCCCATAAGCAATGGGTGTCTAATGAGTCACAAGTGTGTGCATTTCCCTGAGTAGTTGGAAATAAATGCATAACGAATCCAGTCCACAAGTTGCTGAATAACTCAATAATTATCGCGAGTAAAGTTTGAATTGCGTTCTTTTTTTTTGGAATTGGTTGGAAGAGATTGAACAAAAATAACGACTTTGCCTAATTTAAGATCTGTTTTATTAAGTCAATATTAAAAAATTGTCTGAACACCTTTTTAATTAAATTTAATTTAACCACTATAATTTAAATAAAAAACTATATTGGGTTCACTGTCTGTATGAACTCCTACAACTCAGATACTAGACAAGCTAGATATAGCATAGTTGTTGACAATAAGTATCGTTACTGCATAAAGCGAAAGCTGGTTTGAAATTTTGGCCACGCCTCCTTCCGCCCACGTAAACGGAAAAAATCTAATTGCAATCGTATTTTAAGCGTTAAATCTGTTATTTTTGGTTAAGTATAATATTTCTGCCCATTCAAATGTTTTCTATAAAGTTGACTGTGATTGGAAGAGACACTTAAGTAGTAAGTTTCTTTAAAATTTTGGCCACGCCTCTTTCTGCCCCCGTAAACCGAAAAAATCTTATTGCAAGCGTTCTTAAGGTGTTAGATAGTTTATTTTTGGTAAGTACACTAATTGTATACATCTAAATGCTTTCCGTAAATTTGACTGTGATTGGAAGAGACACTTAAATAGTTATTTATCAATTAAACTTAGTAGCAAAGGTTTGGTTTTAGCAGGTCATAATACCTTCTCCTACGGTATAAATTATACATTTCTCAAGCTCAACTCATGTGTCCACTTTGAATGCAATTGGTTTTTCTTATCATTTGCCTGGACACAGCTGCAGCTCGTTCTCTTCTACTTCGCTCTATTCCTTACTTACGGTACTCATGCACAGAGCTCTAACTCTAAGAGAGTTCTATTTGCTCACATCCTGCCCAATTTGTAGCTCCATTTGCACTTCATTCGCAATTTGCTCATTTCCCATGCTCAGTCGATTTGCCACTCGATTTTCACACTTGGCAGACACTTTGCGCCAAATTGAATTCCGGATTCGAAGACGAATCCAATTGCAAAAGGGACGATGGGAATGATGGGAAAAAATGAGAGAAGTAGGTGGGAAAAAGTAAAGGCGAACGGATATCATTATCAGCAATTCCGTTGTCATCGTTCTTAATCTTAACTTTTGGCGAGAGTTTAGCGCTAATTGCGCTAATTGCTCGACGCTCTTTGCCGCTGCCAGAAGAAAGTCAGCCATGAAATTTTAATGACTGGTAAATTGATATGCCTTTTGAGTGCAGAAGGGGTGGAGGCGGAGGAGGGGGAGTGGGCTGCGAGTCATGCAAATGAAGGCAACACAAATTCTTATTAAGTATCAAAGGACAACAAGCAGAGAAGCCGAGGCTGAGCGTCGACGTCGTCGTCGTCGTCTTCGTTGTCGCGTGGGCGTTGAGATAGAAAAAAACGAAGTGGGAAAAAAAATTGAAAAGCAAAAGAAAAGCGAAGAAAATAGAAATACAAAGAAAAACAGGGGTAGGGTAGAAACTGCTGCCGGTTGAGCACGAGAGCGAGCGAGCGAGCGAGGGAGGAGGAGGAGAGAGTGCCCGGGGGGTAGCGCACGTCAAAAGATTATGACAATTTTCCCACCACAAATGAGCGCTAAATCTGACAGGCGACAAGGCGTCGAGGCGACGAGGCGAAAGGAGCAGCCCAGGATCCAGGACCCAGGCCCATTGTTAGCTCTGAGTGTGTTGACAAGGATTAAGGACATCAGCGCAACGACATGATGCGCCGTGTCGACGACGTTCACAGGGCGGCACAGGAAAATTCTATGGAAAATTGCCGAGCAACACAGCTCGAGAAAATGACAAAATTTGTAAAAAAAAGCCAACACAAACACGCACACACACACACACACACACACACACAATGAAAAAAGAGAAGAAAAAAACCCAAGGAAGAGGAAGCAAAATATAAGAAGGAAAACAGACAAGCGAGAGCGGAGAGGGGGAGAGGGAAGGGGCAAAGAGAAGTGAATAAATGTAATCAATGCAAGAAGAAAATAGCGAAAATTATGATTGATGTCGATTGTTTGATTGGGTCGCCAGACGCGCCCAGAGAGACAGAGAGAGAGAGAGTGGAATAAAAAGGTCAAAATGGCGTCGTCGTTTAAGTACAGGAAGTGACAATCAGAGAGGGTGCTCCGAGTTGCTTGTTGATCCAAGTGAATCACTCGAATCGCATGAGAATAAATAAATAAATCAGCCAAAAGACTTCCCAGAAAACGTTGCCCAGTTTTATATGATATTGCATGGAATAAGAGACATACTTGTATGATGTAAGGATGATACAAATTTATTTTTTGGAATTTCTTTTTATACCATTTGATCATTGAAAATGGTCAAAAATGGTATACTTAGTTTGTGCAAATGTATGTAACAAGCGAAAGGAGGCAATCCCGATTACTTGCCGAGTCGATTGAGCCATGTCCGTCTGCCTGTCCGTCACGCGTCTGTGTGAACACACAGATCTCAGCTATTATAGAAGCTAGGGACACCAAATTTGATACGAAGGTATATAAACCTTACAAGCTCCTGAAGTTAATTTCAAATTTGAGGTGCCACGCCCATCGCCTCTGAAAATTGATTAATACATTTTTGAGTTTGCTTTGTGACGAAAGTATTAAAGTTTCAACGCTTTGCTTTAACACACATATAGATTTTTACTATATATATTTTTTTGAAACTGGGCGAATGGTATCTTACTGTCGGGTGCACTCGACTGTAGGTTTCCTAACTTGTTTCTATTTTAAATATTTTTAAAACAATTCCAAAAGTTTCTTTACTCTAGCATTCACTTGGTTCTCTCGGCTTTATCGAAGACCTCAA
Organism: Zaprionus ghesquierei; assembly: GCA_018904095.1. Taxonomy (NCBI): domain Eukaryota; kingdom Metazoa; phylum Arthropoda; class Insecta; order Diptera; family Drosophilidae; genus Zaprionus; species Zaprionus ghesquierei. The sequence continues at coordinate 18,876,922 of JAEIGP010000394.1, read as the reverse complement.
CTATTTCGATCTCAGCAGCCTCCAGCCTGAAGTAGTTACAGTAAATCCTGCTTTAAGAGGCTGTTGCACTGCCGGCAGCGGCACCGCGCCCACTTCAGTTGCAACACAACGCAACGCACACTGAAGATGCCACCCGAGGCGTTTGCCACTCGAGTTGGGAGGACCAAAGCGTTTTTCGCGTGCAACCCTTTTTCTCATTAGAAATCATTTAGGCAACAATTTTTCATAATTTCAACAATGCTCTCAGACCTCAGACCGAAGACTCAAGTCTCGTCTCGTCTCTGGCTAAGGGTTAGATGTCGCCCCTACCGGCGGGGGGCGTGCCATGGCAAGCGCCATTCATGCAACATGCAGCGTGCAACACGCTGGCAGCCAGACGACGCGTCGTCCATCACGGGCTGCAGCTCCTTTTGATCGAATTAAGAGGCACAGCATGGCGTCCAAATATGGCCAACTTGCGTCTGTTACCCACCTGCCTTAGCCAGGCACCACCCACACAAGGAGCTACCTCCCGCCTCACATAATTTTACATCCTTCTCTCATGCGCCCTCGTCACCTCCACGGCCCGTGCTCGAGTGCAGTTTATTGTTTGATTCGGTTGAAAGAAAAAATAAAGGGCGGCTGAGTTTTTTGTGCATTTCTTGGCCGTAGCCAAAGTCGGCCATTGTTGCTGTTGCTGTTGTTGTTGTTGTTGTTGTTGCTCTTGTGGGCGGTCTTTGAGGGCCTTTGAAATTCAAATTCAAATTCAAAATTCAAATGCAAAATGCAAATTCGCCCGTTAACCGAGCCCCAGACCAACTTTGCAGTCAAATTCAAATTAAAAGAAAAACGTTCGCCATCATGGCAACTGTTGTTCAGCTTCACTCGAGCGCCGCTTGATTAAGACTCACACTTTAATACCCTGTAAGTAACTTGGATCATACCAGACACACTAAATGACAATTGGGATAGTAGTAAGTCGACAAGTTCAGCAAATAGGTGGAGTGAAAACTTTCTTACAGGGTATACACTAGTCGAATATAGTTCTTTCTACTGCATTTCATGCTGTTCTGCTGCTTCCTTTACACGCAATGGACACCGCCCAATTCTCAAAGACTTGGCATTCCCATCCGCCTCCGCCTCCGCCTAAGCATTCGCTTTCGCATTCGCATCTGCATAATTTGTAGACTTCAAAAGAGATTGGTTCATGGCTGATGGCTCATGCATATGAAACGCGTAAGCGACGCGCCTTTGTAATTGTGCAACTTTCTTCAGTTTTTAAGCCACATGATGCAGCGGCGGCTCGGCTCTCAGCGGAGCAACGAGGCAGCAGCAAAAAGGCTAGCCGCAGCGAGATTCAAAGAGATTCGTGGCGAGTGAAAAGTTTCACGCTCCAACGCTGAGCCCAAAAATGTAATGTAAAGCGACCAAAGAGGCCATACATAGCGAACTGAAAGACAACCATAATTTAGCATATACACATACATAAAGCTGTGTTCACAAAAATAGCAGTGCTCATTAGCTGCAACTTTAAACTTAATTTTGTATATCAAAAAGTAAATGAATGTTCACAAATTTAATTTTGTTTCAGTTTTGTGATTATTTTTAACAATAACAAATCAATTTATTGTTGAAAATGTTGTTCATTTTTTTTACATTATTCTAGCAAAAAGAGTTGTTCATTTGCTTAATTCTCGCAAATCTAATGAGATTTTTTCGTTTCTTCCTTGTACACATTCCATTCTACAATAACAATGCGTACAAGTTGAAATATTCGTAACGGAACTTGAAAAAAAATCGCATTGCTTGAGTGAATTTCTTGCACTGCTATTTTTGTGAACACAGAAATTTGATGTGAAGTTAGACACATTGATCAACTAAAATACAAGTAATTGTGCTTAAGGCGCAGCTAGTCTTTGATTTGCGTAGACGCTGGGCGTGGCAGGCAACATTTGAAATAAACATAAGTTGGGTATGATATATAGGCATCTTCATGCCACATTTGGTGTCTCTGAATCAATTAGTCGCTGAGATCAGCGCGTTCATACGAACATGTTTTAATTTTGAATTTTCTTAAAAACTACTTAAACAATTACTATGTGTTTTTATAATTGTTTAAATTGTTTAAAGAGAGAAAAAAAGATGTTGACTACATTTTAATTATTTTCATAAAAAACACAAGTTCTAACGGGAGAAAAAAACTCCCATCGCAGGGTTCCATTTTGCGCAATGAAAGCGATTCCCAAAATGGCCGCTGGCAGCTTCAAAGGACTATTTGGGTACCTTTTTGTGTTCGCTTTTTTGTTGTTGTTGTTGTTGCCGCCCCTTGTCCCATGTGAGTTGGCTGCAGGACACGCCAAATGAATTGGTAAAATGTGCAATAAGTTGCAGCGGCGGCAGGAGGCACGTGTTAGTCCTCTGGCAGCGAGGGGAGCAGCGCAAAGCCTCAAAGGATGCCGTCTCAAAGTGAAATGCAAAATAATTGTTTATGCCGTTTTAACAATTTGCACAACCGAATAGCGCAGGAGAGAGAGAGATGACTGTGAAATGCGAAACATGTAACAATTATAAAGCAAACCAAGTTGAAAGGCATCCAAATGCAGCGAGATGACATGGAGTCGCTTGCACAAGGATATGCGCACGGTGTGCAGGGATGCGTCTCATTATGGAGCCACCCGAGCGATATATACACTATGTACATAGTCCCCTCTCTCCTTCTGTTCCCACTTCCTTCTGCCCCTTCCCCTGGCTTCTTTTTTTAATGCCCACACGCACAGACGTCGTTATCCTTAATTTATAAAAGTGTGCGTCGCGTTTGAGTCCTCGACATCATCTTGTGAATATGCATGAAGCTGGAAGGAATTAAATTTCCGCTAACAGTTACCTGCACCCCCTCTATCCCCCCGCTGCCTTCCCTGAGGGCAGTCGCCATCTTTGCCATAATGAAATGTAACCGAATAACGAACCAACCAAGCGCAACCAGCCTCAGTCCCAGTCCCAGTTCCACTCCCCCCATCCCCTGCCACAGCTGCAACTGCAGCCATCTTAATGCAACACAAGATTTCCTTTTTTCCTCTCTGCTCCGCTGCTGTCCTTTGTGGCAGGCTGCGTCAGCGTGCGCAGCGGTGGCTTCCTCATAATTTGCATATGCATTAATATGCTTCAAGGATCCCGACTGAATAACTCAAATAACTGATCCGTTTTTTTTTTCTGTCTGTATGCGGAAGATTCTAAGAAGTGTTTGCTGTGGGAGCTGCCTCCCACTTAGCGAGTGTACAACGTAATATACTCATATCAGAATCGGAGTTTGAACTTAACAAGGTAGAAATAGGAGTAACAAAGGTTAAGGAACTTTGGCAGGTCTTTTGTGCAGGTATGTTATACCCTACAATTATTTTCAAACCTTAAATTTCACGTTAATCGCCAAGCTCACTAATAGAGATTGCCAAAGAGTCGAATATTTTAAATGAGTCTACATACAATTATTATCATAACACTAAGGTTATCAAGACATAGATAAAATGTCAGTCCACGTTAAAGTCGTTTGGTTTTTAACGAGGAGTATCGGAAATCCAGCCGAGGGTGTCACAAGTCGAAATTTAGATAGATTTTGGCATTATTTTTTTTTTTAATTTTTTTTAATTTAATTTTTTTTAATCAAGTTAAGAAACATTTGTTAAATACTTATTAAAACCTTCGCAAACGATTTAAAGTAAAAACACGGAATTTAAAATTTTGAAAAAATAATTCACAATTTTTAAAATTTTCAATATTGTTTTTTTTTTTTAATTTAAAATTATTTGTTTAATTATTTATTAATTATTATGTGTAGACATAATTTAATTGTCACTCCACATTAAAATCGCTTGAATTATAATAAAATTATGTTGCGTAGAAATTTGATCGAGAGAGTTTCTTATCAAGTTGTAGATTCATTTTGAAATGATTTTTTGCCAAAAATTTTGGATCGTTCAAAACTATTTTAAACACTTATTTTTTTCTAATTTTAACCTCTGCAATAAATTACAAATAAAATCATGAAATTTTTAATTTTTATAAAAAACAAGTAAGGAAAGACACAGTCGAGCGCTCCCGACAATAAAATACCATTCGCCCAGTTTCGAAAGAAATTATTCCACTTTTATTTAAATAACTTTTGTGTTTATAATACGATCGCCTTGAATATATATGCATATGTTATAAATCTATAAGTGTGTTAAAGTAAAACGTTGAAACTTTAATACTTTCGTCACAAAGCTAACTAAAAAATTTATTTTTTAGAGGCGGTGGGCGTGGCACCTCAAATTTGAGATTAACTCCAGGGGCTTGTTATGTTTATACACCTTCATACCAAATTTGGTGTCTCTACCTTTTATAATAGCTGAGATCTGTGTGTTCACACAGACGCGTGACGGACAGACAGACGGACATGGCTCAATCGACTCGGCTAGTTACGACTATGTATACCGTTTTAAACCATATTCAATGATCGAATGATATAAAAATGTCTAACGAAAAAAAATTTCTTAATTAAGAATCAAAAATTTTCAAATTGTCAGTATTGTAATTTTTGTTGTGCAGGTTTACTAAGGGAATCACGACATAAATGAAGTATCGTTTCGCGTAAAGATCGATTTATTTGTAACAAACCTTTAGAGGGAGGAATGTTCAGTCAAAGGTGTTACGTGTCGAATTTTTAGTGTATCAAGATATATTACAATACTTCCCAACGTTCAGTTTTAATGCTCAAGATTTCCGAAATTCCGCTTGATTTGATTAGCAGTTAAATGTGAGTGACATGTGGTTGGATCAAGTGGCTGCCTGCCCGCTTGCCATGTACTAGACTAGTTAGCGTCTTGTGTGTGTGTTCAAGGGCTGAAGGACATGCTCAAGCAGGCAACAGCCCAAAGATGCCCCTGCCCCGAGTGACATGGGGCAGAGCTGACGAAAATGGGCCATGAATTAGTTCTTTTGCTGCCAATAGATAAGGAACAAGAAGCAACTCCTCCTGCTGCTCCTGCAGAAGCAGCCACAGTAGCCGAATCCAGCAGCAACCACCGCTGCGAAGTTCTTGCACCCCACATCGCGCGCAGCGCACTTCCAGAGCGAGGGGTGCAAATCGAGTAATCAACGTTTTAATAAACGCTCAGCCCTCGTTGCCGCGCCACGAGGAGGAACATTTATAATGGCTTCCTCTTTGCGCTTAGCCCTTGAATGAATGGACAGGAAACCAGCGCAGCCAGGATGTGCAGGGCAGTTGACAAAGGTGAGAGCGAGAGCGAGAACGAGAGAGCCTGCCTGCCTGCCTGCCGGTCGGCCTGCGCGCAGCACTGGGAGCGAGCGTGCGAGCGAGAGAGCGCGAGGGAGAGCGCAAATGCAATTCATAAAATGAAAATGAATGAATGAATGCTATGAAAAAGGGACGAGAGCGAAAGAGAAAGAGACACAGGGAGACTGAACCAGAGAGAGTCGCTGAGCGGCAGAGCGAGCGAGTGCGAGAGAGAGCGAGCCAGCCTGAGCGAGAACGAGCAAAATTAACTGGGAGGGGCATGTGAACGACAAACACACACACACTTACACACACACAAACACACCCACACACAGAGCTAAGCAAGGAAAAAGTCCTATCAAGGATGATTGCAAAAAATCAGCACAGAGAGGAATATGAACAAAGCTGCCAGCAGAAAAATATATAGTGAGCCGTGAAGAGGGGAGGGCAGGGTGACAACTCTGACAAGCAGCAGGGTTGCTGCCTGTTTAGCCGCATGGCCACTCACTGCAGGTAGGAAGAAGCAGCAGCAGCAGCAGCAGCAGCAATTCGACTGCGAACCACCACCAGCTACGGCACGTGGGTGCAAAAGTGACAGCGACATCGGCAGCTGCTCCCTCTCTCTCTCCTCCTCGCTGGGCTCCACACGCCATGCAACTAGTCTTCCCCCAGTCCGTTTGGTCGCGTTGACCCTGATTGGGTTTTGGTTGGTTGGTTAGCTAGCTGCCTCCTCTGCCTGCCTGCCCATTCCTCCTCCTACCCGCCTGCCTGCCTGGGCTCCCAGTTCGTTTGACTGGGGATTGAGTTGGATGTGTGGGGGGGGGGGGGGTTGACATCCTAACGGATATTAGATTGGAAATATTGACGGCGTATAATGATGCCTCTGCTTCTGGTACGAATGAGAGGTTCGATTCGATTTGGATGCGAGCTTGGGGTCCCCTAATGACTCTGGTAAACAGTAAACGCGGCTCGAATTGAATTCAATTTCAATTGCATTCAAATCGAATCAAATCGAATCGAATCGCAACGAATCAACAATAATGCATGTGTGTGGCTGTATATATGTGTGGGTGTGTGTGTGTGTGTGTGTAGGTGTGCGAGTTGGTTGATTTTATGCGCTGTTAATGAGGCATATCACAGTCAGTTTTAATGAGGCATCTCTGCGGTCTGCATGCAATTAGAATACGGCTTGAAACAGCAGCGAGAGCGAGAAAGAAAGAAGGAGAGAGAGGGAGGGAGAGAGTGTGAAGACAATTGAAGGATAGCAAGAAGAGTGATGATGATTATGGTAAAAGAAGTTGGTTTAGAGCTGACTACAATGGTTACAAAAAGGCTTAAGGAATATTACCATAATTATCTTTAAGTTCTTTAGTCGATACTCGTGAAATTTTCAGAAATTAAACTAAATGCCCTAAGCTGTATATAAAACATATACTTATCATAAGATTTTAGTTAACTTGGGAAATAAACGTACCGTATTAATTTCGGATTATGTTGAAATTTTCAGAAATTTAACTAAATGCCCTAATCTGTATATAAAACATATATTTGTTATAAGATTTTAGTTAACTTAGGAAATAAACGTAACAAATGAATTACAGAGTATGTTGAGATATTCAGAAACATTTCTAAATACTAAATAAACTAAATATACCATTGCAGATGGTATATTAATTTGTCCGATCCTATAAAGTATATATATTCTTAATCAGCATCAATAGGGCAGTCGTCCGTCTGTCCGTCCGTCTGTCTGTTGCAACGCAAACTAGTCTCTCAGTTTTAGAGCTATCCTGATGAAACTTGGTATACATGTTTCTTATTGCTGCACGCTATGAATAAGTCAGAACGAGCTGAATCGCACCGATATATCGTATAGCTGCCAATGAACCTATCGGCCAATTTTTGTCATTTTTTTAAATATCGCCATGAAATTTACCCGATATATGTCTAGGTATGTCCTTTAAGGGCTGTGAAAATTTTATCGAAATCGGATCGATATATCGTATAGCTGCCAAAGAATCTATCGGCCAATTTTTGTAATTTTTGAAAATATCGCCATGAAATTTTCCCGATATATGTCTAGGTATGTCCTTTAAGGGCTGTGAAAATTGTATCCAAATCGGATCGATATATCGTATAGCTGCCATAGAACCTATCGGCCAATTTTTGTCGTTTTTTAAGATATTGCCATGAAATTTTTCAGATATATGTCTAGATATGTCCTTTAAGGGCTGTGAAAATTGTATCCAAATCGGATCGATATATCGTATAACTGCAATAGAAACTATCGGCCAATTTTTGTAATATTTTAAAATATCGCTATGATATTTTCCCGATATATGTCTAGGTATGTCCTCTAAGGGCTGTGAAAATTTTATCCAAATCGGATCGATATATCGTATAGCTGCCAAAGAATCTATCGGCCATTTTTTGTAATTTTTTAAAATATCGCCATGAAATTTTCCCGATATATGTCTAGGTATGTCCGTTAAGGGCTGTAAAAATTTTATCGAAATCGGATCGATATATCGTATAACTGCCAAAGAATCTATCGGCTGACTTTAATCATTTTTCAAGATATCGCTGAGAAACTTTCCCGATATATGTCTAGGTATGTCCTTTAAGGGCTGTGAAAATTTAATCGAAATCGGATCGATATATCGTATAGCTGCCAAAGAATCTATCGGCCATTTTTTGTAATTTTTTAAAATATCGCCATGAAATTTTTTCGATATATGTCTAGGTATGTCCTTTAAGGGCTGTGAAAAATTTATCGAAATCGGATCGATATATCGTATAGCTGCCAAAGAACCTATCGGACAATTTCTGTAATTTTTGAAAATATCGCCATGAAATTTTCCCGATATATGTTTAGGTATGTCCTTTAAGGGCTGTAAAAATTTGATTGAAATTGGACCGACATATCGTATAGCTGCCAAAGAACCTATCGGATGACTTTAATAATTTTTCAAAATATCCCAATGAAACGTTCCTGATATATGTCTAAGTATATTCACTTTTATTAAAATCGAACAGATATATCGTTAAGCTGCCATAGAAGCTATGGGTATAATACCTTCGGCGTGCCCAAGGTAGCTTTTCTTTCTTGTTTTAAATAAAATTGAATTTTATTTGCGAAATAAATATAAATTACGAATTACATTACGGCTAATTAAAAAACGAAAAACTACATAAATACTTAGCTTAATTATCAGTGAAACTTATTGAAGGCTTCATCCACATACTCTACCTTGCATAGTTACGACTGGAAGAGGTTTCTCCTCAGCAGAAACAAATCGACCCAACTCGAACCCAAACCAAATGCAATTCCTCACCCCCTTCTTCCTCGCCTTTCGCTTTGCTGTGCTTCGCTTCGCTTCATTTGCTTTGCTGATTTCGAAGTTTTTATATTTTTATGCAATTTTCATTTTAATTTTGTGCGAAATTTGCGACAATTTTTTATTTTTCATTTTCCTTCGCTCGCAACTTGAGCGCACGAGTCAGTTGATTATGGCGCTGTGGGAATTGAGTTTGGGAATTATGATGAGTGAAATACCAGTCTATCTTATATGCATGTGTGTGCGTGTGTGTGTGTGTGTGTGAGTTAAGAGGAAGCTCTCACTCGCATGCATATGCAAATCTCGTTAGTTGTCGGTTGTGTTTGCTTGTTGTTGTTGCTGTTGTTGTCGCTGGTTCGTCGTTAGCGTCTCTCGAATGCAGCCAAACGAGAGAAAAAGGTGCAAATTGAATTTTGTAACTTGGTCCCAAACACTTTTGCACAATGACATATTAATTTCAAATGTAAGTATCAAGTGCTTAGCGCTTTGGCCCGCACTGTCAGGCAACACGCAGCAGCTGTACACTGAGAGAAAGTCGAACAGAAAGAAACTTTATTAGTATACGCACAGTTTACTTTGCTCTGCCAATAATATTAATATATATGAGACATACTCGAGGTATAAGGTAATCAAAGTTTAGAGAACTTTTTCTACTTAGAAGAATGATGTACTTAGTTCTAGATATAATTGTATTTTGTAAATTCCAATTAAAAGATATAATATCGCATATAGAGATTATACATGTTTCTCTACATGTTTCCTTTTGATATATGTAGCACACATTTGCATGAGAATAACTCATATTAGTTGTAGATTAGCTAGACAGTGCCTTAAGCAATCTCTAACTCATTTACCCCTTTTCGACACGCTTGTAATTTCGCTAAGTGTACCCATTTACAGGCAACCCGCGCCCAAGGAACCAAAGTGCACTTGAGCCGCGACTACGGCAGCAACTACGGACTCTACGGCAAAACAGAAGCACGGCTCTAGTTACGGCTAACGAGTTGCAGCTAAGTCCGATTCCGATTCCAATTCCGGGTGGGAGGATGTGGCATCTCATTCATTATACGACGATTTGCAGTATTATGGCCTCGTTTGGAGTGCGCCTTTGCTGGTTAGGGGGAGGGGAGGCAGGGTTAGGGGGGGTACTGTGAAGGGTTTCTCTCCACCTTCCGGCTGCCACATCGAGCACTCATCACATTTTTCGAAAATTTGCATTAAGTGAAGTAGTCATCAGTTATCAGCATCGACGTGCGACATCAACATCGCCATCTTCCACATCTCCGTCCCCAGTCGCAGTCGCAGTCCCAGTTCACAGTCCAATCGACATCCACAGCTACCAACCCAATCCCAATTGCAATCCTCATTCAGGCAACGCAGCAAATTTGAATTTGAATTCAATGGGCGGGCTTGGCAGCTCAACCAACCAGCGAGAAGGTAGCGGGGCTACGCGCTATACTATCTGTGAGGGATCAATGTGGGAGAATAGTAGAAAAGAGGCAGAGGGTAGAGGAGGGAGCAGGGGGAGTGTGACAACAGTTGGCGGCATTGTTTGCGCGACAAAACTCAAAACTCAACCTCATTTAGTCAAGAAATATGCCAACCGTTCCTCGTCTCTCCTGCTCGGCACTTGGCATAATGGAGATAACATGAAGATAAGTGCCGAGGTGTAGGTGTGCAGGGGGAGGGGGAGAGCGAAAGGGGGTGCACTGTGAACGCTTCAGTTGCTGTTAGTTTGAACGCAAAATCAGCGACATTATAATCGTCCTCATTAACGTTGCGCGCCCGCCTGTCGTCCTGAGCTGCGTTAATATCCTGGAAAAACCTAACCTAACTCGTCAACTCATCAACGTCATTAGCGAAAAGCAGCGCAGAGCAGAGAGAGTGAAAAAAAAACACAAGCTAAAGGATTCTTTTTTGGGGTCTGCCAGCGGGACTAGCGCGATGAGCTGCATATGCAGTGCAGGTGAGTTGAAAGAGTGAGAAGTAAGAGAAAAAGTTAAGATCAAAGACAGAATAACATGTTACAAATGAACATAAATTTTATATATATAAAAAATAAGTCTTAATGCTTTGAAAACTTTAATACAAATTTACTAGATTTAGAAACAGAAGCATCTAAATCTAAATAAAAATCAAGAAAAAAAAGGAACGACAATTAAAAGGGAATTAAGATAGAGAAAGATTAGAATCTAAGATCAGAGACTGGTTAACATATAATATAATAAAAAAAACAGCAAATCGTTTATATATATCATTACCATACCAAAAAATTCTGCATTGGATACGGAACAATATTAATTTTTAAGAAGAAAGAGCAAAAAATTAAACATAAATAGAATAAAATGATATAAATAAAATTAAAAATTCTTAAAAATAAATAAACAAGACAAGAAAGTTCCTCGAGGATACATATATAGAGACATCAAATTTTTTAAGTAAAGAAATTAAATAATTTTAATAATTAATAAATTAAAATTTCTAAGAATATAGCTGGCAAAATATTACTTGGGTTAAAAACCTAACATATTTAAAAAGAAAGAGCAAAAACTTAAAAACTATTTGGAAAATTGTATATTAACTTATTTGTTTAATAAAACTCAATTAATCGGCCTTAATATTAAGTTTCAAACTTCTTCCTAATACTCATGTAGATTGTAGCGCAGCCACAGCGATCGTTGCAGCCGCATCGAAACTGGCAACGTTGCCAGAGCTCGTTGAGTTTTTCAATTGATAATACACTTGACTGGGTAGCTACACACCCAAACAGCTATGCACCTTCTACGCCCCCTCCCCCTTCCCCTCTCTCTCTCTCCCTCTCTCTCTCTCTCTGTCTCTGTCTCTTTCACTGCTTCGGCAGCACAAGTACCCAACCGAAGCCCATTCAGCCATGCAGACAATTGCACAGACTGTCATCCACTCTCAGTCAGTCACGCAGTCAGTCAGTCAGTCAGTCAATCAGGCAGCGACTGCGTCAGTCGCTTAGTCAGTTTGTCAATTCAGGTACGCAATTTTCTATTGGCAGTCGACTTGGCTGCAGGCGGGCAGCACAGGGGGAAGGGAAGGGAGGGGAGGCGCTTACAGGATACGAAACGAATAATATTTTTTTTCTCGCATTTTTTATTATTATTACTTTTTTTCGTGCTACGTAGCTCTGTAGCTCTTAAGTGCACTTCCAAGGGGTTGTGTAAATTATGCAGCTTAATTCTGGCATTATTTGCCCCCCCTGCCCCTGCCCCATCACCCCGTTACAATCGCCCACTTGCTGCAACCCTGCGCTCACCATTTTGATTCGCTTTGGGTGCCCTGCCCTGCCCCGTTGTTGTTGTTGTTGGTGCTCAAATTTCGCTAATGGCTGCCAGGGCAGGGCAGGGCAGGGCCAGCCCAGCCGCAGCCTCCTCATAGCGCACTCGACTGCGCTGCTGCTGCCGCTGCTGTTGTTGTTGTTGTGGGTTGCAAGGGGCTGCGCCCAGGAAGTCATTACGCTGCGCAACTGCAATGATGAATTACATTGACTGTTGTCCTTGTTATCCTGGCTATGCTGCCTGTTGTCGTTGCTGTTGTTGTTGTTGTTGTTGGGCGTCTTGTTAAGAAATTGAATTATTTGAAATTTTGCAATTTTTTACTGCAGCGCCAGTTAATGGATTGCGCAAGGGGAAGAAAGGAAAAGAAAGGGAGAAAGGGAGAGAGCGAGAAACGCATTCTTAAAGCGAATCGAAACATAACTTTTTATGTTCATTATCCGATCGGAACCAAATTGTCAGCGTTTGTTTGGGTGGTAATAGTTATCATACACACCAAAACTGAATACTGTAGCTTTATTATTGCGCTTGCTATACGGCTTATCGATTTGCGAGGGCGGAAGTAGGCGTGGCCCAAAATTTGTATTAAAATTCTACAGCGTATAACCCACATGAGTGTTGTCACCAAATTTGGTGGCTCTAGCTCTTTTAGTTTGTGAAATATAGGCGTTCATACAGACGGACAGTCAGACAGACGGACATGCCTCAATCGGCTCGGCTATGGTCACAGATGCCTTCTTCTGTCTATTACGCACATGTCGACAAATCCAATATACCATGTATTTTTTAAAAATTCATAGTCTACAAATGGGTGACTTACTTAATGCCAAAGTTTGCCCATCTAACTGTCCGTATGAATGTCGGAAGTCTCAGTTACTATAAGGGCTGGAGTCAGTAAATTCTGCATAAAGAATCCTCTAGACTTAAACTATAATGTCAGCTAAAATTCTGTCCGTAGAAACATCGGAATCATAGTAATCATTAATATTAGAGATACGAAAAATTGGCATAAAAATTCCTCTAGTTTATAATGCTTAATAATATTCTGTCCGTATGAACGTTGAGATCTCAGACACTATTTGAACTGGAGACACCAAATTCTGTATGAAGATTCCTTTAGAGTGCCAATCTAATGCCAGATTGTATTTACTATAACCCAATGTAGCTCTACCGATAATATCAAGTAAACCTGCAATCTATATAGACAGAAAATGACAATTTGGACTTCAAACAAACCACTTACGCGCTCACAACCTAATTGATTTCGAAACGCTTCCTCGCACAACACACAAATCCACTTCCGAAACGCGATGCGGACAAAGGGAACTACGACTCCTACATTGAGTCTTGAGTCGGTGCCTTGCAACGCGCAGGCTTGATTCGATGCAGAAAAATGCACAATTCCAAGTGCAATATCAACAGGCAAATAGTCAACATGCCAAATAGAAATAGAAATTCGTTTAGCTGCAACTTACAACTTGCAACACATGCGGGGCAACGTTCAAGGATGCTGTCAGTGGCAGCAACTGCGTACAATATATATTGTTATTATGATTGCACAATAAATATGGCGCAAGCGAGCGAGCGACGAACTTGCACCTGAGCGACCTGCGAAGCGAAAGGACGGGTCGGGAAGGGGAAGGGGAAGGGGGAGAGGGGGAGGGTGCAAGGTGAGAGGGCAAGTGCGTAAATCGCAAATCGTAAATCGTTGTCAGACATCAGACGCGTCAGCTGAAAGTTGATTCGATTTAATAACTTGTGTCAAACACACGACTAACGGCAAATCGCAAGAGGCGTCGTTATACCCTGTAGGCAAGCATGCCCCCATGGGGTATAACTTGCGTTAAATAATTTGCATGAAATCTCACTGCCTCTTCCATTGGCTTTGTTGGAACTAAACTTAGGCATTAAGTAGTTTACAGGGTATTTCCAAGTCGCATAGCACGGCAAACTTCTCCGCACGCTCAACTGCTGCGCATTGCGGGCCGCATTTAACTTGACTTCGACGACTCGAGTGCTGCCAATATTTGCCATGTTTAGTTGCTGTTGCAACAACTTATTTATGATGAGGCTCTGCAACACGATGTGGCGCACAGGCAGCGCAACAGAGAGAGAGAGAGAGGGAGAGAGAGGGGGGCTGGCATTGTCGAGCAAATAGCTTTAGTTGAAAACTTGTCAAATGCAACTGAAATCCATGCGGAATGCGAGGCGGCAATTGAAAATCTCAAATACATTTCTTTGATGCAAGCACAAACTTGTCTTGTTTACTGACCGTTGTCGCACATACGTAGGGGCAGGGGCAGGGAGAGGGAGGGGGAAGGATAAGTATCAGCTGTGTGCAACCTGTTGCAATGGGAAATTGCGAGTCTTTTATTCAATTTGTCGCACTTGTGTTGGCCTAACATGCGGAAAAAGTTGCAGAAATTAGAAAATAAAAGTTGCATAAAAGTTTAATTAAATTAAATTATTTTAATTATTATTATAAGTTGAACTCATTTCAAGCATTATTGTCTATTTAATTTGAATTTAAGTACCTTCAACTCGTCAATTAATTGCTTCACTGCACAGCAACGTGAGCTACGCCATGTTGCAACACAAACTCTATGGAAAATGTTTGTATGAACAGCTTTAGCTACCTCCATGGCAAACTTAGCATACCCAAACCGTTGTGATCAGGTACTGCGCGAGTCGTTTGTGTATTTAGCACCCTTCTCGGCTTGGTTTCGCTCTGCGGTTCTCATCAACGATGTGACGATGCGAGCCGATGATAAACCAATAATAACCACCCAGCCCTTCATTGAGGCCAGAGCATTATCATGATTGAGATCGTGATAATTATTATTACATATTATTATAATTATGTTTATGATGTGAATGCGAATGTGGAGGGGGAAACAGATGATGATGTCGATGATGTCGAGCACCCTCGTTGCCATTGGCCTTGCCGCCTTGCGACGCGCGACGTGTCATGCCACTTCAGGGGCAACGTGTCAGACGAATACGAATTGCTTGACATGTTTGCTATAGTTTGAGCAATATCCTTGTTGTTGTTGCTGTCTGTCTACTGTTTACACTTCATCCTTTTGTGTCTGTCGCGCCTGTCGACGCGCTGGCGATAAAAGGCCATTGTATCTGTGAGATACGCACAGAGGCCATTGTATCTATCAGGCGCTTCTCTATTTGCTGACAGATGTTGCACTCATCCACATTTTTCCGCATAACATAGGCAAATTTCGTGGAACTGCCAAAAAACTGGCTCCCTTCCTGCATGAAAATTGCTTAACAGCTGAATTTGTGCCACAGCCAGGTAGTCAGGTAGGGCAGGGCAGCAGAAGGAGGGGGGAACGGGAGGGGGGTCCCAGTTACACTTTGTGCTGCGTAAGCGAAAACTTTGTCATTTCCTATTTGCATGGCAAAGGCGTATGATATGGCCCAAGTAAGTCAAAGACTCCACCTCGTCTGGGGCAAGCTCGCAAATCTGCTTGAGACAACTTGCGACAAGTCAGCAAGTTGTTGTTGCTGCTGCTGCTGTTGTCGCTTTGTGCTTCTGAATTAATTCATTTACGACTTTTTGAAAGTTGAACAAAAATTGCAGTTAAGCAATTTTCCTTTGAGTGAGCCAGTCGTCTCGGCCAAGTCCTCTGGGCTAGCTGTTCCCCCTCTTTGGGCTTGTCTCTTCTCTCTGCGTGTCACTAGCTTAGATTGTTAATAAATCTGCGTATTTTGACATGAGCTTAAGGCTTTAGTACTGTTTAAGACTGAGATTATCGATGGGCAGATATTGTTCGTCTGTCCGTCTGTCTATCCGTCCGTCTGTTGCAACGCAAACTAGTCTGTCAATTTAAGAGATATCCTAATGAAACTTGGTATACATGTTTCTCATTGCTGCCCGCTGTAAAAAAGGCGGAACGATCCAGCTAGGAACGATATTTATATATCCTACATAAAACATTTCAGCCGATTTTTGTAATTTTTCAAGATATCCCCATGAAGTTTTCTCAATATACGTGTATGAAAATTTGATCAAAATTGGACTGCCATAGAACTTATCGGACAGTTTTGAATTAACCAAATTGTCCGTATATTTATCTCTATGTATCTTTATTTATTTATCTAATTATCGGTTTTTATTATACTGCTATTTTAATGAACAGCCAAAGACTGATGCTTCTAGCAAAAAGAGTTGTTTATTTGCTTAATTCTCGCAAATCTAACGGGATTTTTTTTGGTTTCTTCCTTATACACATTCCATTCTACAATAACAATGCGTACAAGTTGAAATATTCGTAACGGAACTTGAAAAAAAATCGCATTGCTTGATTGCATTTCTTGCACTGCTATTTTTGTGAACACAGCTGTATGTATTTATATATTTATTTACGAATTTATCTTTTTATTTATCTACCTTTATTTTCCACCTCCTTTTATTAATATATATGTTTATCTATTCACAAATATCTATTGATATTTCTGTATATTAAGATGTTTTTCCAGCTATCCATCTATTTATCTCTATATCTATCGTTATTATCGTAACCATCAGCAATTATTATACGATTAAACACGTATTAGACACATTTAATTTGTCTGATTTTTCTTTCCCCACAACTACAAGGCCACTGGTCGCCCCCTCCCCCCCCGTTTTTCCCCTACCCGCACAAGACAAAATCCGCCTGTTCGGCGGCTGCTTGAGTGCAAATAAATCTTGTATCACTTGCTCGAGGCCGCGCAAAGGGGTCGCTCGTGGGGAAGAGAGAAGGGGACGGAACGATGTCAGACGGATTAGAAGCAGGCCGAAATGTCAACACAAAAACAGGACACGGCAGCCAGTCACAATGGGCGGCAACAACAGCAACTAAGCAGGGGATAACAAGCAAAAGAAGACGAAGAAAGAGGAAGGAGAACAACAACAACAACATGGACAACAACAACAACAGCCTGGCACATTGTCAAGTGGACTCCAAAGCTTTTAGCTTAAATACACTTTGGGCCAACTACTTAAACGAACTAACTGAAGCAGGCAGCAGGCAGGCATGGGGGAAAGGAGGGGGGAAGCTGGGGGAAACGCCTCAGTCAGCCTCTGTCCGTGACATATTTGCAGTTTGCTGTTGTTGTTGTTGTTTGGCCCCTGGTCAAAGTGTAATTGAATTTATCGCTCTGATTGTGCAATGTGTATCGAGAAAATTGTTAAATGCAGCTCAGGAAAAATCAGGAAAATTGCTTGGGCAGACACGGACAGGGACAGCGCGCCCCGCCCACAGTGCGCCACAAATGGAAATTAAATCATTTAGCAGATTAAAATAGGCGTATTTCGGCATGACGCATACGCAGCGTGCGCCGTCGGTTTTTTTTTGCCACTGCAGCGTCAGGCAGGCGCAATGGCCATGCACACATGTGTGCGTGTGCGTGTGTGTGTGTTGTGACAACCCTTTCGGCTTAACGCTAAAAGCTCTGTTGACACTTGAAAGCTGTCCTTGTTTGCAAACTTTGAGCTTAGCGAAGACTTGAACCAATTTGCAGGAGAATTGCAAAGAAATTCGCCAAGTTGCCGCTGCAATTCGCCGCAAGCGAAAGAAGGCGATCAGTTTGCACACTGACTATCGATAAGTGTTAATCGAATTGAGCTAATTACAGTTAAGAGATATATGCGTTATATTTTAAGCTAGTTTGCTTGGGTATTATCGTTGTATGGCTTCGCTTATGGAACTTATAAAACAAAGGTTTTCCTTTTTGTCCAAAAAAAACTTGTCAAGATTATTTTTAAATATTTAAACTAAAATTAAATTCATATGGCATAATTAACACACAGTTTATTAAAGTTTTTGATTTACTTAATGAAATAAAAATTAAATTTTTAACAAAAAAATTATTACTGACAAAGAGGTTGGCCTTCTTTTTTGACCCTTTTAGGTTTACAAACATAAACTGAACAAGTTTCGGTTTCTTTTCTAGATGAAGTTGATGACAATTCAAAGCACATTTTAGTAGTCACACTTACACGTAAACAAAAGCAATTTGGCATATCTTCGCAGTTACTCAATAGTTGCCCCATCACTTTGGCCAATTAGTCAGCAGAGAGTGCAGGCAAGTCTTGGGTCTGGGTTAATCTGGGAAAGGGCTTTTGGGGACTAGACAAAGGCGCAGCTGAAGTGCAGCTGCAGCCACTTCAAAGTGCAAATGGGAGTCATTCATCCATTAAGACAGTCATCCATTTATGCATTCATTCATTCATTCATTCAGTCGGCGCTAAATGCACTTCAAAGTCAAGAATTGAGCTTCAAAATCTGTTCGAGAGAGACGCTTGATTACTTATTTAGCATTTTTCCAATTTTCAAACCCATACCCCTACTAGGCGGGGGCGGCGGGGGGTTTAGGCACAATTGTGCTGCCACTTGCCGTTGTCGCACCGTGTCCTCTAATTGCAATCCGCAATTTGTAGGACTCCACACATTGCCGGATGGGATCAACAACATTGGCTCTATGTGCGATGCCTATTATGCAATCAACGCAATGAATGCGAATACAAATACAAATGTGAATACAAATATGAATATGAATATGAATATATTTCTCTCTCTCTCTCTCTCTCTGCTCGCTGTATTCCCCAAGTCTTGACGCTGTTTCTGTTGTTGTTTTTTCACGCCACTTGCGCATTATTCAAATTTTGCAATTTCGAATCGACAACAACAGCAACAGCTACGGCTAAAACAAAAGACGAGGCGCTCTATTCAAAAATATATATATGTATGTGGCTATATGTTGGTATCAAAAGTGGGAAATACGGAGGTGGAAATGAAAATGGAAATGGCATGGAACACAGTCGCCCGCAAATCCTTTTATGATAATTTCTCAAGAGTGTCGTCCTTTGATCAGGCAAGTGCCTGGCGTGCAGAAAAAACTCATTCAAGCATGAATGTGAATATGATTTTCAACCACACACTCGCACACACACCAACACACACACACCCACACACACACTGTTCATAAGGATTTAATAATTCGTTAAGCGAAATTAAAATTGCCATAAGGCAGTAGGACTTACCGTGGGCAGCGCACTTGAAACTGCAAGCAAAATATAAGCATAATTATCGATAACTTAACAATCGATTAATGCGACAAAACTGTCGACAACTTCAAGCCATACTCGATTAGCTCTTAAGATATTTAAAGAGTTCTGTCAGAAATCTTAGTTATTTTTGCTGAATAACCACATAGATCATATTGTATATTGTTTAAATTCAACAAAATATTTGCAGTTAATTTCAAATTCTTCTTTAGATTATGTTCTTCTTTATTTGCTTATTTTCTTATATTTTTAAAAATATTTTTTAAGCAATTTTAACATTATTACCAATCTAATATAGTCAACTATAAAAAAAAAGTAGCTATTTCTGTTGCACTTAGCCCACTGTGCGCTGTAGTTGGCACCTGCATTGTGCATTCAGTTGCGACTACCTACGGTCCGCGCAGCAGCAGCAACAGCAGCAACAGCGGCCATAACGCTCGCCGCATTGCAACCCAACCCCCAAGCCACCCCCCTTTCCTCACGCACTTGGGGGTGCGCGCCACTGCAACTCGTTGGCGTTTTTTAGCTCAATTTTCGTTGGCGCGCGCCTCGTTTCGTTTCCAGGGGAAATCATTGCAATTAAAGCGTAATTGTTTTTACGCATTTGTCCAGTGCCTACCCCGCCCACCGCCCACCGCTCGCCTCCTCGTTCCCCTTCCCATTCACCTCTTCCCTTGCACTCAGCGTGCATGCTGCTTAGCTCGGCTCGTGTCTTTTCAAGTGGAGAGCGTCGCGCGTTGAGCGAGAAAGCAAGCAATATGCAAGAGAAGGGAGAGAGAGAGAGAGAGCGAAAAAAAAGAAAAGGAAGGTGGAACCCGCCCGCCAGAAATTAATTTACAACATTCATAATGTCTGCGCCTCGTCCTGTCGCCGCGTCTTCTGCTTCTCCTGCTTCTGCTGCTGCTTCTTCTTCTATATGCGCTTAATTTCCGCGCATTCGGTGGGAGGCAAGCTGAAGGACAACGGGCTGCCTGGCAGGCATCCTGGCGACGCCGACGCCAACGTCGACGCCACCGACGAATACGAATTCATTTGCATAATTTTTAATACTCCATTTCGGTGCAGGTGCGTCGACTGCGCTAACGAGCTTTGTGTGCGTGTGTGTGCGTGTGTGTGTGTGTGTGTAGGTGTGTGTGTGTGGGTGTGTGTGTCCTCATTATTATATTTCACCGCCTCGTCGAGCATATACGCGCTTTGCCTACCGCCACCGCCCCGCCAGGACCTCCTGTTTTGCCCCGCCCCCTTGTGCACTTTATCCGTTTACATTTTTCAAAATTTGTTCCCCACGTTTTTTTCCCCATTTTCTTTCTCGTTTCTGCATTTTAATGCGAGCAACTTTTAACTCGTTTGCCTTGACTCATCCAAATTAATGTTAAAATATGTTGATTTCCTTTGAGAGGCGCTTACGAAATATTCTCGCAGCGTTTCTAATGAATGTGCCACTACTGTGTGTGGCCTACCAATTATGCGAGTTTCCAATGCCAACAAGCAACTAACGGGATTTTGTTAAAATTACAAAAAAAAAAAACAAAAACCTAGAAAAGGTTTGACAAGCTGAAAAGCTTGCGATTCCTTTGCACTTGGAATATATCCCTGACAACGCGAGGCTCAACTGCGTTTAATCTGGGCAGAAAATGTTGATTATTTTAATTAACATTAACAAACTTCTTGTTTATCTCAAAAGGCCCAAAAAAATTTAAAAATTGAGGCAAGTTGTATACAAAATAAGAAAGAAAGGCTACATTCGGCACGCCGAAGGTTTCATACCCTTGCAGTTATTTCAACGTTATATCTGTCTGATTTAAAAAAAATTTGCATAGCATTTAATGGACATACTTAGACATCTATCAAAAAAGTTTTCAAGCGATATCTTAAAAAATGATGTAAGTAGACCGATAGGTTCTCTGGCAGCTATACGATATATCGGTGCGATCCGGCTCGTTTCGACTTATTTACAGCGTGCAGCAATGAGAAGCATGTATACCAAGCTTCATCAAGATAGCTCTAAAACTGAGAGACTACTTTGCGTTGCAACATGCAGACGGACAGACGGACACGGCTACTTCAACTCCCCTATTGATGCTGATTAAGAATATAAATACTTTGTAGGGTCGGAGATGTCTCCTTAAGTGCGTTGCAAACTTCTGGCCAAAATTATTATACTATCTGCAATGATGTTAAAAGAACCTTGATTTTCTTAGTTGCAAACTACAAAATACACAAAGTTTTCCTCGATTTTGAAGCCCAAACAAAATATATATAGTATTAATTTCTCTTATGCGCAAAGTTTAATGTAAACATTTTGTTTTCTGAAACTTTAAGCTATAAAATAGCAACAGTAAATCAGCCTATTAGCCGAACTAATAAACCTCTTATAAATTTATTCAATTTATGTTAATAAATTAAATTAACCATTTAATAGTCTCATAAGACTGACTGAATTAAATGAAGAAGTAAAGTATAAATAAATAATATATTTCAAAAAACACTTTATTATTTTAGCTGCAAAACAAAATTGGTAAGAAAATGTTTTACAATATCTTATGTATGTTAAATATATTATGTCCATGGAAAGCGTGTCTCTTAGTTTTGTAACTCAATTTAAAGATTATGTATTCATTTGTCTTATAAGCATAGGTATATTCAAACAAGTAAGAAAGATACAGTCGAGTGTGCTCATCTGTTATATACGTAGCGGGTTCATCTGCTGCTCGTTCATCAAGAATACACGTACACACTATTCGGCCTCATGCTACCGACAGCGCTGCTTACAGCTATGGAAAACGTTGAGTTGAATAAATTCTGTGTTTATTAACCGATTGTTACCAAATTTTCAGAGATGATTTGGCTAGCTATAGTTATCATGTAAACCGAAAATGAACAATATGGCATCAAAATTGCGCTTGTAATCAATGTTTTTTCGATTTACAGGGGCGGAAGGGGGCGTGGTCAAAATTCAAAATAAACTTGATCAGCGTGCAATAATAACACACATTGTCATTTGGTAGTCCTAGCTCTAAAAATAGCTGAGATCTAGGTGGTAGACAGACAGACGGTCAGACGGACATGGCTTAATCGACTCGGCTGTTGATCCTAAGCCAGAATATATGTGCTTTATGTGGTCGGAGATGTCTCCTTCTGCCTGTTACATACATTTTCGGTTTGAACAAAGTTTTAATACCCTTCTACTCTATGAGTAGCAGGTATAAAAATATGAAACTCTAAAAATTTCATCTAAAGTGCATTACATCAAGC
Source organism: Zaprionus ghesquierei (assembly GCA_018904095.1). NCBI lineage: Eukaryota > Metazoa > Arthropoda > Insecta > Diptera > Drosophilidae > Zaprionus > Zaprionus ghesquierei. The sequence continues at coordinate 18,854,713 of JAEIGP010000394.1, read as the reverse complement.
AACACCTAATCAGCCCACCAGCTGAACTCACAATTCTCTAATAAGTTTAATTCCCATAATCAATTATAAAAACCTCTCGAACGAACCGTTTCAGAAACCTCACTCGACCGCAATTATCTAATCGAAGACGCATTGAAGATCTTAGCCAGGCAACATTTGAATGCAGCTAAGCCTAGAGTGGGCGTGGCAGCGTTGACGCCCTCCCTTCTGGTTTGCTGTAGTTGTTCGCGTTTGTTGTTGTTGCTCGAAAAAGTCACTTGAGAAGCATTTTGGCGGCTCGGTTTGACTCGTTAAAAAAACACAACAAGGTGGAAAATATCAAGTGTGAAAAAAGGTGGAAAAAAATGAGTGTGGAAAAACTGTTGTAATTGTTTTTACAGCGGCATGTGCGAGTGTGTGTATGCCTCATAATTGGTTCTGACTGCTAAATGAACCATTTACCAATTAAACGCGATTGCCAACGAGCTGCCACATGTGCCCGGGGTCTAGGTCTGCACTGTGTCTGCTCTCTGTCTGAGTCTGAGTCTTGGTCTGGGCCTGTTCAGGAGCTCGAAGTACTCGTTAACGGCTTGTTAGGAGAAACGCTTTAGTCACGCTTAAGGCCGCCGCGTCTGGAGTCCGGGAGTGTTACGAGTGTTTTAGAGCTGGCCGGGAAAAAAACAACGCCAAAACGTTGGAAAAACGTTGGTGGCATCGAAATGGAAGAAAAAAACATGGAAACTGCTGAGCCATGGCTCAGGCACCTGTGCGAAGCGGGAGACAGAGAGAGAGAGAGAGAGAGAGCGAGCAAGACAATATATTCAGTACGGGATATGTATAGCGCCTTCTCAGGCCATGTCAAGTTGAGCCAGTTCCCGCTTTTGGTGAAATGTGAAAAATCTCAAGTGGCTCAACGTGAAGCGACGCGTCAATTTTCACGGCTGCTGCCTTGTGTACTGCAACTTGCCAAGGTGTTGGATCAGATTAACGTTAATCATGCCATTAATTGGGCTATGGGTATGAGAGAATTATGTGTGAAAAACCTGAAGATGAGTGGCAAATAAACGAGAAGATATGAAAGAGAAAACGAAACTGTATCGTCGACTTATCAAGTGCTTATTAAGATTTTGTATTAAATATGCGACCATATTCCTTTTACAGTAATAATGATCCAAGTGGATCACACTTCTATCATCAACTAATTGATTGTAATATACTATACTAAAGAATATGCTGACTCAATTTATTCAAGCACATCAATTGGGTAAATGCACAAAATTCAAAATTAAAAGAAGTTACAAAAAGATAGTTCAAATATTATTTATACTTTATCTGCGCATGGCATACAGAAACCTTAGTGCCAAATTTGATATCTGTAGCTTTCATAATAACTGAGATCTCTGCGTTCATACAGACACACTAACGTACAGAGCTCGTCTTTTATGCTGACTAACACTTTGTTGTGTCTTTCACACTTTCTTCTGCCTATTAAAATCACAAAAAACGCAAATTGAATAAGGAGTTTCCCTTTATAACACTTTAAGGGCAGTCGAAGACCAACCATATCCCATTGGGCAAAAGGATTAGACTACCAAATTACCAACTGAGCAAAGAGGATGCCAATTGTTCTGGGCCAAGAGAAAGCAATGCGAATAGGCTCAGCTGCCCCTGACAAATGTCAATTGCCCACTTCAGCAGCAACAGCAGAGCAGGCCCAATCCCACCAGCAATTCCACAAGTAATCCTAATCTTATTCACATCATTGTTTGTGCTGGGTTTCTCTTGTTGTTGTTGCCACTTAGCGTTGTCCATTTGCTGACCGAGCCGAGCCAAGCCGAGCTGCTGCTGCTGCTAATCTTGTTCTGCCCAAGGATCTAGCATATTTATTTACATTTGCCACTTCGACTTGGCCCTGCAGCAGGCACAGAGAGAGGGATTAGCAGGAATGGGCAGACTGCCAGGCAGGCAGGCAGGCAAATTCTGGGCGTGGCAGGCTAAAAATCATTAGAACACCTTGGTCAGTGTTTGCTCTGCAAATAATATAATTACAAGTAATTGAGGGATCCGCAAAAGGAGCGAAAGAAGAAGAAGGAGAAGGAGCAGGCAGAGCATGGGATGAGGTAGCTGCGCTGCTGATGATGATCCCATTTAGAGCTGCCTCAGAGAGATGCCGCACACAATGGCGCACCGGAATGTCTGTCACTCGTTGTCCTTCGTCCCTCGTTCTTCGTTCTTCGCTCTTTTTTTCACACATTCAGCTGACAAAAGTTGTGTAAATATTTTGACAGAAGAATGCCAAAAATCTTCCTTTTTTGCGCTTCACATTCCTTTTTGCACAGGAAGAGGTGGAAAAGGGATAAGAGAGAGGGAGAGAGAGAAGGAGTGAGCCAGAGAGTATCAGCTATGACTCACGGCTGCAGGAAGCAAATACACAGCAAGAAAATTTCGGGCCATGATTTCAATTTTTATCATATGCACAGCAAGAGTTGGATTTGACTTCCCAGCTCAATTCATTAGATAAAGTATGCATTTTTATGCCATTGCAGATGGTGTATTAATTTTGGCCAAAAGTTTGCCATGCACCAGCATCAATTGGGGAGACAAACTAGCCATGTCCGTCTGTCCGTCAGTCTATCCGTCCGTCTGTTGCAACGCAAACTAGCCTCTCAATTTTAGAGCTATCTTGATGAAACTTGGTATACATACTTCTTATTGCTGCACGCTGTAAATAAGTCGAAACGAGCCGGATCGGACCGATATATCGTATAGCTGTCATAGAATCCATCGGGTGATTTTTGTAATTTTTCAAGATATCGCCATAATATGTTTCCGATATATGTCTAAGTATGTTATCCATTAAATGCTATGCGTTAGGTTGGCATAGAATCTATCGGCTGATTCAATATTTGAAGTATCTTCGGCGTGCCGAAGGTAGCCTTTCTTACTTGTTCTTATAAGCAGAGCTAAAATATGTTTTATTAATATACTCTGTAAATATCTGTTTAATTTTATTACATTTTTTAATAGTTTATAAATATTTAGCTAGAATAAAACGTATTAAAATTGGCAACAAAAATCAACTTGCATTATTTCTTTGCAGACTTTTAAAGATTTTCATAATTATTATTGTTATTATTGTAATTATTGTTATTATTTTATATATGTTTATAGTAACAACTGTATCCATTAAGGTTTCCTATAAAAACACAAAATATATTTACACAATTTGATCGCAACTCAAACTTGTTTCTGTTTCACTCTTTCACTTAGCGACAATTGGAGCACACACACCAACACACACACATACTGAAATCTGCATTAATGAAGTGTCCGGAGACACACACACACACACACACTCAGACTGCAAGGCATTTGCATGAAAAGACATATAAGCAGCAACTAAAATAGAAATTAAGAGAAATGCAAGGAGAATACGAAAACAAAGTGCAGCAACGGCAGCTCGCAGGGCGGAAATGAAAAGAAATTGCATATAGTAGGCACACACACACACACACATGCAGTGGCACAAGTAATATACACATAATGAAAAAGTACTTCATTAAAAATCAACAACGGCAGCTACAACAACAACAACAACAACAGCAACACTTGAAGTGTGTGTTGATTTCCATATAAAGCAACTGAGCAAAAAACTGAGGAAATGCTAAGTACACGTAATGCAGAGATGGTAGAGGGGCGTGGCAGGGCCTAGAGGGGGCGGTAGGGAGTGGTCTGTGGGTCGCATAATGCGCCAGAGCAAACAGCATTGTTATGCCAAGCGCAGAGGAGGCGTATGGAGAAAGGCAGCCAGAGGGGGGAAAGAGAAAGGGGGAAGGGGGCGGGAGACTTGGGAGCGTAGCCCAGCAGCTTCATTTGCCGCTTTGACTCAGAATTGAAATTAAAAATGTGTAAATGAAAAAATGAATAAATATGCAGCAAGCCAAGGCAAAAGGGGGGAGAGACAGAGTGGGGACAACATTGGGGATTGGGGAAATGTTTGTTTCCTGCAATGCAAATGCGAAACACATAATTGCTACATTTGGTATTAAGCAGTTTGCGCCACGCCCCCCGCCCACCACTCACACTGCCTGTGGAAATTACTTTGGCTGCCGGCAAATGGCAACAATTGAAAACGCGTCTTTGATCTTTCGTTTGGAAATTCATTTCTAGCTTTGCTTTTGCGCGTCTCTCTTGCTGCTGCTTTCGTTGTTGTTGCTGTTGTAGCTGTTGGCTTGCGCAACGTAACAGAATCAGTTGTATAAACAATGAACCGCTTGGGAATATCTGCGATTATTATTGGCCTGATATTATAGGGAAAAATGAGTAGGACTGCGAGTTGCAATGGAAAGTGTTAAGTGAAATGGCAAGCGAACAGGAAAGGCAAATGGAAAGACAGCTGGAAATATAGCTAAGCCTTTATACAATTTTAGAAAATATTTTATATTACTTTCTAGTTCATATTTTACAATAAATATATAACATACAGCTGTGTTCACAAAAATAGCAGTGCAAGAAATGCAATCAAGCAATGCGATTTTTTTTCAAGTTTCGTTACGAATATTTCAACTTGTACGCATTGTTATTGTAGAATGGAATGTGTACAAGAAAGAAACGAAAAAATCCCGTTAGATTTGCGAGAATTAAGCAAATGAACAACTCTTTTTGCTAGAAGCATCAATCTTTGGCTGTTCATTAAAATAGCAGTGCGTATCTTGATAAGCAAAACAATTTTTTTTAGACTTTTAATTGATAAAAAGTAAGTGGTTTTGTGTTAGTGACTATTATTAACATTAGAAAATACTAAAATAAATTAACATTTTTTTAACTTAGTGAGCAGCGGCAAACATATACAAAATTAAGTTTAAAGTTGCAGCTAATGAGCACTGCTATTTTTGTGAACACTGCTGTACATATGCAAAATTTTAAATATCTCTTATATTTTTAAGGAAAAAATAAAATATTTCTCAGGAATTTTTCTCTATGTCAAGTCGCTCAAAACTTTTACTAAATAAATTTCAAATTCTAGCAATTTCGTATTATAATTTCTAGTGAGATGAAAAACTTAGCCACGCCCACCCCCTGGTGCAGAGGCAACTGCATAATCAGACCATTGCATAATTTAAGGCGCACACGCACTGTAATTATGATTTCTGCCTGGCAGAGCCGCAATCGCAGCTTATAATTATGCAGGCTCTGTGCAGGAGCACCCTACCCCCATACCCCCTTTCCCTCCTCTCCTCCTCCTCCTCCTCCTCCCACGCTTTGTCAGGCTTCGCGCATTGCAGCAACGGCGTAAAAAACTTGCAAGAAATAATTGAAAATTGCACAATTCTCACAAGTGGGAAACACACTGGGCGGCAGTGTTCCCTCCCTCTCTCTCTCCCTCCCTCTCTCTATCTCTTTCTTGCGCTCTCCCATGATACCCTGTAGTCGACTCCCCACATTTTTTTCTAGCTGCAACCACCGCAATTAACCAGACACATAACAGCAGCCACATAACCACAAGCTGACACGCCTACGTCTTGGGCATGGCACACTTGGTGCATACCCTGTAGTCGCAAAATATTAAGCAATGTGTAAGAGAGTTTTCTACTTTAGTTTTTTTATTATTAGCACAGTTAGACAGTTTATAGAGTAAAAAATAGCTAAGCAACTTTGCCAAATTTACAGGGTATTTTTAGTTTGAGCATTGCCTGCATTTATTTCTTATTTTTTTCACATTTTTTTGCCGCATTTTTGCAAGCATTTCTTTCTTATTTTTTTGTCAAACGCCAGCGCCCTGGCCCCAGGGGCAGGACACACACACACACTGAGTCATGTGCATGTGTAGGTGGTGTGTGTGTGGCTTGGTGTGGGTGCGATTACTATTATCATGATTATTATGCACAAATTGCAAAATTCCGCGGCAGTCGCATATGTGGGAGTACCATGTGTGTGTGTGTGTGTGTTGCAGCCAACGAGCGACTGCCACAAATTGCTGCGGTTTTCAGCCTGCATTTTCCCATTGTCTAACAAAATGGCGTGAGGCAGGCACGCCCCCTCCTAAGTGGGGAAGGGGCGGGGGGCGGAGGGCGTGTCGCTTTGTTCTACTCACTTGTCGTATTTGCATAATTGAAATGAAAACTCACACCCAAGCAGGAGCATGTGTGTGTGTGTGTGTGTGAGTGTGTGTGGTGTGCGCTGTGTGGGGCTAAATCAGCCTCATCATTATCATTATCATTATCAGCGCAGTGGTGGCTGCAGCAGAGTGAGAGGGGAAGCAGGAGGCAGAGGCAGAGGCAGAGGCAGCTTCATTTGCACCGCAAATCCGCAGTGAAGTGGAGCGCAGGAGGAGGCACGAAACGAGCCGGCGACATTTGACAACGCGGCGCATTGCGAGTAGTTTGCCAAGTGCGCTGCCCCCTCCCCCTCTCCCCTCTCCACTCTCTGCTCTCTGCTGCCCCTTACAATTGCGCTTCTAGTTGGCAGTTTCTCATTTGCACACACACACACACACTTCCATATACACACACACACACGTCACACTATAATCGCAGCAAGAAAACAGAGCAGAAGTAATCCCGCAGCCAGCCTGATTTTCAGCATTAAGCACCCCCCATTCCCCCCTTCTCCCACCCCATAGCAGAGTCGCATATGAACAATTATTTGCTTAATATTTCTCTAAAGTTATCCAACTTCTTATATAATTCATTCTTTAAACAAACTTCATTGTGATTCATTGCAAATCCCGTCGGACTTCTCAGAATTTCTAAAAATGAAATTCCTTAAAAAATTCCAAAAGTAGCCTCACTTTAACCACTGTAACTCAGCAAATAGTAAACCAAATGTCATGAAATTTTAATACAGCATAAAATGATATATAATCTACTTGGAAATAATCGATTCAGTCTCTTAAGAATAAGTAAAAAGGATTTTGAAATTCAAAACACGCCAAGCAACGCATTTCTACAGCTCGTTAGCTTTAGAAACTCAACTTTAAAGCAAAGTTTTGTATTTCTATACCATAGTGTCTAGGGAAAATTCTTTTAAATATATATATCACATATTGAATTGTTATATAACTAAACTGAAACGTCTGCATGCCGTCATATTCCAAGCTCCCTGCAGTTGCTTCCTTCAGCTTTCTCTCGTCCCCTTTGGCAAATGTGGTGTAAAATCGCAAATTGATTTCTGCGAAAAACATCAAAAACAAATCAAAAATTATTCAACTGCAGGTTGCACAAACAAAGAGGAATAAAACAACAAAGTGAGAAGTGAAGAAACGATAAACAAAGGTGCGAAAGCAACTCGCATTATTTTTGCTTTGATTGTGAAGCGTTGAAAATTAATCAGAAATTTCTGAAAAAAAAAAACAGGAATTCAAAGAAAAGAAAGAATTCAAAAGTTGGTCGAGGGGCGTAAGGACACGCCCCCTCTAGTGGGTGGTACATGCAATTCCAATTCCAATTCAAATTCCAATTGCAGTTGCAGTTCTCAGTCAACTCCCACATCTCTCAAGCTATGACTATGGCTTCTGGGCTATGCAAATTGCCCACATTCGTTTCGGTAGTATTTTTGCATTTCAAAGCGATTGCAGCTAATTGAAATGCACTGAGAAAAAAACTGTTTGTAAAGCGTTTATTTTAGTGTGGAATTATAAAGATTTTAAACAGTTAAGCACGTTAACTAAAGAAGTGAGAATTATATAAGCAAATTGACAAGGAAATGAAATAATAGGGAAAGTGGTAGAAAGAAATAAGTAAGAAAGCTACAGTTGAGTGTGCTCGACTGTTGCCCAGCTGCTCGTTTATCAAGAATACACGTATGCAATTGCGCCTGTAATCCATTTTTTTCGATTTACGGGGGCGGAAAGGGGCGTGGTCGAAATTCAAAATAAACTTAACCAGCGTCCAATAAAAACACATTTTGTCACCAAATTTGGTAGTGCTCTTAAAATAGTTGAGATCTAGGTGTTCATACGGACAGACAGACGGACAGACGGTCAGATGGACAGACGGACATTGCTATATCAACTTGGCTGTTGATCCGGAGCGAGAATATATACACTTTATGGGGTCTAAAATGTCTCCTTTTGCCTGTTACATACATTTTCGGTTTGAGCAAAGTTATTATACCCTTCTACTCTATGAGTAGCGGGTATAAAAAAATAGCGAAAAATGTTTGAAAATGTTTTACAGGTAATTAAGTGAACTGAAGAAATGAGAATTCGTATACAAAGATATAAAGAGTAATAGAATGAAAGAGAATTTTTCGAAAAACGAAATGTTAATAGTTTCTTCAAGTTCAACTTTAGAAAGAAATGTATTGAGTAGGTTAGAATTTTTGATCTCAATTTCAGGTGTAATAAAATGAAAGAGAAATTTTCAAAAAGTAAATTATCTCAACAGTTGTTTCAACCTTAACTTGATATGGAGAAATAGCGATAACAACAGAAAGATGCTTGGTTAAAGTAAAAGTAACCCAAAGAAATTATTGTCGAAATAAGAATGAAATGAAATGTAAAAGAATACATGGATAGTTGTTTTTTAACTTATATCTACCATACAAAATAACTTTAATTTTCATATAATTTTAAGGCATATAAAATAGATTTTTCTTCAAGGTTCTAAGAAAAAAAAACCCGAATTTTTCACTATGTTTTCCTAGTTTCTTATGCAATTTTTCATTATTTTATTTTATTAAATTATTTTTACATTTATCTAAAGGCTTGATTTTCTCTGCACAGCTAAGATTCATCTTTGATACGTTCTCAGCTCGAATTCCTTTCCCTTTTCTTTCTATATGCCGTACTAAAATCTATTTACCATTTGCAGTTCTATCAGAGCGCGACAAGAGATGCAAATCCATCCTCACCTCATTCCACTCTCATTATGCTCAAGTTCAATGGCTCATTAGCAGCAACAGCAACGACGACGGCGACGCTGTGCGAATTGTGGCGAACAAAGCTTTGCCTGGCCAACCCCAAGGCCCCCGTGCAACCCCTAACAGCTGCCCCTATGGCCCGCCCGGACTGGGCGCAGCTTGAAAGCGACATAATCAAATTTGCGTCATGTCGCACACTTCAAAACTTTTGATTTGAAAATTAACAAATAAAATGCCACAAAAAAATATATTTCAATAAAGAGGGCGAGGCGAGGCGAGAAAGAGAGAAGAGAGAGGGGGGAGAGAGAGGGGAGAAAATGAACTCGAGTAATGATGGCAGCCGACGTTGATGTCGCGTCGCGTCGCGTTGCGCCGGAAACGCCTGCAATTTGCCACAATTGAAAGTGGCTGCCGCCGCTGACGGTACGGGACGCACCGCCCCTCCCCCTGCACCTCCTTCTCTTTCTACCGCCGAAGCTGTAGCTGTAGCTGTAGCTGTAGCTGAAGCTGAAACTGAAGAGCAGCGCTGCCATGTTTTTTATGGCTGCTTTTGCTTTTGCTTTAGCTGCGCCCCTTTTGGTTGGCTGCCGTTGCAACCGCCACCGTCGACCCGCCCTCTCGCTCGCGCACTCACAAACACTCACACACACACATACACCAGCATACAGAGAGAGTGTGGCTGACAGCTGTGCCTCATCTAATTGAAGTCATTTCTGCTTTGCATACAGAAGTCGCTGCGCGCCCCGCACGACTCCCTGGGCGGGCACAATTTGATTAACCCACGGCGCTACTTCCATCATCATTAGCGAACCCCGACCCCTCCCCCCCCCCCTTTTCGTCACTGCCCTCCCGCCCGCTGTTCGCACTTCTCTTGTTACACTTCAATTGTAATTCAAGTGCGAGCGACCATTTTTGTTGCGTTTTGCTCAACTAATTTTTCACACCCTGTGAATCGCTAGTTGCTCTCCCCTCCCCCCCCCGCTCTGCCCTAGTTTAACTTATTGTTTTGGCGCTGCTTATTTTCTAATCATCGCGGTGCTGCCCCTCCGCTGCCCCCGCCGCCTCTGTGCGCTGCTTGCTGGGCAGCAGTTGCAACTGTTCGCTGTACAAATTGGTTGCCTCTCATTGTTAAGCACACACACACACACACGCGCGCACTTACTGGGCCACTGCGGTAGCTTCACAGAGAGAGAGAGAGAGAGAGAGAGAGGAGGGGGGATGGCGAACCCTCGTCAGCACTTCAATCTCAAGTGTTCTCAGATGATAAACCATTTTGGCTCGACCAATTTAGATAATCCTATTAACATATTTAACGATAAAGCTGTTGAGGGTTGTTTCTATAAAAGATATACCCCACATATTCATATATATATATATATGCATATATTGCTATACTAGTTGAAACATTAATAAAAGTTTATCTTCTTGTTTTCTGATTGAAATACATAAATGCAATTACAGCTAGGATTACGTATAGCTCTCGTTTTATTAGATATTCCTCTTCCATATTCCATATTCCATATTCTTCCATATTCCTCTTCCCTACCATAGGCTAACCCTGCGCCCATCTCAACTATAACATTTTACTCTCTTTAGTAAAGTTCCTAGGCTAACTAACAAACCATTTGCAATTCTCTTTCATTTTCCATTGCAATCCATTATTTTATTGTTGTTTTCCCCCTGCTTTTCTCTCAAAATCCTCCATAATCCTTCCCGAATCTCCCCCCTCTATCCTAACCAGCCTTTCATGCGAAAGCACAGGCAAAGCTTAAATCTGCTAATTGCCTGTTAATTTGAAGTGAACTATGCAAAGTTTTTAATTAACTTTTCGAGTAGAGAACAAAAGTTAGCCAAGACACAAACCAACCGCAAAATTAGCCATAAACTGCGCAGTGGCGCCATCTGGCTGCAGCGCTGGCTTCCTGCCGAGAATTGATTGAATTGAATTAAAAAACAATACTGCATAAATTTAAAAAATATTTATAATTTTAAAGATTAATAACTATAGTTGCGAATCTATTAAAATCTCTTGAAAGCGTTCGTTTCTTAGGCAACAAAAATATCAAATACAAAATTTGACAACTGCAGCGCGTGAGCTAGCTGAGTTTCTAAAGTATGAGTCATGCCATCAACTGATTTGCTATAAAAAAAAGGATGACTCAGAGAGAAATGTACAAATTATCTAAATTTAATGAAACACATTTTGCATATTTTACAGGGTATTTGTTTGTCGATCAGTTTATCTATAGTAAGTAGTTGCTATAAACAAAAGGATGACTCAGAGAGAAATTAACAAATAAGCAAATTGAATAAAAGAAATTTTGCATATTTTACAGGGTATTTGCTTGTCGATCAGTTTATGTATGCTATATATATTTTTTATGCGCATTAAAAAAAAAACGAAATAAACAAAAAAAACCCCTTGACAGCGGTGGGATTCGAACCCACGCCCTTTCGGAGTGGTGCTTAAAACCAACGCCTTAGACCGCTCGGCCACGCTGTCCTGTGATCTCGCCTCAACTTTGTGCTGTACTTGAACTTAAGCCTTAACTTCACACACATATAAGCACATGTGTTAGTGTTGGTTCTTATCTAGAAGAGAGTCAAACTCGAATCGAATTCTAGTTAAATCATTAAGTCACAAAATATTTTTCAGTTTTCTCTGACTCAAATCGATTCTCGGTTAATCAACTTTGATGCGATATAGCAACAACAACAACAACAACATCGCAACTCTTTAACTGTTCGCGCAATTCAAGATTATTTTTTCGAAACCAAAGCCAAATTAATTTTCTCACGTTGCAAATATGGCAAAAAGCGATTAAATAATTGAGAAATCAAACTCGATTTAATTGAATAGAGCAACAACAACAACAACAATAACAAACAACAACAACAAAATGAAACAGCATCATTTGCGGCTAATACACAAAATGTCCTCACTATGATACACTAAACGTTCTGTTAGGGTATATACGATATAAGAAATTGTTTGAAAAAATTTATAAGATTTTATGAAGAATTAATATGCAATAAATGAGAAATAAATGCAATTTAAAATTATTAATAAATAATAAATAATATGAAAAATTAAGTTTTATTTTAAAATTTAAAATTAAGAAAGATTCAGATTTATTAAATAGTTATATTATTATTAATAACTAATCTGGGGAAAATTGCTGATTAGAAAATGCGGTAAATGTTTGGAATGCCAAAAAGGAAACAAAATTTAATTTTATTTTTAAAAATTTATATTTCACATTTAAAAATTTCAATTTTAAAAAATTCTAGTATTTCTCGTAATATTCCATAAAAAATTAGGCTTTCTGATATGTCCCGAAATGCGTTGCAAAAATTCTCCAAAAATTCGAGTCGTTTCAATCTGCTTCCCTACAATTTATAGAGTATTCCATTTAGAGTTGCCAACCAGAGTTAATTTAAGTTTAATTTCAAAATTTAAAATTAAGAAAGATTCAGATTTATTAAATAGTTTTATTATTATTAATAACTAATCTGGGGAAAAGAACAAGATGTCTGAGCCAACAGAAAATATTTGAAATGCCAAAAAGGAAACAAAATTTAATTTTATTTTTAAAATTTATATTTTACATTTAAAAATTTCAATTTTAAAAATTCTAGTATTATCTCTAGTATTTCTCGTAATATTCTATAAAAATAAGGCATTCTGATGTGTCCCGAAAACCGTTGCAAAAATTTTTCAAAAATTCGAGTCGTTTCACTCTTCTTGGCTACAATTTATAGAGTATTCCATTTAGAGTTGCCAACTAGAGTTGCCAATCACTTTGATTATTCAATTATTTATGCTTTTATCGCCCATTATCATTAAATATTATTATGTTTTATTATTATAATCATTATGTTTCATTATTGAGCTGCCATTGTGCGGCAATTAAGGTTTCAACTAATCACCAAATAGACAATAACAGCAGGAACAGCAACAGCAGCAACAACAACAACAACAACTGTGTGACAATAATATTATTGTTGTTGTTGTTGTCGCTATTTCTGTTGGCCGGCAGGCGAGTTTGAAGATCCAAGAGATGCGTTCATTATATGCTCGCATGTCCGACAGCGAAACAACTTAATTACACAACAATGTGACAACAGCAACAACAACAATAACAACAACAGCAGCAGCAGCAACAATAACAAACAAACAATTTTAACAATGGCATTTTGGCAAGTTTTACAACGGCTCTTGAAGTTGTTGTGCGCCTGACAGCTCTTTGGGGTCTGTACTTAAGATACCCTGTAGCTGAGCTGGCATATAGGGTATCAGCATGCAGACAAGGCAAGTCAAAGAAGGGTCTATCTTTACCATATCTAAAAAAATTGCCAGCTTTATTAAGGATTTTTCAATGCAGCTTTTTCTTTCTCAAATTTACAGGGTATATCTAGGCCTGTTTGCCTCTAGCCTTACATCAAACTGTTTGACCAAAATAAAAAGTCAAAGACAAAACAAGTAACTGAACTTTAATTGTTCATAATTAAGTTTGTCCCATTGTGAATAGTGTGCATTGTGAATGTTGAATAGTGAGCTTAAGCTGTGCGTGTGTGCGTGTGTGCGTGTGCATGCGTGTGTGTGCGCGCGAGTACTCATAGTTAAGTAAATGAGACTCGACACATAATTGACAGTCGCAGCAGCTATTTTTTTGGGTAATCCGAACTCGAATTCGAACTCAAAGTCGAACTCCTACTGCGGTTTATGGCAACTTTGATGGGCAACTTTCGCACTCGAAGCGAAGCCACTCGACAGACAAAAAGTCGAGCCAAAAATGCCGCGATAATTGAATCATCACATTAATTGGGGCACCCTGTATATGGCAGGTAGAGTGTCCTCTCTATGTGCGCGTGTGTGCATGTGTGAGAACTAAAAAACGTCAAAATATTTGCAAACAACAAAGCTGCAAGTTGAAGGACAAAGCAGGACACGGCAACGGACACGACTGTAGCCAAATGGCCGATCTTCTGCCAGCTCTTTTAAACGCTCCAATTTATAACTATGCCAGCATATCGGGTTACGATCGGCATCATCATCATCATCGTGATCGTGATCGTGATCAACTCGAAGATCCTGCCGGTATCTTTGCTCATTACAAATGCGTTAGTGGAAATTCAATATTTATTTTGACAGGCTGCGAATCGTATGTTTTGGCCGTCTTATTGGCATTGTCTGCATTGTAATTGCAAGTTAATTAACAAAGAGAGCGCGGCAGCGTAATCGCCTAATCGCTTAATACAAACGAAATTCGCATTAAAAACGCTCGCAGCATGATTCATTCCCATTCGCATTTGTGCTCTGGCATTCCCTAGAAACGTAGCGAAGCATGTTCTACCCCGCTCCCTCACGCTCCTTTTGCCTACTCAACCTGCGCGCAAAACTCTCTAAAATATCAAATTACTCTCTGCGCCTGCAGAAGAAATTCTTAAGCTACGCAGTTTTTCTATACACAGCACTCTCTTGATCGCGCTCCAACACACGCGCTGACTGTCTCGCTTGCACGCACGCTTGCACTCTCTGAGACGTACACACACATTCACACACAGAGAGAGGGCGAGAGCGCGGAGCCACGAATGCTCGGCCCCAGACTGCGTGGCCACCGAAGCCTGCACGAAGAGACAAAGAGACGACAGCGTGGCGACGCGTCGTGAGAGTGGAGCAGCGCAGCAGCAACAACAACAGCAACAACAACACGAGCAATTGCTGAACAGAAAACTTATTGTTGTGATTTAAGCGTTTGCGCGCTCGCACGTGGGTTAGAGCAGGCGATAATGGGCCGGCTGTGTTGCGCGTTGGCGTGAGAAAAAAGAAAAGCAGACTCAACTGTTGCGCGGGGCCTGAACGATCAGAGGCAGCCAAAAATTCTACGTTTTAATTAGAGTGATTTATTTTTTTTTTTATTGCAAAAACAAATGTCACAGCCAGCAGCAACAACAATAACTAAGCATCGGAGTTTATAGAATTCGACTTCGTTTTTGTTTTTTCGGCTATAAATTGGCGTCCTTCATTGAGCGAACCCCTGCGCCCGCCTCTGCCGTAGATCCCACCCCAGCCCAACGCCAGGCAGCTTGGACAAACAATACAAAATGGGCACCACGCACACTAGCGCACGCTCACCCATACACGCGCAACTGAACGCACGCACACTAGCAAACAGTTTAAGAAACTGGAAGTAATTCCAGCTGACTGGAAGTGCGCCATGTGTTAGAGCAGTTGCGCTAGCGCTCACATGCTGTGCAGCCTGCTGTGCTGCTCTAACGCACACAACATATGCGCGCACATGCGCCATATTGAGTTGACACGCTCAGCAGGGGAAATTGCCGCTGTGAAGCGATGCGCCTTGCATGGCGTGTGTGTGAAGAGTGCAGCTAGTGTGCATGAGTTGTTTAGCTGACGCCGCCCCTGATGCTGCCGTTGATTTACCGTTGCCGGGCAGCGACGCTGACAGCGCAGCAGCAGCAACGCAGGCAGCGTTAGCTGCGTTGGCAGCGACGGCGCAGCAGCAAAGCGCAACAAAAGCGACGGCAACGACGAAACCAGGACCAAAAACCAAGTGAGGCAACCAAATCCCGTGGCCCGTGGCCCGTCGTGGGCCGCCGTTGCCCGTTTGCTACGTAACTGGTACCGTTGCAAGCCTGGGCTGCTCTCTAGCTAGATCCCAACCACCAACGACGTAGACGACAACGACGACGACGATGACGACGGCAACGGCAACGGCAACAGCAACGGCGACGACGACGACGGCGACAACGACAAAACTCCTGGTGCACATTAAGTCAGGCAACAGTTTAACGTGGAAATTATTGCGAATTTGTTGTGTGTTTTTGCGACAGGCGACGACAGGCGACACTGGCGCGACAATAATAATCGCGTCGTGGCAGCAGTTGCAGCAAACGCGTTGCCGCGTTGCAGCCGCAATCAAATTTTTTTTTTACCGCGTTCTCTCTCACTCTTCGCTTGTCTTGTCTGTTAAGTGCAGTTAGTTTTGTTATTGTTTGCCGGCCTACTGACAACACTCACACACACACACACATTAACACACTCACACAGCAACTCACTCACTCACTCACACACACGCACACGCCACTTACGAAGTGCCGGCATATTAGCCACGCTGAGAGCGTAGGCCAGCAAAGAGAGCGGGAGCGGGAGCGGCTGCGAGAGCGAGCGACGCGATGAGCGCGCGCGGCCGAAGCTTTGCAAATAGTTTAATTGAAAACAACAACAAGAACAACAACAGCAGCAACTTTAGCTAATAGCCCAGCTTAATTTACATTTTCGAACTCGAATTTCGAAGTCGAAAGCGAGCCTCATTCGCCATGCCTCAGCGTTCGCCGTTTGCCATACAGGAGCTGCTTGGCCTGGCTGTGGCGGCGGCAGCGACAACAACAACAACAACAACAGCAGCAGCAACAACAACAACGGAGGCAGCCACAACAAGTGCCAAGAGAGCAACAACAATAAACGAGGCGCCAACCGATTTGACAACGGCAACAACAACAACAACAGCAGCAGCGGCAGCAGCAACAATGACAGCAACAACAAATGTGCGTGAGGCGGCAACAACAACAACAACAACAGCAGCCGCAGCAGCAGCGAGTGCGCACTATAACAACAGCGCAGCAGATGCAACAACAACAACAACAGCAAGCTTGCAGCAACAGCAACAACATCACTTTCGAGATCACCATCAGCAACAACAACAACAACAACTGACCATGGCGGCCGCCTCACGCATGGCCTATTTCAATGCACACGCCGCGGTGGCAGCCGCCTTTATGCCGCATCAGCTGGCCGCTGCCGTGCATCATCATCACCATCATCATCAGCAGCAGCATCCGCATCCGCATCCTCACCATCATCCACATCATCCGCATGCAGCACATCCGCATTCGCATCCGCATGCACATACGCACACGCATCCGCATCACACGCAGCAGCCACCGCCGCCGCCGCCGCCGCCAATGCCGTCGCACCACCCGCTGTTGCATGCACAGGGTAAGCCAACAATTAACTTCCCCCTCCCCCCACCATTTCCCTTGCCCACCTCCTCCCACACACACACACAGAGACAGGCGGACAGGCAGACAAGCAGTGGCTCAATTGTCGTTACAGTTACAGTTAGAGCAGCGGCAGCAGCTCATTGCAATTAGCAATCGGCAACTGGTTTTGTCACCTGCACGACGAAGGCAGTCAGAGAGAGAGAGAGTGGGAGAGCGGGAGAGGCAGCGACAGTGAGGCAGAGCAGACAAAGCAAGACAAGAGCCGCTTAGTTTGCATAAAAAAGAAATTAATCAACGAGCCATCGACGAGCCCATCAGCCCCACAGGCACACAAACACGAGCACACACACACACACACAGACACACTCACACACAGACAGACAGACAGGCAGAGCGACAGCGACTGCGACTCAAGTCTCGGCTTCAGCTACAGCTTTGGCTTCAGCTTCGGCTTTTGAGCCACTTCACTCCGCCTCCACTCAAGTTGAGCTGCTAATTGCAATGGCAATTGCTTAACACAACTGCACCTGTATGTGTATCTGCGTGTGTGTGTCTGTGTGTGTGAAGGAGAAGCGACAGCAGCATGCACTGTGGTGCCAGCTTGCTCAATAAGTAAAGGCCAAAATAAACTAAGCAAATTATTTTAATTGAATAGAAAAATTTAATTGAAAATGAAAAGGTACTTTTAACTGAAGGGCATCTTTATGATGCTTTTAAAAAGACATATAGAATATAGCACCAATAAACGTTATTTGCAGTTGTGATATAAATCATAAATGACCATAGATTTATTTTTTGTAACAATAACATTACAATTGAAACGCCCTTAATTTTTACAAAAGAATCTTAAATCGAAATCTACAAATAATCGAATTCAAAGAGATATGAAAAATATGTGTTCATTTTTAAATAATGTAATAATTTGCATTAACAAAATATTTGCATAATTTCATTACACAACAGTTTCAACTATTTGCAGCTGTTTCCTGCAAATTTGTTTCAAAAAATTCATTTCAATTCATTCAGTCTTTCTATACTAGTAACAAAACAACTGAATTGTAAATTTATTTGAATTTTATTCAATTCCTGCAAAGTTTGCGTTTTTCACTTGCACGTTGGCAACTTTGTTTCACTGTAAAATCGCGACTTTGTCTGCGGATCAGCGACAAAAGAAACATTTGCGTCAAGCGTTCGCATGAGGCGTAAAGAGAGCAGTGGCCGCGCTCAGAGAGACGAAAGCAGAGAGCAGAGCAGGTCGATGGCGGAGGTGAAGGTGAGACGGTGAGAGCGAGGCGCGCACAAGCTTGAGCCGCAGTGCGAGCAAGTGGCAATATCACCACAGCAGCAGCAACAACAACGAGCAGCAGCAGGCGATGCTCGCACAACGATTGACTGACTCTCCCACACACACACACACACACGCGCGCGCTGAGAGGAGAGGCTTGCAAGTGTATGGGCAGATAATCTGGCGATTTCGAGTGCCAGCTGTTGTTGTTATTGTTATTATTATTTTAATTAGCGTTGAAATGTCATCGTCATCACTCGCATTGTTGTTGTTGTTGTTGTTGTTGTGGTAGCTTAACTCCAAACTCACCAGCTAGACTCTCTCACACTCTCTCTCGCGCTCTCTGTGGTACACGCATGCCGCGCTTGTCTTCACTTCGGAGCTTCAATCGCTCCTTCTCGCTTGCGCTCACACGCTGCGTTCAATTTGAGATTATTTTCGTTGCCTTTTGTTAGAAACTTCCGGAAGATATTTCAATTTTTTGCATTGTGCTTTCTCTTTTCTTCCTGCGCTGCGGCTGCTGCTGTGTTGCTCTCATTCGACTTCGTTTATTAATTGTGCTTTTTTTGTGGGTGTTTGCATACATATTTATTTATTTATCGCATATTTTGCGCTCCGTTCGCCTAATTTGTTTAATAAATGTGAGAAAGAAAGAACTTTTCGACGCGGCTGCTGTTGCTGTTGTTGTTGCTGTTGCTGTTGGTAACTGTTATTGTTGGCGCTTTTTATTCGCGTCATCTTATTTAATTTTGCATATTGTTGCCGCTCTCGCCACGTTCTGCTCTGCTCGCACACACACACACAGACAGAGGTTCGTTGGTTTTTTGCGCTCAGTTTTTGTTGATTTTTCCCAGTTCCCCTTTTCGTCAATTAAAGTCGCGCAAGTCAAGTTTGGGGCCGCAATCCGCAACGGATTTCCTGCCACAGCCACCCAACAGAGTCAACAAGGCTTAGTGGCGCCCCGTATGCGGTCACGCCCTCGACGCCGCATACGGTCACACTCAGCGCAGACCGGGCCAGGCCATTAAGTGCCTTTGATCTTTTACACAATGCGCAGGCGGAGGCAAGAAAGAAAAAACCAAATCGGAAAATTGGTAGCACATAACACGGGCCATTTATGCGCAGCGCATACATAGGCACACGTACGTGTGTGTGTGTAGTGTGTGTGTACCTGAGCATGTGCATGCTTGCCCGCTTTTTTATTTAATTGACAATTTTCACTTTGCCTTTGTTGTGACAGACGTTTTGATGTGTTTGCAGACACACACACACACACACACACACACATTGAGCAATTTGTTATTGCAAATTGATAGCCAAAACTTTCATGTGCAGCTCTTTGAACTTTGAAGCGCCATCTGACGGCCAACGCACATAGTATAAATTTGTCCCCTCTCCCCCTTCCTCCCTCTCTCCCCCTCTCCTTTTTTGCTTACTTAAATTAACCATTTCGCAATATTTCAAAGCAAGAATGTTGAAAATTAAAGACAATTTTTGGCTGTGGCAAAGTTAATGCAGCAAAATAAGTCAATAATTTTGTTCATTATCAATGATCGACACGTGCATACCCTAGGCACGTTGTTAGCTGATGCAGATAAAAACCTTTTTTTAGCGTTTATCCGTTTTTTATTTGGAATTAAGTAAAACGATATTTACAACTGTGCAAGAAATTAAAATTTTTTATAGATAAAAAATATATGAATTTTTTATAAAAAAAATCTTAAATTTTTTATAAAAAAAACTTATATTATTTTCAATTAAATATTTAAAACGAAATAAGATCGTAATAATATTCAGTTTATTGTTTGGTTTTATAAGCTTTTTATCATTTTTTGTAACGTAAAAAATATATTGTTTCGCTTTTAAAAAAAATACACAAAAATATACTGGTTCAATTGGCAAATTGTCCATCATTTTGTTTATTACATTTCACAATATAAAGTTTTTTATGAACAAATTAATTTCTTTTACTTTTTTTTAACGTTTACTATTGAAAAAACAGCATTTTTATACATTTTTCCTTATCATTAAAAAAATTTAAAAAAAAAACTATATAAAATTATGTAACTGGTCACGCTGCATACCAGCACATAAGCCTGCTTGAAAACCCATTAAAGTGCGAGCTACACAAGTAAATGTGTCTAAAGTCTTAAGTAGATGTCTGTATGAACGCTGCTTATACGAGATAGATATGGCAACTATATTTGCTCAGCATTTGCGGCAAACAATGTTGCAATCACTTGCGGTGGCAACTGCTGCTAATTGCTGCTAATGTCAATAGCTGCGCTTGCGTCTATCTTGCCTCGTCTTGCCTTGCGCTCGCTCACTCACTCTGTGCCCTTTGATATTTGAGACTGTTTGCTAATAGCCTTTGCCCCCTGCCCCCCCTGCCCGCCTAGACTTGCTCTGCCCACTGTTAATTGTATGCCGAATGCGTGTGTGTGTGTGCACAATGTGTGCGGTCTGTAGAGCGCACTATATAGAGAGACACCTACTATATAGCGGACCCTGAGGCAGACAAGTTTGCTTTGACTTTGCTTTGATTTTGCGTTGACGTAAATTAAAGAAAAAAAAACCAAAAAAATTTGAGAAAAAATCGTGAAAAAAAAAAACACAAATTCACAAAATTCATTGCATGTTGCGCCCTTCGCTGAGCGTGTGACTGCTGGCTGCCCCTGCAACGTGCCACGCCCTGCCCTGCGCTGCCCCAGACTAACCTCGTCCAGTGAAGTGCTCCAATGCCCTCCCGCTGGCGCTTGCCTTGCCTCTTGCCACAAGCCTCACGGCTTACGCCTCACGCCTCATGCCTCATGCCTCATGCCTCATGCCACATGCCACTTGCCACTTGTGTGCATTGTCTGAGGTGTGAACATTTTTATGACGACGCGACGCGTTGCAGCAACACGAGTGCAATTGTTGTTGTTGCTGCCGTTGCTGCTGCTGCTGCTGCTGCTGCACTTTAGCAGCGACCTCGCCCTTCTGCCACGCCCCCCGCCCCCTCGTGTCGCGCAATTTCGCTTTGATTTTCGTGAATTTTTTCCACACTTTTTGCAAATTTAAAAGTCAATTAAAGCAACTTGACAAACGAAACTGAGTGGCACTTAAGGGGTTAATTTACTGTGCAACTGTGTGTGTGTGTGTGTGTGTGTGTGTGAGAGAAGTGTGTGTTTGTGTGTGTGTGTGAGGTGTGACGGCCGAAAGTTGAGTCAGTTTGGCATTAAACGGAATTAGCCGCAATTAACTTAATAAACGTATTCGCAGAACTCACAATAATAATTATAATTATTATAATAATTATGATTGTAATAGTGTGTGTGAGTGTGTGTGTGCGAGTGTGTGTGTGGGTGCATATATATGGCACATAATCATATGCCAGATTTTCTGCCGCGTCACATGGCAATCAGCGAGGCAATCGTGCCCGAAAGCAAAGCTCACAGATACAGCCACAGCGGTAGCTACAGATACAGATACAGATAGAGATAGAGATACATTTACAGCTACGTAGCAGATACAGATACGTCTGTGCGCTAATTTTATAGCGCAAATAAACACGATTTGGCACTTGAGCCGCTTTGTGGGTCTCTTCAGCGACTCGTCTCCGGTCTCCGGTCTTCGGTCTCGTCTCAATTTGCTTCGAATCGAAACGAATCCATTCGCATTTCGGATTTTGAACTCAGATTGAAAAGCTTTTTGGTTGTTTTTTTGTTTACTTTTTGTCTCTATTTTTAGTTGCTTTCACTGCTAATTATGCAGCCCCCATATTCATTCATATTTTGATTCACATACGTATTCATCTCTAACTCCAAATGAGTAGTTCAAGTGGACACTTGGCAATTTGACCGGTTGCAGAGTGTTTTATTTACTGCTACGTATACACGCAATAAACGAGTGTTTGTGAGTGTATTCACCTGATTCATACCGCACTCACAACATATATTGATTAGATTCGTTGACTTTGTTGCATTCTAATTTGGTATTCAATTGCAAATTGCACTAGAACGGTTCATTGATTGACCCAACACGTGCATTCAGCGCACTTACAAATATATTCACAATCTTATTAAAGCATACATTGTATCAAAAAATGATAAATTTGTATTCACAAGCTATAGTCAATTCGATTAATGCAAAACAGCAATAAAAATTGCCTTAAATTATTCACTACATTCACATAGAACGTAGTATTCACATAGTATTCATGGCGTAAATTGTTGTAGAAATTTCACCAAATCGCCATGAGTCATGGCAATTGTTGAGCTTATTGAGTGAATGCACTCAAGTGGAGTTATATTCATACTCGCAGTAGTAGTCGAAACTACTCGCACTCACACTCGCACTCGTATTCGTGCCATTCACTTGTCTGCTCATTGTTTGTGGACACTGAAGCGGCTACTTTGCATGACCTGCGGCTCTTTTGGGCAACTGCGTGAGCTCACGACGTCCGCTCTCTGTGTGTGGTCGTGCCTGTGTGTGCAAGTGTGTGTGTGTGTGTGATTAGAAATGTGTTGCAAGTTTTTGCCATAAAGTGAGTGGAGCATCGAATCGTTTTCCCCCTTTTCCTCCTTCTTCAGTTGTCGCGAACCTAGGCGAATCGAGTCGAGACCCATATCAGCTATTGTTGAGCCTTAATCAGTTTATAAATACTTCGTCACTTGCATTTCAATGTGCATTGTTGTTGTTGTTGTTGTTCTTGTTGTTCCTCGTCTTCGGCTTCAGCTGTTGTTACTCACAATTCTTTACAAAAATATTCGCGCAATATCAAATTTCAGAGTTTTCAGAATTCCTGGTAAATAAGCCGCAGCGGCAGCAGCAGCGATTACTGATTGCCGTTGACATGCCCCAGCTCCGAGAACTGCAAAGAGGCAGAAGCAGGGGGCAGTGGGAGGGCAAGGGGAAGGGAAGCTTAGCGGGGGTGTGGGGTAGGTAGCGAAGGGGTTTGCCCAAGAGGCGACAGCTAATAAATGTAGTTGCCAGTAATGACGTATGTGTATGTAGGCCTTGCTGCTGGTACTCGGTGCGAGAGGGAGGGAAGTGTGTATGGATACACTGGAAAAAAAGTAATTTATGTATAATTTTACAAAATTAATAAACAATTTATTTGTAGGAATTCGATTAAAAACACGCGCTTTAAAATTTGAAAAATCTAGAAAAAATTATAAAAGTTATATTTATAATTCTTATATTTTATATATTTAAAAATTAATAATTCTTATATTTTATGTATTTAAAATATAATAATTTTTATATTTTATATATTTAAAAATTAATAATTCTTATATTTTATATATTTAGAAATTAATAATTCTTTTATATATATTTAAAAATTAATAATGCTTATATTTTATATATTTAAAAATTAATAGTTCTTATATTTTATATATTTAAAAATTAATAGTTCTTATATTTTATATATTTAAAAATTAATAATTCTTATATTTTTTATATTTAAAAATTAATAATTCTTATATTTTATATATATTTAAAAATTAATAATTCTTATATTTTACATATTTAAAATTTATTTTTTCTTAAGTGTTAACTCAAATTGTTTTCAGTGTACACTCTTTTGCAATCACTCCTTCTCTTTCTCTCTCTCTCACTCTCTCACTTCTTGCTGTCGCCTTGCTTTATCCGAAATGCGTCAGCACAACAATTGTAGGCACTCCCCGCCGCCTGCCTCCCTCCGTACCCGCGTTTTTTCATTGCAACCCCTTGCGGCAAGCAAACAAAGCAATGTGTGGCAACCAAAGCGACCGCAAAAGCGAACGCCTTGAAACAATGAAACATCGAGCAGAAATTAGCGCGGTTGTCTGTCAAATTTGATTTTGCTTTGATATGTCGGAGACCTCGCAGACCCCTAAAGCCCCGAGTAGTCGTCTCCTCCAGCCAACCTTCCAGCCCCAGCCCCTTCCCTTCTTCTGTCTGGTGACTAGTGGCGACTCTGAGCTTCTGCGCGCCACTCGATTTGCATTTCTCGCGCTTCTGTTTCTTCCATGCGCTGCATAATGCACAGCTCTGTGGCAGCGGAGAAGGGGAATGGGGGGAGAGAGAGGAGCCTGCCCCCAGCTGCCAGAAGCTAGCTTTAAGTAAGCTAATAAATGCGGCGAATGATGGACAGACATACCATGCATATGTATACATATATCGTATATCGTGTATGTACATTTGCCCCTAATGTGAGGCTGCTGGGGAGCCAATCTGTTTGTGCGTGTGTGTGTGTGTGTGAGAGAGAGAGTGAAGCACTGTAAAGCCCCACTTGAGTTTACTGCTTGATATGCTTCGATAAGTATGCATAAATAACTTGTATACAATTATGCAAAATGTAATTAAATGTTGATAGTTATCGATAACAATTAGCAACATGTATAAATTTAAACATGTTTTATTGTACCTATTTTTTAAATTAAATATATCGATAAATTATCGATATACGTCAATATATCGATTATCGATAGCTTATCGATATACATATAGCATTTCAAAGCCAACTGTGTAGTTTAGTAACATGAATTGATTAAATTAATCGATGTGCAGTCTTTTATCGATATACATTTATCGATATAAATGTATAATATAATATTATGCTGCATAGTAACTAAAATTTCCCTATCTCTTGCAGGATTCCCGCAGCTAAAGAACTTCGCCGGCACCGGAGCCTGTCTGCCAGGTAAGCCAAAGGATCCGCCGGGTTAACAATTAAGCGCACGCCTAAAGGTAGGCAACGTGAGGGCGCGAATGCAATCCTTGCAAGCTTATTCAAAGTGCACACACACACGGACGGACGCACTACCTTTGTGTGCGACCAACAGAGGGCGGCACCAGCAACAGCAACAGCGTGCCTGCCCTACTGCTCTCTCTCTCTTGCTCGCTCACGCTAATTAATGGGCATTCCTGCGCTTCATTTGGATTTGGTCGAGGCGAGAGAAAGGTCTTTGCCAAAGCACATAAATTTCCAAAATTGCTAATAAAATAAACAATTTAGCAAAAACCAAGTGAGAAAATCAACACACACACACATGTGCGTGCATGTGTGTGTGTGTGTGCGAGCGGGGAACCAAAAGTCAACTAATGAAATTTTCATTTTCATTTTGTCGGATTCGCAACGGGCAATAAATATTTTCAACATACGCTTTTATACGCAATTTACACGCGCATACATCTCGCACACATCCTCACATCCTTGACGAGGACATGTGGCAGACAGTCAACGTACGTGTGTGCGTGTGTGTGTGTGTGCTTTAACCCTTTTCGACATGCCGAAAAAAACAAAAAGCGAAAGAAATGCGAGGCGCACACATAAACTTGTCTAATAAGAAGCACATGTGGCATCCAATTGGATTGCAGGGTTGCACACGCGCAAAGGGGAAAGAGTTGCTGCAGTTGGCGAGGAAAGTAAATTGAATTGTCAGCAGCAAAGCAAATCAAGAGATTAGGAATATTATCTACAGAATAATGTGAAACATAAGCGAGAACTTTTCTGTGCAATTAGAATTATTTGTTTCGATTAATCTGCCGATAGCGCCATGAAATATTTAGTAAGTTTAAAGAAACTTATTTAAGTTTAATTTTAATAGCTCGAATTAGCACTTAGTCAATTGAATTCAGTAGAAAACCCTTTAGCATTTATTTGTTATATCCGCTACTCATTGAGTAGAAGGGTATGATAACTTTGTCCAAACCAAAAATGTATGTAACAGGCAGAATGAGACATGTCCGACCCCATAAAGTATATGGCTCAGGATCAACAGCCATGTCCGTCTGTCTGTCCGTCTGTCTGTCCGTCTGTCTGTCCGTCTGTCTGTCTGTCCGTCTGTCTGTCCGTCTGTCTGTCCGTCTGTCTGTCCGTCTGTCTGTCCGTCTGTCTGTCCGTCTGTCTGTCTGTCTGTTCGTCTGTCTGTCCGGCTGTCTGTCCGTCTGTCTGTCCGTCTGTCAGTCCGTCCGTCCGTCTGTCCGTCTGTCTGTCTGTCCGTATGAACACTTAGATCTCAGCTATTATTACCAAATTTGAGGACAACATATGTGTTATTATTGCACGCTAATCAAGTTTATTTTGGATTTTGACCACGCCCCCGTCAATCGAGAAAAATTGATTACAGACGCACTTTTGGTGCCATATTGTTCTTTTTCGGCTAATACAATCATAATCCCAAGCCAAATGATCTTGGAATTTTGTAACGATCGGAAGAAGTTAAGTTTTAAGTTCAAATTAAACCTTTAACCTTTTCTCGAACTCTTTCGAGTTTCATTTTCATTTCAACTTCAAATTTAACTTCTCTTACTAAACTAAGCTTAGCATTTGCCACTTTTTTTTAAGAGCTGTTGCTGTTGTTGTTGCTGCTATTGTTGTTGTTGTTAACTACTTAATTGCCTTTTTGTTGTTGAGCCCTCGCACTTGGCTCCTCTTCTAATCTCTAATCTCTGAGGGAACACGAACTGGGCCACTTGGCAGCGCATTCTTGGCCACTTTCCACAGTCCTCTCGCTACCTCTCTCTCTCTCTCTCTCTCTCTCTTTCTGTCTACTACCCCATCTTTTTCTATCTTTCTTTCTATCTCTATACAGTATGCTCTGTTTTTATGAGGCATGAAGTGCGCTGCTTAAGTATTTTAGTAGCAGCCACTCGACACTTGCATTCTTCACTTGCAACGCCCAGCAACAACAACAATAACAACAACAGCAACAATAGCTGCAACAACAATAATGAAAAGAAGCCACTTTTGTGCCATTTGCGAGAACGGATAGCAAGAGAAGCTCCACACAAAGGCGACAAGTGGGGCAATTTCCCTTGTCGACTCGGCTCGACAATCGCACGCAATCCACCAACCAAACAGAGGCCCAGGCTCGGTACCCTGCACCCTGCAGCCTGCAGCCTGTACCCAGTCCATGTTACCCACTAACCCTTACCCAGTGCCAGACCCGCAGCTTTTCTTCTGTATTTTTTTCTTCTTCTCTTTCATTGCATTTCTTTGCTTCTCCATGTTGCTCCTTCTGCCTTTCGTCGTCCCTTGTCTCTCCGTTGTCTTGCCGCTCTTGTCTGCCTGATGATGCACTTGTCCCAGCTAAGATTTTAATTGGCATTTTTTCTCATTTTACTCTGCGCTGCCGCCGACGGCCGCCCTTAACCCTTGCTTGCCTGCGCCTTCTGTTTTTTGCCCGTGCTGCGTGCTGAAAGCGTGTCTAAGTTTTATTTGCTGGCCATGGCGAATGCGTTGCTGGGGCTGCTTAATTGAAACAAACACACCCAACACACGTTCACACACACACATGTGGAACCAATCGCATTACGCCTCGCACCAGTTGAGTGAATCCTTCAATTGTTTTTTATGGCTCGAGACACGAGACGAGCAGCTATGTAAGAGAGTGAATTGTGTCCGCATCTGTCCATCATCCTGTAGATGGAAGTTGTCCTTGCTTATGCATCTTTTATACACGCTACCCATGGGATCGAAGAGTATTATAGCTCATTGTCAACTGAAAATGCGTCTAACTGGCTGAAGGAGGCAACTCCGACCCCACAAATCTACATTTTTATGTTTATGCGTCTGTATGACACCTAGAACTCAGAGACTATATAAGTTAGGGTTACCAAATTTGCTGATAATATGTCTTATTTCTATACGCAACTTGAAAACGTTTTATAATTTGGCCACGCCCACGTCCGCCTCTAAAAATCTAGAAACAACTAATTACATAATGTATTTTTGCTTGTTTTTGTATATTTAATTTAGAAATTCAAGTTGTTACATCAGTGATTAGTTAGAAATTGCAGTTTATTCATTCACTCAGTTAGTTTATTCATTCCATTCACTCGATTTATTCATCAGCATTTCCAACTGCCTGATGACACCCAATGAATAACAGGCAAATGAATCAATTGCAGTCGCAGCTTATTTATGTCTACACTCCAGTTGAGGTGCCAGCAATCAGCCAGCTA
Organism: Zaprionus ghesquierei; assembly: GCA_018904095.1. Taxonomy (NCBI): domain Eukaryota; kingdom Metazoa; phylum Arthropoda; class Insecta; order Diptera; family Drosophilidae; genus Zaprionus; species Zaprionus ghesquierei. Next base: position 18,826,629 of record JAEIGP010000394.1, on the reverse strand, counting down.
CCTTACTCCCCCCTCTCTCTCTCTCTCTCTCTCTCTCTCTCTCTCTCTCTCTCTGGCTTTCGCCTACTCTGTCCGGATGTTTAGAGGTGCTTCGTTGCCGTGGTTGCTCACCGCATCCGTGTTATTTCCTGCACTCGTTACCGCTGCAAGATTTCACTAAACCGAAACCTGAAGCCACTCGGCAATACATTCACACACACAACACACACACACACATCACACGATAACTACACTCACCTGGCGAGTTGCAAAAAGTGAAAGAGCAAAAAGTTTAGTGCAAAAATTGCGCCCTCGCTGCATTTGTTGTTAGCGTAAAACGCTTTGCACTTAAAGTTCGTTGGGTTCGCTGAGTCGGTGAAGCGGAAAGGTGCTTTGAAACAATTGCTAGCCAGACCGAGAGAGAGAGAGAGAAGGAGAGGGGGAAAGAGAAAGAGAGAGGGAGAGAAGCAACAAGGAGGGGCCAGCGGCAATCACGTTAACCAACTTTGACACAAAGCTCAGGCTAAAACGCTCCTCAGACCCAGCAAAAAGAGATGAAGAGAGAGCGAGGTGGAACAAGGGGGGACGCAAGTCTGAACTGGCTGTAACAATGGCCGACAACGACAACGACGAGAACGTGGTGAAGAAGACAAAGTCACACGGCAAGCAAGGAATCTAATTAACAATTTTCCATTGAGTGCGCAAATTACGACGAACACCCAAGCGGCGATGTGGCAGCAACACCAACACCAGCAGAGCAGTGGCAGCAGGAAGGTGGGAGGAGAAAGTGGGGAGCGAGGTGTCGAGGGTGTTGGAAGCCATCGCTGCTGCTGCCGGCGGAGCTGGGCACTCTGTGCGGCGGCAATTAGTGAGAAGGCACTCAGTGCGACTGACGTCAGACTACAAATTCGATTCGTAGAAAGACGGAAAAGAATTTCGGGGCAAAGAAAGGAGACAGAAAAGCTGATAGAGAGAGAGAGAGGCAGAGAGAGAGAGAAAGAGAGAGAGAGAGAGAGAGAGAGAGAGAGTAGAGTGTTGAGAGTGCTGCGCCCTAAAACTTTTGGGTTTGGTTTTCATAATTTTAGCAGGAAAATTAAATTTGTTTTTCGTTGAATGAACTTAAAACTTTATCAACTTTTAAAATATATAATGTTTATATAGGGCTATAACAAGATACAATTATATATCTTATATTAATTTTATTAGAAATTATTCAATAAAGTTTTAGATTCGAAAACATTATATTTTACCTATACCATGCATTAATCCAATTTAATTTTGTTTTTTTCATTTATTACAATTTCTTTACAACAAAATATTTTAATGACACTTTCTTTATATTTTTATTATTTTCATATTTATTTTGTTTATTTTGTTTATTAATTTTATTTATTTTATTTACTTTATTTATTTTATTTATTTTATTTATTTTATTTATTTTATTTATTTTATTTATTTTATTTATTTTATTTATTTTATTTATTTTATTTATTTTATTTATTTTATTTATTTTATTTATTTTATTTATTTTATTTATTTTATTTATTTTATTTATTTTATTTCATTTATTTATTTTATTTATTTTATTTCATTTATTTATTTTATTTATTTTATTTATTTTATTTATTTTATTTATTTTATTTATTTTATTTATTTTATTTATTTTATTTATTTTATTTATTTTATTTATTTTATTTATTTTATTTATTTTATTTATTTTATTTATTTTATTTATTTTATTTATTTTATTTATTTTATTTATTTTATTTATTTTATTTATTTTATTTATTTTATTTATTTTATTTATTTTATTTATTTTATTTATTTTATTTATTTTATTTATTTTATTTATTTTATTTATTTTATTTATTTTATTTATTTTATTTATTTTATTTATTTTATTTATTTTATTTATTTTATTTATTTTATTTATTTTATTTATTTTATTTATTTTATTTATTTTATTTATTTTATTTATTTTATTTATTTTATTTATTTTATTTATTTTATTTATTTTATTTATTTTATTTATTTTATTTATTTTATGTATTTTATTTATTTTATTTATTTTATTTATTTTATTTATTTTATTTATTTTATTTATTTTATTTATTTTATTTATTTTATTTCATTTATTTATTTTATTTATTTTATTTCATTTATTTATTTTATTTATTTTATTTATTTTATTTATTTTATTTATTTTATTTATTTTATTTATTTTATTTATTTTATTTATTTTATTTATTTTATTTATTTTATTTATTTTATTTATTTTATTTATTTTATTTATTTTATTTATTTTATTTATTTTATTTATTTTATTTATTTTATTTATTTTATTTATTTTATTTATTTTATTTATTTTATTTATTTTATTTATTTTATTTATTTTATTTATTTTATTTATTTTATTTATTTTATTTATTTTATTTATTTTATTTATTTGATTTATTTGATTTATTTTATTTATTTTATTTATTTTATCTATTTTATTTATTTTACTTATTTTATTTATTTTATATGATATATATATAATAATTATTCACATTATATGTGTTCTGTATATTCTCAAAATTTCGAACTCTACCGTTTCCCTTTCCCTCTTTTCCTCACTCTCTTTTTCTCTCTCACTTCCTCTTAACCCCTTATGACCCTTTGGATATTTTTGTTTTTTGATTTCTCAAGCAAATAATTCAATTTAATTTCTAATTAGTACAAAAAAAGCTAGCGAAAAGACGCACACAGCAAGCACAGCAGACGCAGGCACTGAGTGAGTGAGACAGGAACATGGACTGAGAGAAAGGGAGACAGAGAGATGGGACTTTTGCACACACACTCACATACACACACACACAAGCACAAAAACGCAGCCACTTTGACGCTAATGCAAATTGCAATGCCCCCGCCTTCAAGTTCCACCCCCGCTCCTCGCGCTCCCCCCGCCCCATCCCTTGCTTCGCTCCGCCTCTCGCAACGTCGCGTATGTGGGCGAGACTGCGCTGTCGTCGCGCTGCTGACGAAGCGACGTAGCCAACAACTCAGCCACTTTATTAGCGTATTTTGCCATGCAACTGTTTATGCGGCGCACACACACACGCACACGCACCAGGGAGGAAGAGGGAGATGGAGAGAGAGAGAGAGAGACAGGCGCAGACATGTGTGAGCCACGAATTAGTCATTTTGTTGGTTACTTGATGCATGTCTCTTCCTCCCCCGCCCTCTCTCACACACACACATACCCCCACACACAGCACTGACAATAAACGCACACACACACACACAGAGTGTGTGCTAACACAAAAATGGCGCCCGCGCTGTTGGGCTAGCATGTTGAGCTTGGGCGCCCGAGCCAACGCGTTGGGCGACATTTTTTATGCGCTTTTGAGCAAATTAGATTTCCTAATTAAATTTTCTAGTGAAATGCGCATAAATTTCATAAAATTCACTTGGCAGCGCTTGCAGCTGGGCGTGCAAGTAGCACAATCTACCATCCCCACCCCACACACACACACACGCACACACACTGCCTGCCTTTGCGTCTCTCTCTCTCTCTGTCTCTGGCTTAGCTGTCGCCTTTCATTTGCTGCGACATTTTTCGCTCTGGAATTTTCGTGTCGACGTCGTCTGCTTAAAGTAATTAACTAAGAAAATTTTAATTGCTAATATGTTGTGATGCATGTGCGTGTGTGTGTGAGTGTGTGAAAGCGTCTGCATGCTGGCATGTTGTGTGTCGGCGTTGGGCAAAACTTTCAATAATAAAGCTGCGTTGCGTGTGTCTTTGTGTGTGCGTGTGTGTGAGCAGGAGGAGAGAAAGAAGGGGAAGGGGCAAGGGTAGGGGCAGACTGTGTGTGTGCTGTTGTGCGCTGGTGTGCGTGAGCTCATTAAAAGTGCGCTGCGTTGCGCTCAGCTGTGGCAAAGTGTGAAATATACAAAAAGGCAAAATTTATGTTGCCTACTTTTGTGCGCGCGGAGAATTAACTAATTTCGCACATTTGCTCATCATGCTTAATTGTATAATTAGATTTGTACAGCACTGCAAGCACAGTGTTGATTAGCGTCCGGAAGTGCTACTATATTCTAGTCTATATAGGGGAACGATTGTGAGTGACATAGTACGAGCCGAGTTGAGCTGAAAGATAAACTAAGCTTGAAATTATTGTTATAATTGTTTAATTAATATTATTATTGTTTTTGTCACTTATTAAATTATTGTTATTACTTTTATTGTGACTATTGTTATTTTTTACGCTTTTTGTAAATTTTTTTTTTTTATTTTTATTATTATTATTTTTATTTTTATTTTCTTGTCTAATGATCTTGCATAAAAAAATCTATAAAATATTGAAGAAATAGAAATTTTAGTTTAATTTTCTTCTGAATTTCTTGGATCTTTTTAAAGAAAATTGTCTTTAAAGAACAACTCCTTAACTTCTTCAATTACCGAAATTGTAGTTTAATCTGTGCCAAGCCGCAGTCAAATGAAATGAGATCGTTAAATTAAACGTATGCCTCGAACACACACACGCAGCTCTGCACATAATATTGATATCATATGCCTCATTACTGCGGGCAAGTATTGGAAAATTGCCTTTGCCGCATTTCTCGCTCTCTCTCTCTCACTCTTTCTCTTTCTCTCTCTGTGTGTGTGTGTGCGTGTAATTTAAAACGTCGAAAATCGCATTCATTACACGAGGCACAACACAAATTTCCACTTCACTTGGCTGCATTTTTCATTTTCACGCATATTTTGTGAAAAATACACACAAGCATCCCCCTCCCCCCCTCCCCTACTCCACCTTCCTTTGCAGCAACAAAAGGTTGAAAAGGATCTTCGTCAGTGCTTCACTTGAACAACTCGACAGCGACAGCGACAACAACAAAAACAACAGAGAGTAAAATCTGCTTCTACTTAATTTTTCATATCGAATTTCAATGCGAATTGCTTGAAGTTGTTTTTCCTGTCGTCGCTGTCGTCGCTGTTGTTGTTGTTGTTGTACTTTCCCAAAAACAGCGACAGACGCTGCCCCCCGCCTCCCCAGGGCTCTATGCCTGTGTGTTTTCCGGGTGCTTCAGTCGATTCGATTCGCCATCCAAAAGGCATCTTCAATTTGCCGTCTTCAATCGCTAAATCAGCCAAGTGGCGATTTGCCAGCGTTGATCAGCGACTTTACAAGATCCTCCTCACACACTCTTCACACGTCTCGAGTGCGAAGAAGATGGACGAAAAAAATAAACGAGGCCTGTCAACGATTATCTCATCCTCAGCCTCATCTCATCTCATCACCAACTTCGGCTCCGTCTCCGTCTCCGGCTCCAAGTGCAACTTGGCTGCCGCTTTCACTTTCCCCCGGCTTGGGTTTTGTTCGTTTTCGAACAGGTCATGGCGATGTCAAGTGGAGTTTTCCTTCGAAAGAATCAGCCAAAAGGAAGTGAGAAACTAGATACAATTATTAAATATTTAAAATAACAGACTACCCCAACGGTTGCTCAAGTAAGAAAAACAATGGCAACAAACACAGACAGCGACGAGAGAGACAAGAAAAACACAAGGGAACCACTTAAAGTCGCGCTTCAGCGCCGCCTACAACTTGTCATGTGTTTCTAGGTATTGGGTTTTGGGGTTACGTGGGAGAGCTACGGCAGGCGACTGTGTAGGTCATGGGAACACGCTGTGAACTAATTTTGACAGGGAAGTGAGGGAAAGGGAAAGGGGAAACGAAACTCTTGGTTGACAGTGTTGATTGAATGCGCAATTGAATTGAAGTTGAATAGAATTACGTGTTGGTTAAATCATTGTTCTACTCTGTGAAAGTATTCGAGAAAGGTTAGCATACCCTTGGCGCAAGAGTATGTAATGAGCAGAAGCAAACGTTTCCGTTTCTTCATCAGTTTGTCTGTATGAACGCAGAGAGCTTGGATACCTTAAGACACAGACCCACCAAACTTGGCATGTAGGTTCTTAAATAGCACACGCAGATGAAGCCTATTTCAATTAATAAGTGCCACGCCCACAGCCTACGAAATATTTAAAATTTCCTTTTCTATAACAATTTTTTAAAAGCAAAACACTTTTTTCAGCCTCTGTTCTTCAAATCCAATCGGAGTTTAATTTTTTTATAAGAATTTATCATTGATTTCCCATTGTACCTTTTACCCTGCAGGCTCTTTGGCCGCTAAGGACTTTGGCATAGATGGACTGAATGGCTTCGGTGTTGGTGTTGGTGTTGGCGCAGGTGTTGGTCTCGGCGTAGGACCGAATGGCAAAAAGAAGAAGAAGAAGCGCCGCCACAGCCGCACCATATTCACCAGCTATCAGCTGGAGAAGCTCGAGGAGGCCTTCAAGGAGGCCCATTATCCCGATGTCTATGCCCGCGAGATGTTGTCCCTGAAGACGGAATTGCCCGAGGATCGCATACAGGTGAGTGTGCAAAAGCATTGGAGTATGAGTCATGATTGCGGCATGTGAATGGCATGAGGATAGGTAATTTGATACGCTCATTGTTTGCCAACCAACTGAGATAGGGACAGAGACAGAGACAGAGACAGAGAAGAGAGAAAAGAGACAGAAGGGCTTAATGAATTAACAAACTAATTACATCCGCTGTGCAGGTTGTGAAGGTGTTGCCTGTTGGCAAAACAGCCCAAGAAGAATAGGGATTGCGCAGCAGGGGAAGACGCAGAAGAGAAGAGCAGGAGAAGAGAGGCACAAGGAATTTGCATTTCCGCTTTGTCTCGTTGTCTTTGTTTGGATTGCGCAGCGATGATTTTTCACACCTTCATTGTGTGTGCACAGTAAGAAGAGCAAGACTGAATTTGGGCTTAATATATGTTTTAAGTGAAGCAGGGAAGAAGGGGGAATTATGTGGGGTACCTCCTATACTATACTAAGAACTGGGCTAGCCGTAAGCATATAAGATATCTGCATATTTTGCCAGCAGGAGGTACTAACAAGAGTCTCTGTCTCTCTACCAGTCCCACCTCCTCTGCCTCTCTCTCTCTCTGTCTTTTTATTGTTCTCCTTCGTAGCGCAGCCTTGAGCCACAGCTCAGCAGCCTCATCATCTTTCCTTCATTTCTAATAAGCCTTTAACTGCAGCGCCAGCTCAAGTGCAGCTCCAACACGGTCACACTGCACGCCCTTCCCCCTTCGCGGCCCCTCTGCAACCTCTGCTGGTTTTCGACTACAGCAACGTCAGCGTCCTGTCCTGCTTGGGGGGGGGAAAGGGGGGAACAGAAAAAAATCAGCTACGTTTGCGAATTTATAATTAAGCATTTTAATGGCCGTTATTGTTCTAGCCAAATGCCAGGCGCAGTGCGTGCGAGTGAGACAGCAAGGCAGAGGGAAAGGGAGCGAGACATAGTATGCGTGTGTGTGTGTGTGTGTGTGTGTGTGTGTGTGTGTGTGTGTGTGTGTGTGTGGCTTTCATCGAGTGAACTTCAGTGCCGCCAAATTGCCACCCTTAAAAAGCTTGCGACGAAATTCGTGTCTCTCTCTCTCATTCTTTCTCCCGCTCTCCCTCTCTCTCTCTCCCTTACCCTCTCGCGCTCTCCGTGTGTTTGATTAGCAAAAGAACGCAAAAAAAAGGGGAAAAATTGTATAATTATGGCGCGGTTACTGCTGCTCTCTCTCTCTCTCGCTCTCTCTTCCCTCCTGCTCCCTCCGCACACGCCTTGCCGCTGCACGCAACGAAATTTGCCCTTTTACTCGCATCGAGTGCGCCACTCACGAACCGTGAGAAGCGCAGGCAGCGAACGAACCGACGGAATTGGAACTGCAACTGAAATTGGGACGGGCTTTCATTCCTCGTTCCATCTCCCCTTCCTCCTCTTTCTCCTGCTCGTCCTTGCTCACGTCCTCATTCGCATTGTCCTCTCATTCCCGGACCTGGGCTCGGCTCGACGTTGGCTAATGGCAGGGAGACGCCTCAAGTGCCCCGAGGCACTTAGCTCAGGCTTGACTCGCAGCACACACACACTCACACACACACATACGCAGAAAGGGTGAGTAAAGTCGACTGTAGAGCTTCTACTGCAGAGGAATGCGATCAGAACTAGAAATATTCTTTCTCTAATATTTTGAACAAAGTATCGATAAGTTATCGGAAAGCGCACTCATATTGTGAACTTGTTATATATTCAGCAATGTATCTGAAAGACACTTATCGCCAGTTATAGTAACCAACAATATCGATAAGTTATCGATAACGACATATTTAAATTCCATCGATTCACAAATACGAGAAAAGTTCACTTTCTTGCTTAGCTTTTTATTAATTTATAAATAACTTATCGATATATTTATCGATAACAATTGCAAGTGATAATACTTGCTTTACATACACCTTGCAACGATATCTCTCAGTTTTACAGCATACTATATTGAGATGCAACCATAATTGATACACGGTTATCGATATACATTCCATGCACAAAGTACCGAATATCATTTCGAATGTGGCGGCTTCTATTAGCGATCAGAACTAGAAATATTCTTTCTCTAATATTTTGAACAAAGTATCGATAAGTTATCGGAAAGCGCACTCATATTGTGAACTTGTTATATGTATATTCAGCAATGTATCTGAAAGACACTTATCCCCAGTTAAAGTAACCAACAATGTCGATAAGTTATCGATAACGACATATTTAAATTCCAGCGATTCACAAATGCGTGCAAAGTTTACTTTCTTGCTTAGCTTTTTATTAATTTATAAATAACTTATCGATATATTTATCGATAACAATTGCAAGTGATAAACTTGCTTTACATACGCCTTGCAACGATATCTCTTAGTTTTACAGCATACTCTATTGAGATGCAACCATAATTGATACACTGTTATCGATATATTCCATGCACATAGTACCGAATATCATTTCGATTTAGTTGCCTTCATGTAGGCAATACCCAAAAACGCTTTGCGGCCAAACTGCAACCACACCCCAGGCCAAGCCTCCTCCAGCCCTGCCACACAGCCACATCGCAGTACATTGGCTTGTCAATTCTAACCCCGGCACCTACCCCTTCCCTCCCTCTCACTCTCTCTCCCTCTCACTCTCACCCACTCTCCTACTGTGTGTGCTAATACTGCCGCACTTGGGGCCTTAGTTTCGACGAGAGAACTCGTAGTTGGAAATTGAATTTCGAGTGTGTAAAATTTTCCAATTATAGACTTTGGAGTGCCACAGAGACATGTGCAGGGGGCGAGAGCAGGCCCTCTCTTTCTGTCTCTCTCTCTCTCTCTCTCTCCGCTCTAGCTCTTGAGTGGGCTGTTTGAAGAAGCTTTGCTAAAAGCGAGTCCAATTAGTAGCATTACAACTAACACTTCAATTCTGGCCAGAGACTGCTTCGTACGCCATCTCTCTCTTTCTCTCTCTCGCCTTCTTGCTCGCTCGCACTTGCCTGCTCTCTCACTTGCTTGGCAATAACGGCAATAGTCATCAACAACAACAAGAACAACAACAGCAACAGCAGCAACATGAACTAAGGCAATGGCGCCAAAGTGCGGCCATTTTGTGTGTAAAGGGGGGAAGCGCAGCGGGGGTTGCTTAGAGCAGCAGCAGGCAAAGCAGAGTGAAGGTTGTGGGGAGAGAAAGAAGGGGGATGGGGAGGGGGAGAGTGCGGGGGGGGGTTCGGCTGATGCTTGGCGTAAATTTGCATTTAACGTTGTTTGCGGTGCCCGCAAATAGTCAACGACTGTCGCAGTGTGTGCGTGTGTTAGTATGTGTGTGTGCGTCTGCAGTTGTGGGTGTAGTTGACACACACACACGCACATACACACACGCACGCACACAGTAGCAGCTCAACAGTTAGACAACCACAAAATACTCTAAAGACCAAACGAGCGCAACGCAGACGAGCACGACCCAAAATACACACACACGCACACACACACAGGCATGAGCCTGCAAATGTCATGCAAAATAACGGCACTATTTGTATGTATCTGTCTCGCTCTCTCTTTCTTTCCATTCCTCTCTCTCTCTCTCTCTCTCTATCTTTATGTCGACAAAAAAGCTTTAGAAATTTACTTGAGGGCAACAACGACGTCGCCCCAAAAAACTAACAACAACAGCGACAGACACACACGCACAGCCGCACACACACACACGCACATTCACACACACACAAACAAAGAGACGCCCGCTTGTCGCATGTGTTGCATATTTTCAGGCACTTAAGCTATTTTCATGAAATGTGCACAACACACACAACAGACAGACACAGACACACACACACACACCGAAACGCGACATACAGCACACACTCAGTGCTGCAGCCCTGGCACGCCCAGCGCCGCCCACAAACGAAAAAAGCACTCGGTATTGATTTTAATTGAAAAATTGTTAATTTTCCATGCCAGTAGCAGCAGCAGCAGCAGCGGAGCCAGAAGCAGCAGAGGCGGGCAGCCACGCCCACTCCTAACCCCCCACACACACACAGACACATGTTTACCCACTCATTTGCATATACCGACACACATACATGCAATGACAGCCTCAGCTCTTCAACTTTTGCCAAGTGAACTTTTTGTGCTGCCAATTTTGCAGCTGTGTGTGTCGCTTGTGTGTGTGTGTGTGTGTGTGTGTGCATGTTGCTGCTACTGCCGTGTTCTGTGTCTGGGTAATTACACATTTATGTGTGAATAATTTCCAACCCTGCAGCACAAACAATTTCCATGGGCGAAACATTCCCGGCAATGCGAACTCGCTTTGGATTTCGGTTTTTGGCTGCTTTTTGCATATTTGGATATTTCGGATTTGAATTTGAGCTGCAAATTTGCATTTGTTGCTTTGAGGTAGGTTTAGAGGGCACTGACAGATAGACAGACGGACAGGCAGAGAGAGAGACAGACGGACAGGCAGCAGCTGCTTCGATTTCAAGTGAATCTTTGCTTTAAAGGCTCTTAACTTTTAAAGTAGTGCGTCGATTAAAGTGAAATTTTGGTTATATTTAAGCAATATACTTATGCATATATATAACAAATTTTACATCTGTATCTTTACACATGAGAAAGAAATCTTGGGAAATGTTTATAGTATAATATGTAAAGAGTCTGGCATATTATGTATGCAAAATAAAGGAAACTATTTGGCTACGTTGGAACAGACATAGGGTGCTTCACATTTAAAGAAGTGCATCGATTGAAATGCAGTTGGGCCAATGTATTAACAGTATAATTATGCATAAATAACATTGGTTACAGAACTGTGTCTTTATATACAGCAGAGAAATAAGCTAAAATATAGCTTGAAAGATTTGACATTACTTGGAATATTGAAACCTCTCGTTCACAGTTTTCTAACTTTTGAAGTATTGCATCAATCGATATAAAATTGGGTTACTATAATGTCAGAATCTTTCTGCATAGACAGCAAAAACTTCAGATTTATTCCTTCACAGATAACTAAGTAACTTGGCCAGAGCTAACCTAACTTACGCTATGCAAAGCACTTGTCTTTTGACTACTTCTCGCAGCGATGCTCTTGGCAGTTACTTAACCATAGTTCTAGGGCAAATCAAATACTTTCTCAGGCAACTTGAGGGCAAGGCTTGAGTCTACGTCGCGTCTGAGCTACGGCTTGAGTTAGAGATTTTTGCAATTGGCAGAATGATCTTCAAATTGGCATGGGAGCAAACAGTTTGAATAAGTTTCGAGGATCGCAGACGTACTAGTTGCTCAAAGCCAACGAGTTGCAGAGAGATGAAAGATACACACACACACACGGGACACACACAACTAATTCGAATGGCAACCTACAAGTTCTACGAAACTAATTTACTCAAGTGGCGACCGCGTCGACGCTTCGTGGGGCAGCTCATATGAGCATGAACATCCACTCCACTCCAGAAATGGCCGCCCTGGACAGCGTCCAGTCTGCAGTCCCTGCTGAATGAAGTTTCAGTTGCCTTTTTCTTCGAGCTAAGCTCGAGAAGAATGGAAAAATGTGCAAGCGTCATGCGAGTGTAGTTCTTCGTCTTCTTCTTCTTCTCTTTTTTTTTTGTTCTCTCGCGTTGCCTTTGCTGTCTTCTCTTATTTTATATATTTTGGAGTAGCTGCAGTCCGATTGGCAGCCTCCGAGCTCTGGTCATGGGAACCGAAACCGAAGCCCAAAACGAAACGCAACAAAATGCAGCGATCGGTCAGTTCCAGCATCAGCCCCAGTCGTAGCCCCAGTCGTCTCCCGCTCTCTCTCCCCCTTTGCAGTTGCAGACTTGTGGCAGACATGTCGACTCGCCGATGCTGCCACTTGACGCAATGCCGTCTGCCGCAATCGGTCGCCGCCGGCGATCATGTTACTCTCGATAGCAAGTCGTTCTCTCTTTCGCTCACTCGCAGTGTGCAACTCTTTGGCTGCGTTTTCTCATGCTTCGATCTGCTGCTTGGATCTTCTTGGTCTTGGAACTTCTTCATTTCTGTTGCCTCTGAACCTCTCTCGAGTACCAATTCGTTTAAAATGGTATCAGTTCTAAGAAAAATATTATTTTTTTATAATTTCTCGAGTGCGTTAATCTGTTGAAGAGTTGCTCGAGTGAGTGGCTCGACCCTGGACACGATCGTTTCGTTTCATTTCGTCTCGTCTCGTTTCGTTTCATTTCTTTGCAGTTGTGCATAATCACGACACCTCACAGAGACCACTCTACCTCTCCCTCTCTCTCCCACTCCTTGCAGGCAGCTTCTCCTTGGGCTGCCGTTTCTCCATTGCGACTGCGACTGCGACTTCTCCTGTTGACGTTCTCCGCACCGAACCAAAATGAAACGTCAATTTCAAGCGTTTTTCCTGGTAATAATTAGTAGCTGAGGTGGGCATTTAAATACTTGGCGGTTGCCATCATCATCATCATCATCGTCATCATCGTCATTATGGTCTTCCATTTTTATATTTATATTTTTTTCTTATTTCTTCTTTCGTTCTTCACCTTCTTTTCTCGCTCTCGCTCTCGCTTCACTTTTTTTACATTCTGCGTATTTTTGTATAAAAATACTCGCACAACAGCCGAATAATGCATATAATTGCATTTTAAGTAGTTGCCGCAACTGCTGCCTCACGTATTGTGTTACCTACGCGTCGCACAGCCCCACAGTTGCCCCTTCTCCCCTCACCTTTGCCCCCTTCTATGTACTGGCTGCTCCACTCCGCTGTGTGTCTTGCTAGATGTCAACCCTGCCTGTTAATAGACCTCGCGCCTGGGATGTGGCGGCAGTGCGAGGCCCATAAGTGGTTTTTAATTTTCTATACTTGAAATTCCGGGAAAAACGCAACGGAAATGCGACTGCAAGTGGGTGGCTTGGACCCCAATTGAATCGCAACTGCAACTGGTTCGGGGCGTGCTAAAACATATACTTACTTTTTGCACAAAATTCTCTTGGATTAAGTAAGGTTTGATTAACATTGTAAACATATGGAAATTATGGTATATCTTCCTTTTTGTGAAAGCAAAAACCTGTTATCGAAATATTTCGTTGGTACCTAGGTAGAGATAAACCTCTTTAAAACACTTAAAACAAGAAAGAAAGGCTACCTTCGGCACGCGGAAGGTTTCATACCCTTGCAGTTACTACACATACCGTTAGGTTCTATGACAGCTTAACGATATATCTGTGCGATTTTAATAAAACTTGCATAGCATTTAATGGACAACATACTTAGACATATATCAGAAAAGTTTCAAAGCGATATCTTGTAAAATGACAAAAATCTCCCGATAGGTTCTATGGCAGCTATACGATATATCGGTGCGATCCGGCTCGCTCCGACTTATTTACAGCGTGCAACAATAAGACACATGTATACCAAGTTTCATCAATATAGCTCTAAAGCCGAGAGACTAGTTTGCTTTGCAACAGTCGGACGGACAGACAGACGGACATGGCAATGGTATAAAAATGAGAAATACCTTTGCTATTTTTCTTTATAAATTTTTTCTAATTTAACACTTGCCGCAATTGCAGTTCAGTTTGCATTAAATAATCGATAATAAAGCAGGTTAAGTCAAACAATTACATGTAATCGCTAGAACAAGTCTGCAGATTAGTAACACACCATCACACCCAAGTGAGATAAGTTTTTTCAAGCAAAACTTATCGATTACACTTTTTATACCATTCGACCATTGAAAATGGTCAAGAAAGTATATATATTCTGACTCAGGATCACTAGCTAAGTCGATTGAGCCATGTCCGTCTGTCTGCCCGTCTGTCCGTTTGAACGTCTAGATCTCAGCTATTACAAACGCTAGAGACACCATATTTCACATGAAGGTTCCTGTATACCATAGGTAGATCGAGTTTATTTTCAATTTTTGATGCCACGCCCACCGCCCACTCAAATCGATAATTTTCGATTATCAGGAGAAGTATTGAAGTTACAGCTTTGGTATGAACATAAATAATTGCAATATAAATATATTTCCCAAATTACAATCCAATCGGACGATAAACACAGAAGTTATCCATGTTTCCGTTTTCCGTACTCCCACTGCTTGCGCCTGTGCTGCGCGTCATGACGTTATCGTCACGATGCTTCGTTTCAGCCGTAGCGTGTGTAAAGCTATGCCGTTTTCACCTGTAGATGGCGCTATTCAAAAATAGATCTAATTTAAACAATAGCTGGCGGATAAACTTGTGCAGCGTTTTTTTGATGGAATTAAATGTGTGATAATTTGTTTCGAAACTGGGCGAATGGTATCTTACTATCGGGCGCGCTCGACTGTAGCTTTAATTACATGTTAAATTAATCGAGTTGTAGAGAGACTTCTTAAAAATCAAGAAAAATCCACCAAACTCTTATTAGTGCTGTCAATTTTGTAATCATTAATCTGACATCCCTAGGACAATAGTAAAGCTGGATAATTTAATCGATTGTTATGTCTTCAGATCAATTGCATCCACTACACTAAGGTTTAATAATAGATTTTTACCAAAGCTCATCGATAACATGTTTTATTGAGTGGCAGAAAACAGAAGAAGAAGATAAACAACTCTCTCGAGTGATTCTTCCCAAATCGAAATCGAAATATTTCACCGATTCGCGTAAGTCAAAGCTTTCTGCCTCTTCCCCTTAAAACTCTTGGTAAGCCCTCAATGAGTAATGGACTTAAGCGCATTTGAATACCGCACCCGTTAATCTATATAATACCCCATAATAACCAATAACAATACAACAGGAATAACAAACTGTAGGAAATAGCTTGGGTTGGGTTCGGTTCGGTTAAGGCTTCGTTTTGTGTTGCCTTGGGTTGGGCTGGGTTTGCTGTCTGGTGGTCTGGGAACACATGTAAAAGTCAATGGCAACAATGTGTGGTTTGCCCGAAGCAGGCGGCGGTGAGGGGGTTGGGCATGGATTGAGTTCGGGTAGGTTGTTTGGTTAACTGACGACACTGAGGGTTGCTCCTGCTTGGGCAAGTGGCAAGTAACAAGTTGGTTCGACCGAGGTTGAGGCTGCTAATGCCAAGCATGATGTTTGCCAATGATGATCCAACTTGATGATGATGATGAGGGCGATGATGGCGATGATGACGTGCAGATGACACGTGTAAGTGCAGCAACATTGTCGCAATTATCCGACTGTTAGCGGCAACAACAGCCTCTGGCCTGGCGGGGCGGGGCGGGGGAGGAGTGGTTGTGTAGAGGGTTGCGAAGTGAGTCTGCCCAGTGGCCTGTCGGTCCTTATTATTAATTTGCTGCGTTTTGTTTGTTGTTTATTTCGAGAGGGATTCCATTCGCATTTGCCACCCACAGCGCGAAAACGTGACCTTAGTCTCGTTTCTACCGTTTTCACCCGTCGCTTAACAGCCCACAAAGATAATGATTTTTTGCGCAGCAAGAACGAAGTGCGATAAAAAGATTTGGGTACACTAGCTGTTACCCTGTAAGTGAAGAGAAACCTATAACTTACTTCCCACAGCTAAACAGCTCGACTTCTCTCAACACAACCTTACTTTGCTAGCGTTTAGTTCTCAATGAAGATACCTTCTTTGTGTACTCCCAAAATCTACAGGGTATCTGTAACTGGCCCAGCAGCGAACGCAGCCAAACCTAAAAACCCACGCCAAAGGCGCTCGACACGCACGCACTGCCTACTCTCCCCCTCCATCCTCCATCCACCCCCTCCTTCCTCTTGTTGTTGTTGTTGTTGCTGTAGACTTATTAGCGCAAAATGAGCACGAAGAGCGCGCACACTCATTTAGATCTCATCTGGCGAATTCATCATCTCGAAATATTACGAACGCTTTTGGTTTCTTCACTTAGTTTTTTTTCTCCTCTCATTTTTTTTTTGTCAGTCAACAACAGTTGTTGCTACTTTTTTGGTGCTTTGAAGTGGGAAAGTAGCTTGTTAAACACTTAACGCTTCAGCTGAGATGCTCCAAACGGATTTCGCACTGGTTTCGGGGCTTGCAGGGCGGTTACGGAGGTCGGGGCGGTTGGCTGGAAAGTTTGAAGCGTCATTGTCCATTGAAGTGTGAGTAGCCACAGTAGATGCTTCTTCATCTGGAAATTCCAATCGCTAGTGCTGTCAATTAATCGAACATCAATGAAACGATAATAAAGCGGGCTAAGTCAATCGATTTTTAGTAATCGATAAGCAAAGGGCTTAGATTGATGGCAGATCACTCTTAAATTCTGTCAGAGCCAAAGTAAGCAACCCTTCATACCTATTGAATCAACCCTTCGCCTTGTTATCGATTATTGCATTACACATCGAATGCCGATCGAACTGAACTCATCAAACAATTAGAGCAACTGCTCTCTCTCTCTCTCTCATCATCAACATCGTCAGCGGGCGGCAAAGTACTGTCATCATCGACTTGTTGATCGAATCATTCGTTAACCTGAATAAAAGCAGGGGCAATCGATGCAGCACCGACGCAGCATTGAATGAGGCCTATTATCGAATTTTGAAAAGCGTAATTATCGCATGACAAATCAAACGGTAGATGCATTGCTTTATTTACTCAATAAACATTATCGAAGCTGGACTGCGACTGCGATCGTGGTTCGATCTTGGGAAAGTCAACAATCAACAAGGTCTGCCGCATACGTACACGATTTCCAACACCCACACTGCTCTGTCTCTCTCTCTCTCACTCACTCACTCAGTGGGTAACACTCACAAATTGTTATTATTATTACACATTTGATTGGGCCCCAAGCGTTCGAGCGTGTGAGAAGAAGCTGCGGCTCCAAGTGTTTAGACACCGAAAATTAGTCATTCGGAATTTGTTGGACGCCCCAGTTGAATGGATTTCCTGTGCAATAGACCAATTAAGCAATTTCAAGTGCCGCTCCAGGTGAGTTTACTCCAAAGCGAGAGCTACAATTAGGCCATTACCCGACTCGACAATACGCGTAATATCCTGTTCAAATTGCCAAACTAAACTGAATTAATCATTTCGATTAAGTTCGGTTTTGGGCTTCGAAGTGGGAAAACCTGTGTAATTGAAAATGTTTTGAAGTTTTTTTTTACCTCTTACGTCTTTAGGTGTTTTCTTTTCAAACGTGTTCTTCCCTCTTTCTATTTATCTTTCTTCTGACGAATGCAAATCTAAGGTCCTTGTAGAAAGGACACAACAGAAAGCTGTGCAAGCTTTTCCCAGCTGACTCTCCCACTCTCTTTGTCTTTCTCTCTCTCGCTCTCTCTCTCTCTCAAAAGAGTCTAAGAGGATCTGCACTACTTTGCGCCCTATGTACCTGGTACTTGGACCCTCAGGTAGGTACGACGCGTCGTCAGCTCTCAAGTGGCTGCTGTTTCAATTGTCTCCCCGCCCCCAACCCCCTCCCCCACTCTCTCCCTCCCTCTCACTATCTCTCTCCTCCCTTAGCCTCTCGATATGCTTTGGAAATTAAGTATAACTCATTATCGCAATCAAGAAATCCTTTTTTTCTCTTACCCTTCTTGTGCTCCTCCTCGTGGCTGCCTCTCTTCTGCTTCTTCTTCTTCATCACCTTCTGCCACACTTGACAAGAGCATTGGATTTTCGCTGTGGTTGTTGTTGCTGTTGTTGTTGCTTGTGTTGCACACCAATTTTCTACTCAAAACTTATGACAGCCAATTCGAGAGAACGAACGAAAATTATACAGACACTCGTCGGGGACAGCGCAGTAGTGCGAGGGGAGGGTGGGGGGCAGAAGGGGGCCAGCTACAGCTGCTGTTAGGTGCAATGCGATGGGGGTACATGACTTGGCACATTTGACTTTTTTTCTCAATGTGTACACTTAAAAAAAAAGGGAAAAATCGACAAAAAAAAATTAAATGAAAAATGTTAATGCCAGTTGAGATGTTTTTAAAATGAAATCGAAGGTTTTATATAGTATGTGAAATATCTATATACAAAATGGATATAAGATATAGAAGGTTTGGTACTACATAAGCCTTTGATGCTTTTAAGGTTAGAAAGTGAAATATGCTTGTTATTTTCTTCAGTGTATTCACTTTTCTGTTGCTGTTGTTGTTGTCCCATCTACAAGTCCAACATCAACTGCAACTCGAACTCCAGTTCCATATTTTAGCCTCTCTAACCCCCCTCCCCCACTCCCGCCCCCCGCCCTTGCTCTTTTTGTACCGCGTCCCGTGCGCAGCTTGTTAAAATCAACATCAAACCTTTAATTTGATGATTCTGCAAATAATTCGTCGGTTTCGGAGTCGTTGACGTTTTGCCCCGATCCAACTTCCCTCCCCCGCGCACTCACTATATGTCGCCCTCCCTCTCCCTCTCTCTCTCTCTCTCTTTCTTTCAGTGTTTCTGCGATGAGTCTGCGGCGGCAACTGCTTGTTGATTTTTCCAGTTTGCCATCGCGTAGTCGAGGCGTGAAAATATAATAACACCTTTTTAATTATATTTTGAAATGCCCCCGAGATTGCCCTATCTCTCTCCCTCTCTCTCTCTCTCTCTCTCTCTTTCTCTCTATTCCACTAGACCTCCCCTTCGGGAAAAAAAGTGAAAGGTTTTTTGCAAATTAACCAAAATTTTGACATACTCCGCCAAATTAGACTTATCATGTGAGGGGGCACAATTCACCATTGTTAGTCGGGTGCCTGTTACAGCTACTATTGTGACTTGAATGTGTGACGAGCAGTCACTGAACCACTCACTCTATCTCTCTCTCTCTCATCAGCTGTCTTCTGTGTTGATCTACATAAATTTATCGATCATCGCGCAAAGCATCGATTCATCGATTTGATCGAGTTGAATGCACTGTCGAGTTTTATAAGTCTTATAAGGCACCTGATGCGGGGGTAACCATTTATAGTTGTTCTACAAAAACTACTTAGCCCTGTCACTCTCTCTCTCTCTCTCTACCTCTCTTTTTTTGACTACAGCTAACGATTTATCAGCTATTTGTACACTGTACAAATTATTATAATTAATCCTACCTGAGTCCTGTTTAAGTAAACCCTATACAATTTTTGTTAATAGATTCGTTTTGGGTTCCTCCTTCATCAGGAAATAACTTTATCACGTTTACCCTTTACTGATAGAGGAAACCCCATGAAATTTGTAATCAAGACTTCTTTGGGTTCCCTGACATAACCTCAAATCAGTTACAACTTTAGCATGTCATAGCTTCCGTCTTGAACATTCAGCAGTTTTTTCGCATTTAACGAATTTCCTTCCGCTTGCATGGCGACAAACCCGTTGACCATTTGTTATAATAACAAAAGGTGGCAGCAAAAGTATTTGGAATATTCACGGTTGTTATTGTTGTTGTTGTTGTTGTTACAGGGTGTTTGAAAGGGTTGGCGGAAAATTAGGCGCGGCCTTGTTATGCAATTAGAGCAAATAGTTTCAAGCTTGACCGTAGCTCTTGATTGATGGAACAGGGGAACAGAGCAGAGCATAAAGAGAGAGGAAGGGAAAGGACAAGGGAAGGTAGATTGATGGATGAGGTTATGCCTCAGGCTGAGTAGGAGGACGAAGATGAGCTGAATTGGACGCACTTTGCAGGTTGTTAAACTAATCCACACTTTCATCTTGCAGCTGTGTGTGTGTGTGTGCCTGTGTGAACATATTTTTCAATTATGACCAAGCTGCGTTAAATCCGGAGCAATTCGTAGTCGGCCCATACAATTGACATTATAAATCGCATTTCACGCTAATTTGCAACAACGAAGCAAAGGAAGTTGGAAAGAGAAAGGAGAGGGGGGAGGAAGATAAAGCAGAGGCTCAAAGCAAAAGCTGCGGTCGCTTTTCAAACTGCTGATTAGTGGCGGAAGCAGCGGGAGAAAATGAGAAAATGGGAAAAGCAGCCAACCAACACAACGATTACTAAGTAGGAGGAAGGGGGCCCCCCTCTACACAGGCCCAAAAATTTACAGCGAAAAATATATTTTACAATTCTCTTCCGACTTGAGTCCCCAGGGAGCTGCACTTGTGCTACCCTCAATGCTCGGGCAGGGGCGTGCACAAAGGGGGCTGCTGTGTCACTTTAAGCGACAGTCTCAAGAGGGGTAGCAGGGGGAAGAGGGATGAGGAAGAGGAAGCTGCGCGCACAAACAAAACACTCGACAAGATTTTGACAAAATTAATTTTATAGATTAGAAAACATTCATTAACGTGGGCGTGGCAACTTCCACCGCCCCCGCAACGCAATGAGCCTTGTCAGGGTGCTACCTGTGTGTGTGTCTGTGACGTAATTGAAGAATTGTCAACGAATTATGGTTTCATAATGGCCTCAGCATGCGCAGCAGATCCTTAACTGCCCCGCCCCCTCCTGCACCTCCGCTACCCAAGGTGCGCGACCAGGAGACGCGCCAAAGTTGTGCACTTTATCACAACTGTTGCAATTTGAGGGCGTGGCGCCACGCGGCGTCCTCCAACTGCGTTTGACACTTCAATTGGTTTGCTGTCACGCTCAAGAAAAAAACACAAACCCCAAACACTCAGTCGACGCAAATACAGCGCGACAAGCAGCTGAGAAGCTGAAAAGGCTGCAAAAATAGAGAGAGAGATGACAGCGCAACTGTAAACGCACTTGCAGTGCCACAAGCGGAAGCCCAACGAATTTTGAATACCCTAACAAAATTTTAAAAAAGTGAAAACATAAAGAGAACTACAACTTCATGAAGAAACTGCGACAAAAAGTAGGAAAACCCAAAAAATCCAACATGTACTAAAAAATCTCTTATCTTTTAACAAAAACTAAAAGGTTTCCCAACTTTTTATAGGAAAAACCCCATTCAAACAATCTATTAAACCTTGCCAAACTGTACACAAAATCTTTTTGAAAAACCCTCTAGGGTTAGCCCAAAATTTTAAGAATTTGCCAGCTTAGCTCGCCCAAAAAAGCAACATGCAGTGAATCAGGAGGCAGCTAAGAGGCGTGGCATGGCGCCACAAACACACACACACACACACACACACACAGTGACACTCTGGCGCACAGTGACAATGGCACACGCAAATTCAGACAATTTGTATCCAGCGGCGAATATAATTGAAAAATGATTGGTTTACCATCAATGAAAATGATGATGACAACGCAGTGACACACTCTGTTGTTGTTGTTGTTGTGCCTTGTTCGTTGTTGTTGCTGTTGTGTCTGTTGTTACTGTAAGCTGCTGTCAATGACACGCACCTGCAGCTGTATCTTCAATTGTTGGGTCAATCGGCCATTGAACGCTTCGAAGTCGACAGCGACGAATGACGATGACAGTGAGGATGATTATAATAATGTTGATGATGATAATGATGATGTTGCTGATGATGCCGTTAATGAGCAGGATAGTCATGTTGCTGATGACAAAGCTAAAGCTGTGAAGAGGCATCGTTTATGCATTAATTTATTGACTCGACTTCTAATTCGAAAAGATATTGTATTTGCTTTGGGGTAATCCCTTGAAGAGATACCCAACGAATCCCAAATCCTTTTAGGATACCCCAAAACCCTAAATCGCATTGCTTATTCGCAACTTTAATTTCGTTTCATTCTACATAAATTGGCTGCTCTTTAAAGTTTGCCCAAGCTACGCTGCTCTAGCTACCTCTCCCTATCTCCCTTCCATCCTCCCTTCCTCTCCTTCACTCGCTCCTACATTGTGTTGGCGCTAACTTCCCACTCATTCTCGGCGCTCTCACAATCTGTGTCAGCTGCCTGGGTAACTCGATTCGCTTTCGACATAGCTGCACGTCCGTCAAGGAATTTCTATTTTGCCTAGGACCGCAAGGGCAGCTCCGCTATGGAGCAAGCATGGGGCAAAAGGGAGCAGGGCCGGGGGCACTAGGCATTATTGGCATTTAGAACTTATTAACATTAAATCGCTTTCGCTGCTGCGTAGTGGCCACGCACAGAGCAAAGGGCAGAGCAGGAGCAAGGGTCGGTTAGAGAGGGGTTGTTAGAGGGATAGCTGAGGGAAATCTGTAGTGTGGGTTGCTAGAGGTCGAAGGAGTCTGTGCTAGGTTATGTGCAGGGGTCGGTGGAGGCATCTGCAGAGGGGGACCAACCAGGGATCCATCTTGGGTTTTGGTCGCGGCGTTAGTTGAGGGATTTGCCGAGGGGTAGGTCGGCGGTGTCGGTTAGTCGCGTGGCTTACTAGGGGCCGGGGCTTGGCGCCTGTCTTGGCAAATTGGAAATTCCTTCATTAATTCTAATAAGATTATTAGTTGCCGGCGTCGACGACGAAATGCCAAACAGTCGAGGCCGTCGCCGCCTCTCACGCATGGCCCGTAAATGCCAAAGGGCGCCGTTTAGTAACCCCCACCGAAATAATCGAATAATTTGGCAAAAGGTCGAACTGGGACGTCGCTTTGCGTTGTATTTTGACACCTCGAAGTCAACTCCAATCAGCGACCACAGCTCGTGGCATGCCGCTCGACGCACTGTCCGGGGCATTTGTGGTTGCAGCTCGTGTGAAATTCAAATAAATAGATAGTAAAGCAAACACACACACAGAGAGAGAGAGAGAGAGACAACCCCAAAGCTGCCTACCCCTGGGTCGGGGTAAATCCAATAAGCATAAGTGTGCACGATCCCGCGGGACAGTCGAGTGCGAAATGAATGAAATTAGCGCACGTTAATCATAAACAAACTAATGCTGCGAAGAGGGATGACACACAGAGAGAGAGAGAGGAAGAAAGAGGGAAGAGGAAAGGGAAGATACATTGCTGAGTTCCTTTGTCGCTACTGATGAGCAACCCTTTGGAGCGTGCGATGCGTGATTCATGCGGAAAACAACGGGAAAAAAGTAAACAAATTGCAACAGTTCTCATCGAAGAGTTGCTGCCCCTTCTCACCCCTGCCCCA
Source organism: Zaprionus ghesquierei (assembly GCA_018904095.1). Classification (NCBI taxonomy): domain Eukaryota; kingdom Metazoa; phylum Arthropoda; class Insecta; order Diptera; family Drosophilidae; genus Zaprionus; species Zaprionus ghesquierei. Next base: position 18,803,405 of record JAEIGP010000394.1, on the reverse strand, counting down.
CAAGCTGCAAGCTGCAACCTGCTGCGAGCACACGCGCCACATCGACGGCGGCTCTGCACTTGCCAATTTGTTGTTAACTACGCGTACTCAACAGTGAAACCAGACACAGGGCGGCCTCCATCTCTCTCTCTTTCACTGTCTCTCCCTCTCTAACACTTCATCGGCAGCAAGTACATAATGACAATCGCTGGTTGACGCCCCGCTGCGAGATGTATGTGGCCAGCAAAGCCAAACATTGCATGAGATTAGTCGTCAGAGCTCGTGTCTAGAGTTGCCACAAAGCCTAACCGGAGTCTGATATCGATTTGCTATGGTTACCATACTATACTATAAACACCAAAGTTGAGATATGTGCGTAACTGAGAGATAGATAGTTAAAGTTCTAGGCAAATCTACTTACAAATTTCATAAGATTCTTGAAAATGAAACTGGAAATGAAGCAAACTTCATTGTCTCAGTTACGCATATAGCTAGTTAAGATTATAGCAACTTTATAGCAAATTTTACAGGATTTTATGCCGGATTAGCAAGTGCAAATGAGATTAGCTTAGGGAATATCGTAAATGAATGAAAGGTTAAATTCTTTAACCAATTCTTAAAATCTTCATTAAGTATAAAACAAATCTTAAGATCTTCAAGGAAAATCCAACTATGATAAGCCCAAAACCCATTCAAATCAAGTGCCTGCAAATTTTACCAGATTTTATGCCGGATTAGCAAGTGCAAATGATATTAGCTTAGGGAATATCGTAAATGAATGAAAGGTTAAATTCTTTAACCAATTCTTAAAATCTTCATTAAGTATAAAACAAATCTTAAGGTCTTCAAGGAAAATCCAACTATGATAAGCCCAAAACCCATTCAAATCAAGTGCTTGCATATTTTACCAGATTTTATGCCGGATTAGCAAGTGCAAATGATATTAGCTTAGGGAATATCGTAAATGAATGAAAGGTTAAATTCTTTAACCAATTCTTAAAATCTTCATTAAGTATAAAACAAATCTTAAGGTCTTCAAGGAAAATCCAACTATGATAAGCCCAAAACCCATTCAAATCAAGTGCCTGCAAATTTTACCAGATTTTATGCCGGATTAGCAAGTGCAAATGATATTAGCTTAGGGAATATCGTGAATGAATGAAAGGTTAAATTCTTTAACCAATTCTTAAAATCTTCATTAAGTTTAAAACAAATCTTAAGGTCTTCAAGGAAAATCCAACTATGATAAGCCCAAAACCCATTCAAATCAAGTGCCTGCAAATTTTACCAGATTTTATGCCGGATTAGCAAGTGCAAATGATATTAGCTTAGGGAATATCGTAAATGAATGAAAGGTTAAATTCTTTAACCAATTCTTAAAATCTTCATTAAGTTTAAAACAAATCTTAAGGTCTTCAAGGAAAATCCAACTATGATAAGCCCAAAACCCATTCAAATCAAGTGCCTGCAAATTTTACCAGATTTTATGCCGGATTAGCAAGTGCAAATGATATTAGCTTAGGGAATATCGTGAATGAATGAAAGGTTCGATTATTTAACCAATCCTTAAAATCTTCATTAAGTATAAAACAAATCTTAAGATCTTCAAGGAAAATCCAACTATGATAAGCCCAAAACCCATTCAAATCAAGTGCTTGCATATTTTACCAGATTTTATGCCGGATTAGCAAGTGCAAATGATATTAGCTTAGGGAATATCGTAAATGAATGAAAGGTTAAATTCTTTAACCAATTCTTAAAATCTTCATTAAGTATAAAACAAATCTTAAGGTCTTCAAGGAAAACCCAACTATGATAAGCCCAAAACCCATTCAAATCAAGTGCCTGCAAAAAGTCGATCAAGTGGCATTTGCTGAGCTTAAAACAAAGTCACAGAGTCAAGTGCAATGCGAGTGCATACAACATCAGAAGTAGAAAACATAATAATAACTACATATTATGTCAAGGTCCAATGATCTAATACAATGTTGCTAATGTTGTTGTTTACTGTAAATTAAATTACTTAACGAAACACTGAAGGCTCATTTGATGTTGAATTCGAGTGATTTTTAGTTACCCTCCAGTTAGTCGCATGCTTAAAGCAACCCCTCTGCCTCCGCCCGCCTATCCACCCGTCCGCCCTGCCCGTTCGTAATTAGAAAGAAAATCGCATCATCCATTAATCATGGGGCATTTTAAATATCATTTCAATTGTAATTAATAGTCAACGGCAATGGCAATTGCAGTGCAGCTCAATGTCAGCCAAAGGTCATTAATATGACTGCCACTTAGTCTGTCTCCCTGTCGCTCTGTCTCTTTTTCTGTTTGACTATTTGCGCTTGGTTCTCTTCAGTTTCCAAGCCTTTGTTTCATTTTGGGTAAATTAATACTCGAATCTGAAAACTGAAAAGTGAAAAATACTAAAAAACGGCAAGTCTAAAAACTGAAAAGCAACAAAAATTTCGCAATAAACGCGTCGAGTTCATTCTCGCGTTCATATTTCGTAATCGTAGTGCTGCGAAAATAACATAGAGTGCCAAGGGTAGTGTTGACTAGCTAATACCCCTGAATCTGAGATAGATAAAGTAAAGAAATTTTAAAAAAATATTTCAAATAATAGTTATGCGATAGTTATGCGATAGTATTGCGAAAGCTTTGAGATACCTGAATCTAGTTGGATCTTAAGAAAATTTGATATATATAGCTAAGCTAAGTAATAGATTCAGATAAGTCTGAGACTTCTTGAGTGGTCGAAGATACCCCACGAAAGGGTATCAGAAATAAAAACAAAACATCGTCACGCGACCGTTAAACTCATATGAAAGTTGAAATTGAAGTTCCAACTGCGTTGAGGAGGTGAGGGAGGTAGTTCTAGGGGCATTTGGATGGTAGAGCAGGCATATGGGAAAAAATGCCGCGAAATGCTTTGCCTGAATGTCAATTGAATATTGCATATAAAGCGAGGCAGGCAGGCGGGCGGGTTGGGCTCTGTGGGCGGGTAAAGGATGCGAATGCGGCGCGTTGTCGTTATGAAATTTCCACACGCCTCAAATGGTTGACTGACTGACTGACTCACCAGCTGGTTGGCTCTGCCACGGCCTGCCTGGCTGCCTGTCGAGTTGATGAAGTAAACCAATAAAGGCCGCATGCCGCACAAGCTGAAAGCCGGGCCAAATCCCTCACAGGGGGAAAGGGAGAAAGAGTTGGGCGAGTTGGATCGAGTATGCAAGCGAATGCGATGCACTGCACATGTCACCTGAAAAGAACCCACACAGAGAGAGAGAGAGAGAGACAGTGCCACATGCTGCATACTGCATACTGCAGGCTGCATGCAATTTGCGCAATTTTGCAGCACGAGTGCGCAAATATTTGCAAAGTCCCCCCCCCCTCGTCTTTCCTTCCCCTCTTGCCTGCCTGCCTGAGGAATGCCCGAGCTGACGCTGCCAAAGGCGGCCCATTGAAAATCTTTGATTGGTTACCAATATTTTAATTATGGCAGACAGTTTGAGCCGCCGCCACCGCAGGCAGTCAAAGCTGACCTTTGTCCGGATGCAGCCGTGCGTTGGAAAATTGTGCGAAAATTGATTTCCCATTTTCACAGTGCAGGCTGTAAGCCACACCACGAAAAACCTTTGAACTTGACCAGACGCTCGACAAGAGTCGCCAGAGACAGGGATTTTTGGATTTGGCAAGCGATTAAAAATATTGAAAGGAAAGCAAAGTGAAGTGGTTCGAGTTTTGGCCACAGATGGAGCAGCACAGGCGAGGCAAAGGCAGACAAGTGCAAACAATTTTAAAAATATTTTATTGCGCTTGCTATACGGTTTATCGATTTGCGGGGGCGGAAGTAGGCGTGTTCCAAATTTTAATAAACATTTTTTAGCGTATGACGCACATGAGTGTTGTCAACAAATTTGGTGGCTCTAGCTTTTTTAGTTTCTGAGAAATAGGCGCTTGCTATACAGTTTATCGATTTGCGGGGGCGGAAGTAGGCGTGGCCTAAATTTTGATAGAAATTGTACAGCGTATGACGCACATGAGTGTTGTCACCAAATTTGGTGGCTCTAGCTTTTTTAGTTTCTGAGATATAGGCGTTCATACAGACGGACAGACAGACATGGCTTAATCTACTCGGCTTGTGATCCTGAGCAAGAATATATATACTTTATGGGGTCGCAGATGCCTCCTTCTACCTGTTACGCACATTTCTACAAACACAATAGACCATGTATTTTTTTAAAAAAAATACATGGTCTAAAAATACTTTGACTTTGGTGGAATAAAAAATAAATAAAAATTATACACATTTCTCTTTTCATTCCTGAGACAAACCGGAAAAATTCTAATGATTTTAAAAAAAAATTAACAGTGTTAAAAAATTTGTTTTGATGATGCTTTAATCGATTAACAGTCGAGAAAAAATCAACTTGATATCCAATACTATTAACAGAAAAAGGATAATCCGAAAGAAAAACGTAGAATTTTTGATAAAGTTAAAAGTGTTTTCTATGTGAAAAACATATACAGATATAGAAAGATACGAAAACCAGCTCTATATCATTGAAATATTTTATTGCTTGCTTAATCACGAGTTCACACAGACTCAACAATTTGAAATGATTTCTCAAGTGAAAGTCCGCTCAGTTTGTTTGCTCCAATTGAATTTAACACACAAATTTGACCGAATTTAAATCTAGATTTTAGGCTGGATTCAATGAAATATATACTGTTCATATACATATGCAAGAAAATTGTCGAGAAACCATCGACTGGTTCATTTGCAAATTGGAACAACAGGCAACATTGAAACCATTCGCTTTGTTATGCTTTTGCTTATACAACCTGAGAAATAATCAGTTAAATTAGTGCTCAGGGCACACATATCCATTTAGAAGATAATACAAGCAACAACAACTAGCCAAGTCAAGAGATGATGGGCTGATGGTCTGATGGCCTAATGGTCCGATGGGCAGCTCCATCGATGAGCTCAAATGCTGTCGAACAGTTTCATAGCTCAATAAATCAAATGCATTTTGGCTGCTGCTTCAAGCGGAGTGGATTTCGTGGGCGTGGCTAGAGGGTTGTCATTGAAGCGCAGCCTCCCAGTTGAGACATCGACCACTGGCCAGTGCATCAGTGAGCAGCAAGGGAGACAGCGGATGGCGTAGGTGGCGGCCCATAAAAGCGACCGCCCAAGTTCAATAATAATAAATTTTCAATCAGCAAATTGACATCGTGATTCGCAGCGTATGAGGCACGCTCAAGTAATCATTTAGCGGCAGCTTGCCAAAGCTGTTATCTATATTAAAGTGGTCAACAATGCGGAAACGCCTTCGTCTTGGACTTGCCCCATTCTAAGCATTCAACCAATTGCGCAAGTTGTGGCAGCGGGGAAAGAAATGGAAAATTGTGCGGAATTGTGGGTCACCCTAATGTGTAATCAAATCTATTTGCCAGCGAGAAATGACAGATTATTTTTTCCCCTAAATTTTCCATTGACCAAGAGATGCTGTAGCTCATAAGGGAATCAAAGTGTAAGCAATTTAAGTAGCGCATGTCTGTATGAACGTCGTGAACTCAACAACTATAAAAGCTAAATACACCAAATTTGACATGTAGGTGCTTGTCTATAAATAACAAGCAAGGAAAGCTACAGTCGAGCGCACCCGACAGTAAGATTCGAACAGTTTGGAAAGAAATTATCACATTTTTATTTCCTCTGCAAAACTTTATATGCCACGTTTTCTTTAAATTAGATCTATTTTTGAATAGCACCAACTACATATGAAAATGTTATAACAATCAGCTTTACACACGCTATATGTTGCAAAGGCGCAAGCAGCGGAACTACGGAAAACGTTTAATTGAATAACTTTTGTGTTTATAATCCGATCGGCTTGAAATCTGGAATATATACGCATATAGTATAAATTTATAAGTGTGTTAAAACAAAAAGTTGAAACCTTAATACTTTCGTTAAAAAGTTAACTCCAAAGTGTATTTAACAATTTTTAGAGGCTGTGGGCGTGGCACCTCAAATTTAAAATTAACTCCAGGAGGTTGTGATGTTTATACACCTTCATATCAAATTTGGTGTCTCTAGCTGTTATAACAGCTGAGATCTGTGTGTTCACACAGACGCATGACGGACAGACGGACATGGCTCAAACTTAGTACACCATTTTTGACCATTTTCAATCATTGTCATTGCTCCAAATTTTAAACCAATCGGACTATAAACATAGTCAAAGTCATAGAATAACTATAAAATAGTCGCAGCAATTTACTAGTTCAGGTTTCAGCTTGACCTATCAAATATTCTATTAAAATTTATATTTTTAGACCAATTAATACCTACTTTATGTAAACCGATATCCATTACCAACATGGACAACCGTTTAATTGCACTGCAAATGGGGGTCAACTAAGCGTCTCGCTGTCTGTGGCAATAAATCAACTGGCGGCAATTGAATTGCCATGACACACGGCGACAGGTTGCTAAAAGTGCACCTAAAAGCCATGCCCAAACAGCAACACACACACAGACACACACAGACAGACAGGGGGAGGGGGAGGGGGAGAGGAAGCGGGGCTTATGGTTAGTCGGAGAACTTCCGTTTTGGCAAATTTATGGCATTTCCTATTTTGATTTCCGCACTCAAAATGGACGCTAGTGAAACGACAGCGACAGCTCGTTGCAGCTATCATAATGAGAATTGAAAGGGGGCGTGGCAGCGTGACAAGGGAGCGCGCGGCGGAGGTACTTGGGGTGCCGCACAGGCAGCACAGGCAGCACAGGCAGCGGCAGCAGCGTCGCCAAATTGCAAAATGATATAATTCAATGAGAGTTGATTAAATTATCAGTGCTCGGGGTGCTCAGCTAGGAGCAGCAGCAGCAGCAGCAGCAACGGGTGGAGGAGGAGGGTTAGGAGGAGGTTGCTGCGCGGCCCTACAGGAGCAGCAGTTGCTGCTGTTGCCGTTGCTGTTGTTGTTGCTTGTGTGCCTTGTTAATGAAATTTTCCGCTCCTTTGGCAGACGTTTGTTTACACGACGCGCTGTGTGTGTCTCTGTCCGAGAGTGTGTGTGTGTGTGCGTGTGTGTGTATGTGTTGCTATTTATTATTGCAATTTGTTGTTGTTGTTGTTGTTGTTGCTGCTGCTGCTGCCGTTGCTGCTGCTGCTGCTGCCGCTTTTGTCTGTTGTTGCAACTGATGATGATGACGTTGACGTTGCATGATGAAATAACAAACCAGATTAATTTGATTTCGAAGCCCGGCCCAGGCCCAACTTGAGGCAAAGGCAGAGAGCTTTGTGAGCCTGCCCCACTACCCCTCCCCACTCCTCCCTCTCTCTCAGTCTCCTACCCGTTGCAGGCACCTGCCACGCCCCCGAAAACGCTCTTAAGTGCAACTCGTGTTGCCCTCGGCATTGAGCGTGCCACACGTGTGTCTCTCGCTGTCTCGCTCTATCTCTCTCTTTATCGCTCTCTCTCTCTCTCCATCTACGTGTGCAAATTAATTTAGCTGCCGCTGCTGCTGCAGTTGCACGTGGGGCAAACTCTAGAAAACCATCTGAGCCACTGCCTCAGCAGCTTAGCTAAGCCCCCCCCTCCCCCCACTCCCATCACTGCCCCTTCCTCTTTAGCCACAATCAGAGGCTGTGTTAAGTGGTAATCGCTTCCTTCGGCTTCTTCCCTCGATCAGCATCGATCCGGTACCGAGAAGTGCGCTTAAATAAACCAAACAATTAAGGCACTTCCCCGGCTGAGTAGCGAGTGCAAAAACAACAACAACAATTACGGAATTCTTTAGCTTCGCTGCTTCTACTCTTTCCTATGCTGAAAATCGATGAATGGGGGGGGACCTTTAACCCTATAAAGCAGAAAGGGGAAATAATATATTTATACCATTCGACCATTGAAAATGCTCAAAAATGGTATACTAAGTTTGTGCAAATGTATGTAACAGGCAGAAGGAGGCGTGGCAGACCCCAAAGGATCACTAGCCGTGTCGATTGAGCCTTGTCCGTTTGTCTGTCCGTCACGCGTCTGTGTGAACACACTGATCTCAGCTATTATAAAAGCTAGAGACACCAAATTTGGCATGAAGGTGTATAAACATAACAATCTCCTGAAGTTTATTTCAAATTTGAGGTGCCACGCCCACCGCCTCTAAAAATTGTTAAATACACTTTGGAGTTAGCTTTGTGACGAAAGTATTAAAGTTTTGCTTTAACACACTTATAAATTTATACTATATGCATATATATTCCAGATTTCAAGCCCATCGGATTATAAACACAAAAGTTAGCAGTAGTTCCGTAGTTCCGCTGCTTGCTCATTTGCAGCATGTCGTGATGTCATCGTCGCGATGCTCTAATTTAGCCGTAGCCTGTGTAAAGCTGATTGCTTTGTGGCATATGAACTTTTGCAGAGGAAATAAAAGTGTGATAATTTCTCTTGAATCTGGGCGAATGGTATCTTACTGTCGGGTGCGCTCGACTGTAGCTTTCCTTACTTCTTTTAATTTGAAAAATTTACGATATTTACGATATCGATTAGAATTATGAAGAGATAAAAATTCTTGAAAAAAATGAGGCTAAATTTTGAAAAAATATAAAATAATGTAAGGAATGCAAAAAGCTGTCAATATACAAAAAAAAAATCTGCCCAATGATCTATTAAGTTTTAACAAAGTTAGGCGTGGTGTCAAGTTTGGTTGGGGTGTTACATGTCAAATTTTAAATCAATTTTGAGATGACTTTTTTCAAAAATTAATAAAAAAATTAAAAATCACATCAAACAGTTTTAAATAATTTGTAAATGATTTAAAATTTTAATTTAAAAAAAATTGTTCAAAAAAGTTAAAAATTTTAATTTTCATAAAATGTAGCATATTTAAGGGTTAAATATGGCTTAATTTAAAACAAAGTTACGATGATTAAAAAGTGAAGTTAGGTGTCCCGTAGGGGTTGCCTCTGCTCATTCTTAACTTGCTACAAATTTGTTTTGTTTTGTTTTTTTTTTTTCGCGTGGCACTTGGCCAAGCACCGCCGCAGCCGCCATCGTCTTAGCCACTAAATTTACTGGGCTGCAACGAGGCGCACTGAGTGGCTGCCTGACTGGCCTGACACTTGTGCGCGGGCCTGCCAATTTCTGCTTCTGTGTGTGCCCGAATTTATGAGCCAAGTTGTCAGTTCCATCTAACACACATACATATACATTATATGTATGTATATGTATGCTGTATGTGTAGGTGCAGTCTGGCAACTGCGTAGGCAAATGACAGAATCAAATGCCAAAGCACTTTGTCTTCGTTTAGCCGGGCAACCCTTCGAGGGATCTCCACACTCCCTACGTGCAGCTCCCTAGCAGCTCCAGAATTTGTTGCGATTTGTTCAATCTACACGGGGCCGAGAGACGCCGTCATCGTGTCGTCGTTGGCTTTTTTGGCCCGTGCCAAAAAGTATTTCAGCAAAAATGTCGCCACATTGCTGCAGACTTGGGGCTGGGGCTGGGGCTGGGGCTGGGCCTGGCCACTGCAACCCCTCGAGCTGAAGCATCGCACCATCCTACTCGCACCATTCTGGCACTTGGCATGCCAACCTATTTTGCATATTTTGCTTTTTATTATAAATTTTCATTCTGCAGCCTTTTTACCCTACGCCACGAGCCACTTCAGCAACCTCGTCGCCTCGTCGATTTCAGTTTAGTGGCTGCCCCCCGCCCCCTGCCTCCTGCCAGTCGCCCCTCCCAACTCCTGCCCAACTGTCGTTCCAGCGAGGGCCCGTCTCGTACATGACTAATAGCAGAACTAAACGATTTGATGGACCAGAAAAATGATGACTTCTTTTTCGGTCTGCAGCAGCAGCAAGAGGCAGACCAAGTAAGGAAGAGAGAGAGAAAGAGAGAGGGGGAGGGGTAGCTTGTGTGACTGCTGCGAGGGTTGCACGCAGGCAGAGTGCGAAATCCTTTGCCGCTGGTGGTGTCGTCCTTGCTCATCCTTTCTGCGTGTGCCAAATCCTTTTATTGTGACAGTTGTTGTTGTTCGTGTTGCTGCCGTTGTCGTTCGCTTTTGTGATCAACATTTAATGTTTTCTTATTATTTTGCTTGTTGTTGCTGCTGTCGTTGCTGCTGCATGCGAATCGGTTTAATGTTTCGGAAGATAATCTAATTTGGTCACTTATATGCGAATATGTATATTATTTGCTATTATGTGTGAACACACAGTTGCCTCCCCCCTCTTCCCATCTCGCTCTCTCTTGCTATCTCGCTCTCGTCGTGCGGGTGCTAAAATCCTTTACGCTCGCCCCATCATTGTATTAGCATTTCGAAGAGATTCCATTTACATTTTTTCAATTTCAACGGGTTTCTTATTTAATAATTTGCAATTTGCATGCCAAAACGACCCGTTCGTCCATTCGCTCCGCAACGGTCAAATGGTCAAATGGTCTAATGGACCCTGAGTTGGCCCAAGTATTGTCCATATGGTGCATTAAAGCAAGCATTATAGTAGACGAACGAGTCTTGAATTGCTACTACATCCGCTAACTTTGATTTCTATGCTTAGCTGATATAGAAAGATTTTTAATTTTCACCCTCATTGAACTCAGCGACTAGGCAAGCTACAGTGATGAAATTTGCTCTACACATACTACGAGGGTCGTTTGATAAGTCCGTGACTTTTTGAATAAAATATATTTTTTTCGTCAAAGAAGCGTTTTATTTCTCAACATAATCTCTTTTAGCTCTATACATTTAGTCCAGCGTTTTTCCAATTTTTTTATTCCTTCCAAATAATAGGTTTTCTCAAGGCCCTCAAAATAGTCGTTTGTTTCTGTGATGACCTCTTCATTTGACCCGAATCTCTTACCGCCGAGCCATTTCTTCATGTTTGGAAACAAAAAATAGTCACAGGGGGCTAAATCTGGAGAATATGCTGGATGGGGTAGCAGTTCGTAGCCCAATTTATGAAATTTTGCCATGCTGACTACACACGTGTGCACCCGTGCATTGTCCTGATGGAACAGCACTTTTTTTTTTCGCCAAATGCGGTCGTTTCTGCTTCAAATCAATATCGAATCTGTCCAAAAGCTCTGAATAATATTCGCCGGTGATCGTTTTACCCTTTTCAAGGTAATCGATGTGAATGATACCTTGTGCATCCCAAAAAACTGTGGCCATGACCTTGTTGGCCGACAGACCCACCTTGGCCTTCTTTGGTGCACGTTCACCCGGAGAAACCCACTGTCTTGATTGTTCTTTGGTCTCTGGTGTGGTGTGGTGGATCCATGTTTCGTCTACGGTAACGAAACGGCGCAAAATTCGTTTGGATTGCGGTTGAACATCGCCAAACACTCCTTTGAAATGGTCACACGGTTGCGCTTATGGTCGTGTGTGAGCAATCGCGGCACCCATCGCGCGGAAAGCTTTTTCATGTCCAAATATTCATGTAAAATGTGATGTACCCGTTCAGTTGAGATGCCTACAGCCTCAGCTACCTCACGCACTTTCATTCTCCGATCATCCAATATCATTCCATGGATTTTGTCGACGATTTCTGGCATGACGACCTCTTTTGGGCGACCTGAACGTTCGGCATCACTTGTACTGGTACGACCACAACGGAACTCAGTAAACCATTTCTTAACCATTGAAATTGATGGTGCAGAGTCCCCATAATATTTATCAAGTCTTTCCTTGGTTTCGGTGATGGATTTTTTACGCAAAAAATAATGCTTAATTAGCACACGAAATTCACTTTTTTCCATTTTCGTTAAAATTCACGAGATCGTCTGCTTTCAATGCCTATAAAACGCAAACCAAAAAACGCAGCTTTCTCAAAATTTTACAGTCAGCTGTTAATCGATAACTGCTGACAGGAGCAGTGTTGTATTTAGAGCAGGTGCGCGGCAAATACAAAAAGTCACGGTCTTATCAAACGACCCTCGTACATCAGCTAAGCTAGCTAAATATCCTGCAACTCTATAGATAAAACGCATTTTAAGCTACAAAACATAAGGTATTCCCATGAAATAAATACCAATTTAAACCTTATGTGTTTTTTCTTCTCTTCCAGGTCTGGTTCCAGAATCGTCGTGCGAAATGGCGCAAAACCGAAAAGGTCTGGGGCGGCAGTACCATAATGGCCGAATATGGTCTATATGGCGCAATGGTGCGACACTCGCTGCCGCTGCCGGAGACTATATTGAAATCGGCCAAGGATAACGATGCGGTGGCACCTTGGCTACTAGGTATGGAGCAGAAATGTAAATGCAACAATCATATCAAAACTATTAACTAGTATGGCCATCGACTTATCGATGATAGCGAAACATCAAAAGAAATCGATAAATGAATGAATGTTTCGATGCAATCGATCCAAACGAATTTACAGCCCTTTCCAACACTATATAGTACGTCTTTAGTAATATTCCTACTTAAACTTAAAACCCAACCGAGCGCATCCAGTCTATAAGGCAAGTTTAATTGAATTTTAAGCGAGACAAAGGGCAGCAGCTCGAGGATTATAAAACGATATATACGCCACGACCTATGTTCGGAAATTGTGAGCATATTTGGCGTGCATGTCACTGCGGCAGGAACGCATCTTTTTCCTCCCCCTGTTTATCCTGTTTCTTCTCCAATTTTGTCGTCATATGTTGCGCACATTTCTTTCGACTTTGTTTGAGCGCCTCAAATGACTTTGCGGATTAGCGCGAACTGGCAGCAGGAGCAGGGGGCAGAGGCAAGGGGCAAAAGGTCTCGGGGTGGTTTTCGACTTTGTTAATAATCGCTTAATAAATGCAAAATGCACACGCAAAGGGTGGCGGCCTGGCTTTTATTTGGCATTTATATCGTTTATCTATTCCCATTGTGAGAAATTATCCGGCGAGGGCGGATGCCTGAGAGTGGGTTGCCCGGGATGTGGTGTGGGTGGGGGAACTGCAGGTTTTATTGGCACTTGTCTTTGTTATACCCCTCCCCCCACTCTTGCTGCGCACTCGTAATTCCTTGGGTGTTTCGCAAATTAATTTCCAAGTAGCCCCGTGCAGCCCGAACGCCCTAAGTGGCTTAAGGGCTCAACATTGAGGTTAGGCACGGGGATATATATAGTTTTCAATTAAGTACGTAAATGTCAAATTAGTTGACAATTGATGCGGCAGAGCAAATTAATGCATAATTGTATATGCCAGATCCACAGATTGTCAGTTAAGATTCGCACGCTGCATCTGCCGCGCATTACGTAATGCCAATCATATGTTGGGGTTTAGGCGATAGCGAAGGGATGCTCAGAGAAAGGTTAAAGAGAAGTTTGGAGAGGGGAAAATAGTTTTACAAACAGTTCGAAATTAGTTGAAACAAAGTCTAGACATAATAAAGGAACTTACCATCTTTCTCCCTTCCCTCCAGGCATGCATCGCAAATCGATTGAGGCGCAATCCGCACTCAAGGACGACTCCGGCGTCAGTGATCACGAGGACTCGGCCGGCTCCAAATCGGTGCACTCCGACGAGCTGCTCTCGCACTCCCGCCGTGCGCTTAGCTCCTCCACAGAATCCCTCAATGTGGTCAGTCCGGCGCCAAGCAGCTGTCCAACAATTGCATCAACTGCGCCGCCAACCTCGACGACGCCACACGGCAGCAGCGGCTATGCAGCAGCCTCGTCGGCCGCCACGACGCCCACAGGCGCCACCACCAACAGCTCCGGTTCGCCGCACATTGAGCTCGGTTCGCCGTCACCGCAACATCAGCAGCAGCAACAGTTACAGCTACAACAACAACAGCAACAGCAGCCCCCGCCGCCTACCGTGCACTATGCAACGGCCACGCCCAGCTATCATCCACTGCTGGATGCAGCGAATGCAGCAGGCGCTGGCGCTGCTGCCTCTAGCAAGGATTTTCATCTTATTATGAATACAGCTGTAGCTGCTGCTGCCGCAGCCGCCCAGCAACAGCAACAACAGCAGCAGCAGCAACAACAACAACAGCAAACAGCGCTGCATGCGCATCATCTGTCCGCGGCTGCAGCAGCCGCAGCGCTCATGGAGCACGATCCGGATGCGTTTAGGTAGGCAGAGAAGCTAGCACAAGTAGTTAAATAATGGATAAAACTAATTTTAATTTTAACTAATTTATTTAGTATTTATGGTATGGCCTCACCTTATTTATAATTATCATTTTTACTTAATCAACACTGATTGTTCAGCTCGATCAATGATTTATCGAAAGGGGCGGTAGGCCGATAACGAGTCAGTCGCCATTAAAGTGCACGAAGCAAGAACAAATTTAAAAGCAAAAAGCAATTTAATTATATTATATTATTTATTTGTTAACTTCATTCTCTCTCTCTCTCTCTCACCTCCAGAAACAACTCCATTGCCTGTTTGCGCGCCAAAGCGCAGGAGCATCAGGCGCGTCTGCTCAACAACGGCGGCCTCTTCCTGCAAGTGCGCAACTTTGCTCAGGCTCAGGTGCAGGCCCAAGCTCAGCAGGTGCAGACGCAGAGCGAGGAGCGCAACAATAACAACAATTGCAGCAGCAACAATCAATTGCTGCAACTGCAACAATCGATGGCAGCCTCAGCGGCGACAGTGAAAATAGAGCCAACACTTTGTGCTGGAGCTGGCAGCGCCATTGCCTCCAGCAATGATGATGCCGTCTGACGTCACAGCACGTTGCCGTTGCCGACCGAACGGCACACAAGTCGCAATAATAATCGGAACGGATTCTTCCAAACATAATCCACGCCCAGATAGATCTCAACAGGAATCCGCTTTCCATTGAACGTAGTCGTAGCCTAAGAACAACCCAACAAATGGATATTTCTTTTTTTTTGACTAGACTAGACTGCAACTATTTATTGATCGTATATATAATCCAAAAAAAGAAAGGAATAAGCACACAAATTATCTATATATAATCCACAATGATATTTTAAAAGCTATGCTTAAGTTTAGTCTAGCTCGTAAGTTGCAGGAATGTAATGTATTTTTAATAAAAGCATAATCAACGCAGCAATGTGTCTATTTTAATGGCCAAAAATTCAAAAGAAGTTACTTATTTACACAAAAAAGCCGAATTTGACTGGAAAAAGTAGAGCTGCCAACACTGATTTCTAAAAAAAATTAAATTACCAAACGAATTTCCCAAGAAAAAAATCCTTAGCTTTATTCAGCGCAAAGTAACGGAAAACCGTTACACGCAAGGCTGCCAGACTTTTCAAAGCTGCACAGCGTGTTATACTGTCATACACGCCTCAGAATGACACATAGATGACACTTCACGCACTGGCAACAATACTGCATTTAACGATACGGCAGCGCTGGCTAAATGTCCCGACTGTGGGCTTCATTGTGTACTAAGGAAGGAAAACATAGAAAAACATCGCAAAACTTTGAAGATAAGAAAATATATTAAGGTCAAGTTCCGCTTTTGACTAAAGCACATGAATAACAATGATAGATCTAATGTAAATGACTTGTTTGAAAAATACTGAAAATAAAAAATTGAAATTAATAATAAATTGCGTAACAATGGCTACAGTCGAGCGCGCCCGAAAGTAAGATACCCTTCGCCAGGTTTCGAAAGAACTTCAAACTACAATAAACTCCTTGATCAATATTCCAATAGATGGCGCCAGCATGCATATGGCAAAGCAATTGGCCTTACACATGCTAAGGCAGAAACGAAGCATCGTAATGATGACGTCACGATATGCAGTAAAGGCGCAGGCAGCGAAGAGTATATATAAGTATTTTCTTCCCCCAACTTACCTTTTAAAAAGTTACTCGTTATCACTTAGTTCAATGTTGGGTGTTCTACTACAATGTACAATGGCCCGACAACATCAACAATCTCATTGTTGCTCACTCAACAGTTGCTATCTCTCTCACACTCATTCATTCGTTCATGATGAGCCGCAGGAACTTGCGATAATCGATATGTTTCTTATGCTTCGTCATGCCCTTGGTAAGGGTGATCAGTTCGCTGGCCGTGAAGCGTTCCTCGCTAGCGTTGAGCACCTGCAGCAATAGATTACTGGATATATAGCCCGTTCTGGCGCTATCCAGACTACGTAGCGCCTTGATGAAATCATCACGCTTCTTCATGTCCATATAGCAGGCATTCTTGCCCAGGGCATCCAGATAGAGACGGGCCTGCTTGAGCTTATCATCGGTACGAAAATCCCCCCTAAACATGGTCTGCATCAGCGTCACGTAGTCAACATTGCCCCGCTGATCCTGCAGGCTATCCAGCAGATCGTCCACCTCGGTCTCATTCAGACGTTCACCCATTGTCGTGAGCATCCGCTTGAGCATGTTATAGGGCAGCATGCCCGTCCTATCGCTATCACAGCTGCGCAACCCATTGATCATGACATCCACACAGGGCACATCCTGCTTGGCTGCCAATTCACAATAGATCGAGAGCACCATCTCGAAACTGACCCGTGTGGGCTCTTTATCTTGGGGGAAATTGCACAAACGCTGCTTGAGGCATCTTTGGAACGTGGACTCCAGGAAGTGCAGACCCATGGCACGCACACATTCACCCACCTTACTCGTCTCAATGGAGTTCGCCTCGGCCCGTGGCAGGAAAAGATTGTATACCTCCTTCAATTGCAAGATCTGCGGCATCGATTGCTGCAGCTCCTCAATTGTCCAGAACGTATGCGATAGCCCATCGTAATTCTGATAGGTATACGGATAATCTTCTTGTCGTTGTTGATGTTGCTTCTGATGTTGTTGTTGTTGGTGTTGTTGATGTTGCTTGAGGCTATCAGGCCTCTTCTTAATCAGCTGATGCTGATACTGATCCTGCTTTTGACTCTGCGACTGACTCTGCTTCTGACTCTGACTCTGATTCTGTTTGTGAATTTGATTTTGATTCGGATTCGGATTCGGATTCTGATTTTGATTCTGTTTCTGTCTCTGATGCTGATGTTTCTGATGGTGGCCCGAATTCGTATTCTTCTTCTGACTCTGATGCTGGATCGTATGCTTATACACTAAGTCATCCATAGTGTTTTACAGCGACAAAAAGAATTTTACTATGAATTTAATTTGAAATTTGAATTTTTTTGTATTTACAACGGAAAGTGCCGAAATATCATTTTTCGATGACAATTATGCTCCAACTGTGCCTGACACTGGACAGATTTTCCGAGGGAAGATCGAAACAAAAATCTAAAATTTTTTTTTTCTTAAAAAACATATAGGTTAGGTTGAAACCTAAACGTGCCAATCATTGTTTACCTTCGTAATCGGATTTGGTATGTCAAAATGGATCAAAATTAGGATGCTATGACTAGGTATGTCGTATACCTAGATTATATCACTCTGTTTGTGTATATCGGAGACAACGCACCTTAGGAGACGTCTTCGACCCTATAAACTATATTTATTCTTTATCAGCGTCAAGGGGAGTCGAGCTAGCCATGTCCGTCTGTCCATCCGTTCGTCTGTCCGTCTGTCCGCCTGTAGCACCGCAAACTAGTCTCTCAGTTTTAGAGCTGTCTTGATGAAACTTCGAATACATGCTTCTTATTGCTGCAGGCTGTAAGTAAATCGGAACTAGCCAGATCGGAACGATGTATCGTATAGCTGGCATAGAAGCTATCGGTCAAATTTTCTTATTTTTGAAGATATCGCTATGAGACTTTTCCGATATAAGTTTAAGTACGCCCTTAAAAGGCTGTTAAAATTTGAACGAAATAATACCGATATATCGTATAGCTGCCATAGAACCTATCGGCCGACTTTCAACATTTTTCAAGATATCGCTGTGAAACTTTCCTGATATACATATGCCTTATTACATATCCATTAAATGCTATGCAAGTTTTCTTAAAATCGGACAGATATATTTCGTTAAGCTACCATAAAACCTATCGGCCGATTTGATATGGGGAGTAACTGCTATGATATAAAACCTTCGGCATGTCTAAGGTAGCCTTCTTTTTTGTTTGTAATTTTTTTTCTATTGGGTCTATAAATATAAATTACCATAATCATAGCTTAAGATTTGAATGCTCTTTGATTACTTTCACGATTTTTTTGAATCACTCAAAAAGTAATCATAGACACTGAAAAAAATCCCTTTTGGAACAAAAGATATTCTCATTGTTTTGTTATTTTTTCAAGATAAAACCCATAGTGATTACGGTCTCTGGTATAAATACCCCAAGTATAGCGCAATCATGGGGGTCCCTTGTAGGGCCACCACAAATCGTTCCCCATGATTCACTGCAATGAGGCAACAATTTAAAATAAATTGCTTTATTCACGTATAATCGGGCTTATAAACACTACGCATTTAAAATCTTTCCAAAAAGTGTAGGTAAATTCGTACGTTAATCTTACAACATTCAATGCTAATATAACGATTTTGTTTCGAGAATAAAATACACTATCTTTTATCTGCTGCATGGAAGGCTCGAGCATAATAATAAATACTAATAGAAATAAAAATTATTACTATAATTATGCAATAAATACACAAAATGTTCCTTTGCAATTTTGAGCTTAGTCTAAGTTTTTGGTGAGTGCATCGAGGATGCTGCAAAATGTAATAAATAAATAAATGCTTGGCTAAAATGTAAACTAATTAAGGATTGCCAATGAATCAGAAAGGGATTAAGAGAGAGAAAGAGAGAGGAAGCACGCAAGCCATCTCGCTCGCTGGAAATTGTTCGTTTTTTTGCTGATCACGCTCAGGTGGAGCTGGCGAAGATCGTCTCGCAGTGAGTAATGAGTGAGGAGAGCATAAAGATCTCCTCGGTGAGATTCGTCATGTGCTGGGGCGTGGCAATCAGAGTGGGCGCAAAGACAGTGGCCAAATTATGCTCGTTCATCTTATTGACGGCGTAATGCGAGGCAACGCTATAAGATATAGGCAAGGCATATATGTATAGTAGGAAAATCAAGTGACTAACTAGTTAATGGATGACTCACCGCTTGAGGTGCTCCAACATGTACTTAAGGCAGCTATAATGCGCTGGCGGCAGCCGACGCGCTGCCTCCGCCATCAGCTGCAACTGCTCCGTCTGCTTGGCGTTGCCTGCACGCGAGAGAGAGAGAGAGAGAGGAAAACTCCATGAAATCTACTGAGTGCTTGTATAATTGAGAGTCTACTCACGACCTGCAGCCATAAAGCTGGGATATGCCTGAAACGTGATGAGCGGCACGGGCAGCAGACGCAGATAGAGCTTGAGGGTGCCCGCAATGACATTGACATTGCCATAGGTTGCCTCGGACATGTCAGTCTTGTCGCCATCGCGATCGAGCGCCAATTTGAGTGCATCAATTTCATCAGCAAAGCCAGAGACGCGATAGATGCCCTCCTGCAGCATGCCGCGCGCCTCGACCTCCTCGACACAGCGACGCACCACAAAGGGTATGTTGCACTGATGCAGCTGCACCATGGTAGTCAGATCGGTGCCAAAGACACCGCGTATGCACTTCAAGTCGGGCACACACTTGGGCGGCACCAGTTCCGAGCACTTGTTGTGCGCCATAAAGCCGCAGGCATCGCACTTGACGCCCTGCGCCGTAAATCCCCACAAGAAATTGGCACAGAACTCGCACCAGTTCAATCCCTTGAACGTGTGTACCTTAAAATTGTGCGGCTTCTCATAGACCAGGGGCATGGGATCCACGGCAACCGCTTGTGGCGCCTGTTGCTGCTGCTCCTGCTGTTCTGGCGCCGCTGGCTGTGGCGTCTCAATATTAATTTCTACTGCTGCATCACAATCGTCCGCGGCAGCACCTGCACTCGCTGTTTTGCCCAGCTCATTGGAAAGAGCCCGCAGCTTGCGACGATTCAACGTCATGTAGGGACTCTGTTGGTAGCAGTTTTTGGTTTGCTGATTGATCTGCTGTATGATGAGGCTGGCGTGCAGCTGCATGTGAAAGTTGATCAGCCCATCGGCGACCATTTCGTGCACCGTTTCATAGTGTTTGTCCTGCTCGCGCAAATGGTGTCCGTGTCCTGGTTTGTAGAATACCTTGTAGTGCTTGGTGCGCTTATTGAAGCGCACGCTCAGCGTGTAGTAGCCATCGGTTTTGGGGCTACGTCGCACCAGGTAGCTGCCATCGCTGGCATTCGACAGCAACTGTTCGGCCTCCAGATGCCCCATCACGCCATGGTATTCACTTCCGTAAAGACGCACTGCCTGATTGTGTTCCTCCACCACGTCGGCTGTGCAATCCGCCGGTGGCAGGAGCAGCGTTCGTTGGCAATGCACCGGATGCGGTGTTGGTGCTTCCAGTTGTATTTTATACACTGACACATCGCAACATTAATCATAGTAGCCAGAAAACTCATTAATATCACTTACATTCGGGCTTCCACACCTTTTGTACGGGCGAGCTCGGCTCACAGCCACCGCCTGGCAGGGTGGCCACGGTTCCAACGTTTTTCGACATGGCAAAAACAAAGCGCAACTAAAAACAACGCTAAGCGCTAATTAAGGAATGCAGTTTAGCACTGTTGAGAATGCTTAAAGCTTAAATTAAATGCAGCATTTTTGCTTTTGTTTATATCTATACTCTGGCTTCACGAGTGTGACCGTCCAGGGGCAGAAAGTAAAAATACCAAACTGCAATAGCAGAAATACCAATGTTCATAAAGCTCTTTTACAACACAGCTCTACATAAGCTGCAAAGCTCACTGCTATAAAACTGCGACACAAGCTTGGCGCGTACTTTTAAATTAAGTCAAACTGTTCTACATGAAACTAATTTGATTTCATTTTTCAAATAGTTAACTTATTCTGAAAATTAATTAATTAATCTACAATTTTCCATATTTCAATTCCAAAAGTGCAGAATAACAAATCAAACAATAATTTGGTTAAGTTTCATATGTTTTAATAACTTTAAGTACGTTTCTTTTGTAAAAAGATCTACTCTCATTTGTTTTTATTCATTAAATACATTATTAAATTATTTTAAAAAAAACACATGTAAAACTTCAAAATGCGCATTAAAGTTCAATTTATACGCTACACTCGCATATATATCAAATCAATAATTTCGAAATACTCTGGTTACGATACTCGTTGAAGACTTGAGTCCCATATTAGGTATGTATGCCTTGTAATGTATGTGTATAAAAAGGTGTGTATTTCTTCATCGTTTTTGTTTTTTTTTTTTCACTTCATTCATGTTTAATAAGTCGATACATTTAGAATAATACGCAAAGTTAACGACGCGACACATTCGATCAGTGGGTGTGTGTGTGTAGGTGTAGGTGTAGGTATGTGTGTGTGTGGTATGTTAGAGTGTCAATGGTCGCGCAAGATTGTTGATCTCATTTGTTGTTGTTGTTGTCTTTAAATGGAATAAATTCAATTTGCATGCGAAATGCAAGAAATATACAAATTATACAAAATTTCCGGCAAGGAAGAAAATCTATTGGAAAAGGAGCTGCTGCTTCAGCTGGAATTGCAAACTGGAGTGGGAGAATTGGCGGAATGAACGGCTCTAGCTGGCATGGCAGGTGGTCGTTGTTGTTCTCTTCTTGTTAGTGTTGCAGCTACTATTGATGTTGATGTTGTTGTTGTTGCTGTTGTTGCTGTTGTGGTCGCTGGTGCTTCTCTAACCGTTCATGACCATGCGCACGAACTCCTCATAATTGATATTGCCCTGCTGATCCTCCATGTTGGCCAACAGCTGTTCCACCTCCTCATCGGTCAACTTCTCACCCAGCGTGGTGAGCAGATGTCGCAGTTCAGCCGATGAAATATAACCGCTGGCATCCTTATCGAAATGGCGCAATCCCTCAATGAAATCATCGGCCGTATCACCGGATCTGGCCTTCGAGATGGCCTGATAGATGGGCAGAAATACCTCAAACGAGATGCGCTCATCGGGCTTCAGCTGGTGGGTGCATTTCTTCACATCCGACTCTGTGGGATTCTGTCCCAAGGCACGCAGGCATTCACCCACCTGACTCAGTTGGATTTTGCCATCGCCGCGATTGTCGAATAGGCTGAATGCCTCCTGGAACTCTGCAAGAAGAGAAGCGAGAAGTGCAAGTATTGAGTATTGTGTGAAAGTGAATTAGACTACTACCCTGTACCCTGCACCCTGTACCCCCTCTGCCCGTGACACAACCTTCTAGCGTGGTAAACGTCGGCTTTACGTGCGCCGTGTAGTAAAACATGTTGCAAGTTCAATTGCAGCTCAACTGCTACTGACTCGCAGCTCTCTTGAGTTGCCATCGATTTGCTGCAACAATTGTTATAGCTGTTGTTGCCGCTGTTGTTGTTGTTGTTATCAAGCGCTTGCCACAGGCCTTAAATGGCATTAAAAACAACAGAATTTTGCCCATTTTTGGCAATGATTGAATCGGTCCCCGACGACAACGCATCGTACGTGCAGGTAGCAGGTAAGAAACAACAATGAGTGACGCTAGTATGTACTCGATAGGAAGGCAAGTTCGATGAGTTTCGACTGCAACTTCGCTGCCTGCCACACTTGGCCAGCGTGCACTGTGCACAGTTAATAGTTACTGGGGTCAGCTGACGTCACTTATCGACTTATCGGCTAGCGCGACAAGCTACACTCAATAGCTTTGTTTTTCCCTCTGCTTGATTAAGTTATCAGCGCCAGTAAATTCTGCCATTTTAGTAAGTTGCGTAAAGATTTGCACAGCTGGAGAAAAGATGTGTGCGGAAAGGAGGGAAGGGAGACGGGGTGGCGGCGGGTCGGTGTGGGTATGGCCATGTGTGTTGCATGACCCAGAAAGTCCGCCTTAATTGGCAGCAGCTGCCCGCCTGTAGACATGCTCAGGCAAGCAACCAAGTTGGCAATGGCAAACAATTTTTGGGGGCAGCTTGTCGCTTGAGCAGCTGCAGCCGTGGACGATGCAGTTGCCGCCGAGATCTGAGCACGCGACGACAGTGCGCCACGGTGTCCTCCTCCTTGTGGAGTGTGGAGGAGCTGCAATAGCAGCTCAGCAGGCAGGCGATTTGTGATTTTGGAGTAACTGTGAATCAATTGATTTTGCTTTCTTTCTGCGTTTTTTTTTTTTTTGCATGTGTATGTGTTGAAGTGTGTGTGAGTCATTGCCGCGATCGTATGGCTGCCTTCAGTCCCCTCTCTGGGGCCATTTGTGTTTTTATTTTATCAATGATTCATGCGCCGCATATGAAGATGTGTAACATACTCACACATACGCGCGTACACAACGCACACACATACACACATACGCTAGCATACAGTTGTTCACACGCATTCCAACACACATTCACACAAAGTGGAACATGCAAAACGTTGACAACGTAGACACAAATTGACTTATGTTTGCTTTTTAGGCCGTCGACTCATTCGTTTTCTCATTTTCATGTTTTTTGCTTCTGGCCAAGCTTTGAGCTGGCACTTTGAACTTCTGCGCCCATTTGAATTAACCAACACCCACTTACGCACACACAATAACACACAATCTTAATCACACACACACACACTCACCAGCCAACTGATCCTCGGTGTAAGCTGCCTGTAACACAAAAAAAACAACAGCATATTAGAGTAAAATCAATATAGAAGAGCACAGCTTTGCACAACAATAACAACAATTGAGAATATGTACCATTTTAATTTGAAGTAGGGAAAACAACACAAAACACGGGATAAATTGAATGCCAAATGCAACTAAGCCGAATAATTTCTTGGCGATGGAAACAGCTGCAGCAACAGACAATCGATTTGTGTTATCGAAGGTATATCGCACCATCGATGGGCAACACTGAATTCGCTATCCAACTGCCCAACACTGACTGTCACGAATAAAAAAATACTGCACCTCGTTTAAATTACAAACTATGGCAATATTCAAAAATAAGTTTCTTTTAAAACTTCCGTATGTTATCAGATAAGATTTAATTTTAAGTGAAATAATGTAACTTAATTGAATAATATTGTTAATGAAAATAAAATTAACAAATTTTGTTTTTAAAAAGACTTGGTTTAAAAAATCCGGCACAACTGTAGATACCAGTAGTCAAAATCGATACCAAAACGGACTTAAGAAATCAATCGTAGTGCACATATCAAATTTATTTAACATGGAAATATTCTTCAAGGTAACCGAAGCAACATTTAAGTCATATTAAACTCTATAAGTCACAATTTTTCAGCTGAATATACTTCCAGTAATTTTTTTTGCGCTCGCGTTTTTAAGCGCGCTTTCAAAGTATCGATATTAGACTTGAGAGCATAGCATGAATTCAAATATCGATACAATAACTGAATAATTAATCGATAAAGGTTTTTAACCATTCCTACTTTTCAATTAAACGGCGTTTTTGTGCGCGTCACATAGCAGATATAAAATCTAGTACTTTTAGTTAGCGATTTTCTCTGTTTCCAAATCCTGTTGCAAACGAAGTAAACCCAACATGGATACGCCGCGTCGAAAGCTGCGCAATCTGCACATTGAGAACGTGCAGAATAACAGCACACCCATACAAATTCCACCATCACCGATGCTGAAAACACTTGGACATGGCACCGGTGTCAGTGTATATCGCCTGGATAGGTCACCCAAGCTCGGAAACATTCGTTCTCCATGGGCCGTTAAGCGTATCACTCAACGCACCCGGTCTGGAAAGGATCCATTGTTTAACGACCGTATCATATACGAAGCCGCCATTTTGCGGTAAGTCCTCCTCAGCATGCTGACAGTGTGTGTTCCTCCTCAGTCCAATTCGGATTATGCATATGTATTTTCACCACACTGTGTACTGTGCACAGATACACGCACGGACGCCTATTAAGTGTATACACACGTGGGCGAGCCGTTATATTGTAAGGCCAATCTTTGTGTGTGTGCAACTTTTGGTGTGTGTAAGCTGTGCCTGCATGCGTGTGCATATGCGTGAAGCTGCTGCGTCTCCTGTGTGTGCGTATGCCCGAGTCCCAAGTGGGTGCGCGCGTGTGCGTGCATTTGGTGTACACAATTGTGCCGTTTGTTATACACACAACATAAACAGACACACACACACCCGACTTAAATAATACGTCCACGGTTATATTTGATATCCTATTCTCTTCTCATTGGCAGCAAACTGAATCATCCCAATATTGTCGGCTTCCGAGGCTTGGCAACAACGGCCGAGGGAGTCGACACATTGGCCCTGGAAATGTGCAACACCTCACTTGGCTCAATACTGGAGGAACGGCATGATGAGGATCTTGGGCCGTTGCCCGCCAAAAACACATTCAAAATGATTATGGACATTGCACAAGCATTGGACTTTCTGCACACCGAGGCGCGTCTGCTGCATGGGGATCTTAAGTCCTTCAATGTGCTTATTAAGGGTGAATTTGAAATATGCAAACTCTGCGACTTTGGTGTCGCAATGCCGCTGGACGAGAACGGTGAGATCAACTTCCAAAAGAATCCCCACCTTCAATATGTGGGTAAGTTTGCTGTGATGAACAATGGTTGAACCAATCACTCACATAATTCCATTGATTTTGGTGCAGGCACTACACTCTGGTCCGCGCCAGAGATAATTGATGAGATGGAAATCATTGACAGCAAAGCGGATATCTTCAGCTTTGGCCTTATTATCTATGAGACACTGGCTCTGGTTCCGCCACACATACTTGAACTGGATGCCATCGCCACCAATAGCAGCACCGACATGGACACCAGCGTGCAGGATCATCCGCAGCGAAAAAAGCTCAACTACAGCCAAGACATGAATAACGATGAGAGCCTACGAGAATCAACAGCGGTGTCGACGCCGATGGCGCTAAACGAAAGTTGCGATAAGAGTGGCTTCAACAGCGAGCTCGATGAGGATGATACCAAAGAGAATGACAATTCGGATATATTAATGAATCAGCTGGAACAGGCATATGGCACACGACCGCCGTTGCCGGTGGCCTTTCAACTGAGCGACGAATACAATTGCATTGTGGAGCTCTTCTATCTGTGCACCAATGCGTTGAGCGAAGATCGTCCCGCCGCACGCACTATCTGGCAATGTTTCGAGAACAATTCAGCTATTGTGGCAGCTGCAGCTGATGCTGCAAGCGATTAGGTGACGGGTTGTGTGGACATCGCTGGCATCTCTTGGAACCTTTGCAAGCGCTCTACTCCCCGTACCAAGCTCCTCTCCTGCAGCTTACTCTTTGCTTCCCCGTACCCTGTGTATACATAAATCGCGTTGGCTGTAAAAAGTTTTTGCAAATTGCTTAAAAGGATCGCAAGAGATGCCAGTTGAACAAATCTGTAACAAGCTGTACACAGACCTAACATTATAAACATTCTTATATATATATATGATATCTTTATTTACTCATCGCCTAGTTGTAGGTTACGAATGCAACACATGTGAGACAAAAAGTATTTCATGTATTTCCCCAATTTTCCCTATAAAAACAAAACCAATATGAGAACTCTTCAATCAGTTTGTGTATTGTCCATAGATCAAAGAAATAAAACAATATTCAGCAAAAATCATTTGCCTGGGCAGTTTTTAATGTTGGTTCTGATCATCTACGTAGTCTGGAGAATTCTATAGATTCTTGATTGGTATCGTTTTCCCCCATATATCAAAGACGTTGCCTTAAGTATTCAGTGCACTAAGAAGTTCACTTAGATTTATTAAAAATACATGCATCAAAATATTACGTTCTTGTTGTTGTTGTTGTGGTTTTTGTGTATAACTAGATTTAATTTAGAGTTATTGTTGTTCGATTGGGTGTATGATTAGTTTTTGTATAGTATATATATATATATATATGGTATATATATAGGTATCGTAGCCGAACAATCGACACAATCGTAACAAAATTAGCTGCTATATATTTATCGGATATTAGTACATTAGCCGCTGCTATATATATATACATATATATATATATATTTTATAAAGATTTTAAATATATATATATATATATATATATAGATATTTCTAAAATATGCCTGTCTCATATGTGTATGTTAACTTCAAGTCGCCGTCTCTCTCTCTCTCTCTCTTTCGATTTTGCGGTCTTTTTGTTTTTCAATGTCTTTTCTCAATTTGACTACAAATAGTTAGTTCTCTCTGCGTGTAGATCTATATAAATAGGTAAAGTAGTAAGTAGTATATAATGTATATTTTATATATAGTATATAGCTGTTTTCAAGGCGCTGTTGGTGTTTGGTAGTTCTCATATTCTGCATCTCCTTTTCTTCTTACAACAAATACAACAAAACTTGAACGAGTATTGGACACATAAAAGACGAAAGAACGAAATTAAAAACATATATAAAACGTATATATAGATTAAATATCAATATATATATATATATATATATATATATATGTGTGTATGTAAAGGGGTGTATATTAAGTAACACTTTTTAAGCTCGCACACGGTTACAAACAGTTTAAAAAAAATAAATATAGAGAAAACGATAAACAGAACAAACATTTCGCTTAAGTTTAGTTGTAAGTACATACAAAAATGTTTAGTTGTTGTCGTTGCTTTTGTTGTTGTTGTTGTTGTTGTTACTCATATATTGTGTAGGTGTGCGTGTGCGCGTGTGTGTATGCCGCAAAGTACATAAATGGAATGCAATGTTTAACTTCGAGGCGGGCGTGTATGTGGTGTGTGTGTGTGTGTGTTTTTTAATACAAATTTGTTGCTTACGGTCCCTCTCTCTCTCTCTCTTTCTTTGTCTGTCTCACTCGGCCTACCCATGATAATAACAAGGACAATTAATGCTTAAAATTAGAATACATTTTTAGTGGGCCAAAACAAGTAAAAAAAAAAAACTAAAACAATTCTGGGTTCGTGCATAAAACTGGAACGGGGAAAACCTTCTAGAAATCTGTGTATGTGTGTGTGAGTGTGGAATGTGTTGAGCGCGCGATCGATCATATATAATACCAATACTATATATGCATAATTATGTAAGTATTTGTGTGTGTGATTGTGTTTTGTCTTCTATTTTGTCTCTTGTTGTTGCTGCTGTGGCTGCCGCATTACAAATGCAGCACGCCATCCTTGACATCGCTGGCCATGATTGTGGACGCATTGGAGGCGGCCTGTTTGTGATGCGTTGATGGCGATGCGGACGATGATTGATGACTGTGACCGCCGGAGCTGCTTGTGGATGTGGTCACAGTGACGCCAGTGGCACTACCTGTGCCGGCGCCGGTACCAGTCCCAGTGGGACTCTCGTCTAGCGTTACGCCTGTCAAATCGACAATATCATCCTGATCATCATGCTCCAACTCATCGGACGTGTTTGTGTGATTTGTGTGATGCGATCCACTGGATAACTGGCTGTTGCGCGAGAAGGAGCCACGATGTGTTGAAGTCAAGGTGCGTTGATTGGCCGGCTTGACGGTGATGATCAAATTCGAGCTATTCGCCACCATCATGTCGGTTACCTGTGGAGCAATTACTGCTTATAAGACACCAGTCTTATCCTCTGGTTCGCTTGACTCACCTGATCTAAGGTCTTTCCGGCCACCTCAATGCCATTCACTTCGATAACTTCATCGTTGACAGCCAGCAGGCCAGTGCTTTCGGCCAGTCCGCCCGGCACCAAGCGTGATATGAATATACCCGGCTGTTTCTCCAGTCCGCTCGCGGTCACTCGCACCGAGGTGCCGTCCCGTATATAGAAACCCAGTGGCTTGTCGCTCCCATGTTTGAGCAGACGCACACGGCGATGTGTCTCGGGTACAATGTCCACATCAATGATGGCCGAGACCTGACGGAAATCGTGTGGTATCGATATCGATGGAGCTTTGGTCTTGACAGGCGTATGACCCAGTATGCTGCCAATTAGATTACGAGGCTTCATGGTGCCAAACCCCGAGTACTCGTTCAGATCGTCTGGGGAAGGGATCGAGTAGTGAATATGAATTATGTATAAAGTAAACATTTATGCGAGTACACACACTCATGCACATGCACTCACCTTTTCGCTGCACAATGACGCGCAGCAAGGGGCGTGCCGTTTTTAGGGCACGCCCAAAGTTGTCGTCATTGTTGATGGGCAACAGGTCGTTGTCGCGCGGATCAATGTAGAGTATTAGAAACTGTATGTTTGCCAACTTGTGCAGCTGCTCGACCAACGCTGCGAACTTATCGAAACTTAGCTCCGTCTCGTGCCGCTTGAAGCTCCAGCGTCGAAACTCTGCATCGAACTGAATGGAGACAACGGTAAATGATTTGAACTTGACTCGCACCCTGACAACTGTTGCCTGTGTGTTGCAACGGCACAGCCGCTGCCCCGCTGCTGCTACCGCTGCCGCAACCCGTTTCCACTTCTGCTACAAATTTCTATGCGCGCATGAATCAGCGCAGTCCCCCCGCCCGACAGTAAGCCCAATTATCGTTTAGTGGTAGTCTGTTTTACCAAATCCCATGGCTTACCTTTGATTTCACTTCAATTAGATGCGTTTCAGCGCTCGCCGTCGTCGCCGCAGTTGTGTTTATTTTATTCTTTGACATTTTTTCTGCCTACTTCTTCTCCACCACTTCCACTTCCACTTCCACTACCAGTTCCCACTTGCACACACAATTTCTCACAGCAGCAACACGAACAGACGAGCACAACAATGCGAGATGATGCAGTGCGTTCATTCAAGTGCCGTCGCGGCGCTAACCACCAACAGCTGCAGACCAAACGACGTGCGGCCAAAGAAATTAAAATTGTTCAATAAATTATAATTGGAAACAAATCTTAACTTAAACTAAATTATGCGTTGGCGTTTGTGTAAAAAAACATCGAGACATCGCGATTTTTCACGGATTAACATGCACCGATATGTTATGCACGTACGACTATCGATATGTCAGTAAAGCGTTCATCGACGTAGCAAAGTGAGCTTAACCGATGCAAAAAATATATTGTTTTAGTCTCCATAGCGAAATTTTTGGTAGAACTACCCTCATACCAAATAAATTTATAATAAATACATGTATAAATTAAATATCGATATTTATTTTATCCATTAGCGCCCCTAAACATTGAGGTTGGGTGGCAACGCCATATGCATTAAACTGCATTAAATAGGCTTATTGAAATTAACAAAAACCTATGTGTGCTCTTTATCTAATCAAATGTGTGTATATTATCTGTATAGATTCTCTGGATTTAAATTTTATTTCCTAACAAATTATGAGAAATAACATATATTAGCAAGCGTCTATACACTTTGATGAGCACGAGTGAGACAACACTAGTGCATATGCACAAAAGGAGTATAGATAGCTGCTTGATTGGATGGACAGAAAAGACTTTTGCATACGCTGCACTGTAGAAATAATTAAGAATCGAAGTAAATTGAATATAAAGGACATAGATTGCCGAGAGATTTTTGTCGACTAATAAATAATAGAAAAAGTTAAAATTAGAATCAACTTCACATTCATAACTTCAACATTTCACCCAATGTTAATTCGACGTAAAACAGCAGTGTACACAGAATCGTTTTAAAAACGGAAACACCGAATAGAGTAGGCCATGCCATACGACGAGGGTTTCTGTAAATGGAGGCTGTTTTGTGTTTTGTTGTTGAGCGTGAAGTGTGCAATTGAGTAGAAATTTGTTGTTTTTTTTTGTTGTTGCTTAAATGTGTCAAAAAACCAATAACAAAAGGGAACAAAAAATTGATTTTAGTTTAAACAATATTAATTTTCCTGCCAAGAAGCATCGTACCACACGAGGCAGCAGCAATACAAATATCAAACGAAAAACGGGGGCGCAAATTGGAATAACAAAAACGCAAACGAAAACAGAGCGAACAGTTTTTCCCCCGCTCCACTAGACGCTGATGCAGCTGAAACTGATGCTGACGGCGACGCCAGTTATTACAAATTAATAAAAATTTGCCAGCTGAGCTTATACTAAAAAAAGTCATTTAATCGTACCAAGCGAAGCTTCAGGACGCTGGGATCAGCGACAATTGAGAAACCTTGAAATTAACAAACACACACACATACATACACACGAGCACGTAGAGACAATAGACACACAAACACACACGCGTACGCACAAGCAGAGCAACCATGAGTTCGGTAATGTAAACAAAATAAAAAAAATATGAATAATAAAACTAAACTTGAAAAAAATAAAAATAATTTTCCAGCAATATTCGAATGTGGAGAACCTGTCGCCACAGACCATTCGGCAGGTGATGAAGGAGCTACAAGATATGGAATCAACGCCGCCGGAGGGTATCAAAGTGTTGATCAACGAGAGCGATGTGACCGATATACAAGCCCTGATCGATGGGCCGGCAGGCACACCCTACGCCGTTGGCGTGTTCCGCGTGAAGTTAACGCTGAGCAAAGATTTCCCACAAACACCGCCAAAAGCATATTTCCTTACAAAGATTTTCCATCCAAATGTTGCTGCTAATGGGGAGATCTGCGTGAATACATTGAAAAAGGACTGGAAACCGGATCTGGGCATTAAACACATTCTGCTGACCATCAAATGTCTATTGATTGTTCCAAATCCAGAGTCGGCGCTCAATGAGGAGGCCGGCAAAATGCTGCTCGAGCGTTATGATGATTACTCGCAGCGTGCCCGCATGATGACCGAGATACATGCCCAGGTAAGATTCCTGCTAGGATCAATTGAGTCTTCGATTACTTATCGATCTTATCTCTCTTTTTAGCCGGCCAAATGTGGCGTTGCTGCCAGCGCCGCCAGCGATGCCAAAGACGATGATGGTCCCTCGACGAAGAAGCATGCGGGTCTGGACAAAAAGCTGCAGGACAAGAAGAAAGAAAAGTTGCTAAAGGAGAAGAAACGCATGCTCAAGCGATTATGAGAGGCATAAGGAGTAGCAACAGCAGCAGCAGCAACAGCAGTAGAGCGCGTAGCCAGAGAGACAACTATAACAACAACAACTACAAAAATATTATTGGAAAAGCAACAACAAGAAAGAAGATATACATGGCGCAGCAAGCAGATTGGATTAAATATAGCTTAGAGGTCTAGAGCAGGCAGCAGTCTACAGTGATTCGTTTAAAGTGCAGAAAAATCTAAAGATATCAAGGGAAATACCTTGGGAATACTTGGCAAAGAGCAGAGAAAACCAACAAGATGAGAGAAACAACCAAACTCCAAAGAAAAGTGCATCCAGTTATAAATACAACAAAAAACCGAAAAAACTGCAAAAAAAAAACGCTAAAAATAAAAAAAAAACATACATATACAATAATATATAATGCGAAAGAGAAGAGAAAGGAAGAAGCAAAATTAGGTTGGAGTCTGATGAACCGAAAGATTAGTTTGTAGACAAACGGAGAATCAACAAGAACTAAGAAGAAAATCATGTCCTATTTAATTTTTAGAGCACCCTTCCTATGCCACATCCCCGCTCCCAACACTTCCCGATCGCCTTGTACCATTTATATTTTAGCATAACTTATTGTGTAATTAGTTTAAAAAAATTTGTTTGATCTACAAATTATTTGATGTTAGCTGCACTCCCAATCACGTACGCTCCCCCGCACCCTTCCTCACCCCCAGAGAGAAAACATCACCAATGTTAGATTCTATTATTATATTCGAGTTTTATTTCTTGTAATAACTTTTACTTTATCTTAAACTCTATTTTGATTTGTTCACTAACATTCGTGCGTTTCGATTAAAGATGTCCTTAACATAAGAGAAACTCAAAAGCAAATAGAAAACAGTATAAATAATACACACACACACACATACGTATGTACAATATATTGTATGAAACTGTAGCATTGGAAAATCTGCACATGATCTACATGCATACTAGAAATTTGTACGAAGTTTTCCCCTCGCTAACCTGATTATAGACCGAGTGTAAAAACTGAAACCGTATAATCTAATATCTACATAGATTTCACGTAGTCTATAATCACGTTATGGCGGGAGCTTCGCACAAAGCGTAGTATCGTATTTTGGTTAGAATTTAGGTTATGATGTACTTATACGAAATTCAAAAAAAAAAACAAAAAGAAAGTAAATTATGGAATGATAAAAAATCGTGAAAAATTATGTGCCCTTCTGATGATGATAATACTATAAATGGAAAAATTTCTTATTGCTTAGATGATGATTTCCACACAACACACAACAATCTCTCAATTCAATTATCGTAGTAGTTCCAAAAAGAGAAAAAAAAGTAAAAAAATGAGAAAAAAAAAACCAAAAAACTTTCGTTGAATTTGTTCTAACACGAGTCACACACACACACGCACACGTACACATACACAAAGAAGAAAACCATTTTCGAAGACAAGCTAAAAACGAAACAAAACGATTATTTATGATAAATAAATTCGCCATTGGAGAGTAAACAGAAATGCTTATAGATGATATCGTAGGTTAAGATGAAGAAGCAGAGATTGTGAGGTAACAACTTGTCCAGGCGCCGCACGTAGCGCGTGTCAATGCGCAAAGGCATTTCCGAGTTAGCCGAACCGGAAGATAATTTCTAGATATCATTTCGATTCTATGAAATGCGAAATGAGACATATTTCCCATACAAATTGCAGGTGCTACACACGCTAACCATTTTTCATGTACTTGTTCGTGTGGGTGTTTGCCTTGCTCTCCCGCTCACTCGCTCTCTCTCTCTCTCCGTTTTGCTCTCTTGCAATTTATTCTCATCTGGCTGCCACAACGCGTTTAACGCCAACGCCGTCGGCGGCCAACATTCCAAGCGACGACTAACCTTCAGCCCAGCTCCAAAATTGTCGCAGCTCAATAACAACAAAAACAACACGAAGACCACATTGAGAGCGCGAGAGCGCAAACACGAGCTCAAGACTAAGAGAGAGTAACGAACAGCTGCGCACTCGCTCTAACCACAAACAGCAGCCAAGCAAACCTGATGAGGCGCAACAATGGCACAAAGCTCTCTTGCCCAGCGTTGGACGCGATGCGAGAGAGAGAGTGAGTGAGTGAGAGCGCGCAAGTAGCTTGAATGAATGGCTAGCAGCAGATGGACGGCAGAGCAAAAAAAAAAAAACAGAAAAACAGAAACAAAAAAGCAAAGCTTGTTGTTATTGTGAATGTGTTGTTGCGCGGGCCGATCGAATGTGCGAGAAGGGTGCG
The DNA here is from genome assembly GCA_018904095.1 of Zaprionus ghesquierei. NCBI lineage: Eukaryota > Metazoa > Arthropoda > Insecta > Diptera > Drosophilidae > Zaprionus > Zaprionus ghesquierei. Next base: position 18,769,354 of record JAEIGP010000394.1, on the reverse strand, counting down.
GCGGCGCTAGAGGGGGAGCGCGCGCTTGCTCGATCGCCAATTCCAATTTGGCTGGCAGCAGCTTACAGCCAGCAGCAGCAGCAGGTAGATCAGTTGTGAATCTGGCACGGACGGACTACAACAAACCACTTAGCTTGGCTCGAGCTCTCGCACTCGCAAAACGCAAACGCAAAACGCGCATTCGGCTAACGCGGCGACGGCGTCCAACAAAACGTTTTGCGCGCCTCCACCTCCACCTCCTACTTCTCCTTCTACTCCAACTCCGTTCGGCAACCGAAAAAGGTGTGTGTATTGGTGCCTGTTGCCTTGTCGCGTTGCCCAGTTGCAATCGTGCTTGTGGTTGTTGTTCTGGTTATTATTATTGTTTTTGTGGTTGCGCGGCAGATAAACAAAAACAACAAGCAAAACACGCCCTGCACACACACACATATACATAACTCTCTCTCTGTGTGTGTGTGTGTCCGTGTGTTATTTGCATTGAACGAACATAGAACAGCCGATCAATCGATGTTTCGATAGTTCGATTGATTCGATCGTTCGATTTGCCTGGCCTGCACCTGGCAACGTAAGGGTTAAAGCAAGGAAGTCGCGTGCTCCGCGACCGAAGCTCAATGGACAATGGACAATTTGATTGGTTCGCGTTCAACGGCGCGTGGCATGCGACAGTTACGTGCGCGTTCATCCGATTTATTTGGCATTTTTGCAACATCTGTTTTCTGTCCAACCGCGCGATGTTTTTCGTCGTTGTTGTTGCAGCCAAGTCAAAGCGCTTAACCAGTTGGATTTATCGACTTAACTCGACGAACGTGGGCTGCGTGCACAGTACAAATAAGGACTAAGTGAAATTAGCTACGCTACGCATGTGTTTCGTTCAGTCAACAAAATATACAGTAAAAAAACGAAATACCGAATACAAATTGTGTTTATTTATTTAAAAAGATTTTAATACCGTGCAAAATGAATGAGTTGAATAAGAAAAAAAACACATAAAATAAAAAAAAATTTGTTTCCGAATTCAAATTTTAAAATAATAAAAATCGGTTAAAAACTTTTAATTATAATTTATAAATAATTTAAACCTCTTCAAAACTTCATATCATCGAAACCATATTTTTCTTTAAGTGAAAGCGAAAGTGCTAAATTTTTTTTTTTTTTTGTTGCTCATTGAAAAGTGGGAAAACCCATAGTTTTGCGCAGAGCGTACACAAACTGCGCCCCATAACTGTCACACAAGCGACGGCGACGGCGACGGCGGCGTCGCGAAAGCTCGCCAAACTCTTCAGCTGTTTACCTTATGTTGTTGTTGTTGTTGTTTTGTTGTGTTTGAGTGTTAAGAGCATCGTTCGATCGTCCGTTGTTATCGATATAGCCCGACATTGTCGTGCGACCTTGTCAAGTCATGGACGAGACTGAACTTTTAATTGGCCTTTATAGAACACACAGATCTCTCATCCGGCTCTGGATTTGCATAACGATATAGCTACAGATAGATTTGTCTAGTTTGTGCCTGACAGACTGTCTCGTGCCATATCCACATAGAGATATTTGCATATACATATAACTGACGTTATGCTCTTTCTCTCTCACTCAAACACACACACACACACACTACACTCACTCACTTGTTTGCCGTGTGTGTGGGACGTTGAAACTAAGTAAAGTCGCGCAAATAACTCGTTCATTTCGTCATTCCATCTCGTAGAGCGTCAATAAATATTTGTTATATCTACACATACGATATGTTAGTGTATACGATATGTAAATCCATATAACCATACCACATATTGCCTTGAAATTGTTTGTCGCATCGTAAAAATCCTCCAATTTTGTATTTTCTCGTTTTGTTTTCGAAAAAAAAAAACGAAGAAAAAAAAACCAAATCCATTAAAAAACTTTTCGAGCCGAGAACGCTTCAGTTTTTTTTGCGTGGTTGCGGGTGTCCCCAGTGGGCGGACAGTTCAGTTCAATTCAGTTCAGCTCGGATCGGTTTCGGTTCGGCTTGGTTCAGTTCGGCATTCGGTATTCGGAATTCGGTATTGAATGTTTGGTTCACTTGTTGCCACCAAATAAGTCAACTCATTTTGACCAAATGTGTTTGAAAATATTTTCGCGCGGCAAGTTCAGAGTGGGCGCTCAAACCTGAGTTGAGCCAAGCAATTACATGACTCGAAAACGATCTAAAACCAAAGTCAAATTAAAATGAGAAAAAAAAAACCTATAAATTTGTGTGCTGCACTCGATTTGGTTAATTAGTGCAGAGCTTCAGTGGGTCTGGATCTATTAAAGCCATGAAAATGCAGCATCAATTGGAATCATGACCAAAAAACGAGATTTCAAAACGAAATTTAGTTGAATTTGAATCGACAAAATTAAACTGTGTTTATTGCTCAACCAACTCCAAGAACTATAGATCTATTCTCTCTCTCGTTCTCTCTTATTTTGAGAACATTAAAAATTCTCAGAGCATTTCCAAGTCGTTGCATTTGCTTGTGATAAAAAACACTAGTTAGATCTTTTATGGGTGAACTTGACAAGTTTGTCAATTTGTCTTAATTCCTAATGGGATTTTACTATACTGAGAACAAATCAAAATGAAAATCGTTATAGTTCTGTACAGGAAGAAGTTTGGTCGAGTAGAAAAACGACAATTTCAGTTTCCAGTCAAGCACAAATCACTCACAGATCGTTTTAATTATTTGCTACGATCTTTTAAAACTATTGAGATACATTTTTTTTTTTTTATAAATAATACATTCCACGCTGCTCTGGTATAGGTCGTAAATCAGTCTCGCTTCCACCACGTTGTTAATTACATGGAATTTAATTAGCACTATTTTCTAATGAATACTAACTATGAGCTCTATAATAGAACTTCTATTGTACCGCCAAAAGCGGCAGCGGCAACAACAACAACTGTTGCTCCATATGTGCTCTCTGCAGCGAGTTTTTTTTTTAATTTGTTAATTAGGGGGAATTTACTTAGTACTACTTGTTTCTTACCTAATACTTAAGGTTTAATATTATCTCTAATTGTATTAGTTTTATTGTTATTAAAGACTTTAAGGCTTTGGTCTTCAGTTTTAAAAATGAATTTGAATAGTAAATTTAGATTTAGATTTAATTAAGGGTTAAAGGAGGGTTTAAGGGCTTGCCAACTGACATAACCACAAATGATTTCGATAGTCACTTCAGCAAACTATAGAATTCTTCCCTTTTCTCTAGTTTCTCAAAAGCACTGCAATTTACCGTTAGCTCAATCAAAAAGTAACTGTCGCACTCAGCAAACAAGTTTAGTAAGTTTATGAATTAGCCTGCGCATGCGTCACCTGCATTTATTTAGCCAAGACAACAACCACAGCAAAGACACAGCGAAGCTTTTGCGCGTGCCGCCTGAAAGTAGGCAACACAAAAATGCCAACCGAGATTTGATTGAATTAAAATGAAAATTTTTCAAATTGCAGCGCGAAAAACGAAAACAAATTGCAAATTTAGCAAAAAAGAGAGCGCACAGCGTGGGAGTTGCCTAACAAAGACGGCGCTGGAGTCGACGCTGGGAGGCCGCTGGGAGGCAGCGCCATGGCACTGAGCAAGACGAACCACAAAGCGCATAAAGCTGGCGCCAAAGACGAGCAGAACGAACTGGTGAGTAGCTAAAACAGTTGCATATTGAGTGTGCCCAGGTGTGCATGTGTGTGTGTGCCAGTGTGTATGCGTGTGTGTGTGTGGCGCAGCGCTGTGGCAAAACAATGGACCGGCTCGACGCCGCACTTGGCTCAACGAGGCTCGGCACGGCTCGGGCGCGCGCGCTCTCCCGCTCCCGCTCCCGTTCTCCCTCTCCCTCTCTCTCTCTCTTTCGCTCTCCCTCTCTCTGGCGCGCGCGCCCGCTTCAGGTGTAACAAACTAACGGTGCAGCTTGCGCAGCTCGCGCAGTCGTCGCCGCGCAGCCATCGCAACCAAACCGAACCGCGCAACACGTCGCAGCGCGCGCTGAAGAAAAACGCAAATTTTCTTTCGTTTTTTCGCGTTATTTGTTTTATTTTTTTTTTTTTTTTTTTTTTTACATTTTGCATTTTTCGTTATTTGTTTTTGTGTTCTCTACGTTTTGTTGCTGCTGCTGCCTTGCAACTTGCGACGACTTTGACTCGGACTCGGAATCGGAATCGGGTGGTAATTAAAAAGTCAGTGGAATATACTATATGTTGTATACATATACGTATATGCATATAGAATGTGTGTGTGTGTGAGGGAGAGCGCAAGCTACACGTTGTAAAGTTTTAGAGCGAGTGAGAGGTCAAAAAAATTCTCATGGCTTTTGTTTTCAAATTTTGTGCGAATTTTTAGTTTTATTTTCAATTAAATTTTATTGCAGTTGTTGTTGTTGTTGTTAAATGCCAAAGTGCAAAGTGTGCGCTAAAGAATGCTGTGTGTGTGTGTGTGAGTGCGAAGCGGAGTGAAGAGGGGAGAAGGGAGTTGGAGTTGGGACTGTAAAGAGGGAGCTACGGAAGGAGAGAGGGAATGAAGGGAATGAGCTTTAAATATGATGAGGCTAATCCTTGAGCTGTGCGGACCTTGTGGAGCTTAGGGGCGCGGGAGTGTCTCTCTCACACACCCCCTGTGTGCGTGCGAGCGAGATAGCAAGCGCGTTTGTGTAGACATGTTTGCCCTGCAGCAGCTGCGCCAGCCCCCTCTCCATCTCTCGCGATCTGCCGCACACATTCCCCCGCGCGCTGCCTGCCCCTCGCCTGCCTCCCACCCACCTCCCTCCCGCACTCAGCGCGCTTTACATGGCGCAGTACGTGCAAAAAATTAATCATTAAATGAAAAACAGACGTCGTCGTCGTCGTAGTCGTTGTTGTTGTTGTCGCCGCCGTCGTTGTCACCGCTTGTGTTGTCATTGTTGTTGCTGTTGTTGTCGCTTTTTGTGTCGTGATGTTTGACTTAGTTTTCATTGCTTGCCCCCCACTTGCCGCCCCTTGCCTTGCCCTGTTGCACAAGCAGCGTCACACATTGCGTATACGTAACGTGTGCCCCGTTGCAAGATCCTGCGGCATAGAAAAAAATACAAAAGAAAAACAAAGTAAAAAAAAAACAAACAAACAAAAAAAAAAAAAAAAAATGCAGCCCAAAAACGAACGAAACAAAACGAAACGAACAGAAAAAAAATCACAGCAAAAATATTTTCCCACCATTAAAGCGCACACAGCAACGAGACAGGCAGACAGACAAACACACACACACACACACACGCAGGCAGGCAGCGAATCACGCGCAAAATGGACAAAGTAGGTGGAGGAGTTTGCAGGGCGCCAGGCAAAAGACAGCAGCGGGGGAGGGAGGGGAGGGTGTAGGTTGTGTGAGCTGAGAGGGGTAGCTGACAGGTGCGAGGGGTGGGGGCGAGGGGGAAGGGGAAGCAAAGTGGGGGAGCACCCACAAGCAGCGACAGTTGCAGTTGTTGTTGTTGAAGCGTTTTGCTTTTTGAACAATTTGTTAGCAACAACAACAGCAACAATAACAATAACAATAACTGCCAGCAGCGGCAGCAACAACAACAACAACAACAGCAACAACAACTTAGGTACAACAATGTGCCGTTATTCAAGATTCTGTTGCGTCTTTTTGAACAATTTCAATGTCTTTTTTTCCACGTCTGGGCGCAAATTAGCTGCAGGCCGGGGCGTAGTAGGGCGTGGAAGGTGGTGCCAAGTGTGTGCTGTGTGTGTGCTGTGTGTGTGTGTGTGCCTAGTGTGGGCATTTGTTGTTGACCAGTGCGTGACTTGTGGGCGCGGCCGTCGCCCAAAATTCAACGCCTTGTTGCAGCTTGCAACTTGCAACTGTTGCACGTTGCTGCTGCTGCTGCTGTTGTTGTTGTTGTTGGCGCTGCACGTTGCTGGCTTTGTTGTTGCTGCTTTTGGGTCAAAGTAAAAGGCATTTTGCGATTGCATTTTGAATTCGGGTCTGGTTGTTTGCCTCCCTGCAATTCCCTCTCGCGCGCTCGCTCGCTCTCTCTCTCTCTCTGTCTCGCTCTTGCACCTCTCTGTCGCTCTCGTGGGCTTTTTTTTGGAGGGAATTGTCAACAACTTTTGGCAGTTGCTGCCTCTGGTGAGTCATTGCCAGCGGGTTGAAAATCAAAGCCCAAAAATCAAATTCGAAAAGTTTTTCTCTCTTTCTCTCCCTCTCCCTCTCTCCCTCTCTCTGCCTCCCTTTAATTGGTCCTAAATGAAGCGTCGCACCGGAAGCAATTACAAAAATGGCCAAATTGCAATCGTTGCTTTAATTGTTGTTGCCTTTGTTGTTGCTTTTGTTGTGGTTGTCCGCTTTTTGACCGGCCTGACGTCATGGCGGACGCGCGCGCTCAACGCGAATTGGTAGTCCAAAATCGATCGTGCAACAACAACAACCAACAACAGCAACAATGAGCAGAGAATACACACACAAAAGGCAACCGGCAGCCGGCAACAGCGACAACAACAACAACAACAACAACAACAATCAGCCGCAAATTGATTGATAAAACGTATTTATCGATTCAAACATCGTTTCGCATGCGAAACGACAAAAGCAAAGGAATTAAAAAGAGAACAACAACAGCAACAAAAGCCACAACAAATGAGACAACAAAACGCAAATTAGAACTTTGCGGGATGGAGAAGGGGGCTAAGGGGTGTTTAGTAGGCGGGATGTGTAGAGAACGTTGAGAACTTGGCGAACTTTTTGCTGAGTGGGAGAAGTGGAAGAGGCGGAAATTATAGAAAGAGAGAGAGAGAGGGAGAGAGAGAGAGAGAAAGAGTGGGAGAGATTGAATAATCAAGTGAGAGAAAACTAGAGAACAGGTGGACGGATTGAAAGGAAGATCGAGAAAGGTTGATCAAGGTGGATGGATGACAAGAGAAAGATCGCAAGAGATTGACAGAGAGATATCTAGGGGAAAGATCGATTGGGAGATCGATAGAGATGAAAATAAGAAACGGAATCAATCTAATAGAAAATTGGGAAGAAGCTCACGAGGACATCAAGTAGAAAAGGTCAAGGTTGGACGGCAAATCGAAAGAAGATTGAAAGGCATAACATTATAAAACTCTTAAGGGTGATCTAGAAGTAAGAGGATCAAGAGGAAATCTATAGTTTAAAAATGAAGATGATCTTTAGGATAAGAGAGCAAGAGATAAGGAAGACTATAGAAGGAAAAATTTGAAATAGGAAGAGATATAATAGAGAAAAACAAAAAATGGGATAGGCGTATCAGAGTCAGAGATCAAGAGATAAAGGGAAGATATAAAACAGATTTAAAAGAAGTTTCTCTTCCTTGAGGATCCGAAAAACGAGAAAGAGATAGTTAGCAAATGCGATACTTTAGTTCGAAGCTCTTCTTTTCTATTATAGCTTTCATTTTTGTTAATCATATACCTTAGTTGCCCCAATCAAACTCGCCTGAAACGCATCAAATTTTGGTTCACTCTGGAAACTATGAAATGGTTGAACATCTGCTCGACTTGGTCAGCTCCGGCTATAGAGATTGCGTCCATCGTCGTCGTGCACCTTTCTAAAGAATAATATTATCTGGTATTCCGGTGCGCTGCGAGTCTTCTTTGAGCTGGTCACGTACTTAGCGCAGTTAGAGAAAAACGTTCGTCTTCTTTTTGTGTTTTTTTTTTTTTTTATTGGATTGTATTGTAGATTGTGGGCTACGACTGTCCCCCTTTGGTTTTTTCTGTTTTCGAGTCGTTCGCTTAATCAGTCGCGTTTCGTCGCGTATTGCCATTGTTGTTGGTCGTTTTCTTTTGACCTTTTGACCACATTTGGTTTTGTGGGGTTTTTTGAGTGTAACCTAAAGTGCTTTATAATATCGAAAGAGTCAATAGGGTCAGGGAAACTGTTGCCCAGTTCTCCTTGTACCTGTGTGAACTGCACTTTTAGCGGGGCTACAGCAATGAAAATTGCTACAATTTTTTGTTACACAGGTTATAGGTGGGGTATATGTTGTAATGCAGGCCATCGGTGCACTATATCTTATCATTTCTATAGGTTTAGTGCTTTGAAAAGTGAATTCAATTGGAATTCATGGGATTTCAATTGACATTGAGCTTCGATCTAGGAATAGTTGTTATTTTCCAAGATTTCTTGGCTAAATTTGTTGAGTAGCTAACTTAAACTATTTTCTAATATATACCAAAGTCTTATACATATCGGTCTACTATAACTTAAAGTAACTCAGGAAAGAAGTTGCTCACTCTGAGTTTTGTGTAGCAAAGAAACTCTAGACACTGTCTATAAGGTATGCATTATTGGTTTATATAGTACCTAGCATAACTGTTCTTTCTCTCTCTCTCTCTCGCTCTCGCCATCTTCCTCTTCCTCAATCTTTGTTTTGGTGCCTTGAACTATGCGATTTGCCCGTTTTGGGCTACCTCGACTCATTTCGAGTGCATTTGTTGTTGTTGTTTTCATTTTGGGATTATGTAACCAGCCGAGCGAGTGACCAGCGCCAAATTTCCAGCGAATTTTTTTCACTTACTTCATTTATGGCCCTTAAAAAATGAAGTTGGCTTTTTCTCCCTCTCCCTCTCCCTCTCCCTCTCTCTCTGGTCTCAGGCAGGGAGGGTTCTAAAAGCGGCACGCTTCGCTTGGCACTCGCCTCCGCTGCTGCCCCCTCCTGCTGCTGGGCCCCTGCCTCACTGACTTTTTATTTAGGTTTTTCGCGCTTTGATTTCTACCCGACCACAAGTCGAGTCCAAGTCGAGGCAGCAAAGTCGTTACAAAAGAGTTTTCACTTCACGAAGGGTGCCACGTCTCGCGTCGCGTGTCGCGTGCCGCGTGGAAATGTTTTGTGCGGCACATGAAATTCAAATCGCTCGAAGCGAAAGTGCAACAACAATAACAACAACAACAGCAATAACAACGAAAGCAACATTAATTAGGCAGCAGGCGGAGGCGCAGGCGCAGTAGTGGGCGTGTTGCCAACAGCAGCAGCAACAACAACGCGAAGGCAGCGCGCATCGATGTCGATCAACGTGACCGCCGCCGCCGCCAGATGATCGAATGGTGGTGATCCTTCTACTTGCGCCATGCACATGCAGCCCCAGCAGCAGCAGCAGCATCAGCAGCAGCAGCCTTCAAGCCCAGCAGCAGCAGCAGCAACAGCAACACTCGCCCCACAGCAACAGCAGCTGCACCGGCAGCAGCAACAGCAACAACAATGGCAACGTCTCCTCTTCGGCCTCCACCGGCGACACGGCAATTCCTGCGCGCTGCTATCGCCCTATGCCGCCGCAGCCGTCGGCTGCTCCCGCTCCCAGCTTGTACCCCCTCTGGCCTAGTCATAGTCATAGCTACCACCAACAACTACAACACCAACAACAACAACAACCACAGCCCGCCGCACCACTGCCTGCAGCCACCGCGAATGCTGTGCCCAAGCCGCCGCGCAGCTACGCCCACGGCCACGCCCCCATTGTGTTTCGCATCTACGCACAGGCGTTGCCGCCACCTGCACAGCTACAGCCACCGCCACAGCCACCGCCACAGCCTCAGCTACCCGCCAGCTATACCACAACTACTACTAGTACTAACTACCAACGCCCCCGCCACGCCCCCCAGAAGAAGAAGCCAAGGCTCAGGCCGAAGCCAACGGCAACGGCAGCGGCAACGGCAACGGCGACGGCGAACAATGATTATGTTCGTCACGTGACCCGCGTTAATTTCTACGACGTTGATACTTCGCAGGTCGAATTCGAGCCCAAAGATGATGACGAGAGCAACGAGGCAACAGCAACCGATTGCGATACAGAAGCTATAACCAAAGAAGGTGAGTGAGAAATTCAAGGGGAAGAAGTAGAAAAAGGAGGGGGAGTAAGAGAAGAAGAAGCAGTAGAAGGAGAAGAAAAGTTGAGGATGAGAAAGGGAAATGGATGGGTAGGAGGACAATAGAAGAATAGAAGAAAACGATCAAATCGAGATATAACTTGTATGGTACAAGAATATATAATATATAGCAGAATAAAATACATAGTAGAAATATATATATATATAAATATATATGAGAACTAAAAAGGAATAGGTAACTTCTATTGAATCGGAATTAAACACATATGGTACAAGAATATATAATATATATAGTCAAGGAGGAGTATATGATGGGTTGATAGAAGGATAAATGAAGAAAAAGTAAACTTTTAGAATCGGAATTAAACGGATATGCTACAAGAATATATAGTCAAATAAACGTAGGCTTATGGAAAGGTCTGAGTTGGGAGTAGATGAAAATATTAGGGAAATGCGAATTTAAGAAGGAAAATCTAAATGAAACAAGAAAAAAAAATTGTAGACTAAAGAACCCTAATAAGTTGAATAAAAAGAAGCTGAAAAAAATGAAGAATATTAGAATTTAGGAACTTAGATAAGTTTAAGCTGGGATAAGGTTAACTTGCTTTTTAGTAGGGAGCAAAGTTTGATAGATCCATAGAAATCTATTAGACCTTTAGACACATAATACAAGAAAAAGAAACCTAAACAGCAAAGCATACAGTTTGATTTGAGATTAATCAACATCTTAACTATCTCACACTAACTCCAAAGTCCCCCAGTTCAAGTGATCTCGACGGATTGTAACAATACGTATTATACATTAACCGTTATTGCTGCTGTCATAATCAAGCAGCAGGTTTTACAATTATTATCCATGTATTTTTGCAATTTAGTCGAGACAACTTAGCCTATTAAATCGTTCAAATCGTTCAATTAAAGCTGATTATATAGTTAATGATCTGGCGCTGGCGCCCTCTCACTCTAACTCGCTCCACCTCAGTCTCACCCTCTTTTCCCCCACTCGGAGAGCACTCCCCAAAAAAAGGTTCTCTATATAAACTGTTGAGTCACTTCATTGAGCGCCCCCAACTGGTTTGCGATGCAATCGCAGCACATGAGACTCCATTCTCGAATCCCGTCCGTATTCAGATTCAGATATATCTGTTAGCTACCTATTCGTACTCGTATTCGTATTCGTATTCGTCATTGCTGGCTAATAAGGTGATTGCATCAGGCATGCATTGAGCATTCAGGGCGTATCGATTGTTTCGTGATTCATGTACATTACGTATACGACTCGTTGTTCCATGGGCGATGCGAAATATTCAGATAAGTCAGTCCATACCCCTGCCCTATACTTTTGCAAAACTGATCCCTTTCGCTGCTGCCTGTTGCCACGCCCCCTTGGCACTACACACCTTCCCCTACCTGCCTACCTCCCTCCCGGAAATCATAGAAAGTTTGATTTAATTATGTGATTAACATGGCACAAAGGCGCCTTTGGCGGAAAACGTCGGATAACTTGTAACATTGTGAGGAGAGAGATTGTGTAAAATTTAGAAATAACAAGCAGCTACAACAGCTACAGCAGCAGCAACAACAACAACAACAGTAGCAACAATGCAAAATGCTAATGCAAAAGAAAATGTTTCGAGTGTTGAGCAGATTTCCCACGTTAGTAAATCATTATAAAAAAAAAAACAACTCCAGCCAACAAGAGGCAGCAGAAATTGTGCTCAATTTTGTTGTTGCCACTGGATTTTTGCATATGCAGAAAAATGTTATAATTGGAGCCCCATAACTCTCGAAAGACGGGTACAGCTATTCATATATTACTCTAAAGAGGGCGCAGGGCATTCAGTGAAAACTCTGTAGGAATTTCAAAGTTTTCCAGGAAGAAATTCTCATAAAATAGCAAGTAGATATTAAAGTTGAAGGAAAGTTCGACTCTATAAGGTTAAACATTTCCTTTTTGAAAAGAAGAGAATGAAAGATGCCGAAACTGACATAATGAAAAGGAATAGAAGAAGGTCAATGATAGCTTAAGAGTAAATGTATTATAAAGAATTCTTTCTCTTCAATTATTAACTTTGAAAATGTTGAACTTACTTTTTTGCCTCTGCGTTTATCCTAATCAAACTAAAGAACTATATAGTTCAATGATTTATATCAAATCTAACTGAGTTTCAGCAAAATCGCTTTACTTTATCTTGAGATCCCTCAACGAATTTCGAATTTAGCGTCAGTTACGAACCAGTCTGCGCTACTCTTAAGAATCCATAAAAATAGAAACAAAGAAAGAAACAAAAGCAAAGTTAATGCCCATTAAAATCGGTACAGTTTTCTCGTGGAGAACTATGGGAACTAAAACTGGAAGTCGGGAGTTCGAAGTTGTTTTTTTTTCATTTTTTTTTATGCAATACCAAATGAAAATGCATAATATTTTCCTAAGCACTTTGAGCGCCTAAAGAGGCCGCCATTTAATTAGCATAGTTGGAAAAGGAGAAGGAGGGGGTAGAGTAGAAGAAGCAAGGCTACTCCCCGACTTGAGTGGAATCGGTTGACAGTATCTCCGCTTGTTGAGTCGCCTTGGGGCACTTAGCGTGGCCATAATTGACACCACAATTAGCCCAATGAGCGGCGGAGCAACAAGTGCGGCAAACAATGCAGCGCGGCATCGGTAATGGAATACTAAAAAGGGGCGTGGCACGGTATAAATAAATAACGATTACATGTCATCGAACGTGCTGCTGGCGCAATCGATGAACGACCAAGCGAAGCAAAGAGAAAAACATACAGAAAAAATCGAGGAGGAAATCGAGAATGCAAAGTAAACTGAAGCCGAGCCCCCGCCCCTGCCCCCCTCTGCGCCCTCCTCATTGGCTACTCCCTCTGCGCGTCTCGTGCTGTTTGTTTGTTTAATTGTGGTTGTTGTTGTTGTTGTTATTTATGAAGTGCTTGGCTGACTGTCTGGCAGTTAGCTGCTGATGCAATGCGGATATATGCGCCCAATGATAAAGATAAACAGGGCAGGGAAGAAAGGGGGGAATGGGGGGAGGGTACTCCAACTCTATACAGACGATTGCTCGACTTAAATAGTTTCGATCAAAACCAACTGACCGGGCCAATTGCAAATTGCCGAATTGGCCAACACCAGCAACAACTTCAACTTCAACTGTAACTGCAACTGCAACTGCAACTCCAACTTCAGCTTCAACTCGCCACCCAATCCGCTCCTGCTACCCCTACCCCTTCCGCTCCGCCCGCTGAGTCCACCTACAACTCCCAACTGTGGCAACTAACTGTGCCTGCCCAGCGACGTCGACGTCGACGTCGACGAGATCTCGTTTCGGTTTCTTTGCATGCGACTGCAGATAAATTATATAAGCGACCTTTAATGGTCCAGCGATTTCTGCGCAGCCAGCAAAGCAACAACAACAACAACAAGAGTAACAGCAGCAACAGCAGCAGCGCCTGCACCAACAGCAGCAGCAGCAGCCACTCGAGAGCCACACACAATAAAAACAAAAACAAGAAAGAACAGTTAGCTCAAGTGTGCCGCCATTTGAATGCTCTCAGCTTTAAGAGTTTTGTGCGAAAAAACGCAATTTTCCAAAAAATGCTCGCTACGATCGAGTCGATTTTGATATATGCTATACTTAAGGTATGGACATAAATGTGTGCCAAATTTCAGAAGTATACCTATACAGGGAGCTGAGTTTGCATGGACTGGACTGAAGTAATTTCAGTTAGGCACGCCCTAAATAAGTAAATCTTATAAAGGAGAGCAAGAGAGAGGTGGAAAAGGAAATGAATTATTTTGCAATGGAATTTACCTATATAAGGGATTATATATATACATATATAGAAGGGGTTTTCTATTACAGGGCGATAGATATTGACAGGGAAGCAGAGGAAAACTGATTCTTAAGTTTATCTCAATATATGAGTAAAATTTCAGCTTGAAATCTGTAGCAATAGCTGAGTTCACATAGATAGTTGCATGGTTGGAGCTGTTAATAATATGATACAATTTAATTGCATATGTAATAAACGTCTTTCCGGTATTACCTAGTCACTAACAAGTTACGAGCATCCCTCGTTAGGGTAGACAGTAAAAAAAAAAAAAAAAACACAGACTTCGTTTTCATTGAGCAAATCTTGGACAAAGTCGTCGTCGGATGTCCGTGCTCAAAGCGCTTTGCTCTGTGTCTGTTTTTTTTTCTAGCGTCACAGGTTGCCACACACACACACACACGGGCACGGGCACACACACATGGTACAGTTAGACGGCAGCGGTGGCGGCAGAGAGCGACCAACTTGGACTTGGGTTACGTAATTGGGCGACCAGCTAAGCCAAACCAAATGCGGCGCAGCCACTCGGTGAATCGCTCAAGCGCTTCGTTATTTCTGCTCATGCCTCTTCTCTGTCTCCGCTTCTTCTTCCTCTGCCCCTCTCTCTCTCTCTCTCTTTGTCTTCTGCTGCTGCTACTAGAAGCGGGACAAGTGGAAATGCAAAGTAACGAAATGCAAATGCGACGCTGCATAAGTTCGGCTGCAGCTTGAAGTGCTCCAAGAAGGTGTTGCAATCAGAACTGACATATGCCTAGCTGCCGCCAGGTGGCGTGTGTGTGTGTGTGTGTGGCAAGCCTGTTATGCTGCTGCCTGTTGCCCAAGCAGTTAATTACGTACGCCAGCATATCGAACTAGTTCGATTAATTGGTGGGGCGCGTTTTTTCCCATTTCTTATCGGAGGATGCTTGCATTTCCCATGACTTTTTCAGCTCCTTTTCGAAGCGAACGGGGGAACTCACGTGTGGCGCAAACTCGCTGGCCGTAGCTCTTTTTTTTGTGCCACTTGGCTTATGTGTTGCAAGCTAGATAGTGGCAACACTCTATGGGGGGGATTTATTAGCTGCCACAAAGTTGGCGGCATAAAAAGAGAGGGAAAACTCTTTTTTTTTGAGATGTTTCCTTTTATAAAGATCAGTTACGCTCTAATATAGAGCCAAGTGAGGTTAGGTTTCATTGGATTTTTTATAATAAAAAAATGAAGTGTTTTTAAAGGGGAAGTTACAAAATCCTAAGCAGTTTAAAAAGTTGGGTGACTAGACAGACAGATCTTCCACTCTTGAGATCTGATATCGAAGTCACTTAATTAACTAATATAACTGAAAATCTGAAATAACCTTAAAAACTGTAGCCATATTTCTGATATCCCAAAGTTCAATTCCCAATTCAACTCAACTTAAAAGCCAAACCGATCTTATCACGACTTCCCACTCAACCCTCGCTTGCTGACTAAGTTGACCCTGAAAACTGAGCTGATCGAAAATGCGTAACTCGAGTGTCTAATTCGATCAACCTGGCCAGCAGCTTGTGGCAAGGTCTCTTTTCAAGCTGCGCTCGAAAGCTTTCGAAATTTCGCTAGCATACTTTGTGGCATTTTTTGCATACGAAGAGGCCGAACTAAAGCCAGAGCCTAAAAGCAGACTACATTATTTTTCTTACTTTCCACAGAGGAATGGATAACGAAGCGAAAGACAGAGCTAACGACAACGAGACAAATCGAGACGCGCGTCAAGCGGCAGGTGAAGCTACAGGATGGCAAAGTCATTGAGGACTCCGGTCCCATTGTGTCCACCAATACCACCGAGGACACGGACAAACAGGAGACGGAAACAACTGAGGTAAGTTGAGAGTATCCCTTCCTCCTCTTCAAGCCAAGGCCAAGCAGAGTTAACCGTTGCCATTGCTGCTCCACTGCTTAGAAACGCGACTTGGCGCTGCCGGATGAGCTGGACGGGAATGCGCAACTGATTGACATGGCGGCGCTGCAGGCAGGCGCCGTCAATGAGACGCAGCTGGCGCAACTGCAGGAAACATTCGGCCCACTGGGCATTCCATCCACCGCCCTTGCTACCGGCGCTGCTGATGGCGGAGGCAAGCTGGTCAAGCGCATGGTGCCACGCCCCATCGATGGGCTGGTACGGCAGGTCGACGACAAGCGCGTCGTATCGCACGAGGAGATCAAGGACTACCACGAGACGCAGGATGTGAAGCATTTGGGCGACTTTACCGACGAGGTAAGTGCGAAAGGGAGAGCCGGCAGGGCCGGAGGGGCAGCGCTGTTCACTTTGGTAATCCGAGAACAGGCGCAAAACCAGCAACAACACTAACAACAACTACAAAAACAACGCCAGCAACAAGTTGGGCAGCAAATTGCCAGGCAAATAACTGAAAATCAATTTGGCGTGAAAAAAAATGTGAACGAAAGGTAATAAGAAGGAACAGTGGGTAGGAAATGCACGAACGATGGAATACCCTGCCGTTGAGTTTACTTATGTATAAAGGATATATCGAGAGCTTTACGACACACGTATATTTGCAAACAGTAAGAGAATCTTTTACAGGGAATTTTCAACTGTTAAGACTCTTTTAAAAATTCCTCAAAAATTGAAAAAAAATGAAATAAAAATTATACATTAATAATGTATTAAATTTTTCAAATATTTGCTGTATAGGAAATTTTTTGAACTCAAGATCTTGTAAGAAATCTATAGAAAACTTCAGCCTTTATAATCTCAAAACACATCTTCCATGCACAACTTGCTTAAAACAGACATCAACGAATCTTTCAACAAATATTGTTTCCTTGATTACTAAGTAAAAATAAGGCTGATCTACACGATTCGAATTTTATACTTTGGGTTAACTATTCAAGAGCACCTATGCAAAATTTCAACTGAAACCTTTTACACTTCTCTGAGTTACGATAGGTTATTTATAGTATGCATAACTCCTTAAAATATCTACCAATCAGATAATGCTGCAAAGTTCTTCTTCAAGTTAGGACACCCATTGTATAGAGTATAGCGTAAAGGTAGCACCACAACCGCAGCTGCTCTGCCACTGGGCAGCGCTGACAGCAACAGGCCCAAACCACAACAACAACAACAACAAGAAGTAAAGCAAAGCAAAGCAGCAACCAGTTGAGTCGACTTGTTGCCGCAGCCGCCGCCGCTGCCGCTGCCGCTTTAAAGCTCATTCGAAAGTTATAGGAGTTGCTGCTGGTGCTGTTGGTGATGTTGATGCAGCTAGATCAGTTGCCGCCGAGCGAGCGCCGAGAGCAGACAAACAACTCGTTACTCGTTAAACGCGTCTCGCATCGGGGGGTTCGCTCCACACACAACACAAACAGACAGACAAACAAACAAACATACATACAAAGCAAGAAACATAGAAAGAAACAAAGAAGAAACAAGAGAAATACAAACTGATTCGATCGGTCGATTAAGCGATCGATTATTGACTTCAATTTGATCTTGGCTTAGTCTAACGGTTTATATTACTCACGCTCGCGTGCGCGCTCTCTCACTCAATCTCTCACTCACTCACTCACTCGCTCTACCCTTGTGGCTGTGTCTTGTTTAATAAATTTTATTTTATTTTTTACTTTATTTGTTATTGTTGTTAGACATTAGCTATATATGAGATATATGGATATATATTCGCGTGTGTGTGTATGTGTGTGTGTGTGTGTATACATATGTTTTTCTCGTGCCGCGCCACGCCCCCAAACCTACGCACGCCTGTGATTTAGTTAATACTCTCGCTCTCGCCGCGCATTGCCCTAAGTCTTCAGTTTTAGTTCGTAATTAAAAACACCACACAAAACGTAACCAAGTGAAAAAGGGGAGAAACGTCAACAACAGCAACCGCAGAAGTTACAACAACAACAAGCGCAGTGGCAACTTTGTGCGTGGGCAACATATTTTTTTTTGTTTTTAGTGGCCAGCTCGCTAAACGATTGGCCAACGGCAACGCTCAATTTGCTTAATTATCCAGGTGCGAATCGATGAATATGTGAATAACCATGTGAATATTATGAATATTATGCATATTATGTGTTTCGGTTTCGCTACTCCATTTCATAAGCTGCAGAAAACGATGAAAAATTCAAAAGACTTAGGCAACGAACTTGCTGGCGAAAAGACTTAGACAACGAACTGCAGTTGTGTTGCGGGCGAAATGACTTAGACAACAAACTTGGCTGAGTTATTAGAAAAGACTTGGGAAACGAACTGCAGTTGCTGGCGAAAAGACTTAGGAAACGAACTGCTGTCGAAAAGACTCAGGAAACGAACTCAGCTATGGCATATAAAAAATCTTTGGCCAGCCGCCTGCACTTAATCAAATCGGACTTAAGTGTATACCAAACTGGACCACAACAAAAAATGAGACTTAGACAACGAACTCCACGCAACTCGGGGGCACTATGCAAAGACTCAGACAACGAACTTGAGGCGAGCACACACACACACTCTGCTTATGTGTTAACTCGCGCAACTCCATTTGAAAGTTCTTGCGGCAAGTCAATAAATGTGCGAGATCTTAGAAGAGTCAACCCATCCCCCCCCCCCTCCCCTCTGCCCTCTCCAATCTTCTCTGCGCTGCGCTGCCCGCCGACTGGCCAAGGTACTTAGGAGCACGTCTTTAAACCGGTAGTTGGCAATTACCCAGGCAGCAAAAGGTTGTGCTGCCACAGCAGATGATGTTAAACCAGGCATACACACAACTCATTTACACACACACACAGATACACACAGATACACACACACCCAGCGTCTCGTACACCTCCAGACCTGTTCTGAGCCCAGTTTAATCAATAGCCAAAGTGCGGCTTGGCTTGGCTCCTGCCTTGGCGTTGGCTTGGCTTCGCTTGCCTCGTCTTGGATTCTAGGCGTGTCTGCAGCAGGTCCATGAACCTAACCACACATATACACACACACACACACCGCACAGTGTGGAGTTTTGTCTAGAAATAAAAAAGAAAAATCTCTTGGAATTTCGAATTTGAATTTCAGTTTGAATTTTGTGTGTACTTCTTGTCTTACAGCCAGCTGCAAGCTGTGCCAGTGTGTGTGTGTGTGTCTGTCTGTCTGTGTGGGTACTTGATGCCTTGGAAACTTGTTTGGCTGCGACTTGGGTCGCACTCTAATCAGCAAATGCCAATCAGGCGCAGCGCAGCACAGCGCCAAGCTCCAAGCTCCAAGCCGGCCCCGTCTTTGTCCCGCATAGAGAGCGTCGCCTGCGTCCAGTTGGCCATGCAACGCGTTGGCGTTGGCGTTGGCCTGTCGCTAAATTACAATAACAATAAAAATAATAATAATATGCGAATCGTTGTTCGGCTGCTTGGTCGATCGATCGCATCGATCGCTCTGGGCCTCTGCGTGCTATGCTATGCTAACCCAAGGCAAACTGGTCTGCGAAATTGACGCACAAAAGAGACACAAAGCCAGCCAGCCCAACGGCAGCAGCGGTGGCAGTGCAGGCGCAACTTCACTTAAGAATCGCTCTAGCCGCAGGGTGCTTGCGGCTAGCAATATACCCTGTAAATGGCAAAGTACATGATCTTAACTTGCGCAATATTTAGGCTGACATTTGGGTTATATGCAGTTGATAGGACTATATAGAAATGGACTGTGCCATGAGTAGGGTAGCTTAAAGGTTAAAAGAGTTAAAGGAAAATTTCTTTGGGTTTATATGGGTTTTTAAAGCAAACCACTTAGTATATTAGGCTGAAATTTGGTAGATAGCAGCCTAAGAGAGTATTGAATAGACATGTAGAATTTATGTAGAGCGTTTCTCTTTTTCTGTGAGAAAACTTGTTTAATTTCTTTGTTATTATAATGAAATTTGGAGCAGTTAGAATTAAATGTATTATAAAGACATAAGCTGAAAATGAGGAGCGTAGCTGCGAAGATAGAGAAGTTATACTAGTTAGAAAACCTCATCTTAATACTTTGCACATTGCTTTGCTAGGATACTCCCCTGCGCTGCGATTGCAGGGTATGCTGAAAATAACCACAAATCAGCAGCTTGGCTCATTTCTCTTTTTGGCCACTTGGCATGCTAACAACAGCAACAGCAACAGCAGCAGCAACGTTGGCTACAATATTCATTTGAATACCTTCAAGCGGGCCAAAATCGTTTCTCGAATTGAAATTATGCCCACAGCTCACGTGTGTCTGTGTGTGTGTGCAGGTGTGTGTGTGCAAGTCGTGGCTGCTCCATGCTTAACTCCACTTTAAGCCGCACTCCACGCCAGCTTTAACTTTAATTTTAGCCTTTTTCTTCTTCTTCTTCTCCTACTTCTTGCGTTGGCATTCGGCCAAGCTGAATGATTATCGACAACAACAACAACAACAGCAACAAGACTGAAACGGTTTCTTGGCATTTTTGGCCAATGACAAATCTCTTGACAATGGCCCAATGTGCCCTCCGCTCAATAAAGAGAGAGAAAGAGGAAAAAACCAAAGAAAAGAAGCAAAAGACATAATCAAAGTGTGCGTCATCCACAACGTCATCGGCATCGGATCTATCATACATAATACATTATAAAGCAGTGTATATACCATATAAGCATTTATCATGATCTTTTTTTATTGGCGCCGCTGTCGCAGTCAACGCCTCAACTGTCTTGCGATCATCATCGATTGTTAAGTTCGCTTTATGGCATACCCTGTAGTTCAATTTATGGCTGGCTTTGTTTGTAACTCAACAAACTCGGAAGCTTTAACAGTTAGCGCTATGAAATTTGGTATATAGATAGGCTTAGCTGCAATAAAGAAGTTTGTCTTAAGAGCCAGGCCTATAAAATTTGGATAACCATGAAACTTCAGTTTGTACTTAGGGTATTTTTCGAGTCCATCATTTTAGGCTGCAATAACAAATTTTATAATATTTTTTTTCTTCTGTTTCATCCTCCTCTCAAATCGAATTCGTGTTCATCGATCGTCAAATTCAACGCCTTAGGCAGCTTCGAAGATGCTCTGGCAGGGATGGGGGAATACGAAATTCATGTTGTTGTTATGGCTGACATTCAAGTTTTTCAGCTTCAAGCTGAACAAAAAGACGGGGAAAAAATGAAACAACAACAAAATAAACAAAACAAAACACTTTCTACGCGCGTTACCGTTAAACAAGGTCGCCGACAACAGCCACAACAACAACAACAACAACCACAGCAACAACGGGTTGGCGTATCACCAAGTGGAATCCGCCAAGTGGTCAAGAGATGCTACCCAAGAGCCCCCTCTCCTCTCTCCATACTCTCCTTGCCCCTTTCAGCCTGTCCAGCGATGCGTGCGTTTTGCTTGTCATCTTGCTAGGCAGCAGGGGAGGGCGTAGGGGGCAGCGGGTAGACGGGGGCGTGGCAGCAGCATGTCAAACTGACCTTGAGGCGGCATAGCTGTAGCTGTAGTTGTTGCTGTAGTTGTTGCAGCCGTCGCTTCTGCCCGTGTCGCATTCTTACCGTTATTTCCATTTGGAATCGCGGAGCTTGCAAAACCCAAGACAAACCACAACGAACCACTGTCGCTGTCTTGCTCTGAATACCATGCCAACTGGGTGCCCACAGTGCCGTTCTCCCAACGTGTCTGTGTGTGTGTGTGTGTGAGTGAGTGTAAATGCTGCTTGCAGCAATTGCATCGACTTGAGTGGCAAGAAGCATCGACCATGTCGATGATGCAATTTGATCATCTGCCACCAAGTGCTCAACAACAACAACAGCAACCACAACAACAGCAACAACAACAACCATACTGTCTTTGAGATCTGAAGAGACTAAAGATCGAGTAAGCGTAAACTGTATTCTCAGCACTAGAGCAGACGATTATAATATCGGTGTGATGAATCAGTATGAATTATCGAAGTTTTCCATATGATTTTTACCTAGTTCATCTAGTTGGAGTAGCGGTACTTCTTCAAATATCCACCAATATTAAGATGAAATAAACTTAGTATGATTTTTGAATTTGCTTATCAAATTTACAATTAGTTTTTTTCACTTTTTAAGATGATAAAACATTATTCTTTTTTAATATTTAGTTCTATTAGTTCGATAATAGTTCTCTGATATTGATATTGCCTGATCCAATGAATATATGTGACGCCTGAAAAGCTATTTGAAAACCCTTCAACACGATCTTCAATATCCCAGACTTTGATTTTGTAACCGGAATATATAAGCATATAGAACTCTTCATAACTCTTGTTTCATTTTCAACTTCTTCACACAAATCACAATATATCAATGTACTATATAGCTCTTTATATATAAATCCTTTACTTATCTCCCTCTTTGAATCATGAACATATAAGCATATAGAAATCTTCATTAATATTTAAACCTTTGTCTCACAATCCTGAAGCTATAACTTTATATAGTTATGCATGCAGAATACCTTTACCTTCTTGCTCTTCAGGTAAAGAATATGAATATATATAAAGATATATAGCTCTTTATATAGAATATCTTTACTGACTTTCCAAGCATTCCCTTCCCTTTTTGTACTCTTCCTCGCAATCCTGTAGATATATATAGTATATAGAAACCCTTTGCTTACTTCCTTAAGGAAGATTTAACTTATTCGAAATTCCTTTCTCTTTTTCTCTTCCCTCTTCTCCTCATCTCCCACAGACCTACGTGAAGGCCGTGCGTGAAGGCGTCCCTGACCTCGAGGCGGTGCTCTGCTCGCCGCAGAGTCAACAGCAGTTGGTGCCACTGGGGCCACAGCTGGTGGCAAACACAAGTCGCTCGCGCAAGACCATCGACTCGGAGGACACACAGAAACGTTGTCTGGCCCAGCAGGACGGCACATTGGTGACAGAGAGCAAACGCACCACCGAACACGAGCTGATACTCGACGGCGACGAGGACGCAGCAGCAGCAGCAGCAGCGGGGACACCTCAAGCGGGCAATGAACTGTTGCTGCCACCGCTGGGCGAACAGTTGACCACGACGGCGGCGAGTCAGCGATATTTCAAGCAGCGCGACGAGCAGCATGTGGATCTGATAGCCGACGGCAAAGTGCTGGCAACCGAGATGCGATACGCGGCAGAGACAACGCAAATGGATAAGGATGGCTCGCTGGAGCGGCCGGGTGACTGGGACAGTCTATCGGATCGCATGCGCAAGCTGCGACGCACGCAGCAGCAGCAGCAGCAGAAGGGTAAGTGCAGGCACTGCAGGAGTAACCAAGTGGAAGTACTTCATTCTGTCACCCTCTCTCTCTCTAGAGGTGGCCCAGCTGGCGGATCGCAAGGATGCGCTTACGAAGCGCCCGCTGGACTTTGATCGCGAGGAGGAGACACGCAAGGGGGAGACCATGAAGTGGCTGGAGTCGCACTTTGGCAGCGAGTCCACAGCGTCGAATGACTCACGCGACGACGAGGCAAATGTGGCCGATGCCGTGGATCAGGTGGAGCCCACCAAGAAGAGTTACTTCAATGTGACCATCAAATCGCAGAGTCAACTGCAGCCAGGAGCAGTCATACAAACGTTGCCGCGCAGCGCCGAAAGGGAGCGGGAGCGGGAAAGAGAACGCGAGCGGGAAAGGGAACGTGAACGTGAACGCGAACGCGAACGCGAACGTGATCGTGAACGGGAACGTTTGCCCAGCACGCTGGATCGCAAGTACATCAAGGATGGCGGAGGCGTTGCGGGGCGTGGCAAATACTTTCAGGGCATCTCCAACTGGGCCGAGCGTCGCGAGGAGCTGGAGGAGTCGCCCGTCAATCACTTCTCCTCGCAGGCATTTCGTGAGGATCTGCAGGAGACCATACGCCGCAATGGGTTGAAGAAGAAACTAGGCGGCACCGCATCCCTGGGTGGGCCACTGCCGCCGCTAGCCACGCCCCTGCCACTGCCATTGGGCAACGATAGCTATGTGAGCCGCGAGGATATCATCCAACAGAAGCGGCAGAGCTTGTCCTCGCAGTTTCTGGCACGCTCCATGCGTGGCTCACGTGATGCACTCGATGATCTTGATGCCATACCGGGACCGGCGGCGGTGTCGACGCCTCTGCGCGCCGCAGCGCCCGCGCCGCCCATGGGTGTGCCCTATGGAGGAGGGGCAGGCGCTGCTCCGCGTGCCGAGGAGCCGTCACACAAGCGCGTAGCCTATGGACATGCACATGGACACGGGCGCAGCAGCAGCAATCCCATCGTCATGAATGGCGCCTCCACGCTGGCCAATGGGCGTGGCAAGGGCGTGTATGAACCGACACTGGAGCGGCCCACAGTGCCGCAGCGTCGTCGTGCCATCGAGAAGAAGCTGGGCGAGCACAGCTCAGCATCCGTACATCCTGCCAAGCTGCAGCAGTCGGCGGGTGGACCTGCTGTCACACAGCATCTGGAACCGCCGCCGGATTACTCCCCTCCGCCGCGCAGTCGCAGTCGCAGCTCATCGCCGCAGGTGGATTATCTGGTCACACGCGGCGTCGGCGTCGGCGGCGGCGGGCGTGGCGTGGGCGCCATGGAGTCACCTGCCGCGGGCAATGGACACAACGTAGCCATGACCATGACGCTCAATCGCAAGCAGCAGCAACGCACACGCTTTGCTCCCAGCGCGCACAACGGCGCCGGCTCAGGGATTGGCAGTGGAACTGGAACGCTTCGTCCCGGCGGCACTGCCTCCGCCTCCACATCGAATCTGTCCACCGTGAGTGCCAGCAAATCCGCCAGCAAGATGGGTCAAGTCATTGGCAACTCACTGCGCAAACTTGTGAGCAAGATTCGTTCGGCCTCGGCGGAGCGCAAGTTCCGCATGAAGTCAGCCGCGAGCAAATCCCGCGAACAGTCCCCAAGCGGTCCAGCTGCACCCGCCAATGCCGGCGTGCCCACCTACCAGCAGTACAACGTCATCGATGGACACATCGGAGGCAATGGCAATGGCCATGGAAATGGCAATGGCAACGGGCTGCGGCACAGCAGCAACGAGTCCGATGGCTCCGCTAGCGACAGTCAGCAGCAGCGTCGGCAGCAGCAGCGCAAGCTGGCCGAGACGCCGCCAGCGCAGGTCATCTCCGCGCCAGCAACGGCAGCGGCGACGCAGCGCAACTTCAAGCGCGCCGAATCCGCAGATCCGCAGTCGATTAGTCCACGCCAGCGTTACTATCTAGGCGAGGATCCCTACTCGAGCACGCTGTACGGCAAGGAGAACATCTATGAGCGACATGGCCAGGCTGCTCCCGCTGCGGCACGACAGCAACGCCAGCGCTACGAGCAGCAGCAGCAGCAGCGCCTGGAGCCGGAGGATGAGGAGCAGGAGGATTACTACGAGTCACGTGCTGCGCCGCCGGCAAACACTTCGCATACGCTGGGACGCTATCAGAAGCATGGCCATGGCGGACGCTTCAGTGGCTCCACACCGAATCTGAATGTGCACCAGGATTATCGCTCCACGGCGCAGACGCTGCCGCGCAAGCTGCACGAGCACAGCGCGCCGACGCAATATCAACGCACACAGCGCACGGCGCCGCGTCCAGTCTACGTGCTCAGCCAGCAACAGCAGCAGCAGCAGCAACAGCAGCGCAGGGAGCAACCTGCTTCGGCTCTAGTGCCTGGTCCTGCCAAGCCGGCACGCACCTATGCCAAGGTGCTGAATCGCAGCAAGAGCTTCAATGTGCACGGCATGAATGGCTCCAATGATCCCAGTCCCATCTACATTGAAAAACTGACGCGCAACAACTACAGCAACGGCGCAGGAGCAGGTGGAGCAGGTGGCAGCGGAGGCTATGCTCCGCTAGCTCAGTCGCAGGCCTACAAATCCAATCCACATCTGGCCTATGCTCCCAAGGATAACTCGCTGAAGAGCGGCCTGAAGAGCCCGTCCATAGTGAATCTCATTAGTCGCAGCCAGAAGGATTTGACTAAGATCGCAGGCGGCAACGAGGCAGAAGAGGCAGCGGCGGAGCGACTCTATCAGGAGGAGCACAAGAAGCAGCTCTACTTGCGTAATCTACATCAACAGGCTCCCGATCTCTATCGTGTCATACATGGCGGCGGCGCCGATGAGGGCGACTATGAGAGAAGATCTGCCAGCAACAACAACAACAACAACAACAACAGCATCATCAATACGAATCCGAAATATCCGCTGCAGGCGAAGTATTCACTGGACTCGCGTTCGCCGCCATCGGTGGAGCTAAACAAGGACACGGCGAGCATTGTGCGGCGCAGCAGTCAGAGCAACGATAGTCCCAAGCGCATGATCTATGCCGATGAGCCACTGTATCCGCAGCAGCACCACCAGCAGCATCAGTCGCAGCTCCATCAACATCATCATCTGCAGCATCAGCAGCAACTGCGTCGCGGCTCGGGCGCCACCATAATTGAATTGCGCAATCGCAAGTGATTTGTCTCCTTTCCTCTCCGCCACTCTCTCTCTCTCTCTCTCCCTCGTCTGTTCTCTTTCTCTTCGGCCCTCCCACTGCCAACCTCGACTCGGCTTTAGTTTCGTTTGACAAGCAGCAAATAAAATTGTTAAGCTGTATCGCTCTCTCTATCTCTCACACTCTCTCCATCTATCGACACCGACCCTGCACATACCCTACAAATATTTCTCTTTCTTTTGTTGCTGCCACCTGCCACTTGCATAACATTTCTATTATTACATTTTAAATGTGTTTTTTTTTCGTTTTTTTTTTACTAATTGTAATAATTTTAATTTGTAACTTTTGTTGTATAGTTAACGATAAATCGATATGCCGATGCGCGATAACTAACTGATTAATTAATTATCGATTACCCTACTTACATACTGCTCCCCCTAATGTGTACTTACATATATACTACGTTTAACTTAATGGCCACACACCAACACACACACACTACAGTAATTTACACACCCCACCATAGACACACTTAATAATAATCTCTCGCTTAATAAACCGATTCCGACTACAACAATTATAATAAACAAACAAAATAAAGTGCCAAAATAAATAATGCAAAAAAAATATGTCAATTCTTTTTCGTTTTAATAGAGAACGGGTTGGCATTGCCATCCTTAGCGTTATAGATTATAAAATAAAGAATTACTAAGGGTATCCCCTGATTTTGAACAAAGTTATGGTGAAATGTGAGGTTAGAAGGTCCTGTCGAATTTTTGTAGATTTAAATTTTAAAACAACGTTGTTTTGGTTTTCAAAACAGTTGGCAGCCCTGTTTCAAGCAGCTGCGCTGGAACAGCTGTTCGCTGGCTCATTCTGTACACAAGTGAACCGCTCAAATGAACAACTAGCTCAATTGAGCTACACGAAACAGATGTACACACACGTATGCCAGCACTTTGTAGATATGCATGTACATGTGTGTGTGTGTGTGCTGAAGAATAGAAATAAATAAAAATGTAAATAATATACTACATATTTTAATTAGTTAAACTATCAATAATAACACGAAAGAAACAGACCAAGACAGCGCGCCACGATGACTTCCCGCAACCTGACGGAGGTGTTCGTTATCATGCGTAACAATGCCAGCAAGAATCGAAATCATTATGACGATCGGGTGAGTCCATGTCGCCCATATGGTGCAACAAAAACAATAGAAAAATAAAAACAAATGACTCAATTTACAACTTATCAAATGCAAATAATGTATGTATGTTATCGCCTCAGCGTGGCAGCGACTCGGAGCGCCTGCTCAAGCATTCGGTGCGTGAGGCCGAGGAGGGGCTCGAGATGCAGGATGACTACGGAACACCACCGCTCTGGCTGGACAAATTCGAGGAGGCGCAGTACACAATGTCCAAGTGAGTGATTCGGCAAACTCTTTTGCGGCACCTTTGCTAATCTCTTTGTTGCCACAGAATCAAACCGAAACTGGATGAGCTTGGCTCGCTACACGCGCGTCACCTGCTGCGTCCCACATTCGATGATCAGCGCGACGACGAATGCGAGATCGAGGTGCTGAGTCAGATTGTCTCGAAGCTCATTGCCAGCACCCACCGGCACATACAGTGCGTGCGTTCCAGCCTGGGTGTGGGCAGCAAACTGGAGCAGCGTCTGACCGCAAATGCGGTGGAGTGCGCCCTGCTGCAGCTACAGGATTTGACCATCAAGTTCCGCAACAGTCAGAATGCTTATTTGCTGCAACTCAATTCACGCGAAGAACGCTCCCAGAAATATTTCGACAACAATGAGTTTACCAATGTGGAGCTGGGAGGCGGTGGCGGTGGAGATCACAACGATCAGCTGGCCAACTTTGTAGATACCTTCGACAACTTTCTACAGCCTTTGGATGGCGGCGTTTTGGCACCAGCAACGGCTGCGGCGGCAGCGGCGGCAACTGGCACACGTTCGAATAACTATCTATTCGAACAGGATGATGAGCAAGAGATCGATGATCATTTCAAAAAACCCGTGGCCAATCGCATGACACAACAACAGCTGCTGCTGTTCGAGGAGGAGAACACGCGGCTCGCGCAGCACCGGGAGGAGGAGGTGACGAAAATTGTCAAGTCTATCTACGATCTCAACGATATCTTCAAGGATCTGGGTCACATGGTGCACGAGCAGGGCACCATTATGGATCGCATCGATTACAACGTGGAGCAGACACAGACGCGCGTCTCGGAGGGGCTGCGGCAGTTGCAGCGCGCCGAAATGTATCAGCGCAAGAACCGCAAGATGTGCATCATACTCGTCCTGGCCGTTGTCACGTTCTTCATGCTGTTGCTGCTAATTGTTACCAAGCTGTAGATGTCAGCCGGGATGCACTTCCAGCCAGTCAGCGAGCAGTTATTCCGTTTCTTAAGTGTAATTCCGTGTGTATATTGTAACTGTATAATGTAAAAAAAATATACTTTTTATTTATTTATTACAAGTCGAAAGCAATTCGTATGTCTTCAGTTATTCCTCACACTTATAAAGGAGATTCTTGAGATCATTGATTAAATTTCACAATCGTAGCTAAAGTTGCTAGGTATATAAGGTTTCTCGATTGGGAAAATATATCTAATGTTATATCTTATGTTAGTAGAACTATATTTCGTTATATTTGCATATGGAACTCAGCTTAAACCCAACAGACTAATTCAGTTAATATTAAAATTCATTACGTATTTTGTTAAAATTCTCTTTATATTTTATTTGCTGTATATATTAAACAATATAC
This sequence comes from Zaprionus ghesquierei, assembly GCA_018904095.1. Taxonomy (NCBI): domain Eukaryota; kingdom Metazoa; phylum Arthropoda; class Insecta; order Diptera; family Drosophilidae; genus Zaprionus; species Zaprionus ghesquierei. The sequence goes on along the minus strand of JAEIGP010000394.1, from coordinate 18,740,586 downwards.
AATATAGCGTAAATTATTATTTATTAAACAGAAAAAAAATCTCTAACTTAATAGTAAACAGTTCGCCCAGCCCAGTTCCCCGCGTAGATCACAGCCCGCAGCTCACATGCGCTCCGAGAGGCGCGTCGCGACGGCACGCAGATTACCGTAGACTTTGCTGGGCGGTGAGCCAAGGATCAGGTTGCAGATGGCGCGACGGGCAAGTTGGATGTTCTGATAGCTGCCGAGGATGTGAATCTTACTGTCGGCGAGCACAATGCGAGTTTTGGTTACGTTCTCGATGGTGAATTTGGTGCGTCCACCCTTGCCGGCCAGACGACCGATGGCACGAGATTGATGATCACCGCGCAGCGTCTTCACGTCCTTAATTTCGAATGTCTCGATGAAGAGATCCTCGAGACGTAGTAGGGCCAGTGCGTCGTCCACCTCGAAGCCGCAGAGGAAGGCTTTCACAAAATCAGCGCCCTTCTGCAGGTTCGATATGTCGGGCGTTTCGGGGCCAATGCGCAGTTCGACTTGGCGTGCCTTCATATTGAAACGAATCTGTAGTTTCATGTGCTCAACTACCGGTGTGAAGATCTTCATCCATGACTCTTTCAGGGATGAGTAGCGATGCGGTGGCACTGAAATCTTACGCAGCTCGCTGCGTATGCGTTTTGCTCGTGGAGGTGCCTGTCCCGGGCCAGAGCGTTGGCTGCCTTCGATGCCGGTGGCAGCGTCCACCTGCATTTCCACATCTTCGTTGACGTTGGCGCTACGTTTTTGCGCTTTCTTTTGTGGCACAAATGCATCGGTTTGGATATTCTGCACTTCCATTTTAGCACAAATTTTACTTTAAATTGCGTTGTTTTCTGACTATGTTTCTCCACGTGCGGTACGCAAGCATAAGTGATGCATTTTCTGTGTGCTATCGATACGTCGGCAACAAGTTGACAGCGCGTTGTGTATTGTAGCAGTCAGCTTGCTAGTGTCTGTCTAGAAAATTGACTGTTAAAGTTATCGGCGTAGCTATCGGGAGAGCGGGATAACAATTGATTGACCGTTCGTAAATTATATCAATTTCTTTATTGTATTTAATAATAAACAATTTATAAATTCCAAATTAGTGCAAAAATGCTGGCAAAATGTTATGTAACCTAAATTGTGTAAAGCCCGCGTAACTCGCTTTTATAGCATTTAGCTAATAAGCGTATGTACGTACAAAACAGATATTTATCGGCAGTTAGTTATCGCTTGGCGCGAAAGTATCCGATTCTCAGAAACACTTTGTATAGACAAAAGTTAAAAATTGGCATTTTTATACATAGTTTAAAAAGTTTTACCATCAATGTCAATGACTGGGAAAACAGCTTGTGTTGCTTGCAAATTTCCAGGTATGTATGTTTGAACTTCTAGGCACCATTTTGTTTAGCTGTTTGTGTTTTGGATTTTGTGCGCCGCAACGCGCGAGCCTGTCAAAATTTTCTGCAACTTTGACATAACCAAAAATGCACTTTGCTGGTCCTGTTGATGCTTATCTGCATTTGGTTATTGTGCACATTGCATAAATGTGCACGTTAACTTTTTGAGAGGAGCCTACGGGCGGAGCTGAACAAAATGCAAATGGCGATAATGATGGTCCACAGCAGCAGCGCAGCAGCTGGACGCGCTGTGTGTGTATGTGTGTGTGTGTGCGCTGCTTGCCCAGGTACTCCATAGGCCTTTTGCATGTGCCGCTGCTTGTCTAATCTACAATGGGCAACATTTTAAATACAAATTGCAGCAAGCGGGTAGTTGCAACGCTGTGATGGGGTAGACGGCAGAGCAGGCACAGGCACAGGGTTGTCGCTTGGCCTGGCCTCGCCTAGTTAGGTGCAGCAGTCTCTTTTTACTCTCTATTGGCAACTGATTAGCATTTAAATTAAAATGTCGCAAAGTGGCCTTAACAAAATGTTGCTTGCTTGCACTGCCATCGAGGGAGTGTGTGTGTGTGTATGTGTGTATGTGTGTGCTGGTGTGTGTGCTGGTGTGTGTGCATGCTATTGCAGCTTATTGTCTCTCTGGTGTCACCTGTTTATGCTGCTGCCACTGAGATTGGCTCGCCTCGCCAATTGCCTTTGTGCCGGCGCGAACGGCAACTGCAGCCGAGTCTAAGCGGATGCGGATGCGGAAGCCCATGCGGATGTGCTGAGAGCACATGCCATTGTAGAAAGCAAAGTGAACGCTTTGTGACACTTCAAACGACGACGGGCCGCAGCTTAATTATGAAAATTAATTGTATGTCGAATGAATAATGTTAATTGATTTTTTTTTTGCAATTGCTGTTGTTGCTGCTGCTTCTTCCTGCTTGCTGTTCACCTGGCGTATGCGTAATCGAGCCGCTTGATAATTTTTGTGTGCCTTTCGCGTCTGTCCCCATTGTCGTCACAGCGCGTCTCGCATTGCGCCAATTAATTAGTCCCATTTCGTTGGCAGTTGTTGTTGGTGTTGCTGTGCCAGGCAACGCAAAATCAAATACATTTCGCTCGCGCGGCGCTGCTCCCAACTCCCTCGCGCGCTCCAGCTCCCCCTCTGTCCGCTATTATTGCAATTGCGATAGTTAAACACTCAGTCACGTAATTCATTTGCATTGAGCGCGTGGTCAGCGCAGGATATCCCTCAGTGTGCCATCAGCAGCTAAAACTGTAGCACGCCGTCGAATTCGAGAGATAGATAGAGAGGAAGAGGGGGGAGTATGGGTGCTAGCAGCAGGAGGAGTAGGAGGTGAAGCAGTTCGAAATGCCTAGCTTTAAATTTCAAATCTCATTCGAAGCTATTGTAGTACTCAATCGACTCAGTGTCTAACTGAGCCCAGATTATCTCATTTAGTTCCATATTACTTCTCTCTCTGTTTTTCTTTTCTCTTCTCTCTACTTTCATTACTTTTGCGCTTCTATATTTTATTCTTTAAAAAATTTTCATTGAATCGACTTTAACTAACATTTTCATTCTTTTTACGCATTCTATTCACCACTGAGACGCTCACTTTAACCATTCTAATTCTCAATTGGTTTTACCATCATATTCTTCTAGACATTGCTTGTCCTTAAGCCAGACCCATCCAACAGTTGTCCAATCAAAGTGCACTAAAATAAACGACATAACTCATCGAGTAGATCATCAAATTTGCTCGTGTAGATAACAAGTCATCACACCTTATAGGTCGGAGTAAAGGCGGGACGGATACGGACGGGCATTCCGTACGTACTTGACATGACTTTTGCCATGACTGTTTAAGCAAATTGAGGCGTGGAAAACTTTGTGTGTTCGGCTATTTTTTATGCTCGCTACGGTCATTTTTCATGGTCAGTAATTGGCAAAACTATGACGTCTTCGGGTAGCTGCTCCTCCTCCTCCTCCGGACACTACTCTATCACGCCTAAGCTATCTCCTCCCGCTCTCTCCTTTTCCCCATATCATGCATTGTCCCCTTGGGCTGGTGACAGAACGCGCGTTTCTCTGTTGCGTTTATTCTGTGACCATTTCAGTTCCAGGCTTTCATCTTGGCCATCCCACACACACACGCACACACACACACACGCACGGAAGGACGGGGAGGCTATGCATATATATGCGCTATTTATGTGGGCGTATGTGGGCGTGTGCCATCTATGCTCACGTATCAATAAGTGCTTGAGACGTGAACTGAATTTTTTATTACCACATCCCGAAGTATGCACAAAAGTGAATGTCCCTCGGCCGCACCTCCTCCACGAAGGCGACGGGGCCGCGGCGGCGGCGGCGGCAGGACGCAGCGAATATGTCTCTCAGCATGCCAAATTGCCTGTGAAATATTTTCCAAATATATTTACACTCGCACACACAAACACACACCTTGCTGCACACCCACACACAGTTTGTACAGTTCAACTACTTTATAAGAAAAGAAAGATTTTTCATAGTTTTTCTTTTGAAGTCTGTTTTAAGATTTATAGAGCAGCTATGCATGGTACTTTAAGATGCTCAGTTAGTTCGCAATAATCCAATTTAGTTGGAAACAGCAGAGGTAAACCCAGGATACTTTACGCTAATGTTTCAGAAGTGTGACTATAAGTATAAAGGGGACTCTTAGTTTTTGCTTGTTATTAAGAAACTTAGTAGCTTATTAGATATAGCACTTGGGATCCTTGATCTTTAAAGGGTTGGTATGAAACTTTGTATATCTTATTTGTTTTTTTCTTTCGTAACAAATCAAAGCGAAAAATTCAGTTTCTGTTCTTTAATATTTTTTTGTTTTCTTTTGCAATTTTCAGCCTATCAATTACGAGAAACTTTCTCACAGTTATTTATAAATTGCAGCTATATTCCAGACAGTAAAGCGAGCATAAGTATATCTATTCTCTTCTAGCCAAACGGATAAAATCAAATCAAAGCCAAACTTAGTTTGAGTGGGAAAGATAAAATGAACTAGAGAAGATGCGAGAGAAAGCGGGAGATTTCAAGAGACACGACACGCGATTTGCTCGTGGGCCAATTGCGACTAATCTACGCCACTCAACGCACCATTTGGCCTAATCCTGTTGCGAAAGGGTTTCAGAACGCATCCCCTTTAATTGTGCCGTTATGTGAGGGGATTAGCTTTGAAGTTGCGCCCGAAGTTTCAACTGTGTTTAAACTACATCGAAGAAGAAGCAGGCAGAGCAGTACAGTACAGTCTGTCCGTCTTGAGAATGCGACGCGCCGTGCCCGTTGCCGGAGCTCGACAATACACGACACTTAAGTGCGACTCGCCCGGCTCGCGAGTCAAGCGGACCAAGGACACCGTGAAAGGATATTTTGCTAGAGATGAAAGCGTGACACGTATGTTTACGGGGATGTGAGGAACAGAGTAACTTTGTGTCAAGATATTATCGCTGTATGTCCATGCCAGCTCTAATCTAAACAATAATTTTAGCTACCTCCGACAAGTAGAACTTGAACTCATATGCCAGCAAATTGAGCTATTATGTTCTCACGCATCCATCGCTAGCCAATAAGTTGACCGACTTCGGGGATGCAGAGGGCGAGCCATGGCTTTCAGGTAATTTCTCTTGATGTTGCTACAAAACGGGGCAAGGAGGTCAGATTTGGACCGAACCGAACTGGAGGGCCCTGGCAACGTTTGCCAGACGTGTTGCTTAAGTCGCCAGAGCGTTAATTACGGCCAGTGTCAGGACCCAAAACTCAAACACAAACTTGCAACTGAAACTGAAGGCATTCCCCCATCGACCTCGCTGCCGCCAATGGCAAGTGATAAACGAGCCAAGCCGAGGCGGCCCAGTTGAATCTCGGACGTGGCAGGCGTTAGTCTTCGATTGATTTATAAATCAATAAAAATATGTGCATAAATATTTACCGAGACAATATAAATAAATTACAGTGCAGTCAGCGAGCAGTCGGCCGAAAAATGATATGCAAAATGCAACAGAACAGCGAAAGGACATCAACGGCAGCAGAAGCAGCACAAGAAGATGAAGATGAAGGACGAAAACAGAGTCGGGAAGTCGTCGCCGTGCAGGGCACAGGCAGGCAGGCAGGCAGGAAGTTTCGTCCAGGAAATGCCTGAGGTCCTGCAGTATGCATGCGCATATGTGGATAATGTTGGTGCTCGTATTGGTACTGCCTTCTGGTCTGGGGCCTTATTAACTACCACATGCTATTGAGTTACTTGGCTTAGAACGAGAGGAGTAAAAAGGAACTGCAGGATTATGGAGTACGCATATCGATTATAAGTATCAAGCTGCTACTGCACGGGCGTGTAGCTAATTTTAAATATGTCAAATGCAATTTTTGTATGTCTACAAATAAGAAATATCTAAAAAAAGATTGATATTTTCTTGTAGCTATACTAAGGAAGTGGAAACTTTTTAAATTGCCGCTCACAATGACTTATAAACTATTATACAAAGTATAATCACATTTAAAAAGTGAGAAATGTGTCACAAAAGCATGAGCTACTATTTGTATGAGATAGTCAAAATTGCATTAGCACTAAGTGTCGTAAATTGTAAATGTAATTTGAAGGGATTGGTCTTTCGAATTGTATTAGTTATACATTTAAGTTAGTCAGTAAACTCTGTCAATAACAACGCATAGAGCAACCTTCGCTCGCTTGTCGTATGCAGGCTTGTGCATATGAAACTCGACTCGTCTGCAGACTGGAGGACATACCGACTGGGAGCAGAACCTGCTGCAGGACAAACTAACGTTGCTAGTGCTGTTGCCAGCTCCAGCTATAGTCAGATTTACTTTGAACCCATAATTTGATGTATTGTGTGTGCAATGTGAACGCAATTTAAATATGTGCGCAATTACGTAAAATGTTTGATTACAGAGCACCAAAAACGGTTGCCCAAACAGTTTCTGGCCAACAATTTCAGGTGCCAACTAATCAAAAATGCGAGCAATTATAATTGATTAAAACGAGACAGAAACAAACATGCATCAAACAGACCGAGAGAGAGAAAGGTAGAGCTGGCTAGAGTGAGAGCGAAACAAGGCAAAATGAAACTAGACGACAGACGAGAGTTGATCAGCCTTCTGTGGGGCTTTCATTTGTTCATAGAAACTGCATATGAGCATGAGCACACAGCATAAAAGGACACTCATTTGGGGCCCCAAATGGAATATTCACCTCCCTTCTTTGGCCGCTCTCCTGCTCCCCCGACTGTGCTTTTGTGTAATTGAATCAGTTGAGTTGATGGTTTTCATGGGCTGCTTACGTTTTACACCAGCATGTGGAGCCATAAACTGGCCATTTTGCTTAATTATATTGCAAATTCATTAGAATTTCGATTCGAAAAGTGTCTATAAATCAGTTAAGCTCTGCCGCCATCGTCCCTCTCTCTCCCTGTTTACGGGCAACTACAGCACTAACGTAATAACAAAAGATTATCAAATGTGCTGGAAAACAATATTTCAGTGCTTTAAAGGGACTTTCGGAAAAGGACAACAATTTTCATTTCATAGTTTTCTATTTTCAAATTCCATTGTCATACAAAAGCTTTTGACAGAGGAAACAACATTTTGGACGTCTGTATGCGAGAGTGAAAAACGAGTTTTATTTTTGGAAAACTCAAATTTTAGTGTTGCAAAAGAAAACGAACAGCAAAACAAACAACTCTTGTATGTTGCCAAAAAACCGTATAAATAGGCAAAGCTAAAATTCAATGCATATATGTATATTTTAGTGCGTTTATTCTATTCTGATTGTTATTAAGTGTATTATTTGCGTTTCCATCAACATATTTCAGTTCAATTTGATCATTTAGATAAAATCAGCATTTATGTTTAATTTCGTTATCTTTTTATTATATCATTCGACCATTGAAAATGGTCAAAAATGGTATACTAAGTTTATGCAAATGTATGTAACAGGCAAAAGGAGGAGTGGCAGACCTCACAAAGTATATATATTCTTGCTTAGGATCACCAGCCGAGTCGATTGAGCCATGTCCGTCTTTCTGTCCGTCTGTCCGTCACGCGTCTGTGTGAACACACAGATCTCAGCTATTATAAAGGCTAGAGACACCAAATTTGGCATGATGGTGTATAAACATCACAAGTTTCTGGAGTTTATTTCAAACTTAAGGTGCCGTGCCCACTGCCTCTGAAAATTGATTAATACATTTTAGGTTGCTTTGTGACGAAAGTATTAAAGTTTTGGCGTTTTGCTTTAACACACATATAGATTTATACTATATGCATATATAATCAAATTTCAAGACGATCGAATTATAAACACAAAAGTTATTCAGTTTAATGTCTTCCGTAGTTTCGCTGCTTTCAGCATGTCGTCACGTCATCGTCGCGTTGCTTCGATTTGGCCGTAGCGTGCGTAAAGCTGATTGGTATGACGTTTTCATACATATGTAGATGGTGCTATTCCAAGATAGATCTAATTTTAACAAAAGGTGGCAGATGAACTTTTGCCGAGGAAATAAAAGTGTGATAATTTCTTTCGGAACTGGGCGAATGGTATCTTACTGTCGGGTGCGCTCGACTGTACCTTTCCTTACTTGTTTTATTCTGTTTTAGTAAGCAATTTCTTAACCCATTTATAGTAAATTTTGTAATTTCACCTTTCACTTTCTAGTGATTGTGACAATCTTAACTTGAATTGAATATTAAATTTTCATTTTCAATAAGAGAATCTCTTTAAGTGTTTTATACACTATAATCTCTTCCCTACGTCTGCCGATCTCTCGTTCTCACTCAATGCTGCTGCCTGTTGAACTCTTCGTAAAGCTCACTTGTTTATCGCTGATGCCGCTACGGCTTATGGGGTCCACTCTAAGCGCATTGGGTCCAGCTTATGGATATATTGAGCGAAACGCGCTGCCTGCAAAGGCCACAAAAATGCCGTTAAATCAATTTTGCGTCAAAATTTTGCAATATGCAGTTGCGAGAGGGCGAAGGCGAAGGGCGACACAGTGGCCGGAGGGGGAAAAAGTGGCAAGAAGAGGTTGGAGGGGAAGTGCTTCGAATGCCATTGCTACCGCAAACATGCTTATGCACCTGGACGCTGTCCAGGTCGGCATCCGAGCTGCATCCAGTTGCGTCCAGTTGCCGGACCGACCTCTTTTAAACCAGAACCAGAACTCGAACCCGACACGCACCGCACACGAAACCCGAAAATGTAATTGAAAAATTATTTTGCTACACATGTCCGGTGCGAGCTGCAGTTGCACCCAGTGCGTAACTGAGTGTACGTACGTATGTGTGTGTGTGTGTGTGTGCGTGTGCGTGTGTATTTGTGTGTTTGGCATGTCCTGGCCGGAGTGCTGCGTCGTTGTGTGTCGATAATTTCGTGGCTAGGCGAAAATTTTAATTAATTTGCCTGTATTGCAGCAACAGCAGCAGCAGCAACAGCGGTGGCACCAGCGGCGGCGGCTTCAACTCCAGGAGATTTCATAAACAAGTCGGGCACGAGCCCGAGCCCGAGCCGGAGTCTTCCAGCTGCTGATTAGCATATAAATTACATTGTCATACCCCTTCTCCGCAATCCCCTTGCCTTCCCCATTTGGCGCCCGCTCATTGCTTGTGCCAATTGCCAAATATGTTGCTTATTGATTTAGCATTAATTGTTTATTGTTAATAACTCCAAAGGGAAAAACTTTAAGTTGCAACAACAAAAACACAGCAACCACAGCCTGTATAACCATCTCCATTTCCATCTCCTTTGGCCAGCGGGGGTCTGGGCTCGGGATTGCGACAGGGCTTGGTTCCCTCTTCCTAGTTTGCCACGAAACTCAATTAACTTGTTAATTTATTTGTCATTTGCTTTGTTCGCTTAGTTCGCCTCGTGCTGCAAAATCAACAGTCAGGCAACAACAACAGCAGCAACAGCAACAGCTACACTTACAACAACCAAAGGTTTCTCCCTCTCTCGGTGAACAAAGCCAGCGAGCTTAGGCTGACACGAGCCTAGCGATGGCAGCTGGTTGGCTGATGTGTCGAGGCACCTTCAAACCAAAAAGTATATATGTTCCTGATGAAAGTTCACAATCAAGATCATATGGCACACCTAGATTTCAGATACCAAAAGCTAGCTATCAAATTAGCCAAAAGTACATATGTCCTACACATACTAGAGCGCACAGATGAAGTTTGTTTTACAACTAGGCCACGCCTTCTTCCGCACCCGTAAATTGAAAAAAAAAAACAAATTCTTATATTTTTCATTGCTCATTCTTCCGTCACGCACTCTTCGCTAGGCGCTGGCTCATCTCTAACGTCCAATGTAATCGACACGTTGCCAGAGACTTTGTGACTCGTTTGAAAGCCCCGCAACACTTGATAGATAGTCAGGATCAATAGCTGCGATGGCAACCGCAGGGGTTATGAGTATATACGAGCACTCGAGCCTTATGAACTCCCTTTGTTTACACAGCTTGTTCGGTGCTTTGAGAAATTGTGAGGGAAAAAATACCCTACGCTATTGAAAGGTATATGGATTTGGTATTTCAAAAAGAGTTGCGCTAGTTATCTTTCTTCTTTCTTTATGTCTCTTTCTTAGTCTTAGAGATCCTTGCTCTTTCTCTTTCTTTTCTTTAAACATGTTTTTTCTCTCATCCCTTTTTCACATATATATTAGTTTTAACAATACCCCTCTTCTCTTTGCTTCGTTTCCTTCTCCCTCTCATGTATTTCTTTCTCCTATTTTCCACACAGCTCCCATCGATATCGCCAAAGCAGCTGGAGGCAATCAGACAGCGCACTTGATGTTAGTTGCAGCACTTGAAGCCAGGGGCGGGCAGGGTGCTTAAGGGGAACAGGGAGTGGGAACTCGGGCAATCGGAGGGCAAACATGGAACTCTTCTAGCTAGCTAGCCAGCTAGCTAGCTAACTGGCTGCTGGCCTGGCCTGGCCTGGGCAAATCCTTTAACCGTTGCTCACTTTCAACTTTGAAGTTGGTAAAGTTTTCGCTTTGTATAATTAAAACTGAGCCCGAGCCCAGCCTGAAACGGGAGGAGCCCGAAACGAAGACGAAACCAAATTGTTTACATGTGTCTTTGTTACAGTTATCATTGGTGGTTTGTGGGGGGGTGGTTGGAGGTCGGTGGGTGGCTTGCTGCAGGCGTAGTTTATCTTGCGCGTCCCCCATCCTCTCCCCGTCTGTCTTTCGGCTTCGTCGCGTTTGTTTGCATCGCATTTTCCCTTTACCCCCCCCGGGCGCGACATGCATATGCAAGACGCTGCCACGCCCACGCGATGCATACGGCCACGCCCCGTTTTATTTAGCATTTTGTTGTTTTTTTTTTTCGTTTCTCCTTTTTGCATTTTTTTTTGTGTTTTTTGGTGTGCTGCAATTTCCTGCGGTTTTTAATTAAAATTAACTTTGTTTATTTTGCGCTTTTCCCATTTGGCAATGCGTTCCGCCTTCGTTCCCGCCACGCGTTGCCACGCCCACGTGGGCGACGACAGCACGGCTTGTCTTCCGCCTTAAAAGTGATGTTTACTTTAGTCGCTTCTCGTTCTCGTTGTAGTTGTTGCTGTTGTAGCTGGCGCTGCTGCTTGTAATTGCCGCCATTTGCGTTGTCGTCGCAGCCATCAGCAGCTCCGGCATCAACTCTACCATCAGCTACAGCTACAGCACAGCCACATCCCGCATCCACATTCCGCATCCACATCCGCATCCGCATTTGCTTCCACATCCGGATTGCTGCTGCTGTCGCTATTCTCGTTGTTGCCGTTGTTGTTGTTGTTATTGTTATTGTTAGTTTTACCTGTTGGCAGCCAAAACCGCCCGCACTCCTCATTTGCTACAACAGCAGCTCCATCTCCGCCTGCAACTGTCAACTGGCAAGTGGCAACTGCCGACTGCCAGAAGCGAAAGAGTTTCACAATCATCGTCATCATCTCCGGCGCGCGTGCCCCCCCTCCCTCCACCCTCTCTCCGCATCTCACTCCCTCTCGCGAGTTGTGAAACTTTTGTAACTTTAGTTTGGCCAAGTTTTGTTATGCCTGCTGGCTATGGCTACACCTCCTACTGTAGGTATCCTTCTCCACCTTCGCCACCCACTCACCCTCGCTGCTTTCCTACTCCCTTCCTATCCGGCACTTCAACAGCACGCCTTCTACACGCTTGCAATCCATCATTTGCCGGGTGCAACTTGTGAAAGTGCTCAGCGCAGGCATACCCAGTATTGTTCATAAAAATTCCAAAGTATCTTCAAAAGAAATACCAGAATACAGCTAAGGACTTAGGCAAATTTACAAAAAAAAATGTAAATTATTCTTAAATAAATTTCAAGCAACTTTAGCAATAAATACTATAAGTAATAAGTAAAATACCGAAAAAAATATACCCGTCATTAAATAAAAAGGGAATACTAAGAGTATTTTCAATTAAAGATCATATATATATATATATATATATTATACCTAAAACACTGAGAGCTAAAAATTATATTTATTTATTTATTTTTTTATTTATTTACGTCAACTAATGGCAGACGACACAAAATTTTAAAAGATTTAATATTAAATTAAAAAAATTTTCATATAATTAAGTTAAAATTATCTTTAAGATTAAAAAAAAATAAAATTAAAAGTGAAGTAAATAATTACAATTTAAAAAAATTTAACGAAGTCTGGGTGAACAAAAGAATAATTAAAAATTGTATTTATTTAAAATGATCCAACATTTGTTGCAAAAGGATTGGGGAAAACCCAGAAAAACCCAATCAGATCAGAGAAGATTGTTAGGTGTTAGTGTTAGTGTTAGGTGTTAGTTGTTAGTACGCTACATCGACCGGTGGAAGCGTAAAAGAAAATCCAACATTAGATAGTGAGTAAAGATATATAGTTCATGGATAGAAAAAAGATAAACGAGGAAAAGAGGAAAATACACTAGTGAGGACTAATTTCTACACAGATGAGAAGAATTAAAGATTTTAAGTCTACAGAATTTGAATTAGCTATGATAAAATATAAGTTGTTATAGTTCGAAATATATATACAATATACAATATAGAACTTTAAATAAGCCTTCGTTAAATGTTAATCAAGTCAATCAATGAAATAATGAAGTAAATACCCGCAGTAGCTGCCCTTACAGGGTATCTGCAGCACAGTACGCATACGCCCCCCTGGCAACTGCACTTCGTCGTCGTCGTCGTTTTTGATTATCACATTTATTTGCCTTTCGACGCATTTCGTGTTTGACTTGTTAAACAAATCAAAAACAATAATATTAATATAATAATAATAGTAATGACGGTGATAATATGGTAATGCATGAAAAATATATATATCCGACATTAGGCATGACTCTCGTTTCGGTAGCGATTATCGCTCAGATTTAGCTGCGGTGCTGCTCTTGCCCGTGTCGCCTGATTGAGCGAGGCCTGTGTGCTGATCGTGCTGTTGCCGTCGTCGTTGTTGTTGTTGTTGTTGTCGTCGTCGTCGCCAGCTTCTTCAGTTGCATCTACAGAACGTTGCTCATAGTGACCGCTGGCCTCTGACTTCACATTTGTCTTGCGCACCTCCATGTAGAGTTTCTCGAGCAGATCACGAAACAGCGTCGGATTCACATTGATGCTTACGCTCATCAGGACAAACCAATCGCCATAGCCAGCGTTGGCTAACACCTGACGCACATGTGACTTGGGCATGCCACGTAAATGGGTGCGCAGCAGCTGTAGACGCAGCTCTGGGCAGCAGACGAGCAGAAGGCGATATAGCATATTGATGGCGGCTAGCATGGCAATGAAGAGGAACCACACGTAGAGCAGGGCGAACAGCTTCTCGTTGAGTATGTTCAGCGGCAGCACGCATAGGATGTCCAGGACATTGGGCGTGCCGCTGGGTCCATAGACGAACATCTCGCATTTGGCCACCTTGGGGAAGACACGTGAGCTCATCAGATTCCAGAGATTCCAATCGTAGACGGGTATGGCGGCCAGGGCGTGGATGTACTTGTGCCAGAAACCATTGAAGATGACGTCCATGAGCCAATAGTTGAGGCCCTGCGAATGTAGATTTATCGATACTCGTTATCGATAACTAGAATAGCTCATTTTAATCGATACTGTAAGTGCAAGTGTGGGTCGATCAACAAGCACATTGGCACAGATATTCTTTCGATCAATCGAAATAAAAAAGTTATCGATAAGGTAGTATTAAGTATTAGGTAAATGTAATCGATTTCTCGACTATCGATCGACTTACGCTTATAATCAAATTGAGCAGCTCACAGAACGCATACTTGATGGCATAGCAACAATGGATGGCCGAGAATTGTGCCCGAAAGTACTTGGTAAGCATGCGCAATCGCATGCGATATGTCGCATCCAGGATAAGAGCATCGCCCACCTCACAGCACAGCTGCTCCATTCGCTGCCCCTCCCAGACCTTCCACAAATACGAGGGAAAGTAAAAGAGGAGCGACTGGAATAGCAGTATCATGAAGACCCACTGATAGTAGCGCAAGTACATGCGCTTGGTCACGCCACGGACTTCGGGTCCCACACCCTCGGCTATCGATAGTATGCGTGCATATTGCTCATTGTGCGTCAATAGATTCCGCATGGCACTACGATTAAGCGCCAGACGTGTCTGCTCCGCGCGAGCCAACTCGCTGGCCAAGCGGCTACTCGCTGCTATTGTCTCATTCTCCACGGGTAGTATATAAGTGCCCATGGTCCAGCAATAGGATTGCACATAATCTGTGTGCTTCGTTGAGCTGAGACAGAGTATCGGCTCGCCGAAATACTGTTTGGCCGACAACAGGAACGTGCATGTCAGCAGAATGACAATGGTGCACTTGGAATGGAGCGTGAATATCGGATCGTAGATGCGCACCGTCTTCAGGCGCAGATACTTTGACAGCGGCTTGACGGCGGCGTACATCGTATTCCCTTATTCTGTGATTAACACGCTCTTCTTGCTTCTATAGGTTTTTCGATCCTGTGCCTCTTAGGTTATTCGCTTTACAGGTTCTCTTGGTTTCGCTTGGCTTTATCCTCTTACTTCTTGGTCAGCTCGCTGTTCGTTGCTCTCACTCTCGCTCACGTATTTGGATTGTGTAATTTTCGTTTTACAATTAAAATCTCATATACACGTGACAGCAAAGCAAACAGTATTAATAGAGACACACTGAGAGACTGAGAAAGTTGTGAGAGCGAGAGAGTGTGAGAGTGAGCGAGAGAGAGGAAGGGGTAGAGGGTAACAGGTATGACATTTAAATTGTAGCCGGCTACATAATGTGTTCTCTTTGTGCAAACTAGTCTGTGTCATAGTGAAACAATACTTACAATAGAAACAATAAACTGCAATTGTTGTTGCACACTGTTTTAGTAGTGCTGTAAAACGTTGGCTGTGCGTGGCTTCTCTTGCTGAAGCGAAGAAGGTAAGTAGATAAGGATAGAACTAAAGTTAACTGAGAGCAATGCAGGATACGGAATATTCTCCTCTGCCAGTGTTAAGCAATGCCCAAAGCTGACAGTTTTAAGTGTTGCACTCTCCCATTTGACAGCAGCAAATTAATCGCTGCGATCGAGTGGCCTCTCTATGTCTTTCTCCCTCTCTTTCCCCCCCATGGGAAAATGAAACGAAATGCCACTTAACAAGGTTCCGCACACACAGACACACACACACACACACGCATCATGTGATAATAATAAGAATAATAATTGGAAGAAGAATATTAATAATGAGCCTGGCCATAGTGCTGGATAACGCCGTTCTGTATGACGATCACGAGCGATGGGAACGACAACGAATGGCGGCAATAATAATAAAATGATTAATCGATGCTACATGACGGCGGCATATACAAAATATGTACGGGGAAATAATTCCCCCAGCGTGCGCGCTCTCTTTCTCTCCCCGGGTGTGTGTTGTCAGGCAGCGTCATTACCAGTAGCGAGTAGAGCGGGAGACCTCGCACGCCCTCACACTCCATACATCATCATCATCATCATCATCATCGTCGTCATCATCGTCGGGCACATTCAACATCATCATTATGGGGCAACAACAGCACATTCAACATTATCATTGGAACGCGGCTGCCGTGCAAATGTTTATTGTGGGAATTCGTTGGCAGCGACGTGTCGTCGGCATAGACCGCCTTCCCTCTCTTACTCTCTCGCTCTTGCTTTTTGCCACGCCCACTGCCGTGCTTGACGTGAAATTAAATTTATGAATTCTTTCGCTGGTGCGTGACCAGAGATTTACTATAATCAGGCATCGGGAATCAACGGAACACGCTCAGGAGACTAATTAGTCGAGTACCGTTAGTGGCGCCCCCTCCCCACCCTCCTCGCTCTCTCTCCCGTTTCGTTGTGCCACTGTCCAATTACAAATACAAATTATAATTATAATTTCTCGTGCCGCATTGATTTCTTCTTTTTTGGCTCGCGGCCCACATTGATTGCAATGAATTACACAACATGGCCAACTAATTTGGCAGTGGGTCAGCTCGCGCTCTCCCATAGGGCATACCAGGGCTGGCTGGCTGATCGCCGCCATCGCAGCCATCGTTGCCATCTGACCTACAACACGCCCCATCCCGCCTCTATCCGCTGTGCCACTCAGTTGTGTTTGCGGTTCTGCGGTCGTGTTTGCTGACAGCGTTTTAAATATTTATTTAAATGGAATTCATTATTTAAAGCGATTTCCCATTGACCACAATAACCGAAAACGTTTGTTGACTGTGTCGCCTCCACGGCCATGCCACGCCTCGCCACGTCGCGCCCTGCTATATGCAGGAGGCATATGTAGATATTTTGTGCTTTTTTTTCTTTTTGGTGGGTGATTGCCGGGTGCAGGGTGCAGGAGGCAGGGGGCGGGGCGGGACTGCGCAATTCGCGCTTAAATAAATAAATTGAACAATTATGCGTGGTTGCGGTTGTTTTGGCTTTGATGGAGTCCTTACCAGTTGCCAACGCGTTGCACGCTTTCCATATAATCCTATTACCTGCAGTTGGTATGTAACCGGACGAGACAAGTCACGGAGCTCGCTTTTAATACCCTGCAATTGTAGAATGGGGGTAGTGGCAGAGCAGAGCTTGTGGAGAGGAGCGTGAGAGATAAAGAGACGGCAGGGGAATTAAATGGAACGTAAAGGGAGAGAGAGGAGGAGGAAGGGAAAGGGAGGCTTATAGAGAGAGAGAGAAAGCAAGGACTGACAATGAGAGGGAAATAGCAAAGAGCAGAGGAGAACCAATGTGGAAATATGGGTCAAGAGACCGATGAAATGGTTTGGCCACCTATAACTTCTTGCGACCTTTTCGAAAGACAGAGAACGTGTTGGAGTAAGATAGAGAGATTAGAGAGAGAGAGAGAGAGAGACAGCGCATATTAAAAAGAGACTAAGGCAGAGGTAATTTTTGAGAAATAAAGACAAGGAAAATCATAAATTTAGTAGATAAGCTTATACTAAATTTAACTGTCGATTGAGCCATGTACGTCTGTCTGTCCGTCTGTCCGTCATGCGTCTGTGTGAACACACAGATCTCAGCTATTATAAAAGCTAGAGACACCAAATTTGGTACGAAGATATATAAACATCACAAGCTCCTGGAGTTTATTGCAAATTTGAAGTGCCACGCCCACCGCCTCTTAAAATTGTTAAATACATTTTTGAGTTACCCTTGAGACGAAAGTATTAAGGTTTCTTTCTAGCTTTATATGCATATATATTTCAAATTTCAAGCCCATCGAATCATAAACACAAAAGTTATTCAATTAAAGGTTTTCCGTAGTTCCGCTGCTTGCGCCTTTACAACATGTAGCGTGTGTAAAGCTGATTGCTATGACGTTTTCATATGTAAATGCTGCTATTCAAAGATAGATCTAATTTTAACAATAGGTGATAATTGTGTGATAATGTGATAATTTCTTTCGAAACTGGGCGAATGGTATCTTACTGTCGGGTGCGCTCAACTGTAGCTTTTCTTACTTGTTTTTTTGTAAGCTTAGGCGCTTTTAATTCAATCTATACGTCATATGTAAATGGTATGTTTAGTCTCACATACCAGTTTAAACAGTTTAATTTTCCAGTTTCTTGTACTACAAAAACTTACAGGGTAAACGCCAGTCGAGCAGTCGTCTATCTCGCACACTTGCCAAATCCGAATTTGCACATTTTTTCTCTCCACTTTTTCGTTAAATATGCCAAACAGCTGCAAAAAATTAACAACAATCGTATTGAGCATAAGGCGTACGTTGGTTCAGGGATCAGGCACAGGTGGGCTCAAATTGTGTGGGGGGTGATGGTAGTTGGAGAAGGGGCAGAGGTGCCCCACTGTCTGCTGCTGCTGCTGGCTGTGGTCGGGACTGCGCCGGGCGGGCGGTTGTCAATTGCACTTGCTATGGCGATGCGAGTATGAGAATGTGGCCGGACCGCAAGACGGCCGCATGGGCTGACCACGGGACAGCTGCAGGAGCAACAGCGACAACAACAACAACAAGAACAGCTGCCGTTATGTAGTATTGAGAGTTAACTCTGCCTGTGCCTGGCATCCGTTTATTGCTCAAGTCTTAGTCCCCCGTCTCCCACTGAATAATGCAGATGAGTTGCTCGGACTGAGATGCGGTCGAACTGGCGACTTTTGTTCTCATCTTTGGCAGCATTTGTTCGATTGTTCTACTACCCCCGCAGAGCAGTCAGAGAGATGGCATCATCATTATTATTAGCATTCCGCAGGGCAAGGGGCCAGAGGAGGCGCCAAGTCGCAGGCAGTGAGACGGGCGGGTGGGGAAAGGAGGGCGTCTTATTATGTGCCAACATGGTCGTCAACGTGATGGCGTCGAGGCGACGATATCAGCATATGTTACGGGCCCGCATGTGTGTGTGCAAGTCTGCCTGTGTCTGTGTGTGTGTGTGTGTGCGGGGCATCTTCCTGCCGTGCATTGTTCGATTAATGACTTAACGACGTGAGTTGAATAACTTTGATTTAGTGTCATCTCATTTCGCCAGCCACGCAGCGAGCGACCGTTCCAGCTAATTGTATTTATTTACTACACACACACACACACACACACAAGGCGCACACACACATGGCACCACAAACACACACCACAAAACACACACCACATATAGACATGGAACATGTGTGGTCGCCTTGGGATTTTAATTAATTGGAGCATTATAATCCTAACAGACATCAAAAACAATTTGATATCGAGCAGAGTAAGAAACTTCAAAATAAACTTCGTTGCGAAATTGACATTGATTGGATCATAATGCCTGTCGTAGCTGTCAAAATTAACTTGAGAACAACAAACAAAAAGCAGCAGCAACTTGTGCGTAGACAAGAGAACGAGCGGAAGCATAGAGACACAGTGATTACATGCCTAAGTGCTTGCTAAGAGATACGCTGCAGTTTCAGTATTTTACACAGCTTTAGTGCCAGTTCCGCTTTAATCTGATTGCAAAGATTTTGCGTATAGACTCTGTGAGTCACGACTTGGCTGCATATGAAATTTCGTGACTCTAGCTTGTTTAGGCTTTGAGTTCCTTCGGTTAGTTGGGTTAATATTGTCAGTTTTCAACATATTTCACTAGTTGGTTTTGTACTTAGTACCAGTTTCATATACCCTACAGCCAGGATTTGCACTCCTCTGTGTTCTTCAATTTCAGTTGCTAGAATATTGTGCACAGCTGACAACCCTAGAGCGTTTATCCGATCGGATTCCCACGCGACCAGTTGCATGTTGCTATGCTGGTGTTGCGGTTAGTTTGGGTTATTCGACTCTACCATGGAACATGACTCCGACTCCGTCTCCAATTCCTTTGGCCACACCATTACCGCGGCAACACGGGGCAGCCTGTCCATCTGCTGTTCGTCCCTTCGTTGTCTGCCGCCTGGGGCTGATCATGTTTAATTAGCCCTAATGAATATTTAGCCGGCTGCCCGAGCACGTTTCCCCGTTGTTGGCCAATGCAATTTTCTACACGCTTTTCTATTAGTCTCGGACCTAACGAAATCGTTACAGCCAGCCAGGCGTCCCTGCTTCACTTCTTGCCCCCCCCTTTAATCCCTTCTTATGTCGCTTCTCCCACTTCGCAGACAGACACTCATATGGTCTTTGGCTCGTTATTTGTAATTTGTTGTAAGTTTTTGTTTCAGTTTTTATTGTTGTTGCCAGTTGCCGGTTAACACTAGATGCGTTCCCCTTCTCCTGTCCTCTGCCCTCTTTTCTATCTACTGCTTCTTCCCTTGACACATAGCTTGTTCTTCTCCTTCTCCTTCGGTCTTTGTCTTTAGTTTCTTTCTAATACTCCTTCCGAAACGTCTTAAAGCTTCTCGGAGAGAGTGCGAGAGTGGTTAAGTTTTGTTGATAGTTTCGTTACGGTTCGAAATTTGTACTACTCTCTATGGAGTCCAAGTATGAGAAACAATATATTGTATAAAGATACGGAGTTACTAAGAAGTAAAACTGTTTTAAAAAGTTTATATATTGAAACTATATATAAATATAAATATATGATGACTAAGGAAGTCAAGACGGAATTTTGATTTTTAATCTATTTTCGATGGATGGAAGTTCTGGCAGGGTATTACATGTGTACTATTTAAACGATTTTCAAATGATTCTTGGGCCAGATTCAATAGATTAAAGGTGAAAACAAACGATTTAAGTTTTAAAAGAAAAAAAAAGCTAAAAAACTTTAAGGGAAGACCCATACCAAAAGATCGCAAAGAGTTCAACAATTTTCAAATAATTTATTAATAAAATTCTTGAGACTTAAATAAAGTATCGTGCTGCCTAAGAATCGCTTAAGATTGAACAAAGTCTTAATCGGTAGAAAGGGAGCTTTGTTTAATAACATCATTAACATTTTTAACGCTTTGCAACGGTTTTCCAAACTAGCGCGTAGGGTATTTTACTGTCGGTGTCCGCGCTCGATTGTAGCTTTTGCTACTTGTTCCTCTTGTTTTCGTTATATTTCTATTTCTGAATCTGGTTCCGGTTTTTTGGTTTAGTTTCAGTTTCTGGTTCTATTTCCCTTAGTTGTTTTTGTTGTTGTTGCTGCCGCTGCTTCTGCTGTTGCTGCCGCTGCCGCTGCCGCTTCTGCTGGGGCTCCTCGTTGTTTTTATCGACATTGAAATGTGGCCCCAAAACAGTTTCAGCTCATAAAAATACAATTTGCTGCTGCTTATTTTTTACGATGCACATGAGGGCGATGCTGGCCTCCAGTTGAACCTCCTGGTCCAGCTTCAGGCTCTCCGCAACCCGCTCGCCACTGTCGCCAGCGTCCTCTGCTCCCCTTGCCATCCGATAAGCTGTCTATGTCTCGCCCAAAACTATTTTCGTGCTTGAAATGAGGCGCACACATGCTCCAAGTGCGTCCAATGTCCTCTGTCCCGGCGTCCCGTGTCCGGTATGTCCATTGGCAATCGGGTTGCCACCAAGTTATGTATGTGGCAATGTGAGCGCTGCACGTTCACGGCTAGAGAAGGGGGCGGTGCGCGGCGCGGGGCGTGACACTGGCAGCTGTTGCCCTTCGGCTGCTGCTGCTGCTGCTGCTGTTGCTGCTGCTGCTGCTGCACGGCATTTAAACGTTTAAGGGATTTGTTTATGTTGCCGCTCCATTTTGGGTCAAACGATCCGAGCAGCAACCCAAGCGGGCCACGCCCCCGCCCTTGGCCCACCTCCGTCTGGCGGGCACTCTGCAAATTGGCAAGTTGCTTAAACATAAAAACAATGCGGCCAACTGAACGGCCCATGTATTCATAATCCGGCCTAATAATCCACACCAACTATGTCCTTTCTCACACGCCCCACCCCCGACTCGATGGAGTGGGAGAGAGAGAGAGAGAGAGGGAGCGGGAAAATGGCAGAGAAAAAATAAAATGAAATGAAATAAAATAGGCAAAAATGCTACAGCTAAATAGATAAAATGAGCGCAGCTGGATTTTTCAAACAGCCTGTGTGTGTGTGTGTATGTGTGCATGTGTGACAGTGTTAGTGTTGCCATAAGCCGTTATCCACTCGATACAATTAAATTATATGCGTCTCTTTGACAATAAATAGCAGGCAAAACTAGTTTCTGTAACACATTTTGAATTAGCTTTTTGCATTGCCTGTGAACCAGTTTTGAAACGTTCCTAATGCACCAGCAAACCGGTTCAAGTTTATGGGAGGAAACTAAGGTCTTGCATAGACAAAAGTTTAAAAAGCTTGGAATACAATTTTAGCTGCCCAATAAGGATTAACTTCGGAACGGTTTTTGTGGTTCAATTCTTGTACTTGCCTTGAAAAGCCTAAACCATTAGCGAACCGGTTCGAAAAGATTTGTTTACGGAAGCATTCTTATTTCCAAATTTAATTGTTAATAGTTTTTTGAATTAGCTTTTTGCATTGCCTGTGAACCAGTTTTGAAACGTTCCTAATGCACGAGCAAACCGGTTCAAATTTGTGAGAGAAAACTTAGGTTTTGCATAGAAAAAGGTTTGAAAAGCTTAGAATACAATTTTAGCTGCCCAATAAGGATTAACTTCGGAACGGTTTTTGTGGTTCAATTCTTGTATTTGCCTTAAAAAGCCTAAACCATTAGCGAACCGGTTCGAAAAGATTTGTTTAACGAAGCATTCTGATTTACAAATTTAATTGTAAATAGTTTTTTGAATTAGCTTTTTGCATTGCCCGTGAACCAGTTGTAAAACGCTACTAATGCACCGGCAAACCGGTTCAAATTTATGAGAGAAAACTTAGGTTTTGCATAGAAAAAAGTTTGAAAAGCTTAGAGTACAATTTTAGCTGCCCAATGAGGATTAACTTCGGAACAGTTTTTGTGGTTCAATTCTTGAATTTGCCTTGAAAAGCCTAAACCATTAGCGAACCGGTTCGAAAAGATTTGTTTAACGAAGCATTCTCATTTACAAATTTAATTGTTAATAGTTTACCAAATCCTTAATGCCAAAAAAAAAACCACTCAGTTTTTGTTCCACTCGCGGAACCAATTATGAACCACAATTGTTCCAAGCTACTATATGCAATCTACACTTGGCTGCAATCAAACTACAAACTACTATTGCAATTTTTAAAATGATTTTTAAGCTGCGTAAAAAGCTTTGCATATTTTGTTGAACCAATTTTGGTGAACCGGTTCGCCATTCGTCGAGTGGTTCACGTGAAAATTGCAGCTTATGCGGAATTTATATATATGTATAAACCAAATTGGATTCATTGGATTCATGTGCACATTTCAATGGATGTTATTAACTTATGCATATGCATGTTTCCATTGGCGCCGGCAGGGGGTATACCAGGGGCGGAGAGTGTAGGGGGGGTTGATGGCAATGGGGCGTGGTAGAGTTGAAGCCATTGCACTTATTGTATAATTATGCAATTTAATGAATACTAAAAAGCTGCAGCAAGCCAAACGCTGCGGAAGGAGGGTGCAAAGGGGGAGGGGAGGGAGGCTGCTGGGTCAGTGGGTAGACACGTGCAATAAATACAAACTGCTAAAGAGCGAGTAGAGCAAAACACAGCGTCAAGAAAATGAAAATGAGTACAGAACGTGTGTATAAAATTAAGAAAATGAAAACGAAGAAGAAGAAGAAGCAGAGAAAGAGGAAAAGGAAGGGGAAGGGGAATGGGAAGTTAAGGCAAACAAGGCAACAAAAGCGCATAGTGTGTGTTGTGTACTTTGTGCAAGCGAGTGTGTGTGTGTGTGTGTGTGTGTGTGCTGCCGCCATGTTGATTATTATAGTTATTATTGTGGACCGCCAGTTGCAGTTAGCAACAGTTTCCCATTTCCATTTGCACTTCCAGCCGCATGGATGGCCCAGTGGGACGGCAGCTAGTGCTGTGGGTGTCTGGATAGTAAGTAGCTGCCTTAGTGACTATTAGCTGCCGCTATAGGTTCCCAATGGGTGTCTGCATTTTCCTTCCTTCCCCCTCCCTACAACTCTGTACAACATTCAGTTTTGTTGCCGCATTTTCGGACTTGGCCTTTGGGCTTGGGCAACTCGTTTAACGCGAGACGCTTAAAACAGCAGTAGATGGAGAGAAGGGGAAACAAAGAACGAGACAGAGAGAGAGAGAGAGAGAGAGAGAGAGAGAGAAAAGACTGAGAAGGACTAAGGGGAGAGAGCGAGAAGTTTGTGTGCAAGGGAAGATAGGCAGCCCAAGATAACGCTGCGGCATTTAAGATTCACTTGTTATTAAATAAAAAAATAAAAAATAACCTTGCTTATTTTCTTGTGACTTTTTGCTATTTATTTTTATATATTACATGATTATGTTGTAAATATAAAATATATATAAATGATTAATTTCTTAATTTCTTTATTAATTTTTTTTTTTTAATTTATCTTTAGTTTTCTCTCAAGGTTTTTCAATCATTTATTTTTTTTAATTTTTTACTTTCTTTATTATTTTTTACATCCTATTTAAATTTTGGTGACATTAACTTTATTTTAATAAAAAAAAACTATGAATTTGTATGGATAATTTTCAATTTTATTTTTTTTGTAATTTACATAAATAATTTTTTTTATTTTTTTTCTTGCTTAGAGCATGCTAGCTTCGCTTTGCGCTCCGCTCGCGCTGGCTGCGTTTTTAATTTTGCGTCGCTTCTTCACACACTTTTTGCTTCTACGCTGTGTATGTGTGTGTGTGTGTGTGTGTGCTAGTGTGTGTGTGTGTCATTTTATGCATGAATTTTTTAATAGCTTAAATATGCGGCAATAAAACTTTAGCACGCTCATCTTATCGCCAACGCTGGCTGGCAACTTCTTTGCCTCACACACACACACACACACACACACACACACACCTAGAAGGGGAGTGTAGAGTAGCACAATCAGCCCCCTCTACCCTCTTAGTTCTCCTCCTACGCGTACTTCCGCTATGCGTCTCCCTTTTCCGGCTTGCCGTCTTCTGCCTGGCTGACCCGACGCGCACGTAGCTAATAAAAGCCACACCACGACTCCGCGCCAGATGCAGATGAAGATGTGGACGTTGGCAGCCGCCGACAGAGCGCCGACGTGCACGTGCCTCGTGCCCCACCTTCGCTCCCCCTCTTGCAACGCCTCCCTCTCTCTCTCTCTCTCTTGAGTCGCCTCCACCTGCAGCATCTTGACTTTTAACTAGCTAACTTGATAAAACTACAAAACTATACAATAAATATGCAAAAGGCGAGGCAAAAAAGCAGCAGCAACAGCAGCAGCGCAGCGCAACAAGAAGAAGACGAAGAAGAAGAAGCAGCAGTAGAAGTAAAAAAGGAAGTGCAGAAGGAAAAGCTAACGAAAGGTTGCTCACGCCGGAGCAAGCAACGTGGAGCGAGGTGTGCGCTGTGAAGCGTGTTAGTGTGGTGCGACTGCGATGGCGACGGCGACCAGAGGATGCCCTCAAGCGCATAAGTGCTTGCTGCCCATTGCGTTCGAGACGGCACCCCGTACGCGCCACCTTCCCCCTCTCCTTCCGCTTCCGCTTCCTCTCACCTGAACCTGGTTACCCCTAACCTGCTGCAAGTCGCATCTTTACGGTCGCTTTATGTGCGCTTTCCCTGGCCAAGAAAGGTGTCGTTGCAGTTCCCCAAGCAATTTAGTCTGCACACACACACACACACACACACACACCACTCACGCCTTTGCCACTCTTTCCGCGCTCGCTAGGGAACTCCGCTCTGACCAGCGAAGCTTTGCTAAATTACGATATCATTTCCAGGGCAGAAAGATAATATATAATAGTCTACCCAACTAATCAGTGAAGCTGATATTATCATTTACTATTGCTATGGGTTAGGATGATTATTAGAAAACTTTTTCTATTACTTTTGCTATCCGTAAACGGGCTAAAACTTTCAACTCTGCCAACTTCACGTTTTCGGCTAAAAATAAATGTATGGAAAATAATTTAAAAATATATTTTATTTGCCTTAATTTCTTCAATTTTCCAAAATTACCCCAATTTGAACCCAATAAGCTGGCATATCACAAATCTATTGTCTATTTGCTTGTGCTCATTCTACCTTACCCGAAAAGCACAAGAAGTCGTGACCTTTTAACTTCAACAACTTTTGTAAACATCAACTGATTCTTAACTCGGGTAACTGTCAAGTTTTTCAACTTAAGACATTTCTCTGTTTATTTTAAAATCAAAATTTGTGAATCGCATCGAGTGAGAGAAAAAGGGCGAAGGGAGAATGTAAAAACAACGGGATGAGTGTGGCATGAGCAAGCATCTAGGTCGACGTTGCCAAGGGGAATGTATGTGAAATGTTTACTCAAAAACTTCGAAAACAAATATGTGTAAGGGTTAAGCAAATATGATAAATCAATTTGAAGCAGACGCCAAAAATTATCAGCGCGTTTTCCCCCATGTGCAATATTAGACTAACACTTCAACGATTTGTATACCCAGCGCAATGTGAGTGTGAAAGAGAGTGACATGACTGACTATGGAGTATACTCTAAAATATGCGAATCTACAAAACGATTATATACAATATACTACTATATAGTTTCTCCTATATTTTCTAGGCATACAAAATGCATTTTTCAGCTTATTAAAATTTCGCTTCTTCCTTATCTGATATCGTTAAGTAACATAAGAAATACTGGCATCTTGTGTTTATATCTTTTATATTATCTTTAAGCACGCTTAAATATGTATGTATGTTACACTAATACCCGCTACTCATAGAGCAGAAGGGTATTATAACTTTTTTCAAACCGAAAATGTATGTAACAGACAGAAGGAGACATTTCAGACCTTATTAAATGTATATATTCTGGCTCAGCCGAGTCGATATAGACATGTCTGCCTGTCCTTCTGTCTGTCCGTGTGAAAATCTAGATCTCAGCTATTATAAGAGTGAGGACTATCAAACTTTCTGACAATATGTGTCATTATTGCACGCTAATCAAGTTTATTTTGGATTTTGGCCCCGCCCTCTTTTGCCCCCCTCGAAAAAAATTGATAACAAGTGCAATTTTGATGCCATATGTATATGTATTTTGATGCCATATCGTGTTGCTCGCTTTCTTATTTGTTTTTTCTATTCTCAAAGAAGACTTATACATACATGTCAGTTCTTAAGCAACATATGCTACCCCTATAAGTTGCGCATATTTAATTTTAATTGATTTCCCCTAGCGCCGATAACGATTGCCGATTAAAGAATTAAACGCCTTAAATCCCTCAATCAGTTGGCAACGCGTGCTATTTCTGCTTGTGCATTGCGCATTTGACAAGCTTCAAAGTTGTACGACAAGTGACAGAAGGGGGCGTGGCAACAAGAAGGTGGGCGAATGTGTGGAGGGGGACATAGTCCCATGTGAGGGGTGTGTGTGTGTGTGCGTGCGCGTGTGAATGGACCCCGACATAGTTTTTAAGTTTATAGGCTTGTTATTTCATTAGCATAATCAAATGTCTGATCGTCCCGGTACCACTTACCCACTTTACGGCTCAGTTGCCTGCAGGGCGTGGCAAGGAGACAACACAGCCTTGTATATGTATATACCGACATATATACATATATATGTATATATATCTTAATTCCGTAGTTAGGTTGTTTCTTTTCTTTACTTTTCAATCAATTCCCATCGCTTTTAACCGTTGTCGCTGCCTTTGTGCCTTTTACTGCCTCCTGCGTTACGCCATGTCTGCCTCTGCCTTTGCCTCTGCCTCTGCCTCTGCTTTGGCCTCCATCCATCTGTCTTTTCCTGTTCCTTTTCCCCCTCCTCTCGCCCCCTCCCTCCGTGCCCTGTCAGCAAATCTGTGCTGAAAGCCATCAACTCGCAGGCATTGTCAGCGACATAACAAGGACACGCAGCTGAAGCTGTTTACACTTTTTACCCCACCCATCCCTTTCAGCCTTGCTCCCCTTCCAGTGCTTGAAGAACTGTACCAGTTTGTTGGCGGGGGGGTAACTTTGCCTGTATGCGTGGGGCGCACACAGTAAAGAGAAAGAGCGACAACGACAAGGAACAAAAAAAAAAAAAAAAAGAAAACTCGAAGCGAAACGGAACAGAAGAAAAGAATGAAAGAAATCAAAATAGAATAAAACTTGTGCGTTTTGCATAAAGTGCGCTTATCCCCGCAGGATATGACTGGCAATGACGCCCCGACGCCTCTCAGCTGCACACACACGAATCGCTTCACGCCACCACGCCCCATGCCTCTAACGCCCCCTTCCACTTCTCCCCCACTCTGTGCAAGAAATGGAGCTAGTTTTCGCTTGACGTTGATTTAACACACACATTTTGTGTCTCTATGCTCGCGTTGCCATATGATATCGCATATATAGTAATCTGATCTATGCTAATAATAATTGAAATCTTGGCAATGCAGCTGCAGGCGTGTAAACTAAGCAAGTTAATTGACGCGCTAGCACACTGAAAATTCTGCCATTAACTTGATTAGGCAACCTGAAAAGATCGCTTAAAAGTTATACTTATTTTTAATTAGTCTATATTGAATTTTAAATGTAGCATCACTAAGGGCTTTCAGACTTGAACATAATGTCATGTCGCGTGAAAATCATTTGATAATTAACAGAGTTAAGGTGGCTGACATATAGATAGAACACCTGGCTGGGGTGTTCCAAGTAGAATTTTCCGTCGATTTTAACATGATTAATCGCCAAAAATTAAATATGGTTTAAATAAGAAAGAAAGAATACCTTCGACACGCCGAAGGCTTCATACCATTGTAGTTACTCGACATATTAATTCGGCCAATATGTTCTATGGCAGCTTAACGATATATCTGTCCGATTTTAATAAAAATTTGCATAGCATTTAATGGACATACTGAGACATATATCGGAAAAGTTTTATAGCGATATCTTAAAAAATAACAAAACTCGTAGAATGTATACCAAGTTTCATCAAGATAGTTTTAAAACTGAGGAACTAGTTTGCGTTGCAACAGACGGACAGACGGACGGACGGACAGAGGGACACGGCTAGTTCGACTCCCCTATTGATGCTGATTAAGAATATAAATACTTTATAGGTTCGGATATGTCTCCTAAGGTGCATTGCAAGCTTCTGGCCAAAATTAATATACCATCTGCAATGATATAAAAATTTGTAAGCACTTCTTTGATGCCGCGATTTTAAATTTTGAAGAAAATAATATTTCTAAAAAATGAACAGAAAAATTTGAAGCATTCCAAAAATAGTTAAAACCTTTTAAAATGATTTTGCTTAAATTTTTGCAATTTACAATTGTCAGTTGAACGCAAGTAATGTAGAAACATGAATATTTCGCCATATTTTAGTGGTTGGAAAAATGATTTCAATTTTTGAATGAGGAAAAATCTTGTTTATTCGCTAGTAAATATCTGAATTATGCTTTGTGTTACTGCATTGAAAATCACTAAATATAAAACCGACAATACCGTTGTAAAAATTGATGCAAATACGAAGTGGTCAAAAGGTTCGCTTCACAGGCAGATCAAAAAGCATTGAAAATATACCACAATTTCGGCCTAAAATAGGCTCATGAATTTATACTTTGTTTGTCATTTGCATTCGTTGACAGAAATTATTAGTTATGTCCAAATTTCATCACTATTTCTCCATCGGATCCCCAGTTCGGATAAGTGTATGTGTGTGCGTGTGTTATTTGAGCTCTTCAAAGCGTATTGCAATACGCGTTGTCTAATTTTGCACCGAACTGAGCAGCTGCTGGCGCGGTGATGGCTTCATCAGCTGAGGTAGCCCCTCTCTCTCTCTCTCTCTCTTTCTTTCTCTGTCTCACCTCTTTGTGGGGTAGGGGACAGTCAGCTGCGCTGCTCCTCAAGTCGGCAATATGTCAAAAGCGTCGCTCGCCTTTTCAAGTGCACGTGCCGAAATGAAGCTGGATGTGTGTCAGGCGGCATTTCCGTTTCCCATTGCAGAGCAGCCTGCCTCCCTTCGCAGCCTCCGATCCTCCCATCACTTTTAGTCTGCCCCTCCGGCTCTGGCCACGTCGCCGCCGCCGCTTTGTGTGCGCCTGTCGCTCGCTTTGAGTTTGGAGCTTTGATTTATGTTAACGCTCCATGCAGTTTCGGCACCCCCTCCCCCTCCCCCAGCCCCTATTCCCGTGCTGCCCCCCTGCTCATCCCCTGCTCGTTGGCAATCTGAAGCGGCACAAATTGTCTGCATCTGCATAGAACAGCGGATAATGCTGCACTAAAATACGAGCTGGTCACCCAAACAAAGCCAACATACATCACACACAAACACCCAATCATACACACACACACACACATACACACATTGAATTCTGGCATTTCAGGTGTTTGAGTTGTTGTATTGTTAGTTCGGCTGGAACAACAACAAGAAATATAAAGCTGAAATGCCGAAGATTAAATATTCTTGCAGTTGTTATCGAAAAGTGAGGTTATGTATGCACCTAAGAGCTTGGCTGAGAAATATGCGTATGCAAAAATTGTTTGCATTGTTCAATTCTGACTTCGAATCAGGTTGAACAACAACAACAACAACAAGAAGAAAAAAAAACACGGTATAAACTGAATATTTCTAATTGCTTTAAGGAATTGAACAGCAACAAAGAGAAAGAGAGAGAGAGGGAGAGAGTAAATTTTAATCGCCTTACAGTAATTGATCTTGGCAAAAATATTTTGTTATTTATTGTGGAATTTTAAGCTTAAAAAAATGGCTAAAGTTTTTGAGCATCAAAAAGTATGCAAAACGTTACATTTGCCTTGTTCTTTTCTTTTCACTTACACAAAAAAAATGGCTTAATAAATTTTTATATAAATTAAAAATACATACCGCACGCTACTTTCTAACTACCCCCTTAGCTGTAGGGTATCAAAGCAATGACAACAATGGCAACAACAGCGGCAAAATCAACGGCATTTGGCCTGCCCCGACCAGGTTCATGTTGTTTCCCCACCTTAATGACGCCCTATCAGCGCCATCAATAGCAACAACAACAACGACAACAACGATGACGACGACGACGCTGACAAAAGCCAGTGCTATAGGGGCGAGTGGGCGCAGGCACCTCCAAGTGCCTGTCACTTGATACAATGAACCAAATGGCTGCGAGTCAACGATTATTATCGCAATGTTTATTAGGCGCCGGACAAAATTGTGCGAGAGCACGCTGCTGAGTACCAGGTAATGTCTGTTATCGAACTGCAGATGTTTGTATGTGCCAGCATTAGGCTTAACATACGCTGAGGAAAGGGGAGGGGTGTTTGTGTGTAGGAGTGCATAGCCAGAGCTGCCCCAGAGAGTTACTTATGCATTATATATGTATATATAATGAAAGACTTAGGTTCAAAGCTACCTAGACAACTCCATGGACATTTTGTTAAACTTTCCCC
Organism: Zaprionus ghesquierei; assembly: GCA_018904095.1. Lineage (NCBI taxonomy): Eukaryota > Metazoa > Arthropoda > Insecta > Diptera > Drosophilidae > Zaprionus > Zaprionus ghesquierei. Next base: position 18,709,832 of record JAEIGP010000394.1, on the reverse strand, counting down.
AGAGCATCATTAGATAAACAAGTAAGGAAAGCTACAGTCGAGCGCGCCCGACCGTAAGATACCATTCGACCAACTTCGTAGTTGCACTAACTAATAGAATTCTGTGTTTATTGTCCGATCGGATTGTAATTTGGGGATTGAGTGCATATTATGTACGTGTTCCAAAGCAGAAAGCAGTTACCTTAATAGTTTCCTTAATATTCGTAAATTATCGATTTGCTTGGGCGGTGGGCGTGGCACTTCAAAATTTAAAATAAACTTTATCTGCGCATGATTTACAGGAACCATCATGTCAATTTTGGTGTCTCTAGCTCTTGTCAAAGCTGAGATCTCGACGTTCATACAGACAGACGGACATGGCTCAATCGACTCGGCTAGTGATCCGGAACAAGAATATCTATAGCTTATGGGGTCTGCCATGTCTCCTTCTGCGTGTTATATACTTTTGCACAAACTTAGTACACCATTTTAGACCCTTTTCAATGGTCGACTGGTATAATAACGCAATATTACGTATACGCAATATTCAGTTTCAGTTTTGAAACAATTAATTACATATCTTTATATAGCTTATATCTTAAATATATCTACGCATTGACGCTCATTTTATTTAAATTTTTAGCCACTTTCCACCCCCGAACCTATCGAGACAAAAGCGCAATTTTCGCGTGTGTAAGCGCACAAATATTACGTATACGCAACATTGACACTTAATGAATTAAACCAATCATTTTGTGTAACTAGTATCTAAGGTATAACTTAAGAAAGACACGTTTTTGATTTGATCTAGCATTCATTTAGGCACTGCCCCTGCTCTACGCGCGCCTAATGAGACAAAAGCGCAAATATTGCGTATACGTAATATTATTGCTGGCTTGACTGGACAATTGTAGCATGCTGCGATGTGTTTGCTCAAAAGGCAGTCAAACGTTAAATAAGATCGTCACACACACACAGCCGGGTAAACAAAGACACACACACACACACACACACACACACACAAAATCAATAGGCAACTCACACGCTGCGTCGCATTCGCCGCGTATCTACAAGATGCAAATGCACATCTCGACTCAATTTCGAGTTCTGTCTTTCTGTTTGTCTGTCTGTCTGCCCGTCTGTCCGTCTGCCCCGCAAGGCAATTGCAATGGAACAATGCGCCAATCATTGTAAACAATTGCGACCGCGAAAGGCGGCTATGAAAATGAAATGAAAATCAGAGTTTTTGCTTCAACTGGAACTTTAAATTGAATCAAATCAATTTCGCTTCATTGAATGTTTACCATTTGCCTTGCCTTCGTCGCTGTCCGCTGTCCGCTGTCCGCACTTCGTTTCCTTCTCCACCTCTTATCCTGTCTACCCCTTTTCGCAACCGCTTTTCCTTTTGCTGTTGCTGTTGTTGTTGTTGTGTTGCTCACGCACTTTTCTTTTTTATAGCCCGCACTTGCGTCGGATAGTCGTCATTGTCGTCTCGCTTCCTGCCACCAGTCTCTTGCCTTCTTCCCTCTGCCACGTCCCGCCAGCCAATTGAATGGAATTGTTTTTGTCTTGTCGGTCACGTTAGGTACACACGATGACGATGCCGATGCCGATGACGACGATGTCGGAGAGGACGATGGCGCGCAGTCAACTTGCCGCAATCACTTTTCGGCCAATTATGCGGCATTTCGGCTGTGAAGGAACTTGATTCGGTGCGAAGGGGCTTTGGATATGTGGAATCGAAGGATTGCACTTACTTGGAACTGAACTTATCCTTTTTACACAGTACAACGAAAATGAAAAGGAGTTCATAGTTAAATAAAACAAGAAAGAAAAGCTACCTTCGACATGCCAAAGGTTTTTTACCATTGCAGTTACTCCACATATTAAATCGGCCGATGGGTTCTATGGTAGTTTAACGATATATCTGTCCGATTTTAATAAAACTTGCATAGCGTTTAATGGACATAATAAGACATATATCAGGAAAGTTTCACAGCGATGTCTTGAAAAATGAATAAAGTCGGCCGATATTTTCTATTGCAGCTATGCGATATATCGGTCCAATTTCGTTCAAATTTTCACAGCCTTTTAAGGGCATACTAAGACATATATCGGAAAAGTTTCATAGCGAAATATTAAAAAGTAACAAAATTTGACCGATAAGTTCTATGGCAGCTATACGATGTATCGGTTAGATCCGGCTCGTTCCGACTCATTTACAGTGTGCAACAATGAGAAGCATGTATACCAAGTTTCATCAAGATAGCTCTAAAACTGAGAGACTAGTTTGCTTTGCAACAGACGGACGGACAGGCAGACGGACGGACAGACAGACGGACATGGCTAGTTCGACTTCCCCATTGATGCTGATTAAGAATATCTATACTTTATAGGGTCGGAGATTTCTCCTAAGGTACGTTGCAAACTTCTGGCCAAACCATCTGCAATGGTATAAAAATTAAAAAAAAAATATTTTAAAATTGTAAATTGTTAATTTTATATTTTTTTGAAAGCTGGAATATCTTAAGAATTCAAGACATAAACAAAATGAATTTCCGCGTGCGAAACGCTGAATGATTAACAAGATTTGTTTGCAAGTGGAAAGTGAGGTTAGAAGAACAGTTAAGCAATCTTCCATCTCTTTTCACGCCTTGCGTCTCATCCATTGCTGAAATTCGCTGTGCAGCTTCTCATTTATTTAAGCCCAGCACATTTTAATGCACTTTCCTTACCTGTCCGAAAAGCCATCACATGTTGAGCATATGCCACTCACTCGCTCAGGCTCTTTCTCTCTCTCTCTCTCTTTTGCCTTTTAACCTGCCTGAGCTGCAGCTGCCGCTGCACGTTTGATTCATGACAATTATGAGACATTTCAATTAGAGTTCGAATCAGCCCGCGACGTCGCTTAATACACTCGCTCGATCCGCTCAGCGTAAGCTGGGGATCAGGGTGGGCAGAAGAAGGGGGTGCCGAAAAGTGGGCGTGGCCCGTGTGCCGTGTGCTCTCTGACAGATATTCAACTGCTGCCGGTGCTGCTGGCGCTGTGAAAAGTTTTTATTGAGCAACTAACTGTGAAATTAAATTGTGAATTAAAAGCTGCCACCATGGCCAACAGCGATTACGAGGCGGGCCAAGGGGGCATGGCAAGAGGCAGCGGCGGCGGCGGCGGCAGCGGCAGAGGCAACATGCGCTGGGGACATGTCGTTAATGCCGCGCTGCATTTTGTGTCGATGGGAATGTGACTTCGGCAACGGCAACGGCAACGGCATCGGCATCGTGTATTGCCAGCGTGGGGTTTGAAATGGTCGCGTAGTATTGCTTTAATGCTTACACTCTGCCACCCTGCCCTCTCTCCCCGCCCCCAGTTGTTGCTGTTGCAGCTGCAGCAGCAGCAGTTGCTAGTTATGGCTGAGACACAGCAGCTTCGCCTTGTGCGCTTCTTTCTTTTCTTCCTGCTCTCGTCTTTGGCTATTTGCAGTAAATTGAAAAAGTATTAAATCAATAAATAAAAGTTACCAACTTGCGGGCACACACACACACACACACACACACACACATAGATATACATGGCGTATATGTTCTCGTCCAGTTAGCTACGTGTAACGAGCTTCGCCTTGGTGCGTGGGCGAATGTGTTGGCCGCGTTCGCTTACGCTGCACATTTACCCCACGGTGGATCCTCAGCCGCACACGCACACCCCGCACACACACACACACACACACCCGCTGCGGCCATTTGGGGCTACACACGGCGCGTGTTAATTACTCGGAACATTTTAAACGGCAGCAGCAGCCACAACAACAGCAACAGCAACAACATCAGCAACATCGGCAACCGTTGCTACAACATCAACGTGGGCTACTTTTGACCACCAGCAGCGAAATTTGTTGTATTGATTTAAAAGTGAGCGCATACCCTACCTCTTCCCTATCCTCTCTCTCTCTCTCTCACACACTCTCTTTCTGTCTCTCTCTTCCTGTGGGATTGTCCAAGTGCTTCAGCTGACCAGCAGGTTGGCAATCAATGCAATAACAACATCAGCAGCAGCAGCAGCAGCAGCAACAACAACAACAACAACAACTGCATTAAAATGAGCAGCAACAACAACAACAACCACAGAGAACGGACAACGTGCAACGCGTGCAGCGTGTGCAACACAGCAAAAATTGCCAACGCGCACTGAAAGAAGTCAACATCAAAATCAGAACAACAAATCGAAAATAACAGAAGTTAATGGAGAGACAAGTGTGAACGACTAGCAAATACTCTGTAAGCTATAAACTTGCAGGATAGTTTGATTGTGAACAAATAAGCTGACTATATTTTTAGAGAAATGATTAGGAAATTTTATATAGAAACTTGCATGTTGTTAACTAGGGTATAAACTAGGTGTACTATACCTGATTTCAGAGTCTAGGTTAGACTCATCTTTTCGAAATGGAATTCAGTGCGAGCTAAGCGAACCTGCTTCGCTTTGCTTTGCTTTGCCAGGCTGCCCCATGGCGCCATAACCCTTGACTGGCCAACACACACACACATACACACAAACGGATTTCCTCATTACAGGGTATGTGGCGGCGGCAAATGTTGTTTGGGTCAACAATCGTTGTGGTTTCCACGGCAGCCCGTCGGCACGTTGGTATAGAGAGCCTGCACTCGCAGTAACTGAACAATTTGATAGTCGCTGGCGCAATAGTTGCGCATCGTAAATACGAGTATCTGACAGATTGCGGTGCGCGCACACACACAAACATTCGCACACATACACACAGGAATTCTGCCATGTCAGGGATAAGCCGGCTTGTTCGTCGCCTCCTCCACGTCGCCGTCTAATGAGGCTGAAAGTAAAGCTGCCTCTCCCTCTCTCTCTCCCTCCTCTCTTCTCTTTCGCTTTTGGTCTAGGTTTCGGTTTCCGGTTCAGTTTCGGGTTCGGGCTCAAGCGGTACGAAGCATCTGCAGTTTATTAAAAGCGAATGCAAATTTTCGGGCAATTTAATTAGCAGCAAATTCAACAATTTTCATCCACACACACAGAGAGTGAGAGAGAGAGTGGGAGAGAGGGGGTGAACCCGCTCGTTATTGTCACGAGCGTGTGGCGACGCCGTGGAGTGGGTAGTGGGTAGACTGGTCCTGGGTCAAAGTCAAAGGGAACGTCCAACGGTTTTTATTAGAATCGTAAATAGTCTTTACGAGTTGTACGTGCCCAAAATTCGCAATAGGCCAAACGAATTTTCCCTTTCCCAATTTCGGCAAGGCTTCATTTTTTTCTCTTCAGCCCCCTTTCCTCTTCTTCTCCCGCCTCTTTGCTTTTGTTTTACAACAACAAATTATCGAATATGTCCTCCCGCCCCTCCCGTCGCACTCTTTCGCTGCGTTCGTTTCATAATCATAATCATAATCATTATCAAAGCAATGTTTATGCGCCTTTTTTGCCACGCCCTCTGCCCCTTCTGCGCTGCTCCGCACACTCATGAGTCTTTCAAATGATTCACAATGCACTCACTGAAAATTTAAAGTGTGCTTTAGTGGGGAGAGGGGCAGATGAAGCTAGTTGGTTGTTAGGTAGAGTTCATTTGCAGAGAGAGAGAGAGAGAGAGAAAGAAAGTGTAGGGGTCTTTATAGTATTTAGAAAGTTGATCTAAGCTAAGCCGATCCATAAAATAATATGTAGATCCAACTGAATATATATTTAATTAGTTCAACCTGTTTAAATTTTATTATAAATCGATTTTGTTTTAATTCGAAATTTATTTATTTTTATTACTCTTTATTCAAAAAAATCCCATTAGTTTAATACAAAATGAAACCTCTCAGTAAATTAAGTCCAGTAACTAATAGCTTAAGCTTATTAAGTGCAGTGGCACAATTATTTCTACCCTTGCAGAGGGTATATTCATTTTGAGCAACAAAACGAATCTTCGATCTCTTATGATATATGAAAAAAAAATAAATTTTTTCTTTTCTTCTTTTCCACTAACTCTTAAATGCTATAGCAATCAAACTCGGCACAACTCATTATGCTTATGTCTAAAATATACTGTCAAAATTTCATAGCTCAATTCACTCATTCATCATTCAATTGATTCACATTCATTGAGGCATTCGGGCTTCGTTTCGCTAAGGAGTAACTCAATTCGAGTCGTTTTGCTGTTGCTCTATGTCCGCTTAGCTCGCAGTGAATGCAATTCATACGCTCGGAGTGCATTTGTGAGTGTGTGCAAATGAATCACGAGTTATTCACAATTCTTGCATATGCACAAATAAATGAATAAATTGCGCTGGAGCTGGACGAACTGGACGAGCTGCTTCACTTGACAAGTGGCTGACGGTTTTCGCTCTCGCTCTCTGTGGGAATGCGCAGTCGTGGGGAGAGGGGAGAGGGGGGTTGGGGTGTTGGGGGTGTTGTTTGAGTGCTCACACACACACACACACATACATATATAAAAGTGTAAATATTTATTGCATTAAATAAGGAAAACAAACAGAGTTTTGACATTTTAATTGAATAAAATCGTTTTGTGGTCTTTTAAGGATTATTTCATGGCCAGTTCAGCTGACTGTGTGTGTGTGTGTGTGTGTGTTGCCTGTGTGTGTGTGCGCTTCGTGCCCGTCCAGCTGCTGTCCAAATGCATCCATGGAATGAATTGAATAGCGTTTGTGTTTGTCCAGCAAGGTGAAAACAGGCGCAGACACAGCGCAGCGCCATGCTTTTCCCCTCTCGCTCGCACCTTCGGACAGGTGACTGAGCGAGGGGGGAGGGGAGGCTACGTGTCGGCCTAGCCGGCTATAGCCTGCTATATATTATGTATGGCACTTGCAAACATTCATCACATTATGTGTGCGGCACAAAAACACGCTATGTTGTATACGAAACAGAGGGAAGTGCGCATTGCCCGACTCGAAGATACCCTGTAAGCTTGTTGTTGGAGAGGTGAAATGAGGCTGAAAGTGCAGAAGAGCGCTTAAGCTGTGCTGCAAGGAAAGCTTTAGTGATGAAATGAATACATAAAAGGGTATGCACAGCTTGGAAATACCCTGTAGGGGTGTATAAAATGAAAGGCAGCAGGTTTGACTTACTGGTTTCTATAGCTGTATTGAATATAGTGGGTATGGCTTACATTAGTCAAACAGTAGGGTATGCTGCACTTAAAAGATACCCTGTAGAAGAACATAAGCTGGCTAACTGCACCCTGCACGTGGACCTACTGCAGCAGCTAAGCTATGCCTGACTACTAGATGCTCTTTTAACATATTCAGAGTAAATGCAGGCAGGGTATGCAAAGTACTTGCTGTGTTATTGTTAACCTGTAAATGTGTGTGTGTGTGTGTGCATGCCTGAGCGCCCAAACTAAACACATCTCTGACCAAATGGCACCAGCTAAAGCTGAGCCCCAGCCAGAGGCGCTATCTACTGGGGGGGTAAGGGGGCTGCAGCAGAGGGACGGGGGGCGTGCTTTGATCCCGCCCATGTTTGCTTCACTTCACATGAAGCCATGGTGCAATATGGCCGCCTCCTTCTGCTGCCCCGTCTGCATCCTTTTCGCTTTGTCCAACTGATTTGCATTTAATTGCAGCGATTCTTTTTTGCCTCAAGGGGGCGTGGCAACAGGCAACATCACAAAGTAGCCGCTATATATGTGCATATCTCTTGGCAGCACACAAACACAATATATATATATATATATATATATATATATATATTTTGTATATAGTATACTATATGTATCTGTATAATATGTCCTTCAGTGACGCTGTCGCTGTTGTTCTTGTTGTCGCTTAAGCTGCTTTAAATTTATTGGTTGTGCAGAGTTTAAGCGTTTTCGTTTTTGTATTTCTCATTGCCTGCCAAATGCAGTCGACTACTCTGGTCAGTTCAACCCGCCCCCGCCCCTGGCAAATGGATAAAACTTGCCAATTATGCCCGCTGCATGGCCGATGAACTGAACAACTCGAACTATTTCGCCCAGCGACGGCAACAACTACAGTGCGGGGCATATGCATGTCGCCTGCCACATGCTGCACGCCATCATGTGCAACTACCCCGCCCCCTTGCCATAGCTAACACTCTCTCTTTCGTGCTCTCTCTCTCTCTCCCTTCGCTGTGTGTGCGTTAGGTATCTGGCGCCGCTTTAAAAGCCGCTCGGCCCATTCATCGTGCTGCCCACAGCGCTAAATGTGGCATTAAATTTGTTGCACCAGCAGCAGCAACAAGCCGCATGAAGCTGCAACCGCACACGCACACAGACACACACACACACACAGACACAACTGCTAACTGGACACTAAAAATATGGTCAGCAAGAGTATGCGGCAAAAGATGCAGAATGTTATGCGAATAGAAGGGGCGAAAGAAAGGAACAGCGAGAGATAGAAAGAGATAGAGAGAGACGGAGTGAGAGAGAGGGAGAAAATGTGCAATGAAGGCAGAAAGAAAAAGAGAAGGAAGAGGGCGCTGATTGGTTCAGCGAAAGTAAAATTCTGTTTAGCATAGCCTACAGGGTAGTCGCTGGCTGGGCAATTACAAAACATGCTCTAATAATTTGTAGAGCTATGAAATTTGCTAAACAAAATTTAAAGTTTTTTTTTAAATTTAAAAATGAATTATCAAAAACACATTAAATATTTCAAAGATCAATGAACACAATTTTAAGTAAAAAACGGACTCAATGAATTTTAAACAGGAAAGAAAGGCTACCTGCGACACGCCTAAAGGTTTTATAACATTGCAGTTACTCCACATATTAAATAGGCCGATAAGTTCTATGGCAGCTAAATGATATATGTATCTGTCTTATTTTAATAAAACTTGCACAGCATTCAATGGACATAATTAGGCATATATCAGAAAAGTTTCACATCGATATCTTGAAAAATGATTAAAGTCGGTTAATATTTTCTATTGCAGCTATACGATATATCGGTATAATTACGTTCAAATTTTCAGAGCCTTTTAAGGGCATACTAAGACATATATCGGAAAAGTTTCATAGCGATATATTCAAAAATGACAAAAATCGGCCGATAGGTTCTATGGCAGCTATACGATATATCGGTCTGATCTGGCTCGTTACGAATTATTTACAGCGTGCAGCTGTAAGAAACATGTATACCAAGTTTCATCAAGATAGCTCTACAACTGAGAGCCTAGTTTGCGTTGCAACAGACGGACGGACGGACAGACGGACGGACGGACATACGGACGGACATGGGGACAGACGGACATACGGACGGACAGAAGGACAGATGGGTGGACGAACAGGGGGACAGACGGACAGACAGACGGACTTGACTAGTTCGACTCCTCTCGCTAAACATAAATTTGTAGAGCTTTGAAAACGATTAACATAAAATTAAAAATTATTTTAAAAAATAAAAAAAAGAAAACCTTTTACTAAAAAAAATATATTTCATTTTTTTTATTGTCTAGAAGATTTAAACTTTAGGCGAACTTAAGAAATTTAAAAAATTAACACAATATCGTAAAATAAGCAGCAGGGCTTCAGTGAATATCAGCAGAGAAATCAAAATTTAAAGCTGTCAACAAGTTTGCCATCAAAATGGGTGAAGGCTAAAAGGGGGCGTGGCAACTGTTGCTGTCGCCACGGCTGCTGTTGTCGCACTTTGCGGTACTTTCGACTAATTTTTAATGCCCTTCATATTTTGCAAACAGCGAGCAAACTGCGCGCGTGTGTGTGGGCGCTCACCTCGTACAGGTGCTGCTAAAAGTAATTGCACCAAGTGGCGGGGACCTTGTCGCTTTGTGTAACGCCCATCGATTGCAGGAGGCGGGAGAGGGGAAGCAAACACACACATCGATTGGCGGCGCGTTGAATGTGTGCGTAGACTTTTATGGCGCACTGTGTCGCGAACTGTTGCCATCTCGTGCAGCTTGTGTAACTGCAGATACGCTGCGTGGAAGCGGCAGGCGTGGCAGGGGCTGTTGTTGGAGCTGGTTGCGTGTGATTCAATGGGTGGCACAGGGCGGGGCAGGGGGCGGGCGCAACTTATGCATACAGAGTTACTTACATTTGTCTTCTGCCGCAAGTGTGTGCGAGCAAGTGTGTGAGTGAGTGTATGCGAGTGTGTGTGTGTGTGCTTTGTTTTCATATTTTGTTGTTGTATTTTTGCTGTGGCTGCGGTTGACTCGCGATATTTATTATTGTTGCTGAAATTGCTGTGTGTCCTCCTCAGCGCGCGCTGCCTTGGCGCACCGCCCCTGCCGTTGGCCGGGCTGCCGTTGCTGCTGCTGACGCATTTAAAGCTTTTGCGGCATATAAATAAGAAGAAAAAAAACGCAAGAGCGAAGAGCGAAGAGAAACAACAAAGCGCAGACAACAAAAAGGGAAACTAGCAAAGCGAAACATGCAGCAGCGGAGGCAGCGGCGCTGGCAGCGGAAACAGAAGATGAGGCAACGGCGCCGGCGACAATGGCAACAACTGTCCTGGCAGCCCCTTCCCCCAACTCCTCCCCTCCCCCTGCCCTGTTTAAAGCGCTACTCCGCCATGCGGCAAGTGGCAACTCGTGGCGTCGTCTGATGCGCCAATGCTTGATTTATTGAGCCGCCTCAGTGCCACGCCCACTGTACCGCCCGCCCGCCCGAAAATAAAGAAACTTTTCGGCTTTGGCTTTTGAATTTATTATGTTTTTATTTGGCTTTTCTTTCGTTTTTCTTTTTTGTTTTTATTTTTGTTTTTGTTTTCTGCTGCGCTTTCTTTCTCGCTTTTCGCTTTTTACTTTTCTGTTATCGATAATAGTATTTTAGGGGGTTCATTACGCATTCAATTGTTTGTCGTAGCTATGTATCGTTATCGTTATCTTTATCGTTATAGTTATCGTTATCGTTATCGCTATCGCTATGCATATCATTTATCATATCTGGCGCACACGTCATATGCCTGCGCATATGTACAATATTTAGTAGGTACATATAACATAGCACATAACATATGTATGTGCACATGCATATCCGCATGCACTGGCTATACTATATACCAGATGAGTATCTGCATGCCGCATCATAAATAAACCCGTTTCGAATGGGTCGCCATAGGCCTGGGGAAATTTAAACGTAAATTAAAAATTTACCACGCGTTTTTTTTCCGCTGTTCAATAAAACTTTAAAGTGCATTTTTAACTGTTTAATCGGAGGAGCTTAAAAGAATATATATATCCTTTGTATAAATCTCTTTTCCTAATTGACTTTCACAATTGAATCGAGGGAAACCAGAAAAATACTTTGCTGGGATTTAAGAGCTTTTTCATAGTTTACATTAATTGTCGGAAATATATTTTCAATAAAATCCTAGTTTTTTTTTTCGTCAGCTACTTGAAGCCTTTTCTAAATTGACAATTTTCAGAATTTTAAAAAACAATTTTAAAATTGCATTTAATTGACGCATATTACACAAATTCTTTTGTTTAAACCAATTGGGCTTCCTTTGTGGAACAAAATATGCAAATAAGTTAACTCACTCCGATGTCCGATTATTTTTATAGCTGATTTGCTAAATTATTGAAAACTATTTAGTCGTTTTTAATTTGTGAGTGCTTTGTTTCACATGCGTTTTCCAACACTGCAGATAAAAATAAAGCAGAGCAACTACGCGTAGCCGCAGGCAAAAAGCAACATTTTCGGACTGAGCAAAAATTAAAAAGCACTTGGAAATGTTGTTGAAAGTGAATGAAAAACGAAAATTGTTTGGCTTAAAATGCGGTTGGGAAAGCTAATTGAAAAAAAGAAGAAAAACAACGGGAAAAGTGGCGAGCAGGAAGTTTGAAAAGGGTTTACGATGCAAGCCATGTCGATTCTTCATTTCATTTCGTGTCATTTTCATTTCATTTCAAATTTTCTTGTCTTTCTTGTTATTGTAATTAGACACACACAGTAGTTGGGCTTAGAGTAGGCTAGACTATATATATACGATATATATGTAGGTATATATATATACTATGTTTAGTATTTTTTATGGTATGTCTGTATATATATAGATGGTATTATAGATAATGTTATTTTACACGATGTAGTGGCAACAATTCTTTTTTTTTTTTTTTTTTTACTATAATTTTTCTTTTGGTTTTTACTGTTTCTAGTTTTCTTACTTATTTTGTTCTTTAGTAGTTGTTTTACAGTTATATAGAATGAATTCTCTTTCGTTTTACAGTCAGCGATCAAAGTGAATTCACATCTCCATATGGATTATAGTATCATATAACAAATGCGGATGTTTCCTCACTCGGATTAAGCACAATTTTGATAATTGGTTAAGTTGGTATTTTCTATTTCATATACCTCTCTCCTCTCTCTCTCTCTCGTTCTGATATGTACAGTCTGCAATCGAGGGAGCCTTTGAGGGGGAATATGACTGATAGTTAGAGGTGTAAGGGTGGGGAGGGGGTAGGGATTCCTTAAGCTGGGATTAGGTTTAGCTCGTTTATTGCAAATTGCAAAAGATTCGTTTATCACATATTTATTCATAGGTATAGTACGTGTATATGTATATGTATATAATATATTTGTATTATGCATATAGCCATCGTAATCATGTTTCGCTGCTATAAAATAAGTACAAATTTTAGCAAATTTCGACTTCAAGTTCGAGTTCGAGCTCGAATTCGAGTTGGAGTTCGCTTTGTTTGCTTAGGTTTAGATTAGCTAATTGTGTAGATACAAGATAGAATTTCTCCTCGGCTTTAATTGACTAGACTTGTGGTGTGTGTGTGTGTGTGTATTCAACTAGCGTATCTGCATAATTTTCGACTAGGTAATTAAGATATCTGTTGTTGTTGCTGTTGTTTGTTTATTTGTTTATAAATTGCTCTTTATTAATTGGCCAATAAATTGTTTTTCTGTTATTATTTATGAACTACGGACTAGGATTAAAAAAAAAAATTTATATAACACACATACAACACATACATTCAAATACAGTTATGTTAGTGCATACACATACATACACAGATAGTGGATACATACGTATGCCTAATCGGATTGTTTTGTCCATGTTGTTGTAGTTGTTGTTGTTATGTCTGTAGTTGTTGCCTTTGTTATTATTTCAATTTATGATTTACACATTAGATTCAAATTCGATACATACAATATAATTTCGAGTTGTTCGCATTGATTGCGCCCGGATCCAACGGGCCGGAGAGCAAACAAACAACTAACAAACCAATCCATGTCACTCTTGCCCCCTCCCCTCTCCATTCCCCTTACCCCTTTCGCTCTCCACTGCATTCCAGTGCGTCGCCTGCAGCTCGCTTGCTTGCTCTCTGTCGGCAGGATTAGCCCAGGAGCCCGGTTGGGGTTTGCATAAACATAAAATAAACATGGATAAAACCAACTGAGAGATAGAAAACTGCAGTGTTTTTGCATTTGACAAATTTGTGGCCATTGCGATACCCTGTAATAGCAAAGACAATGTGGGGTATACGCTGTGCCTCAGCTTGAATCGAAACTAATGCTGGAGAAAGTGTTTTTAGAGTGTAAAGCATCATATGAAGTGCATAGAATGGCGAAACAATCATCATAGGTCAATCCAAAGTGAGGTTAGGTCAGTGAAATGTGAGGTTAGGTCAGCAGTAAGACATTTTGGGATGCGTAAGATGTTAAAAGTGAGATTAGTTGAGCTAAAGTTAAGATCTAAGGCAATTTAAATCTATTGTGGTAAAAAAGTGAGGTTAGACAGAAGCTAAACCAGCTCGAGTACAGGGTCTCAGTCGAGTCGATCAGCTGCACACATGTGCCTGCCTCTGTTTGTGTGTGTGCGTGTGTGTGGAAGAGTCTGTTAACAACAATAAAATGCTTCGTTGTCATAGCTCAGAATGTACATCGTCAAGCAGATTGATGCTCCAGCCGACCCAGGGACATGATGCAGCAGAACGGGGTGAGGGGAGCGGAGTGCGGAGTGCGGCTGCGTGCCAGGAAGGCAGTCGAGGACTAGAAAGGACATTCGAGTGCACTTTGGGATGCCTATGCAAGCGCACTCGTTGGCCAGGCCACATACATATGTGATGCTCTGGATACATATGTATCTGCTGCGACACTGACGACGACTCCACCAGCGACTCCACCAGTCTCCTAACTATATGAAGCTGTAGCCCGTGACATACCACAACAGCGCACCGCATCGCATCGTCGCGCCCAGCTTCCCCGCGCTGCACCTTCCACCAGGCGTAGCAGGAGTGCTGTGCAAAGTTGCCTCCACTTTGATTTATGTGCAAGTTGAACTCCGCCTGTCTCGGCTCCCCCCTGCCGCTCCGCTGCTGGGTTGGTTTCTAAACTCAATCTGCTTGAATTGTGTCCTGTCTGTCGGCTGTTTGCCGACACCAAACACTCGCGACATGTTTGCAGTTGTTTTTGATTCTATTTTACCAGCACGATCCTTAAGTGGAGGCGCTCCTCGGACATTCAGTCTAGGAATAGGAATCGGACGCGCACACAAAGTGAATGTCCGAGTCATTTCGGACTTTAATTACAAGCTCGATTGCGAATGGGTCTCGGCCTTTAAGCCAATGATTTGCTCAAGCAAATTTCGAACTTAATTCGGAGTAAATTCGGAGTAGCTTCCGCTATGTGTGCTCGCTTGTCCACACGCAGATTGACTGACTGACTGAGTGATTGACTCAATGACGGCAGCACTTTAGACCCCGATGGCTTCTTGGCCATTTTCCCATTTGCCCCATTGCCTCCCCTTTGACCCCACCGGCTGCCCCCCATCTCAGCGCTCTACGCCTGGCAGCTGCTGGCTCAACTCATTTGCATGTGTCACATCAGGTTTGGCGACAACACGACGCATCACAACAAGACACAACACAACACGACACATTACACACACACACACATGCACGGACACACGCACGTGGCAAGTGTAGTGCGTGCCATTTGGGGCTCAGGTTTGCCTGCGTGTGTGCGCCGGTGGGGCCAGGCGGGAGGGTGTCCCGCTCCTTGGAGCTCGATTCGCCTTCGGCATAGGCGATTTTTCAATTAGTTTGCCAGTCGCTTCTGCCGCCGGCTACAAATTGCGCCTGGCTTTGCTTCCGAAGCCCAAAGCCATGGCTGGAGATGGAGCTGAAGCTGTAGCTGAAGCTGTAGTCGGGTCGCCCAGCCTGCGCCAGCGATGCGGCAACTGTTTTTAGCCCGTAGCGCAAATCCTACATAATTAAAATACTTAAAGGCTTTAAGTGCAGCAGTACAACAAAGTTGAAAACTTTTAAATTGTTGCAAAAAAATGGCAATGTGTTTGCAACGGGTGGTGGACTGCGAAATACCCTGTAGCGAGGAAGATGCTGATGCATTTTATGGCAAAAAAAAAAACTTGTATAAATTGAGGGCATATTTCAAAGGAATAAAGAGACTTAAACTAGCTCGAGTAATGCTTTTGTTTTTAAGTCGCTAAGAAAATTCTACAAATTTGATATATCTCTTAAAAAGTTGAGCTAATGTGGCCCAAATTTAAATAAATTATTCTATATAAAAATATCACTAATATATGTGAAAAAGAGATGATTATTTCGTAAAAGTCAAGCTAAAAGTCCACAAAGAGATATACATGTAGTCTACAGCGAAAATCTATAGGACTAGCCACATTCTCTGCCTTACCCTCTGCCTGACCTATTGATATAACCTACATCCATATCCATACATATGTTTACGACAACTCTGTTGTCGACACAGCACAAAAAGTTATGAAATAAACTTCTCGAGTATCTCGCCCCGATCGAACTGTGCCGCAACTTTATGATACCTTTCAGCAGTTTTTAATGGGCGTAGGGTATCGAAAAATGTTAGCGCGAGCGAGATGGAGAAAGCCTAAAGCACGCACATGTGTGGAGATGTTTTATGTGCGTTGGGGTTGGAATGGAGAGGGAGAGGAAAGGGTGTGTGTGTGTGCTGCGAAACTCACTTACTAAGCTCACTTAAGCATTTTTGCTGGCTTTGGCCCCCCTCCCGACGCCGTCGATGTCAGCTCCCATTTGGTAGCCCAATTCCAGTTGCCCCACGTTGCGTGGCAGTTCCAATCTCAGTTTCAGTTTCGCAGTGGAGTTGGCATCTTTAAAATGTTAATGATTGGGCTTAACTGGTTGGGACGTTGCTCATACGCAACGTTGACGACGCAGCTGCGATTGTGGGAGGGAAAAAGGCAAGATGGGGGCAGATGGGGCTCGCGACATCTTGGCCACGTTAATTGACCCCGACTCCCACATAGATTTTCATAATTTCTGTTATTAGACAAACACAGGGAGAGAGAGGGAGAGAAACGCCGGGCTGGCTCATCTAGTCGCATATTTAATTACGTTTATCGCTGCCCAGGGGGAAGCTACGGGAGGTGAGGGGTTTGCGACCCCTTGCGCCGCTTTCGACCTCGATTTAACGATTTTGCTTTGTCATTTGCTAGTTTAATTATGTGCATGGAAATTTATGTGCGACTCCTTCGCTTTAAATGAAGTGTAAGCGCCCCAGAATCCCCCAAACTCGACCCGTGCTCCTCTCCCTCTTACGCTACCTCTGCCTTTAACCCCTCCGATTCAAATGCCAAAAACGCAATCCTTTGCTCTGCTCTGTTGCCGCCAGCTGTTTGCCAGGACAACTCTGGCAACTCGACTCGGACTTGGATTCGAACTCAGACTCGGACTCCATGAACTGTGCAATAGCCCCCCAATCTCCCCTACCCTAACGGTTATTTATGGGCGGCGCGCCTGATAATGCTGTGAGGCTGCTGCTGCTGCAAGGAGCGCCTGACTCGACTCTGTCGACTCGGTCGACCTCGGCCTGCCCAGAGGCTCGCAGCCTGATTAAATTTTGTATTAGCTCAATAAATTTGCAGCGCCAAATGGAATAACAAAAAAATATATACACAGGAAATCAGATTTATTTGCGCTTGATCGAATTTGGAATGCCCTTTCGAAGTTTTATGAATTTAATTCTATACACATAAGGTTAATGTGATTCGCACTCATATTGTAAGTCAGCTAAGGACCTAAGCACCTGGTGTGCGAAATTTCAGCTCGATATCTTCACTGAGTGCTAAGTTCACATGGGTCAACTAGGTCAAATTGGCTGCACAAAGTGAAATGCTCTGCCCGAAGAGAGCAAAGCGAAAAGGAAAGTCCAGGGACACGCAAATGGACAACGCTTAACCCGCCATTGCCGGGGCCTCATATTTCAGACACAGATCCGAGTGGGGGCCAACTCTCTCTCTCTCTTCCTCTCTTGCTCACTCTCTCTTGCCGTTTGTCGCTTTTGCTCTGCTTGAGGCAGACTCCGTGTGGTCGAGCTAATTGATGACGCCGGTAATTTGCCTCGCCAGCGATGATGAGCTGAGACTTGCAACTGGAGAAGAGTCTGAGAGAGTAAGAGGGAAAGAGACAGAGAGTGAGGCAGGTGCAGCAAGAAGAGGCAAGTGAGAAATGAGACTCCAGGACTTTCGACTCTCCTGCAGGCACTCGACTTCAGACTTCCGACATTGGACTCTAGCACTTCCGACTTCAGACCAATTCCTTCTCTACCTGCCACGTTCCTTCCCCCTCTCCAACCACCCTTCCCACTCTTCCTCGACCCGTTTAAAGTTCATGCTGCAACAGTTGCTGCAATTGGCCAAATTAAGCAAAATTTCAGTCGAAGTCGGTGTCGTGTCCATTCTGTACACCTTTCCGCCTTACTACTTTGATTATGCTCCCCACTACCTCTCCCTTTTTTTTCTCTTTTTCTCTCTCTCTCTCTCTCTCTCTCTTTGGTTCGCCTTGCCCTACTCAATAGTCTTTTCAATTTGCGTTCGCTTGCGCATTTCGCTTGCATTTTCAATTGGGTTTCACTTTTCCGCTGATTTTATTTAAAGCAATTCGCTTGCCTTGTTGATCCACATAATACCCTGTAAGCGAAGGTAACTATGCAAGGAGGTGTGTGGCCTTACACTGACTTTCAGTTTCACTAATTGTTTTTTGAGAATCTTTCCTATTATTACTATTTACAGGGTATCTCTGAGTGATGGTTTTTTTCAAAATTCTACTTCAAAAATTGTTGACATATTATAGAAGTGTTTAAGCTTATACCCTGTAAATATTTTTGACTTAATAGCTGCGCAAATTTGTTAGTTAAGTATGAAAAAAACATTTCCTTTTCAATTTAAACAATTTTACAGGGTATTTTGTAGCTTTTTTGCAGACCTTATCTAAAAATGCAACGTATGGCAACATTTATAAATCTTAAACTCTTCAAAATGCTTGCTCTGCTGGAGATACACTCCCTCAACTAATTACAGGGTATCTCCACGTCACGTAGTGCGTTAGAAATGTATCTAGTTTTTGGCTTAAATTCAACTAACAGCAAAAGCGCTGACGAACTGCAGAAGAAGACAACAACGCGAGCGGGGAATTGGGCGGTTGTCTGTATGGGGATACGGCTTTAATTTGGCTTGTCTGCTAGGGGACGGGGTGGGGGGGTGGAAGATACGACTGCCAGCACACAGGGTAGTCTCACTCGCGTTAATTACGCGACTTTTGCTGCGGTCGACCATTTGCTGATTGCAGCGACGCCGCCGTTGACGCTGTGCCCGATGCCGACGCTGTCGGCAGCGCTGTCAGCAGCGGCACGCACGACTAGCGCGCCCTCCAGTGTGACAAGGCTCCAAGGCGCGTATGGGCAGGAGGAGCATGCGGAGATGGAGATGGAGGCGGCATCGTCGTGCGCCTTCATGTTCAGTTAGTCACGCCAATTTTATTGCATTGCTGACATGGCTGATGACCAGGGGCGTAGTTCTGTGTGTGTTCAAGGGTGGAAGGGGGCGCCGAGGGTGTGTGTGTGTGTGTGTGTGTGTGGGGCTGCAACTATCAGTGGCAACAATGGCGTACAACAGTTTTCAGCATTTCAAGCGGAACAATTAAGTTAACGATCTGCGGACACGGAGTAGAAGAGAGCAAGCATTCACGGACGTAGAGTGAGGGGGGAGTAAAGAGTGACAGAAATCGTGTACCAAAGCCCAACCACGTGCTGGTCAACGCTGCCACACATGACCCCTCGTCCAAACCCCTCGACGCCCCCGCACTTGCCTCCTGCCTCATCCTGTCATGCTCTGCCAACAGAGACTCGTTTGATTTAAGCGCTTTAAGCTGTATTTATAGCTCGTTTAGCTCATAATTCATAATCCGTAACTTAAGCACAAGCTAAGTGCAGTTCTCTATACCCTATAACGAGTGAGTGGAGGGGTATATTGGCCTACAGCTAGCTAAGTAGTCCTGCTGCGTATATGGTAAGGCTGTGTATTTGTCAAGGCTGTCTCTCTAATAGAGAGCCCAAGCAAATGCTGCATTTGGCTTGAAAAAAGCTAAAGTTACTTCAAGACTCAGCTAAGCTTTAAAGCTAAATTGTATAATAACTAACAGACATATGAGAACAACAACAAGGAATGGAGAGAATAACAAAGACTCAAGGGAAGGCACTGATAGGATAATCCAAATGTTACCAATGGGTATGCCATAGTCGAGTTGATGCAACTGCATAAACAATGCTAGCTATTTTCTACAATTAACACTTAATATATTCATAATTCAAATTCATAATGCCAACAGTGAACAGACAAATAGTTTAATTAACAAATTATTTTACTTCAAAATATGGGCAATTTAACTAGAATAAAGAAGATATTATTCTTAATGATAGGATTTGACTATTGTAAAAAGATATTCTCAATTAATATCTAAACTCTTTGCACCAATTAAATAGCAATTGAGTACAAGCCGAAATTGAACAGAATACACACAGAGACATGAATAGTTTCAGCCTCGACAGGCTTCAAGACAAATCCTTCTGGTCCTCATGAAATATGCCAAGGTTTACCAAAACCAGCTTCAAATATGGAGATGAGATGAAATATTGGTTTCGGAAATTTCACAACTTCAATGGCATGATATATTGTTCAAAATGCCAATGAAAGGACGAGATGCGCATTCAGTTTTCCGTTTCTGTTCTCAACCAGTATCAGGAACAGAACCAAAATGCCTTCAATTAGCCAAACGTCAAACTGATTAAATGAATTGCCATATTATGTGTGCAGAGAATTGCAGCAGCAGCAGAGACGAGCAGGAGGGTGGAAATACGTAAGGGAATAACGAAAATGTAAATTGAGGAAAGGCGCAAGAGTGAGACGGGGCTACATTATACAAGAAGTGGACTCGAAAGTAAACAAAGTTTTAATTTCCTTCAATGATTTCTCTGCGCATTTGTTTTGCAGACCCACCACCCCGCAGCACTCAGTCAGTCTGGCAGCATTCAAAGTGTATGCTTGTTTGTGTGTGTGTTTGTGTGTGTGGAGAATGCTTAGCATCATAATCAAGTTAGATAAATCTAAATCCTTTGCGATAAGCGACTAAAGAATGACCGCCTGCTGCCTTTGGCCTTGCCCCAATCGTTGCATAGCAAAAGTTTCCATGAAGGGGCAACGAATGTAGAGAGGCAGCATCATGGTGGCAGAGGATTAGGTTAGAAATCTGATGGGGGCAGTTGGATGGTGCCGGGGTGAGGGGACTACAACTTGGACCAACGAATTAGAGCGCTCCGCTGCCGTAGAGCGAGTGAATAGAATTTGTAATTTCCGTTTTTCCTTTTGCTATGCTAACCCGGTAGCTAGCAACAGCCGCATGGCCCACGGTCCCAGCTCAGGCCTCCTCCTCCTCCTCCTCCTCCTCCTTGCTGCCGCTGAACCGCTCCTGTGCGCAGCCAGTTGAGCCGCCTGCAGCACTTAAAGTGCTCACACAATGAAACAGTTCAAGCTGTGCCGCTGCAGTAGCCTTTAAGACAGGCTGCAGTTCAATTTGTTGCTCTGTCCTGCTCAACCACTCGTCCATTCTCAGCCTCTCTCGCTCTAAAGCTAAAAGAAGTCGATATCGGCCCAAAAACGTTTCGGATTTGGGATTTGTTTAACGGTTCGGAATATGACGTGTGTGTGTATTGGTGAGTGCGTGTGTGTGAGTGCAAATGCATTTAAAGATGAGAGAGCGAAGCATTGAGGGCATTTCTATTCTGGATTTTCCATTTGCATTCGAAGTTGGACGTAAAAATTGATGTGGAACACAAATTGAAAATGGACCTTCCTGCTGGGGATCTGACATTAAAGCGATAAGTAGTTGACTAAAAGATCCGAGCGAGAGCAATAGAGAGAGAAAGAGAGCAGCAGCTTACCATAAGTCTTCACAGTTTTTCGAGAGAATCTACAGAGAAGCAATACCAATAAGGGGAAACCCGAGTAGCCCAAGACATCTCTTCAATTGGTTAATCCTAAACAGCTCGTGGAGCAAACAGGAAGGGAACGAAAGATGCTTTCACCTCGGCCTCAACTTAGAACAGTTAATTGAATGAGGATGTTCGATTTCATGTGGGGAAATTAGGATTGAGACTGAGGAAGTAATTGCGATTAATTGTTTTGTTGCTACCTAGGGGTTTTTTGTGGGTCTAACATGTCAAATGCATAAGAATCTGCATAAATTTGATCTTACATGGTATCTCAAAACCAAGCAAAGGTCAACCATAGTACTTCTGATACCCCTTCCAAGCAGTGCGAGCTTTCTCGTCGATGCACTACCCGAAACGCAGTGGAGAGCTGAGAGTAACCGATCCCGATTCCTGCGTTCAATGCGAACTTACTTACTTATTAGACGAGTAAAGATTAAAGTACAAACGGTTTGCTGCTGCCGCTGCTTCCTCTCCTCTGCCGCTTGTCAGTAGGCGTGGGTGTTGCCCCATTTCGTTTAATTGGGTCGTCGACGTTTTCGACGTCGTCGCCAGGCAATGTATGTGTGGTTAAGCAGCTGCGCCATGCGTGCAGCCAAAAGACTTGCGTAGCGCCACTCCACACAGCTGGCGACGGTGATGAGTAGCATCGCATTGAGACCCAATGCCAGCGAGGCGGCTGACGAGCCGAGATTACCCTTGGTCAGATGATCGTCACAGCGACCGATCTCATCGATATTCAGTTCACTCATCACACGCCCGTTAACCTCCAGCGGTGAGATGCAGTAGTTCTTCTGCAGGAAGTCGCTTATATTGTGAGCACCCTCGGCGAGGGGTCCGTCCAGTAGTGTGTGTATATGACAGCCACAAGGGAAGTGATTGTTTAGCAACTGCAGATGATCGACCCCATCGACAATGATGGCATTCGGATCGGGTGTCTCCAGCACGTGATTGCCATGGAACTTCAGATGCTTGATAGCCGCTGTGCTGGTGAAGTTGAGCTCCTCAATGGAGTCGATCTTGTTGTTGAGTATCTGCAAGGTTTCCACCTGGCTTAAGCCCGTGAAGGCATCGGCACAGATCACCCCGAGATCGGATTCCTGCAGGGTCAAGAGCAGCACATTGGATAACCCGCGAAAGGTGAATGCAGAGATCTCTTTCAGATCCATGTACGCCAACTTAAGCAGACCCACTGCATCCATGCCGAAGAAGGCGTCCTGCTCGATGCTTCGGATGCCCGACGGCAAGATCAGATGTCCCACATTGGTTAGGCTGGAGAACGCAGAGCTCTCGATGCGTATCAAAGGGTTATTGCTCAGCAGGATCAACTTGATGTTTGATGTGCCAGCAAACGCATTACCCTCAATGCGTTGGATCTGATTGTGACTCAGAAGGATCGTCGACAGATTCTGCAGACCGGCAAAGGCAAACTGCGCCACCATCTGCAGTGGGGTATACTGTATGGATAGCTCACGCAGCCGGGGCAGACCACGAAAGGCGAACTGCTTGATCCTAGTGATGTTGTTACCGTCCAGCGAGAGCTTCTTTAGCGCCCGCAGCCCGGCAAAGGAGTCGGGTTTGATGATCGGAAAGTTGTTCTTGGTCAACGCGAGATTCTCCACCGTTGCGGGCAGCTGGCGCAGCGGTATCTGCTCGAGTCCACCCGTGTTACACAGCACCTGCAAGGAAGACAAAGGAAGAGGAGAAGTATTAGAGCAAGACGGCAATGCTTTAGTTGCGGGGGGCGTGGAAAATGGCCTGGCGCGAAAATTGAATTTGCGGCTTTATTGCTGCAAATAAAATTAAATCGAATTTTCCTTCTCTCTTTCATCATCGTCTTCGTTTTCGTTTGCCCTTTGCTTTGCTTTTGTTTTGACGCTCTTTCATTTTTTTTTTTGTGGGGTAACCCAACCCGCTGAGCACCAAACTCCCTCCCGCTTTGTCACTGATTCATTTTGTTTTGTCGCTTTCCTTTGCTTATGCCCGCTTTTGTTGCTCGTTTCGCGTCTCTGCTTTGTGCTTTAATTTTTTATAACTATTATGTGCTGATGTGTGCGTTTGTGGAAGCACCATCTACCCTCCTTCCCTGCCTTTCCCCTCTCTCTGTCTCGACTCTCCTTTTTCTGCTTAGCACCCTGTCCAACTGCTCCAACTGGACCTCGTCCGGCTTTGGCTCCTCCTCTTTCCATTTTACATCCCGCCCTTGTCGCGGCCATCTGTCTATCTGCCGTCGCGACGCTTGTCGCTGTCACGTTGATGTCATCGTCGTCTCTCGCTCCTATCCAGCCTTCTACCCAACCCTCTGCTGGCTTATCCCTTGCGCGCTTCCTTAACTGTAATTCGCTTTATCCGGTCTGGAGATGGGTGCGTGTTGCTTTGTTGCGCGAAAAGCGTTGCGTTTTACGCATACCCAACAGTTTGACGAGCTAATTATCGATAACTTAATCAATATATATGACGTTAAATTGCCCTGCTTCTTGGAAGGTTAGGTCGAATATTTGGTATATTCCTGGACTATAGCTAACTGGTAGCTGGTTTAAGCGGCCTAGTACGCATTGCATTTTCCTCTCTGGGCTTTTCACGCTCTTGTGCCCATCTCGTGTCACGCTGCCAGCGCTAATCCAAGCTATATATGTAGAATAGCTCAAGCCGGTCGCCGTATTCTCGGCTTTCTTGCGGAAATTTACACAATTTTCATACGCTTCACCTTTTAAATGAACGAATTAAAAGTTTCATTTCTTTCTCGCTGAGGCAGGACCCCTCTCTCTCTCTCTCTCCCTCTCTCTCTCTGCGCGCTTTCTTTTCCGTCTGCGCCACTGCTTGTAACTGTTGTTTATGTGCATGTTTTGTTGTTCATTCCGTTTCAATTCGCTCCGTTTCGTCGCATTGCATTGCAACGTTGCGTTGCGTTTCAATTCGCTTTGTTCCGTTGCGTTTTGTTTGCTTTTCTGTTTTGTTTCGATTTAATGAAATTTCTTTACCCTTCTCCTCCGCTCTTTTCTCTCTCTCTCTCTCTCTTTCTTTTTCTCTCCTTCTGTGGGGAGTCTTGTGCGACGAATTTTCCGCTTAACTCGCCCCTTGGAAAAAAGTCTGCTACCTACCTGACGGCCAACAATTGAGTCTTAAATACAGCACAGCCCTGCTACATTTTCCCCCTTGGCACTGCCTACCATCCTTGTCCCCTCTGGCAGCCTGTGCTGGGTTAAGCACAAGCGGAGATTGGTTGAATTACTTCATTCTCCGCTGGTATTTTTTCAGTGTATTTCTTCGTCGAGTGCTGAGTAAATCATTTCATTGTTCATAATCTGGAATAATGAAATCACTTAAGTTCTCAATTTGGTAAAAATGACGATGCCAGCAGCGTCGTGCGCTCGTTCCCGTCGGGCGGCCCCCAGTGGTGATAAGGATGCGCATTAAGCGAACCGGCTACACGGAGCCTCCTTCGGTTTCCCCCGCTTTCCTCCACCTGCCCCCCCCCACGGTGCTTTCTAGTGTGCCTGCTTTGGCTGCCCGCAAAATTCTCGCGGGAGACAATTGAATACGAGGCAAACACACTTGCACACACACACACACACACCCACACCCACTCGTTGGCTACTGGGCAAATCGGGCCCATGTAACAAGTGGAATGCGAGCAACTCCACGGGATGCTTCAACCCCCCGCATTGCCGCACCGGCCGCTGCGTATTGTTCAGTGCATTTGAAACAAAAGGGAAATGTCCATTTTGCTTCAGCATTTTCGATTTAATTTTTGTGCTCATCACAGCAAGCAGCTGTGCAAAGGAAAGCCTGGTCCAGAGCTCTGTTCCTGCTCCTGGTCCAGCACAGAGAGGAATGGGCCGCCTGACCAGCACAATCCCCCAGATGACCTGCTGGGCCACACTTTGTTTTGTTGTACGTTTTTTCCCCTTAACAAATACCCTACATCAGGCTAGTGAGGTTATCTGCAGTGTGCACATAGTGGATGCCTGGTAAAAGTCGTATTACTTAAGCAATTTAAAAGCTATGTAGCTAAAACTAGCTAGCTATATAGCTAAGTATTGTAGCCAACTTTGTGGAAAATTTCACGATCATCGCACAAGCAAAAGCTGAGTTACGTTAGTTATTTTCGGCTTGGCGGATAAAAGCTAACTAAATACTCAAAATACAGTAGGTAACATCTCTCACCAGGATCGCTTGAGAATCCACTGAGTTACACAAGTTTTTTACAGGGTAGCAGCAAGTCGCAACTGTTGCTAAGTTGCCGACCATGTCTCAACTGAGCCTGATGATGATGATGCTGCACAGTGCAAACAACTAGCAAAACTACAAGTGGTAGAATAGGGAGGGGAATAGGGAAATGAAAGAAGACGGGTAGGTGGATGGACCCAGAGGGAAAACGGGGCGGGGGAGCGGGAGGGAACAGAAGGGCAACAGACATTGTTAAGCTTACTTGAGTCTGGGACAAGCAGATGCACTCGGCTGGGCATGATTTGGATGTTTCGGTTTGTTGCGAGTTCCACAGGCAGACAACAGTGAGCGCAATTATGAGCAACAGCCAGGAATTGCACATTTCACGTTGTTGCTGACACGACAGTTTGGCGGCGTAATTGAGCTCGATTCTCTATCTCCCTTTTACTCGTACTCTTTCTCTCTCTCTCTCTCTTTCCCTCTCTCTCTGTCAGACCAACTGGCAGTTGGCCTCTTGCCGTCGTCCACTTGCTTCCAGTCTGCTTGGGCTGCCTCCGCTGCCGCCTCTTCTTCTTGTTGCTTCTTACTTATTTATTTATGTTTTTTGCTTCCTTCTTTCGTTCTCTCTCTTTCTGTCTGTCTGTCTTCTTCACGTATATTGCGTTATTTCATTTGAACTTTCTTTTTATATATTCTTAAGCTTAATCATATTTATTTATGCTGCTGCTGCTGCTGCTGCCAGGTTCCTTCTGCTGCTGCTGCTGCTGCTGTTGGGCGGGGCGTGGCGGGGGGCGGTGCGGTGCGTTTCGAGCTGCTGCAAGAGAAGAGAGAAGCATGAGATAAACTTTAAGAAATGGCAATTGCAAACTTATGACTTACTTAAAGAGACATTGCTAAGTACATGCACACACTCACACACACTAAGAAGATAAACATACACAAAAACATACACACACACACACAAACACAGAGACAGTTTGCCTGCCATGCATACATAACCTCAAAGCCTACACTTAAAATCTGCTGCTGCTGCTGCTGCTGCCTGCGATGACATGCAAAATTTATACGCAGCTTAAGCAGAGCGCAAGAGAGCAAGAGAGAGAGAGAGGGAGAGAGAGCGTATGGCAGCAGATCGGCAGTTGGCATAGACGCTCAGCCGTCAGCGACAGCGACGGCGACGGCGACGGCGACTGCGACAGAAGTCCAGAGGCCAAGTACTTAGTACTCTTAACCCCACTTTGACTGGCCTAACCCCGTTTGCCCTGTCTCGCTCACACTCGCACACACAAAAAAGGCAAAAGGCCGCATTGATGCTGACGCCGACTGCGAGCTTAGCCTCTGCCAGCTGCCCGAACCGAACCGGGCCGCCAGCTCGCCTGCCTGTCATCTGCTGTTGGCTTGGACAAAATAGCTGCTTGTTAATCATCAATAATAAATAAGTAATGCCAGGTGGACGTCAAGTTGCAGCTGCCTGCAACAACAACAACAACAGTAGCAGCAGCAGCAACAGCAGCGGCAGCAACAACAACGAACAAAGCCAATGCAATATAATAACTAAAATTGCTCTAAAGAGAATTTGCGATGAGGCGTCGCAGCTGCCGATGGCGTTGCCCATGCAGGAGGTAAGAGAGAGGCGCACGGGCAAAAGAGAGCAGGCGAGGGAGGGGGCAGAGAGAGAGAGAGAGCGTCTACTGCTGCTGCTGCTACTGCCGCTTGTTTGAAATGTTTAAATGCACAAATCAAATATGCAAGCAGCCAAAATGACAAACAGGCAAACAGAGAAGCATACAAACACACAGGCACACACATACACAAATGCATATATAGAAATACAAGCAAATAGCACCTGATGTCCAGCTGAGCCTATGCGAGCTGAGTGCGCTGGCTTTTAATTGAACAGTGCAGCGAGAGCGGACTAAGCAAAATACCGGACAATGCGCCAGCCAAGGAGAAGATGCTTTTAACAGAGGGAGAGAGAGAGAGAGATATATAGAGCAAAAGAGAAAGGGACAGAAAGGCAAAAACAAACTGTTTGGCTCAGCGTGCACAATAAATATGCACAGGACATAAATGCGTGGCAATATAATTGGATAGCAAAGTGTGCAAGCACGACAGACAGACAGAGCGACGGAAAAGAAGAGCGAGAGAGAGAGAGAGAGCTTAAAGCGTAAAGTGCACAACAACGCAGCATGCAAAGTACGCGAGAGAATGCAAGCTGATTAAAGTGGAGGTGAGTTGATCTGGCAACACTTTAAGCAAGCTGACGTAGGTGTGAGAGTGAGATGCTTGAATTCAGGCAGGCAGTGCAGCTGCCTTATGTGCGTGTTAAAGCAGTGCAAAACGCTTAAGAGAACTACATATGTGTCGCGAGAGAGCGCTGGCTGCTTAAAGTGAAGGTGATTTGATCTGGCAACACTTTAAGCAAGCTGACGTAGGCGAGAGAGTGTGCGTAAGAGTGAGATGCTTGGATCAAGTGTAGCCCTCCCTGCTGTATGTGTGTGTTAAAGCGTTTTGCTTAAGAGAGTCGATTGTGTCGTGAGAGAGCGCAGGCTGCTTAAAGTAAATGCGATTTTGTGGCTGCGTTGACCTGGCAACGCTTTAGAGCAAGTCAAGCGGTTGACTGCTTTCAAGGAGTGCAAAGTGAAAGGATCAGCTGTGCGGGCGTTAAGCAGTCAAAGCAAAGCTGCCACGTGCACAAGACGATCTGCGAAAAACATAAACAAGCTATATCTGTGTGTCTGCGTCTGTGCGTGTATACGTCGCGTCGCCATCTTTGTTGCGCTGTGTGGCATTTCCAGAGCGCGTTGCAGCAGCAAGACAAAGAACGCAAGAGTTAGAGTGTGAGCAGGATGAAATCAGTGTGAAGAAGAGGTTTGCCACGCTGCAAGGCGACGCGACGTCGGGGGAAACAAGGCAAGTCGTACCTCACACAATCGCATTACGTTCCTGATCCAAGGGGATAAAAGCAAAATAACAAATGCCGGCGCCAGAGCTCGAATAGTGCACAGACAATTGTGTAAGCAGCAGCAGCGACAGTAGCAACAACAACAACAGCAACGAGCAAAAGGAATCGCAAATGTGACAAGCAAAAGCAAAGCAGGCGGCAGGCAGCAGCAAACAGCTTAGTGCAATTGCGACGCGGCAACAACAACAAGCCTAGCAGCAGCAGCAGCAGCAGCAGCAACTGCCTCAGCTGAGACTACGCTGGCAGCGCGCTACAGCACGTGGACTCGCCTTGGATGCGGACTACTCGGACTATATCGGGCAGCTAATCAATCAATTTTATTCAACAGTTTATTGAATTAGCACGGAGATGCAGAAGAAGATGGAGAAGAAGAGGGAAATGAAGTCGATGCCAGTCTGCCTCAAGCAGAAGCAGACGAAGAAAGTGAACGGGAAACGTCTAGCAATGTCTGCTGCAATTTGAAGGCAATTAGCGAGTAGCTTGGACGGTAAGTCCAAGATATCACTTACATATGTTGTCTTTGGTTAGGTTAACTATCAAACTGTTTCGGAGTCATCTACAAACTCGTTATAACTTAAATATTCTTCTTAAATTGTCGACTAAAGAGTTAAACTATGTCACAATGCGGAATGAGCTTTAACAGAGAATGAACGCAAGGACACAGAAAGGAAAATGAGGATAGGGAGAACTACGTGAGTTACGCGCTCGGCTCTGGTCAATAAAGTCGGAGCAGACGAGTCGAGTCGGAACTAAGCAACTGGGGAAATGATATCTATGAGATATGTAAGCTCATAAGTTAATGTCCAGTTCCAGAGCTCGTTCATCCTCTGTCCATCTGTCCTGCTGTATGTCCATCTGTCTGGTTTGTTCAGTTGTTCGTTGTCGCAAGTAAAATAAATATCGTTAAATAGATAAGCAAAGAAGCCAGCAAATAGAATTATTTTGCCACAAGCAGAACGTAGGACCCGGAGCCGGAGCCGGAAACGGACAAACGAGCCACGAGGGAAGGGCACAGCGAGAGAAAGAGAGGGAGAGAGAGAGAGAGAGAGAGAGGATTACTGGGGACAAAGGGAGGCAGAACATTTTCTGTCGTCGTCGGTCGCCGGGGCCACATTCAATTGCTGCCAACTGGAGACGCTGCTGCAGCCAGCAGCTTGTGGGGCAGCACATTCATATGTATGACAGAGTGAGCTGACCACCTGACCAGAGCCTGACCAGCCTGACCAGAGAGCTCAGCAGGCAGGCAGCCAGGCTGGCAGACAAGACAAGGCATAAGGCAGCAGGAAGTGAGCCAACTACTTGACCATTGGCGTGCGGGCCATGAAGATAATTTAGAAAACCGCACAAGCGAGAGAGACAGAGAAGGAAAGAGAGAGAGAGAGAGAGGGGTGCACACATCACTCAATCATGGAGCAGGGACTGGGGCTTCTTCTTGGGATGCAGCTGCATCTGTTCCAACAGCTGCCGCCTTCAATTAGAGCGCATTAGTAAGTTTTGTGGCTGCAATTGAAAAACGGTGCAGCACGAGCTACTTGAGCCACTTAAAGCCAGAACCGACACTTCATTAATGTGCTCGGGTTGGGGTCGGGTCGGGTCGGGTTGGTCGGTGTCAGGTTGCTGCTCCTTGGCCAGTGGCCATTTAATGATCGGCGCAGGCTGCACTTGATCGCAGCCAACTTTGTTTTGGCGCTCTGCCAGCTGAGTGTGGCCAGCTGCCGCATTTATACGTGTGTGTGTGTGTGTGTGTGTGTGTGTGTGTGTGTGGGAAGGGGGTGTAAGCGAGCCTGCATGTGCGTGTGTTGGTGCTACTCGCTTATCTTTTCACCTAAATGCCTGTGCAAATGTCGCTAATCAAATTATGAAAACCTTGTTAACAACAAACAGTTGGCAAAGGTATTGCCTGATAGACGAGCAGTTACTCTATAGTTGAGCCAAGTAGAAACAATAAATAAAATGACTAGTAGAGCAAAAATGATTATAACTCCATTATAAGAAATATAACGACTAAACTCGTGATTTGCTTGGGGTGCACGACAATTTTCAATTCAAATTGTTAGTTAAAGAATTCATGTGTGATATAAGTCCAAAAAAATGCTAAATCTTAAGGTATATCTCGCCTAGCTATACCTAAATGTTGTGGTCAATTGCGTTGAACCATATACCCCTAACCTATCTTACTATAGCATACAATTTAGGGCTGCCATATTATAATATATTTCAACTTACCCATCCATAGCAAACTGAACCCCATTAGCACATTCGTGCACTCCCCACCCTACCCTGCCTACAGGGTATGCGCTGTGAGAGCAGCAAAAACTATAGCTGTATGAGCAATGATGATGGGCAATCGGATAAGAGCGGAAACTCCTGAAATTTACCTGGCCAGTCGCATGGTCAGCTCGCCCAGATAAACCTCACAACGAACGAGGCAGTCAACAAATTTGCACCTCGTCCTGATGACCTCACGAAATTGGCTAGCCAAATTTTTGTGGGCGTGGCAAATAATCGTATTTGTTGCCTTGAATTTTTGGCCTGAACTTAAGTTGGCAAATCGCTTGGGCAAAAGTTTGAAGCCCTCGACGCACACAGATGCTCTATGCAAGTCAAAATCACAGCCAGCTTTAACTCTGGTAAAAGGCAGAAAGGCAGACAGAGAGAGAGAGAGAGAGAGAGAGGGAAAGGCAGCCGCCTGTTGATGTGTCTCATAAAGCCAAATACATAAAACATATGTAAAACTTTGGCCCAGAAGATTTACACTTGGCCCGAGACAGCGACAGCCAACAGCCAACAGCCAAGAGCAACAGCATCGCTGCTGGCCCCGTCACGGCTTAGACGCTCGTCAAGCTGTCCGTCTGGCTGTTTGCTCCACTCTCCCGCCTCCTTTATTTGTCTCCACCTCAGTCTGGCCTTGGCTTGCCCAATTTGTGGCTGTCAGCGTCATCGCCGGCGACAACAGCAGCTTCCATCGCACATCTTCATCTTCTCCCCAGCTTCGTCTCTATTTCCATTCTCATCCTCATCCTCATCCTCATCAGCATCGCCATCGCCATCGACATCATCGTCGTTCCTTCTCCTCCTTCCTCTGCGTTGTTGTCGTTGTTCTCATCATCAGCAATTCCCAAGTGCGTGCGGCGCCTTTAAACCCCTCTCCCCCCCATCCTCCTTCCTGGCACGCTGTGTTTACACTGGTTCGAAAACTTTGTTGATTAAATTCAAATTCGTAAAGAAATTGGTCACTGCGTCTGTTTAAGGTGCAGGTCCAGTTCTGGGCTGAAAAAAAAGTTCTGATTTCTTTTTGGAATATCTAAAATTTCGTTAGTGAATCTATGGGATATGTGATAGGAATTTTATATGTTAGATCGAAAGCTTATAATAGATAGCTATAGAATCTCAATGAGCTTGGATTTGTAAGAGAGTTATACTTGATTAAAGAAGACTATATACTATAAAAGAGAAACTTTCCTACTTACTTAGGAATCTCTAAGCTTAACGAATTTATGTCAAACTCTCTAGAAAATTTCTTGCAGTGCGTTTGATGGGGTTATTCGCAGCTTTTATAGAAGCTCGCTGCGTGTCGCATGTCAAGAATGAGAGAATCTGAGAGAGAAACCTCTTTGTGGCAAAAGGGGGCGGTGCTGGGAGGGCAGAAGGTAAGCTGTGTGAAGAGGGTATAACGGCACATAAAGCACGACAGCTTCTTGGCATAGCTTTGCATATGGCAAGCTGCGAAAGCCAATGTAGACCGGCACACACACGCACACACACACACACACACGCACACACTGTACGCTTGTAACATATATGAGGACAGCGGTTATTGTGTTTATGGGTTTTTATGCATGTCCCAAATCTGTCCAGCCTGAATTATTGGCCAAAGTTCAAAAGACGATTGCGTTGTTTGTTGCTTATTTTGCGTTTTTCTAGGCGATTGAATACGGTTCGGCCTCAATAAGGGGCGTGGCCCATTTGAACAGGCAATATAAAACGAGGCAATCCACATAATTCAATCATTTGCAAGCGAAGGCAAGGCGGGGGCGGAAAACAAATAATCAATCATTCAGGCATATCATTAATTAATTCAACCATTTAGCCAACTTCAAGCACTTTCGAAGGCGTTCACATTCACAACCCAAAACCAATCACAGTCCCCCTGTACCCTCCTCCCCTTCCCCGCTTTCCTGCCTTTTCCCTATCGCAAGCAAATTCAATGTTCAACCCAAACAGAACTGAAGCCACACTCAACCCACAGTGGGTCGAACAACAGAGATACAAATAAGAGATAAACCAACAAGTAAGCATGAAAGGTTTTGGAGTGGCGCTCGACTAGCGGATACCCTGCTCTAGAGATTAAAATGTTGTTTTCTCTTAAGAAATTGTTGCCAAGCTGATGAAAGTTGGGGTAGATGTGGTTGTTATAGCTTTGAATATATGTGGAAAGTTTCAGTACTTCAGTTAAAAGATTCTCCTCAAATTTAATGAATTTCTGGTAAGTAGACTTTGTATCTATGTATATCATTAATATGCCCTTAAAGTACAGGGTATTCCCACCGCACACACACACACAGCTTACAGCTTAGTAACGTCTCCGGGGCCGGGTCTGGAAGGCAGGAGATGGGCAACTTTTGGCATCGTCCCGGTTTTGGCTGGTTGAAATTTATTTGCTGGCTTCATGTCGACGCCGCGTTTTGGGGTCGGCTCGGGTCGTGTGTTTTCGTAATTAACTGTTATTTAATACGATTTCCTCCGTTGTGGCAACAAGCTAAACAGTCGAGGCGAAACAGTTCAAGGGATGGTATGGGGGGATGTGGGTTAAATCGGGAATTGGTTGAGGCCAATTGGTCGAGTGGCTTGTAGATTGTAACTGCGCCTGGGCTTGGAACTACACAAAAACGCCAAACAACTCTTCATACTACTTATGCCGCATTTACGACTTCGCCGTGTGCATGAGCGAGAGGGGGCGACAGAGCGAGAGGGAGGAGGGAGAGGCAGAGGAAATGTGCCTGGTGGTCCCGTAGACAAGCAGTAAAAATGCTGCGATTTAATTTGCCAAACTTTTCGACGCCTGCGTTTGTTTTATCGCTTATGTATATACCCTGTAATTAGGGTTTAACTGCTTAATGGGTAGCTTGAGTGTGAATACGAAAGGAGTGCACAATAATCGATGGAAAGAAGGAACTAAAACTGTCAGACAATTTAAGTGAACGGTTTAATTCCTTGATAGCTTAACAAATCTACGAGTTAAAATCATCAAATTTTGTACATGGATTCAATGAAATACAGCAATAATACTTGCCAAATTTCATTAGGCTAGCCACACAGACACATAAGTTACACGGCTGCAAGTAGCGCTCGCAATGGCGCCAGTCACATCAATCAATCAAGTTGATCTATAGTTTTCACTTTAACTTTTACAGGGTATCATGCACTTGTGCCGCCTGCCAGCAAGCCGTTACTCGTTTAATTGTTTGTTCTCTGATATTGATAAATGTTGTGGGTGTCTGTTCGTTCGGCAGCTCGTTAATGATGATGCTTCTCACTGTCAGCCCAGTTCGCTTGAGTTGAGTTCAGTTCAGTTCAGTTCAGTTCAGTTCGGTTGAGTCCAGTCGAGTCACTTGCTTGGTGATTTGTCACTGATAAGTAGACAGCAACAACAACAGCCACAACATGAGACTGAACAATAAAGACAGGACTAGGCAGGGCAGGGCAGGGCAGGCCAGAGCAAGTGCAGACCAACAGGTGAAGGACTCAGGCACAAGGACAAGCTGATTAGCTGATTACGATAAAAGAGGACAAGGGCTCAACACCTGTCCGAGAAGTTTGGACAGCGTTTAGTTAGGTTCTTTCGTTTGGTCACTCGTTCATCCGTTCGTTCATTCAGTTCGTCTCTGTTCGGTAGAGGGTATGGGAGGTAAAAACTTTGTGTTCGCCAATAAAATACAAATTTATAGCAAATTTAAAAGTTTGCGAAAGTTTTATAGACGCAATATAAACATAATATAGCTCTATATACATGTACAGTATTATAGTATATATATATGGTAGTAGATGTTTGAATAATATGTTTATATTGCTCCCAATTGGCTTAAGCGGCGCTAACAGCGGCACATTCCGTCGAAGAGATTCCCTTTATGAAGAGATTAAAGCTTTGAGTGCTCAAATTGCGTATACGACTTTTTGAAAGATCAAATTGCTTTTGGGCTTAGATATGTTGGGAAGGGGTTGAGTGTGGATAATCTTAAGATTTCATGATGGCAATTGCGCCTCGTTGAGTTTGGTTGGTATCTAAGAGGGACGGTTTGGAATACCCTTGAAGTCCTTAGCCTGATAAAAGCTTACTATTTCCCTACTTCTATGGATATATCCTGAAATATATTCAAAATCTAAATCGAATGTAAGATATATGTATGGTATTATTTAACTTTGAGTGCTCAAATTGCGTATACGACTTTTTGAAAGATCAAATTGCTTTTGGGTTTAGATATGATGAGAAGGAGTTGAGTGTGGATAATCTTAAGATTTCATGATGCCAATTGCGCCTCGTTGAGTTTGGTTGGTATCTAAGAGGGACGGTTTGGAATATCCTTGAAGTCCGTAGCCTGATATCTTCTAAGAATACAAATTCCCTACTTCTATTGACATATGCTGAAATCTGTTGGTATCTAAGAGGGATGATTAAGAATATCCTTGCAATCCTTAGCCTGATATCTACTAAGAATACAAAAATTTACTTTATCCCTACTTCTATTGATATACGCTGAAATATATTCCAATATAGATATAATGTTAACATTCAAAATCTAAATCGAATGTAAGATATATGTATGGTATTATCTAACTTAAATACGCATATGAAGTAGATAAAAGATATGCTCAAAACTAAGTACATCGATTCCTAATCAACATCTTTCTGCCCGGCCTACCGCAAATAACAAATAACTGCCAAAACTTGCTTAGGGCTTATGGGCGAATAATGTGCTTAAAAACGGGCTACCATCCGCTAGAGGCGTAGGCCAAATGATAATATAATTTCAATTTCGCCATAAATTCCAATTCCAAATCCAATTTCAATCCGTTTCAATGCGGCGCGTGCCGCGATGGCGTTGGCGATGACGATGACGATGATGGCGCAAAAACAAAAGGCGCCCAAGATGATGGCGAAGATGAAGATGATGATGATGTTTGGGGCGGGAAAACAAGAGGGCGCAAAAGAAGGCAAAGATGATAAGGATGACGGGATGACGAAGAACGAGATGAGCAGGCAGCGACAACAAGAACAACAACAATAACAACGGGAAGGTTATAAAAACATGTGTAACTAGACGGCTTACAAGGATCACGCACTCAGTGACACTTAATGCCACGCCGACTCCGGCTCTGACTCCGATGCCGGCGACGACAGCGACAGCGACGCGGCAGCGTCAGCGATGCGAACAGAAGGAGAGCAAATGTCGCACACACACACACACACACACGCGCGGAAACACGGACACGCACAGACTGGGAGAGAGACAGACAGACAAACGCAATTAGCTTTTAGCCATCATAACATTATGAACGGCAACTGACAGACGACTGCGACGCCAGCTGCGACGCTGACTGCAACGGCGACGGCGACGGCGACTGCTAACTGCTAATGATGAGGAGCGAGAACAAGGAGCACAAGGACGCGCGTTGAAGAGAGATGTAAACCGAAGCCGCCGTCGGGTTGGGCACACAGTGCAGAGATGACAGAGAGGGCGGCCCGAGGGCAGTCTAAAGGGCGAGCTGCCGCTGCCTGTGGGCCTCTTGTTGTCCCCGGGCCCCGGGGGGAGAGCAGTCTGTGCCTGTGGTAGTTGCGGTTGCCCTGCCACAGGGAGCATAAGTAGAGGGGGAGGCAGCATTATGTTGATGTGCAGAAAGCAGAGCTCACGGCGTGCGCTGCCAACAATGCCGTTAACTTGTGTCGAGATTAAAATAAGGACACTCGCAAAATAGTACAACAAGTCAGCGCTGTGCAGCGAGGCGGCCTTGACATAGACCCGACTAGCAGACACCCTATGGCATGTATTGTGCTGAAACTTGAGAAAGCTGTTCACAAAGTGTTTATGCTTGAGTGACCCGCAATGTAAGACATTATGCACAAAACTGAGGGAGTTCTTCACTTTAGTAAATCAGTTTTATTTTGGAAATATTTCAAGAAAATAATACAAATGATCTTACTTGGCTCTACTGAGATCAACTACAAAATTTGAATAGTTAGTTGACGATCGATTGATGGAAAGAAGCGAGTGAGTTAAGAGCTCAGCCAGCTAGAACAAATAGAGCGTATATACAAAATTTTTTTGAGTTATGTGAACTAAGCAACTAGAAGAACTCTTTAAACTGAGTTCGCCTCTACTTTTCCTATCTAGCCTACAGGGTATGCGAAATACCAGATATGACTAGACTAGAAGCAGGAATGGACAAAAACGTGGCCGCGAGACGTGCCACACACTCATCGCTCTGCGAGCTGCAAGTTGTGACTCGCATGAGTTGCGAGCTGAAGCTTTGTTTATTATGTCAGCGCTGAGAGTAGACTGACTTTCGACGGAACGAGACAGAGACAGCGAGAGAAAGAGAAAGAAAAAGAGAAAGAGAAAGGGAGAGAGAGATTGGCAAGGAGGGAACTGGCCAGATGGGCGCTATCATCCCGAGTTTGGCTTCTAAAAATTACTGCGTAAATGATGATATGAGATTTAGAGCATTTCTGCGGTGTCATTTGGCTGTGCCGGAAGCGGATATAGTCGGAAAGGGGAGGCGGATGGTGAGAAACGAGGGAGAAGGCAAGAGTAGAAAATGAATGAACTGACGACTGACAACTGTATTTGGGGTTAGGGTTGGTCGTGTTGGTTGGGCATGTACAAGCGTCAACCGGTGGAACCGGAAGGAAGTTATTTAACACATACCCACACATACCCGCACACACGCACGCACACACACACACACTGGCATGTAAGTGTTGCTTGTGTGTGGGTCGTGGAGTGGCATTCCGAGTGGAGATTATGTGGCACGATAATCATATTACGATTATGTCGCGTAAAATTTGCTCCACCTCCACTTCACTTCTACGCGCGGTGGCAGTTTAAGTGAGCCAACTGCGAGTTGAGCAAACAGACGGACGGACAAAAGGACGGACGAACGGACTGACAGACGAACGGACAAATTAACATTGCTGAGGAGAGGGAGATGGGGTGTAATGGGGACAGCAGTAAAACATCAAATAATATTGTACTAAAACACAGCATTGCGTCCTGGGGGGCCCTCAACGGGTTATGTCTGCCAGTGAAAGAGAGCGACAAAGAGCGAGAGAGCGAGAGAGAGAGAGAGAGAGAGAGAGATGAGGTAAAGTACTAGTTAGGGGTTTCCTCAGTTGCCTTTTTCGCTGGCTTAACATGTCCATTAAAATGCTATTTTTACATTCCTCCCCCCTGCGTTGCCAGGGAAATGGCTTATTATTAATACTCATAATACCAAGCATACTATATTTTTTTTCAAGTGCATGCGAATTCCTTCTACTCGCAAGCGCGAGTACAAAGCGAATTACATGGCAGAAAATTCGTTTTAATTAACTTTCGTTCGGGGGGAAAAAAGCGTGCGACTTCTTCTAGCGCGAATATGTTTTTCGTAGTGCAAATATTCCTTTACTATATAACGGTTTAAGCATGTATGTACATGAGCAGATAATCAACAAAAAAATATATATAAATGTAAGGGAAAATAACGAGTATGGCTTATGGGAAGCCTTAGTGTATGCTTAAAGCTTGGATTGAAATCTGCACTGGGGAAAAAAGTGGCTCGCAAAAGTATTGAAAATTATTTTTAGTGCAGACTTAAATTTAAAAGAATCAAGTAAGGAAAGCTACAGTCGAGCGCACCCGACAGTAAGATACCATTCGCCCAGTTTCGAAAGAAATTATCACACTTTTATTTCCTCTAAAAAAGTTCATATGTCACATATTGTTTGAATTGGATTTATCTTTGAATAGCGTCTTCTACATATGAAAACTTTATAACAATCAGCTTTACACTTGCTACGGCTGAATCGAAGCAACGCGACGATGACGTCACGACATGATGCAAAGGCGCAAGCAGCGGAACTACGGAATAAATATGCATATAGTATAAATGTGTGTGTTAAAGCAGAACGTTGAAACTTTAAAACTTTCGTCACGAAGCTAACTTAAAAATTTATTAATAAATTTTCAGAGGCGGTGGGCGTGGCACCTCAAATGTGAAATAAACTCCAGAAGCTTGTGATGTTTATATACCTTCACACTGTGTGTTCACACAGATGCGTGACGGACAGATGGACAGAGGAACAGACAGACGGACATGGCTCAATCGACTGAAATGGTATAAGTTTATGTGAAAGTATGTAACAGGCAAATGAAGACGTGGCAGACCCCATAAACCATATATATTCTTGCTCAGGATCACTAGCCGAGTCGATTGAGCCATGTCCGTTTACCCGTCTGTCCGTCTGTCTGTATGAACGGTGAGATCTCAGCTATTACTAAAGTTAGAGACACCAAATTTGGCATGATGGTTCATGAATATCATACGCAGCTCTAGTTTGTTTTAAATTTGAGGTGCCACGCCCACCGCCTAGGCAAATCTAAAATTTACGAATATTAAGGCAAAGTTATGGAAATTGTTGAGGTTACAGCTTTCTGTTTTGACACACGTAAAGATGCTGATAGTATGCACCTAATGCCCAAATTACAATTCGATCGTGTTCATTTTTTTTAAGGAAATATTTTGTTTAAAATTAGTTAGTTTACATTAAAAATTTATTGTATTAGTTTTTGAAATTTGCAATTTTAAAAATTGAGAAATATTGTCAGCTATTCTTTTTTTAAAAATGTACACATTTTTCGCTCAGTGTGCTTGGGCTTGCGCTGCGCCTTTTTATTACCCTTGAGCTGATTCCACATTTTTTTTAGCCGTATTATTTTTTGCAGCCCCCTTCTGCTTCCCGCATTTTGGCCGTTTTTGTAATTTTATAATTGTTTAAATGTTATTTCATTGAATGGCGGACTCTGTCACAGCCAGCGTCAACGTCAGCCTCGGCATCAACGTCAGCTTCACAGGGGCAGCAGTTGGAGTCGGTGGAGGGAGAGGAGGGTAGCAGGCGGGAATCGCTTAGCGTTAATGTCTTTCATTTAATGTCATTGTTGTTAATGTTTTTTTTTTGTGTGCGTGAGAAAAAAGGCATTTGCATTTAAAACGTAGCATTGTAAGGGGTGTAGCCGGTGGTGGGGTAGCTGGTTACATGGTTAGCGCGCAGAGATTCAGCTTGAATGATTTTTATTGCTCGTTTGTAGTAAATTTGCTGTGTAATTAGACAGAGAGGGGTGCGGAGTGGGGGCTGAGAGGGAGAAAGAATTATTATGCGCTCTTTATGAGCGTGTAAGTCTGCAAGTGTGTGTGTGTGCGAGGAATATGGAATATGTAAAGAAGCCACGGCACTGCTGAGGTTAAGTCACAGGCAGCGACTGCCAGGAAGTGGCTGCAGGCCGCCGCAGCAAAGGGCAAAGGTTATGCGACACAATAAAACTGCAGCGCCGGAAGGCACAAGCTGCGAAAGAGTTGTGTGTGTGTGTGTGTGTGTTGGAAAAGGGGGTTCTGCAGGGGGTGGGGTGGGGTGGTGCAGCATAAAGAAATAACTGAAACGCCCGATGCCAAATGGTAAACGGGTTGCCGCGTCGTCGTCGCCGCCGCCGAAAATGAAATGAAATTTTGTGCTGCAGCAAATGCGGCGGCGACGATGCCGGACAACGCTGCGTATACGTAATTTTGTTTGCCACACCAAAGCCAAGCAAAGGGCAGACAGACAAAGAGACATAGAGAGAGCGGGAGCGGGAGCGGGGGAACTTCTCTCGCTAGCAGCGTGTCTGGTCAACAGACCCGACGCGCATGATAAGTAGGTAGCTGTTGCAGTAGCTTATGATAAACGCAGCAGGCGATTGGCCAAAGCTGTGCCCGCTGGCTATAGATACCCTGTAAATAGAAAATGAAGTGGGGTATTTTTCGCTTGATAAGGTGTGGGTGGAAATTAGTAGTAAGGGAGTTTGTGGAGTGCAAAAGGAAAGAAAGAGAGAGACAGAGAGAGAGAGAGAGAGAGAGAGAGAGAGAGAGGGGGGAGTAAGAGAAGGAGACAACAAAAGCAGATAAGAGTCAGAATGAGTAAGAGAGTGAAATGGAAAAAGTGAGAGAGAGTAAGAGTCAGAGCAAGTAGAACTGAGAAAGAGGGGGAGAAAAAGTGAGACAGAAAGAGAGAAAAACAGAGAGAAAGGGAGACAGAGAGAGAGAAGAAGACTGAGAGAGAGCAATAAGCAAAAATAGAGTAAGGGAAAGGGAAAGGGAGAAAGAGAAAGGGAAAAATTATAAGTAGAAGAAAGGAATAAACAAGAAAAATCTTTAATAAATAAGAAAGAAAAGAGACTCAGTAGGAAAACGATGAGAAGAGTGAAAACAAAAAGACAAAGTAAGAAAGACAAGAAAGATCAACTTGATTGAAACCAAAAGAAATTTAGGGGAATAATACGACAAAATAATATGAGGAAAGCAGAGAATAGTATAAGAAACATAGCGAGGCAAACGATGAAGCTAATCAAAAGCAAAACTAAAGAAATGTTTCTTTGGCGAGTGCTTTCAAACTGGTTACACATCAAGAAGCTACCTACTCCCTGTAAAGTCAACGTAGATTCCTATTTACACTTCCATTTAACAACAATTAAATCAATCAATATTTGGCTGCATTTCCGACAATTTGCCCACCAAAGTGCACACAGATTGCAGCAGGCGCAGAGCCCGCATTGCCAGAGTGCAACCAGAGTCCGAGCATAATCAAATATTATCTCTATCGTGACTTGGCAAATAATGCAGGGCGACGATTGCTAGATTACTCCTAAATACCACAAATTTACGCACATGACAAAGCTGGCATATCTAGCCAGATAGATGAGTTGCCCCTGAGCGAGAGAAGAGCATGGAAACTTCGATTTGAAGAGACACCTATAAGGAACTGTCAACTTACGTAGTCAAGAGTGTCAAGTATTTTGGCATTTCCTTCCCTTTTGCAGGGTAGCGACTAGTCGAGCAATTGCCGCACGAACCTATTTTGTTTGTTGCATTTCGTGGGGGGCTAAGGAAATATACTCGTTAAATCGAATGTAACTTGGGACTGTGTGTGTCGTCTCGCATTGTGAATCGAGACGCTTGGGGGGGCGTTACCAAAGAGAAGTGTAGGGGGGGCAGAGGGCGTGGCTGAATGCGCTGTGGCAGCTGCCAATTGCCATGTTTTTTGTGGCGTAACTCGCTTTAAGCGCAGCCAGCGACTGCAGTTGCCATAAAATTTAATTCCCCCGAGCGACAGAAAGAGGGAGAGAGGGAGAGAGTGAGAGCGAGAAAGGGACTTCACTCTACGTGATTCAGGCATGCCTGGGAATATAATTCAAAGCATTTGCGTTGCTGTTGTTGTTGCTTTTGTTGTTCGCCGCCGCACTTGTTGTTGTTGCTGTTGTTGTTGTTTTGTTTCGTGCGTCAGACATCAATTCGATTCGATGAGGCAGATGCAACAGTGAGAACAGTGAGAGAACAGTAGGGGAGAAATCAAGGAACAGGAACAGAAATTGCGA
Source organism: Zaprionus ghesquierei (assembly GCA_018904095.1). NCBI lineage: Eukaryota > Metazoa > Arthropoda > Insecta > Diptera > Drosophilidae > Zaprionus > Zaprionus ghesquierei. The sequence continues at coordinate 18,667,836 of JAEIGP010000394.1, read as the reverse complement.
CAACCTCAGCGGGCGAGAGAGAGGGAAGCAGGAGCGGAAATCGGAAGGCGAGACAAGCGGCGAGGATGGCATTGGACAAGGCCAAGCAATGCAGAGTTGCCACCTGCCTGGATGATGTGACAATGACAGCAACGACGACGATGACAACAATGACGACGTCGGCAGCAGCATCTCCCATGCTGGGCAGAGCCACCAGCAGTGAGCTGAGCAGCGAAAGCGATGGCAGCGAGTGTAAGTTCGAAGGCAAATCCTGTCCAGAAATTATGCAAAGAAAATCTTAATTTCCATTACATAAATTTTCTGATTATCCCTGCTCTACCCTGTTCCTTTCCCTCTGCAAATTGCATTAACCATATCCGATCCGCCGGCTTCTCTTGCAGTTCTCAGCGACTCGGATGTTTGCCGGAATAACATGACCAACGCCAATGCGAATGCGAATGCGAATGCGGATGTGGATCAGGATCTGGATGTGGATGTGGATGCGGATGCGGAATACAAGTACAGTCCACTCGATGGCGACTCGGATGTGGACGAGCCCAGCACACAGGCCAGCGACGAGTCGATAGCTCTGCTCGTCCACGAGATTCTCTGCTGCGAACACGATTCGGACACGGAAGCGGAAACGGATACCGACGATGTCGATGCCAGTGAAGCGGGCGATGCGGTCGACGCTGATGGCGATGATGACGATGAGGAGGATGAGACCGAAACGGAGCATAACTACGCGCTGCTTATGTGCAGCGAGGATGATGAGGACTTGGAGCTGGAGGAGCAGCATCGGCAGCAGCAGCAGCAGATGCTTTCCAACGAGCTGCATTCCAAGCAGCTGCCAACGGAGACGGAGCCAAAGTGTCTGCTGCCCAGGCAGGATTAGTCACAGGATTAATTGCCCAGCGCCATTTTGTGAATCAATAAAAAAAACTGTCAACTGTAATTGCAGCTCTTTTATTACGCGCTCCAGGACAACCTAATCCTCCCCGGGGTAGTCGCCACTTAGCTGCTGCTGCTGCCTCTGCTGCGTTTCGTGTTTTCTTGTAGTTTTCCAAAAACTTTTCCAAATCCATTTGAGCTGCTTTTATCGGCGTGTTTACTTTGTGCGCTTTCGTTCAGTTTTTAGGGGAATACAAAAAGGCTTTCGAGGCTTGCCGGGGATCTTAAACTGAAGTTTTAACTAATTTCGGGAAATTTGCATGGGGTAAACCTTCTTCTCGTTTTATGGAACACTTTTAATATTCTCACCAATTGCCTAAACATATTAGTCCAGTTAATGTTAAAGAAGATATCAATTAAGTAAGGTATGAGATTTCCGATCAAATTTAAGTTTTTAATTAAGTTTAAAATATAAAAAAAAAATTAAAAATTTTTAAGTGCAATTACAAGTAATTAAATTATTATATTATGTTTTTTCAAGTTTTTCTCTATTTCTTTTTAAGCTAGTCTGGTTTTGAATCTAATTAGACCATGGATTAAAAAAAATACAATATCTGTTTGTCAAAATGTGCGTAACAGGCAGAAGGATGCATCTGCGACCCCATAAAGTATATATATTCTTGCTCAGAATCACTAGCTGAGTCGATCAAGCCATGTCTGTCTGTCCGTCTGTCCGTCTGACCGTCTGTATGAACGCCTATATCTCAGAAACTAAAAAAGCTAGAGCCACCAAATTTGTTGACAACACTTATGTGAATCATACGCTATGAAATTTTTATTAAAATTTGGGCCACGCCTACTTCCGGCCCCATAAAACGATAAACCGTTTTTAGTTTCAGTTTTGGTGTGAATTTAACTATCACCACCTAAACGATCGCTGAAAATTTGGTTCCGGTTTAAAAAACAAAAAAGTTATTCAACGTTTCATATAGAGTTGAACTGCGCCCACTGCAAGCAGGTAAGCAGTGTTTGTTCCAAGCAGTGTTTTTTTTCAACTGCTTAGACTGCTTGGCGTCTAACTGAAAGTTATATGTTGTTTTTTATATTTCTTTGAAAAACACCTTTAATAACAGTTTTCTCAATCTGAATTTTTTCATAATCTTTAGAAATCCATGGTCTTATACAGTCAACACTTGACTGTAGGCGTTTCTACTTGTTATATCATTGCAGATGGTATATTAATTTTGGCCAGAAGTTTGCAACGCACCTTGGGAAACATCTCCGACCCTATGAAGTAAATATATTCTTAATCAGCATCAATAGGGGAGTCAAACTAGCCATGTCCGTCTGCCTGTCCGTCCGTAGCAACGCAAACTAGTCTCTTAGTTTTAGAGCTATCTTAATGAAACTTGGTATACATGTTTCTTATTTCTTTACGCTATAAATAAGTCGGAAAGAGCCAGATCGGACCGATATATCGTATAGCTGCCATAACACTTATCAATCGAATTTTGTTATATTTTAAGATATCGCTATGAATATTTCCCAATATATCGCTAAGGATGCCATTGAAAGACTATCAAAATTTGATCGAAATCGGACCGATATATCGTACAGCTAGCTAGGACCTATCGGCCGACTTTAATCACTTTTCAAGATATCGCTGTGAAACTTTTCTGATATATTTACAAGTATGTCCAATTAATGCTATGCAAGTTTTTTTAAAATCGGCCGATTTAATATGTGGTGTAACTGTAATTGTATAAAACCTAGCTTTTCTTTCTTTCTTGTTTTTTTTTTTTAATTTCTAAACGTTTTTTCAAAAATTTCACTCAATATAAAAAAATATTTCTGGATTTCATTTAAAGATAATTATTTTTAGTATTTGGCATTGAATTTACAACATTTTTAATTCATTTCACTTAAGTTTCTGTAAAAATTAAATGTTTTCATCTTCAATATTTCGGTTTTTCTCGCATTTTTAGCATACAAAACATTCAAATTTTATTCAAAGATTTTATTAGAGAATTTTAAAAAGAAATTCTAGCTAGACGATACAACAGTAAACGGCCCAAAAAAAAATTGATAATATTTTGAAGAGATGATGTCAAAAAATTTCAATCTCAAGCAAGAAGTAGCTAAAAATTCTCTGCTCAACTTAACTCTAACATTGAGCTCGATTTCGTTTTGTATTGAGAAAGAGTTGAAAGGATTTGCTTGAAGAGTTTCGAGTGAACTAAAGGCAAGTTAGCTGCCCGCATTATGCCCATGCTCCATGGTGTGTCCACCTGCCTCTGGCCAAGTGCCTCAGTTGGAGTTGGTTAGACCAAACCGCAGGCAAACCGAGCTGTGCCACAGGAGGAAGGCAGCTACGCCACTTCAGTTCCAAGTGGCAACTCGAACTGCTCGTCTAGTTCACTTGGTTGGCGCATCAAATATCTGCAAGATTACCTTACACACTCACACTCACACACACACACACTCACGCACACTTGAACTGAAGTTTAGGTTGAACGTTTCCGGTTTCCGGCGTGTGAAACTCACCTGTGCGGCACATCGGACACTTGCAACAAACTGCGGCACGCAAAACGGACGAATTATGCGGCAGGTTGTTCTTCACACATATCCATATATATATATAAATATGTATTCCGATATGTGACTTATATATTCCGATATTGAAATTGAAATTTGAATCTATTTGGTTCTTTGCACTTGGCGTTTTTGCGTTCGTCTCTTTTTTTCCTTTTTTGTGGCATTTGCGAATTTTAATTACAACGTAGAACTATCCACAACAACAACAACAACAACACGCGGAATGGGACAAAAAAAAATAAAAACAAATAATTGAAATATTATTACAGTTAGTTTTTGCGTTTAAAAGGGGTCTGGGGGGTGGGTGTCTGTTGTCGGTGCCGGGGCCATCGTGTTTTTCGGCTTTATGTGTCGATCCGGCCAAATTGGCCGGCAACCGCGTCAAAGCGACCACAAAACTAGCTAAACGTTTTGCCCTGCTGCTGCGCCCGGGCGCGTTCCGACGGGCCAACCGCAGTTACAGCAGCAACAGCGGCAGCAACAGCATCTGTGGCAGCTGCAACAATTGCTGGCGGCTGCTACTGTTGCTGCTGCTGCTGCCGCTGCTGCGTGGGGCAACAAAGTGGCCAATCAGCCGGCAAAAATCACTCGAACGAACCGCAAACACAGTAAGCAACAAACAAAACGATACACAACGAGCGGACGCGCGCGCGGCGGCAACTGCTGCAGCATGTGGCATGTGGCGCGCACACACACACGGGGCACACGGGGCACAGCAAAAAAAATATGCAAGAAAAAAATCAAATCAAAACAACAGCAACAGCAACAGAAGCAACAGCACCGCAAACTGCCAACGACAGCAGCAGCAGCAGCAGCAGCAACACCATCAGCAACATCAGCAGCAGCAACTGCCAACAGCAGCAACATGAGCAACTGCGGCACTTGGGGGATTCCCCTGGCCAAACTAGACGCGTGTTGCTGTTGCCGGTGGCCAGTTGCTGCTGCACATTGATGTTGCTGCTACCAGTTGCGGGTTGCTGCTGCTGTCGTCAACTCTCGACTTTGTTGTCGTCGCTCGTCGACGATTTGTGAATTTCAACGCACGTGTTCTGCTTCTGCATCTGCATCCGCATCCGCATCCGGTACCCGGTACTGATGTCAACAAGCTACCACACGCAACTAATTCAAAAAATCCAGCGAACGGATTACGGACAACGCGCTGCCAGCCAGTTGCTGCTGCTGCTGCCAGTCGCTCTGCCTGCTGCTGCTGCTGCTGCTGCTGCTGCTGAGCCAGGACGACAACGACAACAGCAGCCGGCAACGTCGCGACGTCGCTTTCGCATTCGGTTTGACTTCGGCTGCCGCTTCGGCTTTGCAGTTTCGGCTTCGTCCGCTGAGGCGAGCTTGAACGAGGCGCGTCGTGCGCTGTCGTTGCCAATGCGTCGTGCATTGTTCGTGCTGCGCTCGTCGTGTTTGTTCTCGACACGCTCGGCTCTGCTCGCCTCGGCTCGAGTCACTTTCGCCTCGTTTCGGTTCGCTTCGCGGCAGTCGTTGCCCGTCGACTGCGACGTCAGCACGTGGCGGACGGCGGAGCAACATGCTGGCTCAATGCATGAGAGAGCCTGTATGAGAGCGAGAGAGCGTGTCTGCTTGCCTGTGTGGGAGAGCTTACCTATGCGTGTGAGTCTGCCGCTGCCTGTGTATGCGTGTTTGTATTAATGTGTTGTGCGTATTATTTAAAAAGGCAGCTTAACCTGCTTTTGTGACCTTTTCCCACAGATTTGTCCATTTGTATCGTAAAACCTGATGGAAATCCAACTGCAGATGAAGCTGCCAATATGTGTGGGAGTGTGTCATGGTCTGTGTATATATTTGCGTGTGTGTGTGTGCGTGTTGCTCTTTTGCTTTTTCTCTGTGTGCGTTGATAAATGAGTTTTTATTTTGATTTTATTCACTGTTTACCTTGGCATTTTTGCATATAGAAAACTGTAAATTTCTCAGCCAGACAACGTGTGAGTTTATGTGTGTGTGTGGGTTCCGGTGTGTGAGTGTGTGAGTGTGTGTGTGTGCCGGCGTCTGCCATTGAAATGCCCAAATGGTTTTCAATTTATTAGCAATCACTGAAGCTAACATTTAAAAACAATATTCCGCATCGATAAAGGGAGATGGCTAGAAAGACAGAGAGAGAGAGAGACAGCAAGACAGAGAGTGACAGCAGAGCAAGCGAGATAGCAAGAGACAATGAAGATTGAACGCACTTGAAGCGTCTGCGGTGTGTCCCCGCAGACACGTTCAATTGCCACAGAGTTGACACCTTTAATTATGGGTTGTCAAGTGACTGAGAGGGGCAGGGCAAGAGAGAGAAAACAAGGAGAGAGAGACTGAGACAGACTAGCCTGTCGAAGAGTGTATAGGGTTTGCAGACTAGAATGCCTTAGTTTGGCTCAGTCTAGCGATTATTGGGCTCGGGTGACAACCCTATTAAGTGTTGTTTAACTAAAGCTTTGAAAGATATCTGGATTTACTTGCTAGTTCGCTTAACGCCTTCGGTCTTGTTCTGATCACTTTCTTTCTTCACTTCTGTCGCTATTGCTGTCTCTTTCTTGCTGTTATCGTTGATTACTTTTCACTCAATGAGTTGACTTAAATTTCCGTCACTTACACTTTGCTGCCCCACGGGATGTGCCTATGCACTCCACCTCCTCCGGCTGCTCCGTCTTCCTCGGCAGCTGCAACTTTTGTCCAATTCTCTTGCATTCCCATCTGGTGTCATTTGGGTTAGGTTTTCGTTAATTTGTCTCGGTGTATCGTCATTTGCCTTTGCCTTTACCCTTTGCCACATGCCGAAAGATCACCGGCTGTGTGTGTGTATGTGTGTTCCATTTGTCGCTCTCCTGCCTCCTGTTCCTGTCTGGGTGTGCGGGGCCATAATTCGTTCAACATCCGATATGACCGCAAAACGGCAAATTGGTCAAGTCGGGTCAGCCTTGCGCCACGCTTCCAGCTTGAAGCCACCTTGGCCTCCACAGTTCAGCTTCAGTTCCAGCTTCAACGCCAATTCTGTCCGCATCTCCGTGTCGTAGCTGATGTTGATGCAAATAGCAGGAAATGCGTGATAACGACCAGCGACACACACACACACACACATACCATATTGAAAATTTGAATGGGCACACACACACACACATTGGGCACACTCAGTGGAAGCAGCGGCGATTGCCAAGCTGCCTCGGAACTGTTGTGAAAGTGTCGAGCGCAGTTTGGGCCTGGGCAAAACAGATGCCACATGCCACATGGCAGACCAGTGCCACACAGAGAGTGAGAAAGAGAGAGCGGGAGAGGGAGAGGGACAGGGGGAGTGGGGTTTAGTGGCGCCTGAATGGAAAGAAGCGAGCATAAAGAACCGCAAAATCATGAAATTGAAATGCAATAATGAAGGCTTCATGGTCGATCGCTCAAACACACATGCAGAGAGTAGAGCCCAAGCTGCCACAAAGAAAGAGACGGAAGATGGGCGGACAGACAGACAGACAGACAGACAGGCAGATAGAGTACGCCGGCAATAGAAGCAACAGAATCAACGTCAACTGGCAGCGCAGGATGAGGCTGCAACGACGTGTGCCATCGACACGTCACACACACACATCTCTCTCTCTCTCTTTCTCTATGTGTCTGTGTGTGTGAGTGTGTAGACACCACAAAGTTGCCATATTTAAAGCATAAAAGCAACATTTCCGTTTGTCGCATGGCGAAAGCACAAGGTGAAGACGCTGCAGCGGCAGCAGAAACCAGAGACGGCGACCAGGACGGGGGGGCGATTCACGCCCGAAACTAAGCAAAGGCCTAGCCCAAAAGACCCCCTTCCCCTTGCTGGGTCGGTGTGTGTGTGTGTGTGTGTGCGTGCGCGTTGCAGTCATGTACAACATGCAACAAACGTGAGAAACTAAAATGAGTGCAATTTGTATGCCACGTTTAAGGCCAGCAGGCAAAAGGGGAGCGGGAGGGGAGCGGGAGAGGAGCAGGGAAGGCACTGGGGCAACTACACCAGCCAGAGACTGCTGGATACGCAGGCTGGCAGGCAGGCAGGCAGGCGGCGTCGCACTGCAGCTCGTTGCGCAGTCCCGAAAACCCGCAGACAAGATGGAAAACCCCAAAAAGCAGAGGGACAGAGGCGTTGGCTAAAGGGGGTCAAGGGGGTCAAAGGGGAGGGGCAGGCCAAAGCTTGTTCATCAAGCGTCGCACACAGTCGCCATCGCATCCCACTCGCCCCTTCTCTCTCTTCCTCTCTCCTTCCATTTTCGACCAGAAGATGCAGTTTTGCATCAATTGTCGCATAAATTATACAGATTAAGACGAGCTACAGCAAATGTGGCACATTATTAAATTACATTTGCGAGGAATTCGAAAAAAAAGAAACACCACAAAGGATGAACATGTGTTAAGCATATGTCATCACATACCCTGTATAAAACGGAATCCTACAGCATACACAGTTGAAGCGGTTGCAAAGTAATTTGAAAGTCTTCAGCAATAAAGTAAAGCTAAGATGAATACCCTGTAATGATCAAGCAATAAGCAATTCTTCGGGAATGTCATTTATGACATAAGGGTTTCTTTTGCGAATACATACCCTGCATCAGTCTGGAGCTTAAAGATTTCTTTATTTCAAGGATCGTGACCATAAGATAAGAAATGATATGGTATGGAGATTTAAAGACATCGAGCGCACCCGACTCTGAGATACCATTCGCTCAGTCTCGAATGAAATTATCACACTTTTATTTCCTCTGCACCTATTGTTTAAATCAGATCTATGTATCTTTCCCGTGTGTGAGTGTATGTGTGTGCCGGCGTCTGCCGTTGAAATGCCCAAATGGTTTTAAATCAGATCTATGTATCTTTGAATAGCGCCATCTACATATGAAAACGTTGTAGCAGTGAGCTTTACACACGCAACGGATGAAACGAAGCATCCGGACGATAACGTCACTATATGCTGCAAAGGATTTATATTGCAATTATCTATGTTCATACTAAAGCAGAAATCTGTTACTTCAATACTTTTTCTAATAATCGTAAATTATCGATTTTCGTGGGCAGTGGGCGTGGCATCAAAAATTTAAAATAAACTCCATCTGCCTATGGTTTACAGAAACGTTCATGTAAAATTTGGTGTTTCTAGCTTTTGTAATAGCTGAGATCTAGACGTTCAAGCGGACAGACGGACAGACAGACGGACATTGCTCAATCGACTCGGCTGGTGATCCTGAGTCAGGTCTGCCACGTCTGTTACATTCATTTGCACAAACTGAGTATACCATTTTTGACCATATTCAATGGTCGAATGGTATAAAAAATTTAAAAATAAAAATAAAAATAATATATAAAAATACTGGAAATGTTTCGAAACAAGCAAAACGAAAAGAAGTTGCAACGAAAAGAAGTTAAGCAAGCCAAGGAGGAAATGCAGATAATAGACGAAATGTTGTGCTATCTGTTAGCTTAAAACTTACTTAGAATTACAGGGTATAGCATGAGCGGCTATGGTGCTCCACGAGTAGGTCAGCTCCTTTGCCAGGGCTTCGTGTATTCCGGTAATTGTTTAAAGTAACTGCCACAAATTGAACAAGGATGGTGCAGTGCGAAGTAGCCGAGGGGGCAGGGGGTAGATGAACAGTGAACAGTGTGAATGGGAACAGTGTGAAAAAGGGAACAGAGAGAGAGCAAACGAGAGAGAGAGAGAAGGCAACAGACACACAGACAACAGAGTTGCCAGCAGTTCGCAGTTGAAGAAGGGCAAAGAAAACGAAAATTATGTTGCCATTTTTCGGGAGGAGGCAACGCAGTTGCCCGGCTGGGGCAATAATTTGGGCCATTGTCTTCTCGCCTAGCCTTGCCTTGCCGTGCCTTGCCGTGCCTTGCCGTGCCTTGCCGTGCCGTGCTTCATGGCCTTATGCCACACGCCTTGTGCCCCATTTGTGGTGCAACTGTTTCATGGCATAGCCTTAAGAATTAAAGACACAAGGACACAATCGCGTGCAATAATCCATGCGAAATTGGGGAACAACAATGCAACAATGCGTTTGTTGTCTTCCTCTCTCACTCCTCTCGGTTTACCCCACAGTCTACCCACATTCTCGCTTTCATTGCGTGCTTTCTCCCTCTACCCTCTCGTTGTCCTCTGTACAATCAAATCTTTCTATTCGGTGCTTCCTCTTTCACTTAGTTGATCTTCTCATTCTTGCCCCTTCCTTCACTTTCTCCCTGTTGCCTTTCGATCTTCTTTCCATCTTGCTTTACTCTCATACTCTTACCTCGCTCTGTTCTCCACTTGCGCTACCCTTTCTCTCATTCTCTTCCCTACTAGATCTACACTCATATGCTTACCTCTCTCTCTCTTTACTCAATTTCTTCTCCCATCTCGCTCTGCTCATTCGCTCTACATGGTTGATGTCTCTTTCTCTCTCTCTCTCTCTCTTCCAGGGGCGTGTATGGATCGTGCTCAGGTTCTTTTTTCTCTACCTTGACGCTTTGCTCGTCACAAAACCAAAATCTAATTTAGTTTGTCAAGCGCGAGCGGGACAGGCAGAGTAAGTAAGTGTGTGAGTGAGCGAGCGAGAGGGAAGACAGTAGGGACAACATGCAGCTTGTGCGGTTGCGAAAGCGAATGCGGATACGACTGTGCGGTGGCTCGACTCACTGTCAGACGATGATACTTTAAGCTACACTAGCGCACACACACACACACACACACATTCGCACACACACACACTGGCAAGCCGGCTGCAGCTTTGGGTGCCATAATTAAGGTGTCGCTCCGAACTCAGCCTCCCCATTCGGGCTGCAATGGCTTCTCTCTTATGCAGCGGGCTCGCTTAGCCCCCGAGGCCAGTTCAATTGCCAGTTGAAGTCGACTGTGCTGGAGTGTAGAGGGGTTTGGCGAGCAGGGGGGGGGAAGCGGGGGTAGGTGCCTCCCCACTGACTTGGTAGATTACGCTGTCGCTCGGCTGACAGAGCCGAAACCTGAAATTGCCAAGCAAGTTTGAAGTACGTGAAGTGCTTTAAGTCGTGGCGAGTGCAAAGGGTTGCGGGGGGAAGAGGCTATAGGAGTGTATAGTGTGTGTATGCGGGGGGGTTACAGCTCTCACACACACACTCCCTCTCTGTGTGTGCGGGAGTGTGTTGCAGAAATATACTAAATATAAATGCACATAAAAATTCAATTTCTCTAAAGTGTAGCTAAGCATGTAATTGAATTTGTAATGGCGAATATCGTTTGCCATCGTCTACATATCCGCATGCCGTATGTGGCAACCCTGCCTGCCCTTTCCCCCCTCTCGCCTAGACCCTTACACACACCTTTTCCCCTTCTCAGGCCTCACTTATTCCTCTTTCCCTAGCGTTTCATTCTGTCGCGAATGTCTCCATTGACTGACGGACGTAGGGGCGGCTTGTTGCCTGCATAGATCCATGATTCTTCTCCCCCTCCCCCCCCCTCACGCTGCTCCTCCCTCCGCTCTGTGCGAATGAGTCACCAATAATCTGTGTGTGTGTGTGTGCCAGTTGACTCCAATTTCAATTGCAATTCCGTTTCCATTTCACGACTCCACACATTATGCCCAACTGACATTTTTTGTGCTCACCCTCTCCCTCTCCCTCTCTCTCACTGTCTCTGTCTCTTTCTCTCCGCCCTGCGGGCTGGCATGTACAACAACAGCAAAAAGTCGAGAAAAAGGCAAAAATGCAAAGCAAACACAGCCACAGGCTCGTTTGCATGAATTGTGCTTCTAATAAGGCGGAGACAGACACGCACTCATGCTGTCTCTTTTACGCAAACACTCCACTTTACTTTCCTCTCTCTCTCTCCTTTACCTTTCTATTTGCCCCTTTCTTCCACACTTACTGCCACTTGTTGTCCCCCTCTCACTCTCGCTCTCTCTGTCCATTTCTCTGCCTTGCTCGCACACCTTGCTCCAACTCTTTCAGATCAATCCTAACCTCATTTACATATAAATTTGTGTACTTAACACCCCCGATATTATTTAAATTGACAATTGCCTTCCTTCCTCATCGACGTTTACTCATCAATTAAGCTGCAAATACTGAAAAAGTACAACGAATCGTCGTATTTGCTTTTTCCCTTTATGATTCTTTCTCTCAAGTTGCGAACTGCTAAGGTTTTTAGGTTAGAAATCGGAATTATAACTGAAATTTAGGTTAGAACAAATCGAAAAAGAAACTGGAGCCTGGAAGCATTTGCAGGCCACATATGGCATGGCATATTCAACTCATTACACTCGTATATGGAAATTGTCATATACTGTATATATACCAGAGACATATGTACACATACAGACGTATGTATAGTGTGAATATCGTATATCGTATATCGTATAATTCATGTAATTGCTTTACAGTTCATTTTGCAATCTGAGCCAAGGCTGACGCTGCAAAGTGTGCAACAAAATACGCGAAACACATGAAAAGTGTCGCTTGTTGCTCGTTGCGATGTTTGTTTTGCGTATACCCTGTAATGCATTAAGTGTTTGTTAGGGTAGGTGCTTGCGTATGTGTGAGAAGTGGAGTAGCTGTTCAGATTTAGACTGAGATATGAAGTGGTCATACTTTGCAGGGTAACTGCTAGTCGAGCATACCCTGTAAATATAATTGCTGAACTAATCACGAATCAAAAGGGAAGCCACTTTTATACATTACACAATCATTTAGCCACTTTTGCCTCTTTCTACAGGGTATCTGCTAGTCGAGCAGTGCTCGCATATACAGCTTACGCTGCGCTTTGTTGTTGCTATGTAATTTCGCTTTTGTTGGCACATGAAAAGCAGCCTTTATTGGCTCTGGGCAGCCACGCGAGCACCGACCGTGTCGTCCTCCGTATCCCATCCGTATCCACATCCATGTCCATATCCTTCTCCATGTCCGCGCATTAAGATCCTGCGGCAGTTTAAACTGATGCCGCAAACTAATTTCGAGCTGTGGGTGAAGCAGTGCAGAAGGGAGAAGCGCAGGAGTGAGAAAGAAGAATGAGAGAGAGGGAGAGAGAGATGTTAAAAAGCTGTTGCTGCTGCACTCTGTGTGAAAATTTCAGTCAATCAGTCAGTCAAGTCCAAGGTGTGCCAATCTGTCAATCAGTTTCGCCTCCATCTCTGTTAATTCTGACGCTGTCTATCAGTTGACCAAGTCTTAAGTAAAGAAGTGCATCATTTGGGTTAGTATTGTAGATCCATCCAATCAATCCAGCAATCAATCAGTCTTAGTCAATCAGTTTGCAAGTGAGTCTAGCTTATAGTCAATTAATTAGTTACTTAATCAGTTAGTTAATCTTAATATAAGTCATATTCTAATACATCAATCAATCAATCAGTTACTTCATCGTTCAGCAAGTCAATCATGGCCGTCAATCAGCCCATTCTTAGTCAATACGTCTGTTTATCCATTCGTGTACTGCTTAGCAAATACATCTGTGAGCTAGTCTGCCCATCAATCAATCAATCAGTTGTTCAATCAATAATTTTATCACTGACTCGGTCAATTCGTTAGTCAATTAAACGCTTCTCTTCACATGCTTTGTCTGTCCATCAAACTGTGTGAAAGTAATCAGTCAGTCAGTCAATCAGTAAATCAATTATTATTTTACTCTTTTAGTGCATCTGCCATTCAGTTGCTCCACTCAACTGGCCGTCAGCTGGTGCTTTAAGCTGTCCATCAATCAGGCTGTTAATCAGCTGCAGCAGCTACGATAGCAGCTGTTCAATCAATTAGCCACTGACTTGCAACACCTTCGCCGATCGCTGCACGCACTCATGTTGTCATTATCACTTGGCATTGCTGTCCGTCAGGATGCCGGCCAGGGAGGGAGGCAGTGGGTCAGCTGGACAAGACGCAGGCAGGGCACACTCTCAGCTCGTCCGCTCGACTGGCTTCACTTGACTTGGCTCGGCTTGGCTCGAGGAGAGGAAACAATTATGCTGAGCCAATGGAGCAAACCGAATGCGACAGATACAGCTACGGTTCGTGTTGCCTGCCACAAGGCTGTGGCACGCGCGTGACACGACCATGACACGCTCACACACACACAGTAGCACACGATGGGCAGAAGGCAAGGAGGGTGGGGCGTGGCGTGGCGTGGGCTCGGTTCTGCCCGAGCACTTTACAAAATAAATAAAATGAAAATTTGCTGCTTCCGGCCTTTATGCAGCGTCACACGACTTCGTCCCTATCCGTGTCCATATCCGCATCCGTATCCGTGGCCATGTCCATGCCACAGCCCGCCTACTCCGCCATACGGCCAGGCAGCGGCAAAAGTCATGGGAAAGTTGAGTTTATTTTTTTTTTGCCTTTTTTTGCCACTCGATAGTTGCACTGAAAATTCACTATACGCGACAAGGAAACGGTGGGGCATGTGGCATGTGAACTAGTCAGGCTGGGGTAAGCTAGTTTTGGCAGTAGGGCAGATATTGGTGTAAAAAATAAGAATATTTTAACAATATTTAAATATCAATTGTATTAATTTAAAAAATTAATAAATTTGAACAAATTAAAAAAAAAAATTTTTTTTTTTTCTTTTTATTTATTTGCAATCTGTCTTAGAACTATGACAATAAACAAATTATATAGCACCTAAAAATTACTTGACAGGATTGCTTGAGCTCCAATGAGCACATACAATATATATACATATTTACATTTATTTACATTTTCCACTTAAATTTAACTTTCGAATCTATGTGACAAGTCTAGCGTGTGAAATCTTTTTAATCGTCTAAGGCTGCTAGTATTGTCTAATAGACCTATTGCCAATATGTTTTCGTGGTTGTGTAGTCTGTTAATATACCTCGTAGCATTTCGATTTATTTCTTCTTTAACCGTAAGTAAGTTTAGGTCTTTGTGAATGTCATAATTGGTCATGTACCAAGGAGCACCTGTTATTGTTCTAAGTGTCATGGACTGAAACCTTTGCAATACTTCGATATTTGAGTTACTTGCTGTTCCCCACAATTGTATCGCATACGTTCACACTGGCTTAAGGATTGCCTTGTATAAACGAATTTTGTTCTCTAAGCTGAGCTGGGAACGTGGACCTAACAGCCAGTACATCTTTCTTGTTTTTGCCTTGAGCTGCATTTGCTTCGCTTTGATGTGCTGCTTCCAGGTTAGTCGTCTGTCCAGGTGTACTCCAAGGTATTTCACCGTTTCACTAACGGGTATGTGAGTCCCATTGAGCATTACAGGAGGACAATTCCCAGGTCTCAGGGAAAATGTGACTTGAACTGACTTCTGGGCGTTGACCACTATTCTCCACTTCTCCAACCACGCTTCAATTAGACCAAGTTCTTCTTGAAGTAGATTGGATGCTTCAAAAAAAAAAATAAATAAATAAAAAACTGAATAACTTATATGAAGACTTTCAAACTGCAAGTAAAGTTGTATCAGTGAGAGATTTAACAAAATCAAGAATTACTATAATTTGAGAGAATATTTAAAAGAAATAATATATTTCTTATAATTCTTGTTTTCTCTATAGCTTTTTATCATTTTAGATTAAAATTTGAAAAAATATTGGGGAATGTTTAAAATGAAGCCACTTCTCTAGGTATGTCACGGTAAATCTGAGTCAACCTGTTATAGAGCTGCTTGCTGACAATCTATCCCTGCTTCTCTCTCAATTCTCGCCACTTACTTTGTCCCACTGGGTTCGTTCGCTCTTCTTTTCAGCATAATTTTAAATGGGACGCAACGAGACGTAAAGTGAGAAAGCTGCATCGGTATCGGCAACGGCAACGGCAACGGCATCGACGCCAACTAACTGTTAACGGCTCGTGGCATGGCAAATGCGTGCGTGCGGCTCCTTGCTTACCTCCTTCGGGCTAGGCCGCCTGCCTTCACGCCCTACCCTATGGCCCTACGGCCTGCTGCTATTTTGCTACTGCCTCATCCGCATCGTCATCGTGCTCCTTCCTGCTCCGCCTCCTACCCTTCCCCTCAACCTCTCTCTCCCTGCTGCTGCTGCTGCTGTGTTCCTTCCTGTGCCTTGTCTTGCGTGCGTGCAAATGCAAATGATGCTATCTGTGCCTGCCCCACACTCCCCCCTGCGACCCTTTTCCCCCTCCTATGCTGCTTGACATTCCGCGGCCGTCTTCGTTGTGCGGCGCACAAAACTTTTCATTGCCGTTAAGAAATTGATCAAGTGAAAAGGTGAAAATTGATTTTGCGACATGTGTTGTCGCTGACAACCCCCGCCCTCCTCCCCCGTTCCCCCTACCAAACAGTGTGCCTGCTCGCTTAAGCTCTGCCCCCCCTCCACTTGAGGTATGTCAATTGTTTATCAGGCGGCACAAGTAAAAATTGCCTAGACAAGGCAGCTGCGCGACTAGCGGATGCCCTGTAAAGTCTAGTGCGCAATATAGCTAGATTATGTCATATGGAAATGAGACTGGAAAGGGTTTAAGGGCACCCTTAGAACTAAGCTACCCAGTTACGCCCCCTTTATTTGCATACAGGGTAGCTGAAAAAGAACCCCAGTCGGGGGAGACACACCGTACATACGCACTCGTGTGACTTTTAGCGACTTAGTTCGTTTAACTCTGCCACTTGGCTCTAACTGCAAAAGGAGGCACGGAGTTGGAGGCGCAGGTGGAGGTGCCTCGCGTGACTCGCTGACTGAGTGACACGTGGACTGACTGACTGACTGACTGACTGACTGACTGACTGTATGACTGGCATATGGCGTGTCATTCGATTACGTTAATCAAATGATGCACAAGCACAAACATGCCACTCCACCTTGCTCTCTCCCCCTTGGCTACTGGCAATCTCTCTCTCAATTCCCCAGTCTTTGGCTCCCTGCTACATTTCCCCCTTGACAATCGTGTTGGGCTAATGCTGAGCACTGCGGCTTTTGTGCCTCTTGTGTTGATTTTTGTTTAAGAGCACAACAAAGAGAGACCCACACACACACATACAAGCATACACAGCATGCCCCGCACACCTGCCTGCCCTGTGTCGACAATACCCAACGGGAGAACAATTCGAGCGAGCCAAAAGAAAATGCGACTCGAGAAAAGTTGCAAAAACTTTTAATTTGCCAACAGGAAAATGTAAATAAAATTCGAGAAAGCAACAATCGCATTGTGATCATAATATAATAAAATATTAAATAACGTTACCAATCACTTAGATTATTTAAACGAAGGCATCTTGGGTTACCTAAGGAAATTTAAGTCATACAAGAAAGTTGTCTGTGTTCATGTCTTAGACAGGGATATGCCAACAACTTACACTTATATTAATTATATTACTGTCAGGTTAACAGGAAATCCTAGGCTAAGTGATAAAATTATCTATTCCACAACTGCAACTAGCTATTATTTTCATTTTCTGTTCCTTTTTGTACCATTCGACCATTGAAAATGGTCTAAGTCTGTGCAAATGTATGTAACAGACAGAAAGGGGCGGGGCAGACTTCACAAAGTATATATATATTCTTGCTCAGGATCACCAGCCGAGTCGATTGAGCCGTGTCCGTCTGTCTCTCCTTCAGTCCATCTATCCGTCCGCCATTATAAAAGCTAGAGACACCAAATTTGGCTCCTGGAATTTATTTCAACTTTGAGGTGCCACGCCCACCGCCTCTGAAAATTTATTAATAAATTTTTAAGTTAGCTTTGTGTCGAAAGTATTAAAGTTACAACATTTTGCTTTAACACACATATAGATATATACTATATATATTCCAGATTTTAAGCTGATGGAATCATAAACACAAAAGTTATTCAATTAAACGTTTTCCGTAGTTCCGCGTTGCTTCGATTCAGCCGTAGCGTGTGTAAAGCTGTTTGCTACGACGTTTCCATATGTAGATGGTGCTATTCAAAGATAAATCTAATTTAAACAGCACATAGCAGATGAAGGAAATAAAAGTGTGATAATTTGTTTCGAAACTGGGCGAATGGTATTTTACTGTCGGGTGAGCTCGAATGTAGCTTTCCTTACTTGTTCAAATTAAATTGCTAACAAATTTCCCTTTCTTGCTAACAAGTCGAATATTGTATTACAAATTGGGCTCTCTCTCACTCTCACACTCAATCACTTGCATGCAGCAAGGCTCTTACAAAGGATAATTTTACCGTTACATTTTTCAATAAGAGCTATAGTTTTCTTTTGACTGACATCAATATGCAGTGATTGGCTTTATATTTCCAATATTATTTTAAAATTACTCAAGCATTTATTTTGAACATCTATACGCACACACACACACATACACAGACACACCATCACACTCACACAGATCGTGTTTACTCAAGACGGACTCGTCCATCTCTCGAATCGTGCCTAAAGCGTTTTTCTGACAGTTGCAACTTGCTGCAAGTTGCAAGTTTGCTCCGTCTGCTGCAAGCAAACACCAAAATTGTGGGCGCAGCAGCGGCAGGAGGCGTGGCGCAAAAGGCGTTGCTTTGCGACGGATGCATAGTTTAGTTGGCAAATCTGATAGCGGATGCTCAAAAGCAGAGCCCAAGAAGTGGCCCAGTTCCGAAAGATGAGCAGAAAGACAAGCAAGCAGACAGAGAGAGAGAGAGAGAAAAAGACGCAGACAGAGACAAAGAGAGGAAAAGAGAGAGTGAGAGAGGTAGAGAGAGCTTCTGGAATTGGAATAAATACATAACTGAATATGACACGTTCGCCGCAAAGTACGAAACAACAATACGACAAAGTGTCATAAAAGTTGTATACAAAACTTCAAAGTAGCTGCAACAACAACAAAGCCAACAATAGCAACAAGAATAACATCCAGAAAATGCAGCAATAGCAACAACAGAAAGTGAAAGAGAAGGAGAGGAGGGGACAGTGAGTGGGGCACAAATGCGGGCGAAAGAGCCACAACAATTACTAACTGTGAACACACCGAAACAACAAGCACAACAACAGCAGCAACAACAACGACAACAATCGGCAACAGCTACAACTACAACTTTAGCAACAACGACAACAGCAACAACAACGACAACAATCAACTCGAAACCGGGCACTAAGCACTTTGAAAATGACATAGGCAACTGAAACTATTGCAATTTGAGGCTCTCTACGCTCCTAGAGAGGAGTTCTCTCCTTTTCTCTCTGTTTTTTTATCTCTTTCTCTCTTTCTCATGTGTCTCATTGTGCCAATCTGCTTGGCCTAACATTGTTTGTGGAGTATCTATGAGGTCAGAGTCTGAAAGAGGTATAAAAATGTCACTATAAGCTCTCGCCTTGCTATATATTCTTGTTCAGCATCGATTGGAAAATGTTAACAAAATTTGATTGGAGTCAAATAAAACTTAGACGAGTCGCAACTTCGTTTTTGGCAACTACCTTAAGCTAGCAATTCTTTGAACTCACACTCCCTTCCAGGGTATCTAAAAGTTGTACACCCCTTCCAAAACAAAAACCCCCAACTTGTTTGCAAAAATAATAAGAAAGTGAACTTAAAATGATTACACGATAAAGTTTTTGGCCCTGCAATTTGCGGAACTCACAACGTACAGACAGCGACAACAGCAACAAAATGAACAACAACAATAACAACAGAAGCAACAATGAAACAATAACAAGCTGAAGCTGCTTTTGAACTTTGCATTTTGGATTTCGGACTCGCCTCGACTCGCCTCAACTTGGCTCTCCTCGACTGCATCGTCCCTGCGAGTGCTCGGTTCAAGTGCATTGCAATTGACGGCCAGACCACCCTGTGCTGCACAGAATGTGCCCACTCTTCCCTGCCCTACTTCCGCCCAGCTGGACACCCTGTGGCGAACTGCAAGCGAGTTTGAAGCCATAAAGTATGCTGCTTGTGCTGCTGCAAAAGATTACTGTGCCACGCGAGGCAAATGATGTGACTGACAGAGCACAGGAATGGTTGGCACGGACTATTGAATACTCAGTGATAAATTTAAAGAAAGTTTATTGTTTATTCCCAATATGTTTGCTAAAGTAAACCAAGAAAAGCGATGCGATAAATTCTACTACAACTTATCAGCTCGATGAATTTGTCGCCACGCCATGTAGAAACATGTGAGGAGCAACACCTGCATTCGTTTGGCCAAGTCTACGTTCTAATGCCGCCAGCATTTTCGGGTTATCCGCTTGTTATCCCGTCTGAGCTTGTTGACGTCGACTGGCTCCTGGCTTGATTACGTATACGACAAGTTGTACCGTTTAAGGCACTTAGACTCGGCGGCAACTGGCAACTGTCATGTTGATCTCTGGGTCAAAACTGTATTTGAATCGTCTTACCACGCCCACTACCCCCTCTCTGTCTCTCTCTCTCGCTCTCTCTCTCTCTCTCTTTTGCTCCCCCTGGGCTCAGACTACCTTCGACTGGGATTTTGAGCTGTGCGCGCGATAAGGTAACCGAAAATGTCTCGCGACGTTGACGTTGACGTTTGCGCTGGCGTTGGCGTCGCTGTCGCTGTCGCAGTCGCCGTCGCAGTCGTCATCGCTGTAAGTGCTTGAAAGTCAATTTTGAATTTAAAATACACCACGTAACGCAATATGTTGATCTTTTGAATACGAATGCGAAATCCAGCGACTCTACAAATGCCTCGTTGTATTTCGGAAGGAGTGGGAGACAGCGCGGACTGTGGGGCGTGGGGGAGGGGGGCGCAGTGCTGAATGTGAAATGTGGAAACGAACGCAAAATGGCAGCACAAGCTAAAATACACACACGCACACACACCCTCGCACACCCTCGCACACCCTCGCACAACAACAAACACTGCTAACTCGGCGCGGGTTTTTACGTTGCGCTAATGCGCTACTACTAAACAACAATTTGAGGTTATGTTGTAGAGCATATGAGCTGAGATTTTGTATATATAAACTAGATACATATAGTAAGTTAGATGACAAAAACGAAGACTTAAGATTAAGGCATAGGCAAAGTAAACGCACAACCAAACAAAAATCATGAGAAATCAATATGCCTCGACATGCCTTGCCTAGTCAATTATGCAGGGTATAACAAGCCAAGCCAGACATGCTCACTCGTACACACACACACAACGAATTTAAATAAACTTTACTAATAAAATGTCGTTTACAAGTGGCAAGTGTCGACGGCGACGGTGACAGGTCCCGAACCCGAACTCGAACTCGAACCCAAACCCAATCCAGCAGCATAGACTGAGAGACTTTTTGGCGTTGACTGACTGTCAGCAGAAGGGTACAAAGTGGGCGTGGACGGGGGGAGGGCAGGATAACCCCGCTTAGGCTTGGAGGAGGATGTCGACGCATGAGTTGATGCCCGATGCCAACAACGTATTAATTTTGTGTATCAAAATAAACTTATTCTTCTTGACGTGGCCTCGCCTACAAAGCGGGAAGGGGGGAAGAGAGAGAGACAGAGAGAGACGCAGGCGAGTTACAGCTCAGTTTACAGTTGCCCAAAAGAAGAAGGAGGAGCAGAACGAAGAAGCAGACGTAGCAGACGAGGCGCAGCAATGGATTCTGACTGAGACTCAAGCTGAGGCTCAGGCATGTATAAATATCTACATCACGTTCCGAGCTCGGAATGCCAATGTAAATATTTTCAAACTTTGATGAAATAATCAAGGTAAACAGTAAATGTCGTTCTCGTTGTCGTTCGGCGTTGCCATTGCCCTCACTGTCCTCGTGCCCATTCGCAGTCCTTAGCCACCTTCCTCTCTCCCTCAGCCGCCTTTTCTTCCTACTTTGTGGCCCCAAAATTTGCTGCGACAAGCAATGGCAAATGCAGCTTCGAGTCGAAGTCTGGCAACGCCTGCCTGCCAGCCTGCCAGCCGTGCCTATGTGTGTGTGTATGTGTGCTGTGTGTGCCTCCTGGCATGCAGCAGATACAGTTACATTTACAGTTTTACCCAATGTTTTTGTAGCCTGTTTGTTTGTGCGACCAGCTGCCTGTCCCACTGTCCCCCGTCTGTCTGTCTCTTATTGTCTCCTTCCTAGTCGGCTGCCTCTTTCGATCTGTTTTCCGTGCCGTTTCGCCTTGCTTTATCCTTTCTCCTGGCATTGCCTTCCCCTCATGCATCCAACACTTTGTTTGTCTGGCCACAATAAATGTTTAACTGCAGCCAAGTCGACTGCGACTTCGACTCCAACTCCAACATCGACTTAGACCTCGATTCCAGCTCCGATTAAGATACCGATGATGATACCGTTTGCAATTCGTTTTCAACTTGCTAATAGATCTCTTCAAGCGGCTCTAGTTATGGACAATTTCAATAGAAGAATCAGATTATGATCTACCCAAACCCAACCACTTCACCCTGAGTTGAATAGGAATTACCTGTAGGGTTACCCTTGCCACACTGCAGTGATTGAAGTGATGGGTAGTTATCAAAGGCAAACTGATGATACAGTTGTATAGCCCAGACATATAGAGTGCTTCTTCAATGGGCTTTATCAACTCAACGATTTCTTTTCTACGAAACTATGAAGAACTGTCATCTCGTCTGGGAATTTCCCAAAGAGTCCTGTCGTTAGGATCTAAGAGAAGTTTGATCAAATTCCAATACAGTTCACCTAATTAGCTGTGAGAACTGAAGGATTTCATTCCAACTGGAGCTATGGTATTGTTTCCGCCTGTTTGAGACCCTGCTGCACTGATATACCCCACACAGTGCTCTCTGTCTTGCTCTTTCTCGCACATTTCGTGACATAATTGCTAGCTCTCGGCCCCCGATTCCCCCTTCTTTGGGTCTATCAACTCAACCGGACTATAAAATTGATGTGCTCGAACGTAATCCAAAATCGGTCAGCTTAAAGTGTGTGGCATGCACCTTGCGGCGCCCTCATTTGCTGCAGTCAACAGTTGCATGCAGGGCCAGATGTGTCTGGACTGGACAAACCATAACCTCCACTCCCCCCTTAGCTCATTCCCATTCCCGTTCCGGCGGCCAGTCAGAGCTCATATCATCAATCAATGTGGAAACTTCATGCTGGACTATGGCAAAGAGAGAGAGAGAGGGAGGGGGAGAGAGAGTTGGATTTTAGCTTGCGGATTGGCCGGGTCGATGCCTGAAGCAAGCCTCAGCTCCAAGCATCGAAGCCCCCAAAGTCCTGATGCCCCAAAGCCTTCAGCCTCAGCATGAATGTCACACGCCGCTGGGTAATGATGACCCCTTCGGTCAAAGGGGATTCCGATTGGGTTAGAGAGACTGAGCTTGGGATTGGGATTGGGAACTGCAGCTGGAACGGAGATGGGGCTTGGCTGTTTAGTCAGCCATAAGATCGTCAAGGCTGCAGGCGATAACCTTTAAATTGTTACACACACACACACACACCAGCACATGCTACATCACACACACATGCACACACACACACACGTAAGTGTGAAATGGTGTTCAAACAGCAACAACAACAACACGAAGTGGCACAACAATAGCTGCAAAATCGAAAAAATACATACACCACATGGGTGACTATAAGTTACCCTGTAATAGGACTTTAAATCTAAATTAAAGGGGTGTCTTGGAAATGTACAGTACTGCCACATCTTATAGCAAACCAAGTTCTTACCCAATACCAAAGAGTTGTTTTCGATGGATACATAGAAAATGCAAAGAAAACGTTTAAAAGGGTCTAAAATTGAAGGCTGACGAAAATTAGGAACAATTTGGCTGAGCTTGTTTAGCTTAAGTAAGGTTAAGGTGAGTGAAGAGAACTTGAGATCTAACAAATTATGAACTGAAAAGCATCAACAGTTTTTAGACTCAACTAAGCACCCCATTAAAACATTATGCCCGCTGCTCGCTATGCAATTTACAGGGTATATGAGGCTAGTGGGAAATGCGGCACAAATGGGGCAGGCGAAGTCGCACAGGTGCCACACAGGATGCTGGGGCGATTGTCACTTTGGCGCCTGCCACAGCCAGAAACTTCAACTAGCTGCGAGACAGAGTGTGTGTGTGTGTGTGTGTGCAGGTGTGTGTGTGTGTGTGTGGGTGCCTTCTAAATGGTGCACGGTGCACGGCGCGCACAGGCTAGTGCACTGAGATAAACCACCATAAATCTGTTGCCATCATTTTAAAGCGATTACTACAAATGGATGTGCACACGGGCCGGCGTCGACTGCGCTGCCCGCGCCGGCGTCGCAGTCGAGGCGGTACGGTGACGATGACAACGGGTTAAAAAACAAAGCGAAAGAGTGCAGCGCAGAGCGAATATAGAAAAATAGAAGCTGCAGCTAACGGTAAGTATATGAAAAGCGTGTGAGGAAAAAGCAAAAAATGCAACAAAACCGAAGAACGGGCGAAAAAAATTGGAAAAACCCGCGCAAAACCAGGCAAACATATGAAAAGCAAACACCCAAACACACACACACACACACACACACTGGTAGGGATTTCGACTCCGGCTCGGACTCCCTTGACTCCGCTCGCCGTCGCTGCATCGACTCCCCTGCTCGGCCAGCTTGGGGCTAACAAGAGGAGCAAACAAAACAAAGCGGCGAAAAAAAAACGCAAACTGCAAAACAGAAAATGGTAAAATACACTCGCTACACACACACACACACACGGACACACACACAGCAACACGAACACATGCTAAGGAACAGACGGGCGCGCGACAAAAACAAAATACAATAAGAAATAAAAACAAGACAGACAAACAAAATAGAAGTTGTAAAAAATACAACACACACTCACACACACAGACAGATCTCGTTCGCGAGTAAATTGCTCGGCGCACAACACGCGCCAAAAATGTGAAGCATTCCGATTGCAGGCTATGGCACAGGGTGACCATGCTGCACCGCAGAGCGTAACGGTAAAACGGAGTGAACTGGGCTGAAGACTGAGTTTAAGGAGTGTTGGAAAGAAATATTGGTAGAAAAAGAATTGCACCCAGTAAATTCCAGCTGATCACGGGCAAAGCACAGGTATTAGGGTGACCATGCCACACTGTGGTATCGCTACAACAATGTGAACACTACCAGGCAAGCTTGAAGATGTCCTAAAGGCGAGGCACAAGGGAAGTTTAAATTGCTTGCAATAAGCATAGGCACCCTGTTACGATTAGGAAATAAAGACAGGACCTAGGGTGACCATGCTTCGCTTTTAGAAAGCATGTTTAAGCATAGCCTGAGCTGCTTTAGCGACATGATAGAAGAGAAACAACAAACCACCGCTATATCCTGAGGATCCCTAGTCTTCTAAGTAGACCCTTATATATTTTCTTATATATTCTCCAACTTTAAATGTTGTAAATCCCAAATGAATCACCCTGTTTGAGCTACATATGCTGCACGCTAGCTGGTTAGGTAAGTTTCATTGGGTACGAATCGCTTTTCGCTGGCTCGTTGCCTCGTTTGGGGGTTTTAGTGCCTACACACACACACACACACACACACACATACACACACACACACATACATACACACCTATGCAGCGCCGTATGTGGTGTCAATTGATGTGTAACGCCTGTGTGGTGCAAATGAAATTTAATGAGCCAATTTAAAGTTGCGCCATATTTATAAACTGTATCCGAATTGCAATTAATTAACGTCCATCTGGCGATGGGATGGACAGACACCAAATGAGAATGAGGGAGCGGAATGTGGGGCAGGGAGGTATAGAAAGAGGAGAGAATAGAAGAGCGGTTAGTCTGCATTTGGTGGCTCGCATTATGAGTTGTTTTGCATTTGTAATAGATTTCCATTGAAGGCTTTAATGACGAAAGTCGCAGTAAAATAAGTTAAACACAAGCAAAACGCACACACACACACACACACACACACACACACATGCACAGAGGCAGATGATAGCTCAAAGGATAACCACAAAAATGTGACGCTCATTTCGTATCTCGTTTATTTGAGCGCATTCCGAATTTGCTGCAAATGAATGCGCTCGCATTCAAATGGATGACGAATGTTGGCCACAGCACAAATCAACAACAACAACAACAGCAACAACAATAACAACCACAACACTAGCAACAACAACACGAAGAAGTAGAAGAAGCAACAACAAGCACAACAACAAGCTGAGATAGCAAGTAGAAAGATAACATCGCTTGAGCGACTTCGATACGAAGTGCGTATGCACTCTGCGCAAGCGAAAGCGATTAACGATGACAGTTGAGTGTTTAAGAATGAGCAGAACAAAAGGGAATGCAAGAGAAGAAACTAAAGAGTAGAATTAACAAAATAAGGCAGCAAAGAAGAACGGCAAAGAAGCAAAGCAAAGCACAATTGCCAAAAGAAAAGCCTTATCGGTTTTTAGGTGAAACGTTTAAGAAGCTGACAGCAAAGAGGATAAGCAAGAACTGACTAATTTAGGCAATTACAGCTAGAACTTTAAGTGCAGCTCGAGTGCAGAGGAAAATGATAAACGAAAAATTGCAACAAAACAGAAGTCTTTAAGCAACGTTGCAAACTGCAGCGGGCAGTTGTTATGCCCCGCATAAAAGTGACCCGGCATGCAGCACAAGCAGGCGAAGCAATTCACACTCACATACACACACACACACACACTATGCGCATCATCATCATCCTCGTCGTCGTCGTCGTCGTCGTCGTTGTCATCGTCGTCGTGGTCCGCATCCGTCAGCGGGGCAGACGGCACACGCTGCCTGCAAATTGATTCAATGCAACACGATGCCCAGCAACAAAGTGTCCAATGTGGTTTGGGTTCCCTGGCTGCGGTGCTTGCGGGAACAGCTCAGCAGGAGAAGGGAGGGGGAGAGGGGGGGGGGGTCTGCATTTTGGCTAGCACTGGGCGCCGTCGCCGCCAGGTGGCGTGGTTCCCAGCAGTGGTCGCCGGGAACCACCAAACGCTTTTCAGCGCCGCTCGTTGCCGTTCGAATCTTGTCTTGCTTCCCTGCTCTGCTCTGCTCTGTTCTGTACTGTTTTTTTGTTTTGCAAACCGGGCTGAAGCGTTGTCCGTTTCACCCGTGTATCTTTGAGGGAGACAACGGCTAACGGTGGCAACTCTGGCAGCAGCAGTGGCAGTGCTTATGTTTGCATTCCTTTTTGGCATTTTTGCACTTGAATAACTTTGAAATATGGGATTAAATCGTCTCTTACGGGATTTTCCCGATTACAGCTATCATGGGCGCCCAACGAGCGCCCAAAAAGTGGGGCGTTTAGCTGGCAGTTAGTCGAGGGCAGTCCAGCGGGCGGGGCAAGGGAGGCGCTTACGTTTGGTGTGGGCGGGAGCGTGGGCGGCATAAGGTCATGTCTTCCCTAACGCTTGCGTCTCCTTTTGAGCTGACGTCGTCGACGGCGAGGGTCGCCACTGAACCTGAACTCTGGCCCTATTCACAGGCGCTCACTCTGTCTGTCTGTCTGTCTGTCTGTGTGTGTGTGAGTGTGGTCTCTTTCTGTGTGTGTGTGTGTGTGAAAGTGTTGTTAGAAAGTGTGGCCGGCAAGCAGTCACGTCTCTGCACTTGCCATGAACACAGCCAGCGCACCCTGCTTTCGCTCATCCCTCTCCCCAACCCGAAAACTGGACAGCTAAGCAGTAAAACAAAGCGCCATACTAAGCTTACATACACACACATACAACCACACACACACACAGCCACAGGCAACCAAGCACACACACCTACACACGGCGTGGCTGTGAACTCTTCGCTCTGCTCTCTGAGCTTTTCGTAAAGCATTTTCAAAAATCTGCACACAAACAAATCGCGCAACATACTCGCTGTGACATTTGCACAGGGTGCAACAGAGATAGCAAATGGCTGTGGGAACCCAGTGGCATAGAGGGGAGGGGGGAGGAGGGGAGGTGCAACCATAGACGGAAGACAGCTTTAAGCTGCCAGCCACATTGACGCACTTATTGAAACGTTAAGAGCAGCAGCAGCGGCAGCAACAATTGCAGCTGAGCTTATGCGACAACAACAGCAACAATAACAACGGCAGCAACAACAGCAAAAGTAACAACAACAACAACAGCAGCGTGTGATTGCTGTGTCGCTGCTGCTGACGGCGCGCCCACAAAAGTAGGCAACACTTTTTTGTGCAGCTATGCACAGTGCAAAAATTAAAAAGGCAACTCGATTTAAGATTGAAGAGATTTAAATAATTTAAGCATTTCTTACTATTAACATTATTATTATTTTCATTATATTTGTATGTATATTGTATATAATATTATGCAAAATTTTAAAAAATTTTAAAGCGGTTTTCCTTTGTTTATAAACAAATTAAAAAGAAACAACAAATTTTACTTACTACTTATTATAAAAAGCAAAGGTCATCGATACTTTTGGGTTGCTGAAAAATTGTTTTCAAAAATTCCATATTTTATATCAAGTTATTATATATATATATCATTATATCTTCAGCTTAAGTTCTCAAAAGTCACCACTGTGCGTGGCATGCAAAATTGCCGTCTTTATGCCGTCCGGCCATGCCAGAGTTCCTAGTAGATCTCGGAGCGAACTCAACACACTCTTCGACGCTTTCGCTCTCTCTCTCACTCTTTCTCTCTCTCTCTGGACACACTGGACTAGAAGCAGTTGCTGCAGCCCTGCTCCAAAAACTCAGCCTGCTGGTGCCGCTGCTGCCTGCGGCGGCAATGAAAATAAATTTCCAACAACATGATGACTATGAGGCGAGACGTAGCACAAAGTGCCACATGCAACGCTAGTCGGCGGTACATGTTGTGCGTGTTTGTGCATGTCAGCGTGCGTGTGTGTGTGTGTGTGTGTGTGCAAATGCATTTGCCGTTTTATGCGCAAACGTTAAGTCAACACAATTTCAAATTTAGTTTTTATAGAAAATTGTCTGAGTTGGTCTTTAGCTCGGCCCTGTCCTGTCCTGCCCTACCGTGCCTTGGCCTTTTCCCTGCCTGTCTCTGTGCCTGTTCGTGCCTGTCTCTGCCTGTCTGCGCTTGTCCCCAAGCCTGTCGCATCCTTGACTGGATTTAGCTTCTTTTTTTTTCAATTTGCAAATCGATGGCCGCAACAATTACCGTTTGATCACTAGCTTACGCCACGCCCAGTCGACCACCCCCCGCCCTCCACTCCTCTTGCTGTCTCGCTCACTCGTTGCGCCGTTAAGAGAGCTAGAGCCACTTCAGAACTGTTGATACTTTCTGTTTCCCGTTACTCTCGTTGCCAGGCAATAATTAAGCCCGCCAAGCGAATCCTTTGCCTCGACTCGCCGCAGTCTCTTTAGCTGTGTATGTGTGTGTGTGTGTGCGTGTGTGTGGTGCTCGACTTAATGAATCCGAGTGCGGCATGTGCAGAGGCGCCAATCTGGTGGCAAAGTCGCACCCGAAACCCGAACCCGGACGCGTCAAACACTGCAAATATTTATGCCGAGGCGCGAGCGAGCGACGCGATGTTAACGGCGACGGCGACGGCGACGGCAACGGCGGCGGCATCAAAATGCAAATGGCGCCGCTCAGCCTAAACGCTGCCAGGACGCGTCAGGATGCGAGAACGTGTCGTTGCTGATTGCACAGGCCTCCCCTGCTGTTCCCTCGTTCCATTCTTCACTCACTCACTCCCTCTCTCTCTCCTTCCCTGGCTCTCTGTCGTGGCTCGAGTGTTGAATTGCAAATGTGTCAATTGTCAACTTTCCGACTGCCAAACGGAATCAGCATACCCCATTGCACTCCTGCCCCTTCCCTTGCTCTCTTTCTCTTCTTTCTATCACTTCGCACATTGACAGACGCCACTCGTGTGCTGCATTTGGGGCCGCCGCCTGTGGCATGGGGCATGTTGTCCCATTTGTTGCAATTTCTTGGGCACTTTTCTTATTCTTTGTCTGCAATTAACGCTGCAATTTGTAAAAGTAACCCCAGCAACCCGCCCCCGCCCCCGCCCCCGACCCCTCTGCCATTACCCCAACCTCTGTCATAAATCACGCACCATGCAGCAAGTGCTCTGGGGGCGTCTCTCTCTCTCTCTGTCTCTGTTTCTATTTGTGTCTCTGTCTACTGCGGCAGCAGAAGAAAGTGTGGAATGCAGCACGTTGAGAGGGGGGGAGTGGTAAGCGGAGGTGGGAGAGGAGGTGCCAGGATGAGTTTAACACTTGACAAGATTTGGCTTCAGTTTGCAACCATTTGGCAACAATTACACGACTTTTGTTTGCCACTTTTTACGCTTACTTTGGTTTTTGTACACCCTGCATGGGTTTTTCCATGGAGTAGTTTAGACTGTGTATGCATGGAAATGTTGCGTGCCACGCCCCCTAACAGAGCAATTAACAGTGATCATTTTTAGTTTGTTATTTTAAACTAGGAGCTAAAGAGTTTGAAATGTAATGCGTGAAAAATTGAGGTTATAAATTCTAAGTTATGCGAACGGTATCTTACGGTGGGGCATGCTCTTCTGCTTTGTTTACTTCTTTGTTTTTGTTTTTTTTTTTTTTCTGTCAAAAATTGCCATGCAATTGCGACGATGACGGGGCAGAGGTTCTCATTTAAAAAGATTCCAGAGAATTGAGGCTGAGCTCGAAGTTCAGAGGGCAAAGAGCTAAAGCCAAACCAGATGCTTGATGTGTGTGTGCGTGTGGGCGTGTGTGTGTGCGTGTGTATGGACGTGTGCGTGTGTGGGCAAAAGTTGCCCGAGCAGCTTAAAGTGAAGCTGTTTGCTACACTTTGCACACATGTTGCATGTTTCTTCCCCTCATTCCACCTTTGCCTCTCGCTCTTACTCTACTTCTGTCTCTCTTTCTCTCTCTCTTTCTTTCTCTCCAGCCATGCTCGGCAAACTTTGCCACTCAACAACTAAGAAAAAAAAAAAAGAAAGAAGGAAAAGTAGCCATAAAAAAGAGTACAGCAAACGAAAGATTTGAGGAGTTGATGCGCAACAAAATAAAGTACTCCTTAAATATTTACGTTCCCAGGATTCAATATATATGCGGTGGCCCAGCCTCGGGCGACCACACACACACACACACACACGTAGACTTGGCCGGCCTCACATATGGCCGCAGTTTGACTTGGAGCGCACAACCAATCGCATCAAAGGCCACTCGACAGGCTTAGCCTCCGCATCTGCCCCACGTCTGGCGCCCCGTCTGGCGCCCCGTCTACGTCTGCTGGGCAAGTTCATTGCACGCACAGCCAACAGATTAGACAGCCAGGCAGCTGGCCGTGCACACTTTTCATGCAAACAGAAGCCGAAACAACAAAAAAGGCTAAAAAAAAAGTAGAATGCGAGCGAGTGAGAGCCACAGATAACCGCGTGCAACAATGGCTTGCCACACAACCAGCCACTGCAGTCGACTCCACCACTTACCCCACCCCGGCGCCGCTGATGAGGCAAGCAATCGAAATGAAGCAAACAGCAATAAGAACTTGCCGCATGCCGCACAGTGTATTAACATATGAGTAGCAGCTCGCTGATCCGTCAGGCACAGACACTTTAAATTAACTTAAACTTTACTTCCAACTACAGAGGGATTGCAATTGCAAAGTGTTGCTGGATTGGGACAGTCAATTGTATTGCTTGAAACTATTTTTAAAAGCAAAAGTATATTTATATACGCATACAAGCCAATTTGTCTAAGCAGCTTGGATAGTTCAGTAAATTTGTGCAGCCCACGTTGGGCGCCCCGGCAGAAAATCAGCCTTAATTTCGCCATTATGCAAGTTGGCTTCGTTATAAAGACCATTTAATTGTTGCATTTTATAAATAAGTACACTCTACTCATAATCCCAAGTTAACGCCCCCTTCTCCCCTCTCTACACTCTCTTCCACTCACTTCGTAAGGCGCTCAACGTGGCTAAGCTGCGGTCATCGAACGAAGCGTAGAGGCAGCAACAGACGAGAAACTGCTCAATGCGTTGCATTAATTCAATTTTGCAAATTGGTGCAGCCCACGTTGGGCGCCCTGGCAGAAAATCAGCCTTAATTTCGCCATTATGCAAGTTGGCTTCGTTATAAAGACCATTTAATTGTTGCATTTTATTAATAAGTACACTCTACTCATAATCCCAAGTTAACGCCCCTTCTCCCCTCTCCAAACTCTCTTCCACTCAGTTCGTAAGGCGCTCAATGTGGCTAAGCTGCGGTCATCGAACGAAGCGTAGAGGCAGCAACAGACGAGAAACTGCTCAATGCGTTGCATTAATTCAATTTTGCAAATTGGTGCAGCCCACGTTGGGCGCCTTGGCAGAAAATCAGCCTTAATTTCGCCATTATGCAAGTTGGCTTCGTTATAAAGACCATTTAATTGTTGCATTTTATTAATAAGTACACTCTACTCATAATCCCAAGTTAACGCCCCCTTCTCCCCTTTCTACACTCTCTTCCACTCGCTTCGTAAGGCGCTCAACGTGGCTAAGCTGCGGTCATCGAACGAAGCGTAAAGGAAGCGACAGACGTGAAAGTGCTCAATGCGTTGCATTAATTCAATTGCAAATAAAAAGCACACACAGCAGCAGCTGGCGCTGTTAATCGATTAATTCGATCAATTGCCATCTATCGATAACCAGTGGGGCGTGCAAAGGGCTCTCTGAATGGGATTGCTACAGCGACAGCAACAGCAACAACGACTGCGAATGGGATATGCAGGTAAGCCTGTTAGCGTGTGCAAAAAGCATTCAATGCTCTTTCATGCATTGATGGATGGCTGCGGAAGGGTGAGCGGGACGGATGGACAGTTTCATGTCTGTTCTTAAATCGTCGTGAGAGCCATCAAATGGAAGTCGGCTCATATGGCGGCATAGGGTGCCGGCAACAGAAATGCAACTGCCGATTGCCGATTGCCCGGCGAGCATACTCAACGGTATTAAATGCATTTGTTATTGTTGTTTGTACCCTGTGAGCATCAAAACTGTCACAAACGGCAGTCTGTCTGTCTGTTCGTATGAATGTCTAGATCTCAGGAACTTATTGAGCTGGGATCATTAAATTTGGTAGGAAGGTTTTGGTATACCTCACGCAGATAAAGATGTTTTTCTAATGTTCGGTCAGGGCCTTTTAAATTGATAATACAAAGTTTCCAGTTTAATTTTGAAAGAGAGAGAAATTAATAAATTATAACTAACTGTACAGGTAAATATTCTTATACCTTTTATACAATTTCAATTCGAAGAAGAATTGGTAAAGAATTTTCTGTTGAGAACATTTTTTAAAAGGGCACCAATAGCGTAGGGTATTTTAGTGTCTGGCACGACACTGTACTATAGCTTTCACTACTTGTTGTAATAGTTGTTGTTTTTGTTGTTGTTGTCGTGCTGGGCTGGCTCATTGTGCTTGCAATAATTGTAAAAAGATTAAAGGGCATTTTAATTAAAAATTATATTTATTTGATTTAATTTTTATTGGCGCTTTTTCAAAAGCCATTTAACGAGCGACGGCAAGGATGACGGTACACAGGGTGTTTCCGGTGAAATGAAGGATGTGTGGAGCGAGAGCGGGAGCGGCAGAGAGAGAGTGGGGGAGCGAGTGAGAAGGGACAAGTGCGAATTCAACAACGCAAGGAAATTAATCTTAAGCCGCAGACAGCGAAAAGCCAAAAATAAATCAACAATGCAATAATTTATCAGAAAATATGTGTGTCCGTTGCAAGTGCAGCGACGCCAGCGTCAGTGCAACGCTGCTGTTGCTATCCCACTCGCACTCGCATTCGCATTCGCTCTCTCTCTCTCTTGGACGAAAGTATGCAACAGTGTTTGCGTTTGAATTTTGAGCGTCAGCAGAATGAGTCAGCTGCATATATCACACAAGCAGCCACACACACTCACACACACACAAACACACACGCACACACACTCGCACACACTCATACGCAGAGCCGGCACTTAAGTCTCTGTAAAATCCAGTGTCATGGCAACGGCAGCTCGCCAGCAAAAACAGCAGCAGCAGCTGCACAAGCAGCGCGTCCGGCTCGCCGTCCGGGCCAGCAGCACTCTGGCCGTTCTGGCCACGTTTGTGGACAACGAAATATGAGCTAAAGCGTCACACACACACACAAACACACAGCATACACACTCACAGTCGTATGCAAGCCGAGCGAGTGTGAGGGAACGGCTCAGGTTCAGGTTGGCCGCCAAGCTCGTTGTCAGTTCATGAATCAGTACAGCGACCACGTCAGTCACTCACACACTCACACGCAAACTCATGCACTTACTCACTTACTTACACACACACGCACACGCACACTCACTTGCTCAGTCAGTCCGTCTGTCGTTGCGTCCGACAATCAACACCCAGCGCAAGCGGCACACATTGAGTGCTGCGAGTACAGTGCACACTCGGCCCAACGAACGGCATTAGAACAGTTCGCACAATTAGCAAAACTTCTGTTTTACTTTGAATACTTCAAATAAATATTTCAAATTTTTTTAGGTATTTTTAAATATTGTAGCATAAAATATTTGTTTTAGTTTAATTATTATAATCTGCAAAAGTTAGAAGATTTTTATTCTAAATTCTTAATAAAAGTTATAATCATCCCATTGTCTACTCGTTATCTGGAATCGCCCAAGCATAAAGCTTACTTTACTTGGAAAAAAATGAAATATTTCTGTGGAATTTTTTAGTATTTTTTTCGTTAAAAAAAAGTTATAAATAAGTATTAAATAACGTTGAGGATATTGTGAAATGCAGAATATTTTTCTTTAAATTCAACTAATTGTTCAGCTTACTCACATGAGTGTTATCATAATTTAAATAAGAAATTTATAATTTAAAGTTACAAAATGTAGCAATTTTATATCAATTGACACGCCTATGTCTCATAATTTGTTAACAAAGTTAGTTAGTATTTTTCAGATTCACGAAATTCAAGTAGCTTTTGCTTAGAAATTATTAGGAAATTTTTTTTTATTACTCGGCGCTACCCTGCAAGTTCTTCATAGAGTTGTTGCACTCTTCGGGGCAGCTACGTCGCGTGTTTGCCTGGTTAAAATGTTGCTGCTTCATTATCTGCACTCTGTGTCCAGCTGCAGCAGCGGCAGCCCAGTCGAATGCAATAATGTGGGTGCGTTTCACACCTACCCAAATGCAGCCTACAGCGCCGGCTTACCTCCCATCCCCCTGCCCGCTGTCCGCTGTCGGCTGTCCGCTGTCCGCTGTTCCGCCCCTGTCTTGCTTGTCGCTGTCATCGGGCGGCTCTATCGCCAACACCATCGTCATCGTCATCGTCATGGCCGTGTTGCAGTTGCACAAATTGCTTAAATTATGCAAAATATGCGCGCCACCAAACC
The DNA here is from genome assembly GCA_018904095.1 of Zaprionus ghesquierei. Lineage (NCBI taxonomy): Eukaryota > Metazoa > Arthropoda > Insecta > Diptera > Drosophilidae > Zaprionus > Zaprionus ghesquierei. The sequence continues at coordinate 18,633,283 of JAEIGP010000394.1, read as the reverse complement.
AAAAGCACAATCCATTCCCCATCCCTTTCCCCCATTACCCCTTGCTGTCCACAACCATTTAGCCCTCAACACCCATGCGAAAGGCACGCTGTTCAACACACACACAGAAAGAGCGAGAGAGAGAGAGAGAGTGAAGAGACAGCAAGACAGCGTTGGCTCAGGGCGAGAATTATGGGGCGACAAGCAAAGGGAGCAGGGGGAAAGGAGTGTGGAGTAGGCTGGAGGGGCAGGGTGGGTGTGTGTTGCCCGGGGCACGAGCTGAGTGAAGCAAACATGTTGCCATCCATTGGCCATTCCTAGGCCCCGTTGTCAACGTACATTGACGACAGCAACAACAACAACAACAACAACAGAAACAGCAACAACACTTTCAAATTCATTTTCAAATTGATGAAACTTGCGTACGGCTATCTTTCTCTATGTGTGTGTGTGTGTGTGTGTGTGTGTATGCAAAGAGCAACTCGATAAATTCGCTGCTTCGATGGGTCGGGGGGAGGGGAGGGTTTTCCACGGGGCACGGGGCAGGGTCAGGGTCCGCACTTTGAAGTTGTTAAAGGGATCGATGGGCAGGCAGGTCATGCAATGCTGCGGGACTTAGACAGGTCGGTCTCAAATCAACCAATCTCTCGTCCCACAACCATCACCCAGCCCCGCCCTCCAGCGGCCCGACCACCCGTCATGCTTTGTATTCACAAATCCAATCCAATTTAAGAGTGTAATTACATCAATTAAACTTAATCAAACTGTTTCAAAGCGCGCGCCGCGAAAAACGCAACTTCAACTTTTAAGGCGCATTGCCTGTGGCACAGTGGCACCAAATTGATTGGCATCACATGAATTTGTCGAAGTTAATTTATTTGGTATTTGGCCTTAACTAGTTTATCGATTTTCCAATTTATTTTTCAATTTTTTACGTCTTATGGTAATTAAAAACGTAAGAGAAACAAATATAAAATTAAGAAAATGTTTCTTTTCTTTTTATTTGTTTAGTTACACGTTGGTTGTCAACATTAATATCTAAGACACACACCCATTGACAATTGAAATGCATTCAAATCCAAACAGTTGTTTATTATCCGATCGGAACCATGATAGTTATTATACACACCAAAACTGAATACTTTAGCTTAAGAATCGCGATTGCCATTTGGTTTGATCGATTTGCCGGGGCGAAAGTAGGCGTGGCCCAAATCTAAAAAAAAACATTCACAGCTTATGAGCCACATGAGTGTTGACACCAAATTTGGTGGCTTTAGTCTCTGAGATATAGGCGTTCATACAGACGGGCAGACAGGCAAACGGACCGACAGACATGGCTTAATCGAGTCGGCTATATTTAGTTTATTAGGTCACCGATCCCTCCTTCTGCCTGTTACGCACATTTCGACAAACAGATATTGTTTTTTTTTTAAATCCATGATCTTAAAAATAATACAAATTCATTTAAGTAAAGTAATCAATAAAAAAATTATTATTCTTTTTTATTTAATAATCAAAATTCAAAATAAAATTTAATATTTATAATTTAAAGCTTTAATTTAAAATTATATAATTTCTGCCCATCCCACACTTTCTTTGCCGCGATTCCTTTTGACACATTCGTCTGACACTGATGAGCTGCAAACGATTTGAGTACATGCTCCACGCTGTCCCCATCAATTGAACACACTGTGCAGGTCCCTCTCTCAGTCTCTTCCTTCTCTCTTTCTCTCTCCACCCTGCACTCTTTGCTCTCTTTTGCACACACTTGTGAAAATTCACGTGCTCAAAATTCGCGCACACTAATTAAGTGCTGCCAAGTAAAAGAAGTAAGTAAGTTGCCTCATGATGAGCAGAAGCTGCCGCGTGCCGCGTTGTGCCTTCTTCCCTCTGCCACTCCCCCCTACTTGGCTGCGCCTCTGATCTGCTGGCATCAACTTCTCCCTGGGCCTTTGCTTCATATAATTTATGTTACATTTGCTGGCTGGCATAACTTTGCCGTTGCCTTTGCCCCCGCCCCCGCCCCTGCCGGCGTCTTTACCTTCACTTGCCACTTGGCCTCAGCGTTGTCTGTCTGCGTCGCTCTCTCTTTCTTGCTGCCTCTCCGTCTCTCTCTCTCTCTCTCTCTCTCTCTCTGTCTCGCAGTCAGTCAGTTAGTCAGTCAGTCACTTTGAGTTCCAAATCAAGTCAGGCAGGTGGCAGCTACTGCTGCTGCAGGTAGCTAAAGATGCCGCCTGCCTTGCCTTGCCCCTTAGACCTCATTCCAGCCCCCCGCCTCCTTACCTCTGCCATGCTCATCGCTTTTGCTTGGATGGAGAATGTGGCACGTGACTTAAATAAATTGCAAAAATCTTTCTCGCTTTGCTTGCGTACAAGTATTTCGCATAGTTGGCAACACCTGCAACCACCCCCCTCCCCCCTTTCGCCCCTCTTCCATGGGTTGCTGCGCCTTTTGGCCAAGTTGAACTGCGGCAACTTTTGGGTCTTGGCTTGGAGCTGGCGGGCTCCCACCAGGTGCTGCCCTTTGTTCTCTTTGCCCCAAAACGAAAGCATTTATGTGTGTATGTGTGTGTGTGTGTGTTTGGGTATGCGTGGGCGTCATGACTTTATTAGCAGGCTGAACTGAAAGTTGGCTCTGCTTGCGCCACCTGTCGGTGCAAAACTTTGCCACACATAATCAACACCTAATCAAAGTAATAGAAACTTATTGAATTAATCGCAGCATTGAATTTCTATTTGTTATTTGCACTGATTGGCAGCCCAGCCCACCCTCCTCTTTACCCTCTCCCCCATCTTCCCTTATTCCAACTGTGCTGCTTCAGTTAATCCTCTCTCCATCAATCCGTGGGCTAATTATGAGCACTCGGCCCGCTAATCATCTGCATTGGCAAGTCTCTGGCCAGCGATGACAGCTGTCAACATCTTCGCCATCAATTTTGATTAGTTAGTGAGCTGAGACAAGCGAGAGGGAGAGAAAGAGAGAGATGAATGGAGAGATGAGACAAGGCAAAGAGAGAAAGAGAAGCAGCGGCAGAGGAAACTGTGAAACGTGTCAATAACTCAAATTATACCAATGGACATTGCTTGACGACGAGGACAGGAGAGTTGTGTGCAAATGCAACTTGAAACACATTTTAGTTGCGGATACTTCGATATGCCAAAGGTCTGCATGAATGCACTCATTTGTTAGCTCACATATCCGAACAGCTTCACATTGCACCAAAAGAAAATGATAGCTGTAAAGATAACCTTAACTTTCTCGTTTTGACAGCTTTTATTAGGTTTATTTTGTATGTGTTTTTAGCAGTAAAGATACCTTGACTTGTATCTTTAAGATACTCTTGTATTTGTCAGATACTTTTTTGTATTCTTTGTATCTTTGAGAAACTATTTGGTATCCGTCAAATAGTATGTATCTTTGAGATACATTTGCATTGTTGAGATACATGTTTCAGATACTTTTTCTCTTTTTTTAAATACTTTGCCTTACGTATTCTTTAGATACTTTTCAAAAGTTGGTTTGTATCTTTGAGATACATTTGCATTGTTGAGATACTTGTACATATATCTATAAAAGATACGTGTTTCCTTTCGATACTTTTTGGTCTCTTTCAGATACTTTTTCTCTTTTTTTAAATACTTTGGCTTATGTATTCTTTACATTCTTTTGAAAAGTTGGTACTTTTGTATCTTTGAGATACATTTGCATTGTTGAGATACATGTACAAATATCTATAAAATATATGTGTTTCCTTTCGATACTTTTTGGTCTCTTTCAGATAATTTTCCATTTTTTTTTAATTCTTTGGTTTGCGTATTCTTTAGATACTTTTCAAAATTTGGCACATTTGTATCTTTGAGATACTTTTGTAGTGTTCAGATACTTTTGTATCTTTGTTTATCGTTAAGATACGTTTGTTAACTAAAACTTGGTATATTTTAAATAAATCGACTCTCACAGCTATCGATAACTTCGATAAATGCAGCTGAATGCAGCTCTGCAAGCACAGCACTTTTGTCACGTCACTGGGTTAACTTTTCCTGCGGCAAAGTGTTGACATAGCCAAAAAACACAGCGACATAAGCAAGCCAGAACGAGACGAAGGAAGAGTGGGTGAAAGAGAGAAAGAGAGGGAGGACACGCTCTGACAATGAAGTGCCTTTGCCTGTCTGTCGGCATCTTTATCGTTCGACGCAAATTAAAAATGTGTACATACATAAGGATAAGGATAAGGATATTTAGAGCGGGGGCATAATTATACAAATTGGGAATGCAATTAAATTTAATTGTTCAATGTTGCCAACACTCGTGAGAAGACCGGCAACTGTTTGCAGCAGCACTCGCAGTCAGTCTCTCTCTCTCCCTCTCTCTCTCCATCTCTGTCTGTCATGTGTGTGTGTTGCGTGTTTCTTTTGCCCTGGCGCCCAGTCAATGAAATGTAAAAACGTTTTGAGCACGAACCTTGTCTACCCGGCACACTTCCCCGACTACGCCCCCTCCCCACCCCCGTCCCCGTTCGTACTCTCTTCCCTTTCGGGCATCCCCTGTCCCCCTCTCTGGGTGGAAGAAGTGCGCGTAAGTACCGTAAATAAAACAAGCAGAAATTATAACTGTGGAGCAGCTAAAGAAGATGCTCGGCTTGCTCGACAAACTGTCGCAACTATGCCGGAGCCTATACGCCTCTGTTAGAGAGAGCGAGGGCGAGGACGAGGGGGCGGGGCGCCGCAAAAAAGCATCTTTTAATGATACATCGCCCTAGTGCCGGACAGGAATGGAAATGCACAAATAATGAGGCACAGAATGCGACACAATACGCAACAAAATGCGAGAAATGAGAAATGGAAGGCAAGCACAAAAACAAGGCCGAAGTACGGAAGGGAGCAGGGGAAAGGGGAAAGTGTAACTGAAATTGGAACAAAACGAAACGAATCACAAGAAATGAGCCAAAACACCAAAAACAATAAACGCTTTGCGGGGCGGTGGGGGAAGGAGTAGGCAGAGAAGTGTAGGGTGTTGCGTACCAAAATGACAATTCACCAAATGCTGCAACAATTTGCGTGAAGCATCCGCTGACCTCGAGGCAGAGAGAGAGATAGAGAGAGAGCGGGGAGGCGATGGGGACTACCGGATGAAGTGGGTGGCCGGAAATGTTGCGGGCAATTCTTGAAATGGGCAAACGGGTGAAAGGGTAGAAAACACGTGCCCAGCACCCGATAAAGCACCCGCCAGGTGGCCATGAATACGAAACAAGGCAAATGCCAAACAAATAACACTGCGCTACACGACAAAGCATTTGCCACAGCACAGACGAAAGGTAATTAACTGCAAGTTAAATGGCAAACAATTACCCTGCAGTCGGTCTAATCTTTTGCTTAATAACTAAACTGCCTGTTAAATTTCTTAATTACAACTTTTGCTAACTGTCAGCCAGCTGACATTGAGCTTAGGCACTAATTAATTAAGGTACAATCAGTTTAACAATTACTTAAGTTAAGTATTTATCTGCCAGTTAACATAACAGAGAGCCAACTGTCAGTCAGATTACTGAAAAACTGATTTAACCTACAGTTTAATGTATTTTTCAATTTATTCCTTAGTTTAACTTTCAGTCTTATATTTAACTAAAGGTTAACTTTCTTTTAGTTATTTTAATTGCTAGTCCGATGCATGCACAAATTTTCAAGTGCATTAACCAAAGCTTCGCAAGCAAAATTTGCTTTAACTGCAAGTTAAAGCGTTAGTTAACTTTTGTTCAAGTTGACATTGCTCTTCTCGTCCTGCCAGCCTCAAGTGAGTACAAAGCATAAGGGGGCGAAGTATAAACATGACGGGAAGCTGCAACTGGAGCCCACAAATGGTCCTCAATTCTGTTGCACAGTGTGAATATCTTGGTGCGAGTGCAAAGTGTCGCCCTCTGCATTTAGTGGCCTATTCAGAACTGACAGTTTGCTCTCTTATCGTGCTTTGTTTACGCGCCGCTGCACCACGGTGCCCCTGCCCCCCACGCCCCGCCCCATTTTCTTTCACCTCCTCCTAACCCAGGCAGCGCGCGCTGTGGCATTGCTTCAGACTGAAGCAGCAACAGGAGGCGGGGCCAAGTTGACGCCTGGGGCGGGCAAGCATAGACGGTAATTGAGTGTGTATGTGTGTGTGTGTGTGTGCCGTAGGGAAAGGCAGGGCTTCGGGGATGGGGGATGGGGGAGTACATAATATCTTAATTATTTCTTTACATGTGTTTTAATTTTTAGTAAGCTACGCTCTGCCTGCTTTGAGGCGTCGCACACAGAGAGCGCGCTTGGCATTTCAGTCACGTGCTGCAACTAATGCGCCACGCCCCCCACGCCCCTCCTACCCACAGCTTGTCGCACGGCGACACTGCTGGCATGCCCTGCAGCACACACAGACACACACACACACACCCACACACACACATACCGAGCGAGTGCCTCAACAGATGAGCTTGCGGCTGGGGCATGCGGGCGTGGCGCGTGTCCTTGTTGCCGGCTGTTGAATGCCAGCCGAATGCGACTCGCAGACTGGCAAAGGTAAATGTTAAAGTAAGTAACTAAATGTGCAGCACGAGCTGTCAGAGCACTGGGGGTATGGGGCATGCGGAATGCGGCATGCGGCATGCGGCATGTGGCAGGCAGAGCCCAAAAGGCGAAGCAACTAACCAACTCATTTGCAGCCTCCTTCGCTGCCGCCTCAGCTGACGCACGACGCATGCCAGCCGGAGGCATTGGCTAGGCCAACACTTGCTGCCAAGTTTTCTCAATTACTTGAGCAGTGGCATGCCCCCTCTCCCTTTCCCCCTGCCACACCTTGAGCCGCAACTCCGTTTGGCTGCATGTTGATTAAACGAAAAGAAGAATAGAAACTATGAAATTTTAGTTGGATTCTGCCAGCGTCGCTGCTGTCGCTGTTGCTGTCTCAGAGATACTCCTGCCCACCCCTTAGTCTATCTGCCACCCTGCTGTCTCACTTTATCTATGTGTGTGTGTGTGTGTGTGTGTGTGTGTGTGTGTATTAATCCAACATAATTAAGAAATTTAATTAAAGTGCAGCGCGCACTGAATGTGGAATGTGTGTGCTCTGTCGCTCTCTCCCTGTGTGTGTGTGTGTGTGTGTGTGTGTGTGTGTGTGTGTGTGTGTGTGTGTGTCCCTCTGCCTTTGACCCCGCCAGTGTTTAGCTGTCTTCTTCCCCCCGCCCTCAGCCTCTGTTACGTCACTAACGGTCAAGCGAACTCAACGAGCAAAAAAGTTAGCCAAGAAAAATGCATGAAAAATAATTAACAAAAATTAATTAGCGTCCTAAAAATAATTATACTTTTTTTAAATTATGTCTGAGTATAATTTGAACAGATTACTGAACAACTTTATTCTTTTCATAATTTCAACAGATTAATTTTTTGTTGTTTGAGCGTTTCACCTACAAATCTTTTTGATAATAACCTAATTAGATTTTTTTTAATATAAAGTATAATTGTTTAATTTCAATAATTAATTCGCAAAAATAATAAAAAAGCAGCTCAACCTTTTTATAAAAGAACACTTTAAATTAAACAAATTAACACTCAATTAGGGGATTTTAAAACCATTAATACCATCAATAGAATTAACACAGAAAGGTCAAAGGATTGCATGACTTTTTGTTGAAAATGTAAATGAAACTTTATTTATATATTTTTATTTTTTTTTTCTAAATTTAAAATTAATTTACAAATCTTTAAGTTTTTTCTAAGAATTCATTTTATTTTTACAGATTTTCTATAATTTTTTTGTCGCATTAATTAACAATTCTAGCCATTGTCATTCTAGTTGCCGCGTCATTTGTCGAGTCAGTTTGTCTTTCATACATGTCCGTCCGCCTGTCCGTCTGCCTGTCCGTCTGTCTGTCCGTCCGTCTGTCTGTCAGTCATGGCATATCGACAACTTGCTGCACTGCCCAACACTTCGAACACTTTTCACGTTGTTTTTTCTGTTTCCCCACCCTTTTTTTTTTCTTTGTTGCGGCCTTTGGCCAACGCAATGCAATTTTCATGACACTTCGCCACTTGAGCGGATGTCCAAGGCTGTGGCGAGAGCGGAGGTTAAAAGGTCAATGCGGCGCAGTAGAACAACGAAAAAACCAAAAGGAAATAAAAAATGAAGTAATCGAGTGGCTGCAGTCGAAACACACCCGACTACCAGATACCCTGCAAAACGAATCTGGGCTGAATTTGTAGCTTCATTTGGAGTAAATATTTTCCTTATCTTTCTTTAGATTTTAAAGAGATTTTAGATATTATATATGTATATAATAATATACTTATAGCCGCATCTGTAGCTAACAAAGTATGCAATTGCACGCACACACACACACACACACACACACACAGACGCATTTATTGCTAGCATTTTTGCACAAAATATGCATAAATACATAAATAAATGTCTGCTTTACTCTTTCTCTCTCACACACACACACACACAGACACACACACACACATTCACTGGCACACTTGTGCTTTGAGCTTCTCTTATTGTTGTTGTTGTTGCTGCAGCATGCAAAATTTTTGATTTTTGCGGTCGTTTCGGGCTTTTGATGATTTTTGCCGGTGCCGCCGCCAGTTCCGTCCGTCCGTCCGACTGTGTGTATGTGTGTGTGTGTGTGTGTGTGTGTCTCGTGTTGAAGCACTCCGGCAGTTGCTGCTCTTATTGTTGTTGCTGCTGCTGCTGTTGTTGTTGTTGTTGCAGCATTTGTGCCAAACTGTTTGCCTGTTTGCATTAAAGTTGCGCACTTTATCCACATTTTTGTTGCTTTTGTTGTTGTTGTTGCTGTTGCTGCTGCTGCTGCCACAGTGTTTCAAGTGCACAATAAACGCGGATTCTCTGCCAATATTTGTCTGCAATCATTTCGGCTCGACTGTCGCTGCCTTTTTGTCAACCCCACCCAACCCCCACCCAACCCAACCCCTCCCCTACCCCTTCACCCCTTCACCCCTCGCCGCACTTAACGCAGTGCTTACACTTGACCCCCTTTTCCAGGCAGCACAACTGGCGCTCTATAAGCCTGTCTAGCTGGAAATGGAACTGCAAAATGGGAAATGGGAGCTGGGAACTGGAGCCGTAGCCGTAGCCGTAGCCGAGGCTGAGGCTGAGGCTGAAGCTGGCGAACTGGGGCCAGACCAATAAACCGTATAACGCCCAACAACAACAACAGCAACAGCAACAACAATAACAATAGCAGCAGCAACAGTCGCTGAAGCAGCAATAAAGCCGCATCAAACGTTGTTGACGTCGCTAGCGTGCGCACTCACACACTTACACACACACACATACACTCACACACACGCACACACTCGACTCGGCTCAATCGAGACAATTGGTCTGAACGCCGCAAGCGCTTCACACATTCCATTTATGACCCGCAGAAACGCGTCACCTAACGTTGCCACGCCCCTTTCCCTTCACCCCTTTACCCCTTGCCGTTTGTTGATTTTAGTTCGTTGTTTGCTTTTCGCTTTTTGCTGCTGCTTTTGTTGTGGTCGACAGACAAGGCGATTTTAATGCGTCTGCTGCGTTTTTTGATGACCCCAAAAAGTATGCTACGCTTTTTGCTCACTCCGCTCTCGGCTTTCGGCTCCACGCCCCACGCCACTTGTAATGACTTTGTCATGCAACATGCAGCACGCAACATGTGACGCAGCAAATGAAGCAACTTTCAATGCATGCACAATTTTCAAAGGGTTCTTTGATAAGAGACAGAGAGAGGGAGAGAGAGAGAGAGAGAGATAAAGAGAGGGGGAAGAGAGATAACTTTGAGATAAGCACGAGAGGAAGAAGAACGAAAAAGTGAAGTGGATTAAAGACAAAGAGGAAGAGAAAAAGAAAGCTAAAAAGTCAGGCAAACATAAGAGAGCAATGAGGAGAGAACGAGAGAGTATAAGAACGTTGTGTACTAAGCTTTGCTCTCATTAAGCTATTAGAGAGAGAGAGAGAGAGAAGCTTAAATGGAAATTCAAAAATAATACAAAATTGTTTACAAACTTCAATTTGTTGCTGCTGCAGGGTATGCAGTAGTCGATCGACTATTCAGTCGAAACTCGCGTTTTGCCTGTTCACAATTCATGCTGCGGCTCGCAGTTGCTTGCTGTGTCGGTGCGTGTGTATCTGCGTGTGTGTGTGTGTGTGTTGCGCGCTAAATAACTGTTTTCTTTCTCGCTGCCGCTGTTGTTGTTGTTGTTGTTGTTGTTGTAGGTTGCAAAAAGCGGAGCCTGCTGCTTCAGCAATCGCTGCAGAGCGCGCACCGCACAACCCGCAGACAATTTGCTATCACAAAAGAAGCTGAGCTCAGGGGGAAGGGGAAGGGGGGGACGGGCAAACTGCTGTGTGCGTGTGCGTGTGTGTGTGTGTGTGTCTGTCTGGCTGTTTTTAATATGGCCAATAATTGAGTTGACCGCAAGGCAGCAGGTCAAGCTGCTGCCCCGACCACAGGGCAGGAGACAACCCTTTCTTTCTATACTCTTCCTCTCTGCCCTACCCCCTGCCGTCCTGCTCTCGCTGCCTTGGCAGTGGCGCAGTTAAGCCCCGCCTCTTTGCACGGCCCGTACTGCAGGCAGCTGAAAAAATGTTGTCGCTAAAAACAAAAGCGATAACTAACTAAATAAATAACATAAATTAACGAAATTTGTAGACAATTTTGTCTGCTAAGTGTAAAACTTTTTGTTGCTGTTGCTGTTGCTGTTGTTGTTGTCTCTTTTGTAGTGTTATACCCAGCGCACATAACGCTGTGAGCCGTGGGGTATGCACAGCCTGACAGGCTGATCTATGCACGCATGGGATTTCCTGTATTATAGCAAATTGATTGAATAGTTAATAGGAGAGTTATATGTGGCTAAACAAGAAAGTCCATGGCAAATTGTTGCTAGATATATGTGAAGTCTTGGGCAGGGTATAGAGAGTTTAATTAGAGTGTAGAACATAACTCTAATTATAAAGCATAGAATGTACACTGCATTATAGAATGATGAATTCCTGATTTATAGCAAGAATATGCTATGACAGTTTATAGCAGACTGCTGTATAGCAAATGCACAATCCAAATCAGAGCATTGCGGTATATAACAATTATAGCAGAGTATTTATTAATCACTAAATCATATAGCATATAATTCTACGGTATTTTATAGCACAGTACAGTACAGCGCATTTTATAGCAAGGGAAAAAAAGTAGCATAAATGCTTACAGGGTGCTCGCTCGCTCGACCAAGGACAACAGTTGCAAGAGGGCTAAGGGTTTTGGGTCAGCCGCCTCGACTTTGGTGCAAAAATGTTCACGCTTGGATCGACTCGGTACGTCGGTCGTCGTTGTAGTCGTTGCAAATGGGCAATGGCAATGGCAATATAACCATGTGGAGGCCGCCAGAGTCAAAGGGTGTCTTGCAAGCGGCAAGGGCCAAGGGTGGGCGTGGCAATGTTGTGACATCAAATGTTCATGTTAACAACTTTTCTAAAACTCAATGAGCTGTTGTTTGCCTTTGTTGTTGCTGTTGTTGCTGTTGTTGCTGTTGTTGCTGTTGCTGCTGATGTTGTTTGTGTTGTGCACTCCGACAGCGACACGCACACCGAACGAGCGAGACAGCCAAAGATGCGGCGGTGCGAGCGAGACAGAGAAAGAGAAAGAGAAACAGTCAGCCAGGCGCAAACACGTCGAGTGTTTTGTAGCAAATAATTTTGCACAAAGTTCTCGCCTTAACGATTTGAACACATGTTAACATGAAGAGTAACAACACTTGCAGCAACAACAACAACAGCAACAACAACAAGCACTACGACAACAAGATGAGCAGCAGCAGCAGCAGGAGCAGGAGCAGCACCAGAGAATGGGGTTGGGATAACAACAAGGATAACACTTCGACATGATAATAAATATGCTTGAGGGCGCGACCAGGAAGACAGGACGGCACAGGACGACAGGCAGGAGGCCTGCCCCCTCTCACATTCCTTGCCCAACGTAACTGGAGTCTATATCTAAGTCGGGTATGAGGATCAGGTGTGCCAGCCAGTTAGGAGCTTTCTCTAGTTACCTTTAGCATATACCCTGTTTGTGCGGTTAGAGCTGACTTTAAAGTACGAGGAAGTTGAGAATAAACCTCACGTTTAGCTGCTATGACCCTGAGAGAATCTTTTACAAACACTTGTACTACCCGCTCTACCTGCACACAGGGTATATCGAAATATAATTAAGCTTGTTTGGGCTAGTTAGGAATTTTGCTTTGCGCAGCATGAAAAATTGTAGTCCAAACAAAATAACAAGATGTAAAAGTAAAGAACAGTGTAAAGTGCTTGACTTAAGTATACCCTGTAATGTTTAGAGCTGTTTGACTGAATACTCGTTAATTTGCGCTAACTGTAGACTACGAGGGTCGTTTGATAAGACCGTGACTTTTTGTATTTGCCGCGCACCTGCTCTAAATACAACACTGCTCCTGTCAGCAGTTATCGATTAACAGCTGACTGTAAAATTTTGAGAAAGCTGCGTTTTTTGGTTTGCGTTTTATAGGCATTGAAAGCAGACGATCTCGTGAATTTTAACGAAAATGGAAAAAAGTGTATTTCGTGTGCTAATTAAGCATTATTTTTTGCGTAAAAATCCATCACCGAAACCAAGGAAAGACTTGATAAATATTATGGGGACTCTGCACCATCAATTTCAATGGTTAAGAAATGGTTTACTGAGTTCCGTTGTGGTCGTACCAGTACAAGTGATGCCGAACGTTCAGGTCGCCCAAAAGAGGTCGTCATGCCAGAAATCGTCGACAAAATCCATGGAATGATATTGGATGATCGGAGAATGAAAGTGCGTGAGGTAGCTGAGGCTGTAGGCATCTCAACTGAACGGGTACATCACATTTTACATGAATATTTGGACATGAAAAAGCTTTCCGCGCGATGGGTGCCGCGATTGCTCACACACGACCATAAGCGCAACCGTGTGACCATTTCAAAGGAGTGTTTGGCGATGTTCAACCGCAATCCAAACGAATTTTTGCGCCGTTTCGTTACCGTAGACGAAACATGGATCCACCACACCACACCAGAGACCAAAGAACAATCAAGACAGTGGGTTTCTCCGGGTGAACGTGCACCAAAGAAGGCCAAGGTGGGTCTGTCGGCCAACAAGGTCATGGCCACAGTTTTTGGGATGCACAAGGTATCATTCACATCGATTACCTTGAAAAGGGTAAAACGATCACCGGCGAATATTATTCAGAGCTTTTGGACAGATTCGATATTGATTTGAAGCAGAAACGACCGCATTTGGCGAAAAAAAAGTGCTGTTCCATCAGGACAATGCACGGGTGCACACGTGTGTAGTCAGCATGGCAAAATTTCATAAATTGGGCTACGAACTGCTACCCCATCCAGCATATTCTCCAGATTTAGCCCCCTGTGACTATTTTTTGTTTCCAAACATGAAGAAATGGCTCGGCGGTAAGAGATTCGGGTCAAATGAAGAGGTCATCACAGAAACAAACGACTATTTTGAGGGCCTTGAGAAAACCTATTATTTGGAAGGAATAAAAAAATTGGAAAAACGCTGGACTAAATGTATAGAGCTAAAAGGAGATTATGTTGAGAAATAAAACGCTTCTTTGACGAAAAAAATATATTTTATTCAAAAAGTCACGGACTTATCAAACGACCCTCGTATAACTAACCCCTTGAATGTCTTCGAATTTTTGTCCGCGTAACAAGCCAAATAATCACACAAAAATCTCGGATGTCATTCATAAATACGGACAGCACTTCAAGAGCCAGTGAAAGAAAGGCCGGGGGGGGATACCTAGCTGAATTAACCTGCACACGGGGCAGGACTCGCGTATCGCGTACTTTATATGACGCCTAATAAAACTGGCGAAATTTTGAAGTCGACAAATTTTCATTCGTATGCACCGAGCGGACGTCTGCGATGCCAATTTCGCATACCAAATTCGTGTGAGCATATGAGGGGAGTGTGGGGGGGAAGGAGGCAGGAGGAAGGAGTCGGGGCGTCTGGGCGTGTCAGCTGGTGGCATATTGCGTATTTGGAACACGTTTAAGCAGCTGCTGCAAATGCATGAGAAGCAATAATGCAAAGAGAAAAGAGAAAAAGGGGGGGACAAAGAAGGGACAGCAACGAGGAAGAAAACGCAAAGGAAGATGGAACAAAAGACGGAAACAGAAGCGTGACAAATAGAAGAGGCGACTTCGAAGTCGATGAACTTGACATCCGGCGCTGCAGGCACAAAAATACTCTATGAAAGGAGAGATACAAAAGAAAAATATATCCTTAAACATAAGTATATATTCAATATAAAGTTTCGATAAATATCGATAGAAAATTTCTTTTATTGTGAAAGTTTATATTTCCTATAACACAAGCAATTGCATCAGATATTTAAATCATCGATAACAACACCTATATTATCGATAACAAAATCGATAACAATATGGATACTTATCGATAACAATATCGAAACTAATAGATTAAGATTTAGCAATTGCATCAGATATTCAAATCATCGATATCAACACCTATATTATCGATAGCAAAATCGATAACAATATGGATACCTATCGATAGCAATATCGATAACAAATCGATTAAGATTTAGATTTAAGTAACAAAACTTGTGCTGCATAATAGTTGCGAAATTGATGCTACCCCACATCAACGTAGGGTGCACTGAAGGCAACTCTTGCTGAAAATTGTACAGGGCAAATTATCGTTACTTGTCGATAGATTGAGTTACAGCTGCTGGGCGCGCTGCTTTGTGGCCGTTTTATGCAGCGCAGGCAGATCGCTCGGCTCGCGGTGCAATCAGCAACGGATCAGCCACAGTAGCAGCAACTGTAGCAGCTGCTTGGCATGCAAAGTAGCAGCCAGTTGAAGGATGACGAGTAGGGGGAGGAGGACACAGAAGGTGTGGGGGAGAAGGGGCAAGGGATCAGCGTGTGCCGCTCCAGCTGCGCTTTAAATATTAACCTGACTATCCTGGTGAGTCGAAGAGACAATGCAGCATGGCGTGAAGTTGCCATCTGTTGCAAGTGGATAAGCTGCCGCTAAGCTAACCTGCTTACATTGCCGCATGCCACACATGCCATACACACCGAACACACACACGCATACACACTCACACACAAGACACCTGGCAACGCATCCGATTTGTGCATATGTCAGAAGAAGCCTTAACAAGTTGCCCAGCTGCACGTGTGAAGAGATTTGACAGCAGACTCCCTCTCTCTCTCTCTCTCTCTCTCTCTCTCTCTCTCTCACTCTCCACTCCTGAACACCTGCCCTTAGCTGGCCCGACAAACCGCTGTGAATCATTGCAGCACCTTTTGTCTTTCGCACTGCGTGGCGAAGCTGCCGCCGCCGCCGGCTCTAGCTTTCTTGCCATTTTCCCAGTCGCGCAGTGCGAGTAAAGTCACACAGTGGAAAGGAAAAACTATCGATTAAAAGTCTGTCGTAGCCAATAGTCGATATATATAGTCTGATTGCAGCTATTATTGACATTGATTGTGACTGTGATAACATTTCCAATCAAAACTATCGATAGTGTTCTCACCAAGGCTATCGATAAATATGTTACAGAATAAAGCAATTTGTCTATCGTTTACAACTTTCAATATATATCTTTATCTTTTCCCATCAAATTTTTTGGCATTACCCCATTAATTTCTCCCAAATAGTTTTGAGTTCCCAAATAGTTATCGATATGCAAATATATGCGATAGTTTCGTATGGCATTCATCTCAAAGTTCATCCGCCTCGCCCTGTCCAACTGGGCTATGCGTTGCGTTGCGCTTTTGTTACCCAACTTGCTGTCTCTTTCCATTGTAGCACTTGGCGTGGCGCTTTTATTATTATAAAATACGCATGAGTTAGTGTGCATATTTCATGGATTTTGTGTGTAAAGGGATAAAAATGCAATCAGTCGCAAAAACCAGCAAAGTGAAACAGACAAAAGACAAAACGAGAAAGAAGCTGCGGCTGTGGCTGGACCCGGTTACCCTGTCAACTAGACCAACCCACCCCCCCACTCCCACCCACTGCCAGCTCAACTCAACTAGCTATAGAAATTGCACTTACAACTTAATTTCCATAGCATACTTTATGCGTCTAAGCCGCGAGGGTTGCATGAAAAGTACTTGAAAAGATTGTAGAATTTAATTTTTTATTAGTCGCGGATTTTAACGGTTTTGATAACGAAGAATGCAACTTACTAGAGCCATTTCCATATGAACACCAAAAAAAATGGTAAGCTGACCAGGTTTAAATTTAATAAAAGTTAAATTAGGGTGACCATATTCAGTCGATCACTAGGAGAGACCAGTTAGTTACTTATGCCAATATCTTTATATGAAATTAAAAACGTAAGTAATTAAGAAATCTTAAAAAAAAGGGTGACCATACCTATTAATTGCCACAAAAGTAGGTGACCATGCGGGAAAAACTTAATGAAAGTGAGAAAATAGGTAATTTTCTATGCATAAACTGCGACAATGCCAAAGTTAATCCGACAAAAAGTCCAATAAGTCAAGTCGGCAAGGTCAAGCGACGGCGACAGCTGCAGCAGCTGCGAAAGGAGGCCGCGCGTTGCCAATTTCTCAATAGGATGAATGACACCCAGAAGCCCAATGAGAACTGCCAAAGCCACGCGAACACTATGTCACACACACACACACACATGCAGAGGGGCAACTACACACAGACACAAACAGGTAACAGGTGACCGTAGGAATGGGGAATGGGGTCTGCAGATGCGGCTGAGTACATATGCCAGGCCGAAAAAGGACACAAAAGTCAAGGATGCAGCACTTGCTTCAAGTGGCCCATTGAAGCGCTGCTCCACAGCTTCTTGGCTCTCCTCTGCGCGCCCCGCTTCCGCTTTCGTCTCCGAGTCGGAAGTAAATTTCAAGAAACAATTTTCAGGAATGACTTAACTTTTGCGTTTATGTGAAAACTTTTGCAACGTGATGTTATGCGAACGCCAAAAGGATATGCAATGCCAAGCAGTCTGAGGCGGCGTAGCAGCAGAAACGACAGGGGGGCGGGGGCGGCAATAGGATAGTGCAGTGCTGTCGCATTCCGAACAGTTCACGGCGTGGGAGTAAGCTCGGGTTGCCGCGTAAAGCATAGCAGATCTTGCATAAATGCCAGATGTACTGGCTCCAAAATGCAGATATTTTAGCATATATCCATTAGCTTTCTATAATACTGTCAATATATATACCAATTCGATTTAGGTATCCAAGTCATTTTCTAACTGTGTCGATTCGAAAACTGCTTCCAATCATTAGCTTCTTATGCCTTTTATCTGGCAAGATAAAACAAGTAAAGAAAGCTACAGTCGAGCGCACCCGACACTAAGATACCATTCGCCCAGTTTCGAAACAAGTTATCATACATTTAATTCTATAATACTTTTCCTAACAATCGAAAATTATCGATTTGCGTGGGCGGTGGGCGTGACATTGAAAATTGAAAATAAACTTGATCTACCTATTGTATACAGGATCCTTCATGTGAAATTTGGTGTTTCTAGCTTTTATAATAGCTGAAATCTAGGCGATCAATCGGGCAGACGGACAGGCAGACGGACATGACTCAATCGACTTGGCTGGTGATCCTGAGGCAGGTCTGCCACGTCTGTTACATACGTTTGCACTAACTTAGTATACCATTTTTGACCATTTGCAATGGTCGAATGGTATAAAGAGTATATTTTGTAGCCCTAAGTCTGGTAATACCTATGTGATTTACACAGAAACAAAAAATATTACCATTCACTAAGGTTTCTACGAGAGTTGCAATAAAACTTTGTGATTTTTTGGGCTATCCATAATCAAACATTGTTGGTCCGCAACCGTATGCACTTAGGACTTAGCTACCCTCCTCCTACACCTACCCCCCCCCCCTATCTTCCCTTTCTTCTTCGTCACAGCTTGATATTTCGCTTTGGTTGTGAATTTTAATTTAATCAATGCAGCAGCTACTTCCCTGCCCCTGCCGTCCTCCACGCTACACTCATTCAAATGCTAACTCCTAAATCCGGAAAAGCTTGCTCTACTTCCACACACACACACACACACACACACCCCTCTCGCTCTCCGTGGCTTTCGCTCTCAGCTTGATGCCTTCACGTATTTTGGCATATGTCAAAATTAATTTCGTTGCCAACATTTTGACAGGTTTTCATGCAAACACTTGGCCCGGCCCAAAAAGCAGTTTGTGGCAGAAGAGTGAGCGGGATCGTAGCGAGTTGGTACTGCGGATAATTCCTGATTTCCTGCTCATTCTTTTCTCTCTCTCTCCCTCTTTTTTTGTTGTTGTTGGTAGTGCTTTATTCATTGCTTCGCAGCTGAGTGGCGTCGGTTTTGTTTGTTTTCTGCGCAATCATCGGCAACATTTTGCCACATCAACACAAAGACACATTACCAGGTGCACCGCATCGCTCTCTCTCTCTCTCTCTGTCTCTCCTCTCCTTGTGCCTCCTGCCTTCTGCACATTTGATAGCATCATGCTTTAATATGAAAATCAGAAAATGCTGCCGCATCTGAGGCAAGTTTCAATGATGTCATGCAAAAAGAGTGGCCGCATTGCCTGCCCGTTGCCCCATCTCTCTCTCCCTCTCTCTGCCCCTCTCCGTGTGTCTCTTTCTCGTTTCTTTCACCTCACACCTCCACACACAAATTACCGAAATTAAGAGAACATTTTCTGAATAGCATCTGCCTCTCGCCCCTTACTCGCCCCTTACTCGCTCCTTACTCTCTGGCTTTGAGTCGACACACATTAATGAAATGAAATCGCCTTCGTTTTAATGGTCACCAGGCTGACCTCAAAGAACGCTGCGTTCAGGTGCCAATCAGCTGCCAATTCCTACAAAACCTCTCAGTGACCACGCCTCCATCCCCCCCGTCCGCCCGTCCCCATGCAAAGCTCAGCCTGTGCCTCTGCCTCTGCCTCTGCCTTTGCCATTGAGCCTTGAATGCATATCGAAACCTGCAAATCTGTTCATCCTGCTCGCGCCTTCTTTGCCCAGGGACCAAAGCAGCAAATGGAACTTTAAAAAAAAAAAGAAAATACCAGAAGAAGCTGACTTGCTGAGCGAGCAGATACGCTGGAATAAGCTAAGGTATCTTTGAGTTGAGTCAAATTGAAATATTTGCCTTAGTTTTGGAAAAGAAAAATTGAAAGAAAGGCTAAAATGGCTGAAAATTGAAGAGTGAAAAATTGAATATTATATATAATATATATATATATATTACAACTACCGATGTATTTTTCTATAATATTTGCGATCTGGTATTATAGTCCGTGCTGCGAAAACATAAAAGAATTGAAAACTCTCAATGCGCAGGTAGTTCACACAGAGGCGTTCGTCGACGGGGTGCTCAAACAAAAAAAAAAACTCAAGTGGGGGGACTATGGGGTAGGTAAGGGCTTTGGGGATTGAGTGGGGTTGGGGGTGGTCCGCTGTTTGTGCTCTGCTGTTTTCACTTTCGACATCGCGTTAATACGTATGAAATTGTTTGGTGATAGAATCTTGCTACGTGATGCGAATATTGTGAATTAATTGCAAGCGGTAGGGGGGGGGGTTGGGTGTTTCACAGAGGCGTAGCATACAGAGTTACGTGGGGGAGAGAGGGGAGGGCATGGGGCAAGCTTAAAGCTTGCTGTGTTGCCCCGAAAAGTATCCGCCGCATCGATGGGGCGGACAACGAAAATTAGCAAAAAACGGAAGCGCGTAGGGCGAGAGAAGAGATGAAGGAGATAAAGATAAAGAGAGAGAGAGAGAGAGAGGGAGAGGGTGGGAGCACGCTTTGCTTGTGAATCAACGAATAAGTGAATGAGTGCCCGTCTGAATGAGAAGCGAGTGCGTTGGCGAAAAGAAAAAAAAACAAATGAAAGTAACAAATTTGTGAATTTCAGTTGGTGGCGCTTTTGCTTTGTGGTTGCGGTGGCAACTCTGCTTACATTACAGTTGCCAGGGGGGTGGGAGGGTTGTCAGGGCTATTCATTAACTTAAAAAAGCGCACATTCATCAATCGCGAATGACATTAATGAATCGAGCTGCATGCAAAGGGATTGCCAGATGGCGAGAGAAAAAGAATTAAGAAAAGGAGGAAAGAAGCAAAGCAAAAAGGAAGCAGATAAAAAAAGATATAAGCTATTTACACACCCCAGCTGCGGTGCCAGTTCCCCTTCCCTCCTTCCTCTCTCTCTCACTTCGCATGCAACTCAAGACGTGTCACGCTGCGTATGAGTAATGCCTGCCCGCAGCAGGCAGGACCCGCATCGGTTGTTGCATTGTCAGTTGATTTGCCTGCCGTCAGTCAACAGTCACTTAAAGAAAGAGGCAGAGAAAGACAGAGAGAGAGAGAAAGAGAGAGAGAGAGGAGGGGGTGGAGCGTGCTTGCGTTGTTGCAATTACGCGAATTCCCCATATACCGTTAAGAGGTTGGCCAACAAAGATTTTTCTTAGAAAACCGCAACAGCAACTACAGCAGCAGCGAGCGGCATGCGGCATGCGGCATGTGGAGCATGGGGCATGCGGCATGGGGCATTCCAAAGTAAATTACAAACAAAAATGTTGCTTGCAACATGAAAACCAAAGCGGAAACCGCAACAGCAGAAGCAGCAGCAGCAGCAGCAACTGAAAATGTAAACAGAGAAAAAAGACGGTAAAGACAAAGAAAGAGAGAGAGAGAGAGAAAGAGAGAGGGACCGAAAAAAACAAAATCAAAATGAAACTAAATACTAAGGCTGCGGCCTCAACAAAGCCTTGATACCCTAACCAACTAAGCTAAGTTGAGAACTGAAGCAATTGTGGGAAAATCTTCAATTCTAGCCAGAATACCGCCAAAGAGTCAAACCACCCCACACACACTGTAGGGTATTGCGAGAAATGGAAAATGAAATGCAGCCAAGGGGCAGCAAGTGACTGACGGCGTCTTCGAGTCGCCAAGCAGTGCCATCTAACCGAACCGACCCCACCCGACCCGCTCTGCCCTGCCCTGCCCTGCCACGCCCCTTGAGCCGCAGCGCATGCAATTTGGTGTGTGTTTCCCAAGAAACCTTTGTTGCATTATTGCCGCAATTTGCAGAAGTGGTGACGTGAGAGCTATCAGAGTGTGCTGCGCCGGCCACGAATATTGGCCCGCAACAACAGACCCCGCCCCCCGCCCCTGCCTCTTTGAACCCCGTGCCTGTTCTAGCCGACATTCCGTCGGCCGTCAAGCTGCCAGACAGCCAACAAATAACAACTAAGTTGGCAATTTGGAGTCGCGCTACAAAACTAAACCCAGGGCCGGGCAGCAAGGCCGTGGCATGGCATGCTCGACGTGCAGATACGCTGTAAATGGCAAGAGCCAGTCACTGTTCAGCCCACACGCTGCTCGACTAAGTAGCGATTCTATGGCCATATTACCTTGGCATACCCTGCCCCTGCCTGTTTGTGCAGGGTATAACAACAAACAAACAACAAATAAGCGCAAAGAAATTTCAAGCTAAGAAAATACCAGAAAACAGCAGCAGCAGCAGCAGCAGCAGCAGCAGCAGCGGCAAAAAATGCGCAGCTCATCTCCAAAAGTGGTTAGCAGCCACTTCAACGTGCAGCGAAGGGGGTTGTGCGGCGAGGAAGGGGTGCAAGGGGGAGGTCAGGTAGCTGGGTCAACTGCAGCAGGCAGCAGTTCATAAATATAGCAGGGCCAAAGCGGGGCATGTGAATATCATTTTGAGGAGGGGGCGGTGGGGGGGCGTGGCAAAAGTTGATTAATTTTTGGCGGGCTGGCAACTCTGGACGCTATCGATAGCTAAACTAAAAGTGCCAATTACAAAAATAACAACCTGCCTCGAAAGTTGTTTGCCTTTTGGCTTACAGCTCGTTCTACACACGTGCAGCAACAACAACAACAACAACAACTGCAGCAACAATCGTATTATTAAGTTGCAACAAAAGAAGGAAAGACAAAAACAACAACAACAACAAATGCCACTTACAATGAAATCCGCAGCAATTCAAGAAACTCGAAGTGGAGCACAGAGCAAGCGAGACGGAGAGAGAGAGACGGAGAGAGGGAGAGAGAAGATGGGGAGAGGCAGAGCATTTCTAAGTTGGCCAACAGTCACAATAGTCGCTGTCGAAGTCGTCACGAAGTCATGGTCAGGCATTTGCATGCCCGGCACAGTAAACACTCACACCGGGTGGCAACTCTGTTGACATTAATAACTAAAACATAATTGGGGAGTATATGATATATAGTATAGTTTATATATATTCATGGCAACCCTGGTGCAGCTGATTTGCTTACAAAATGTCAACCCTAAATATATATTTAACGATCCATACAGCAATATAATTAACAGCATGTGGCAACCCTGGCCAATCAACCTTGCCTTTCTGCCTCGTTCGCGCCCAGCAGCGTGCACTGTAAGCAAATGGCAAATGGTTGGCAACACTTTCGTAGCATACTTTTGCAGGCCACTGTCCAGTCCAGTCAACTGTGGGCCAAGTTGTGCCAGCCAAGACAACAGACGTGCCCACGAGCGACGGCAGAGAAAGACGCTGGGCATAAGTTAACTGCAGCTGAGGCCACAGCAAAACCACTTCTCCGTGCCCTACCACCTTCACACACACACACACACACAGATTCAGCAAGAAGAAGTTTTCGAGTTCCAGAGTTGCCAAAACAAGGCCAAATAGTGACGCAACAACAACAAGAACAACAACGTCGAGGGCAATAATATGAAATAAATTCCAACAGAGGCAGCTGACGAACAAACGCAGCAAGGAGGATGGGCGGAGGGGGGCGTGGAGCTCGAGCTAACGAGGTAAAGGGTGCGCCAGAAGGGTAAGACGGCGCTTGGCCAACGTACAAATCCGTACAAATTGAATAAGAACTCAATCATGGCTACTGTCAAAACAACTTTTAGGTTCCGGCACAAGACAGTGGGACAGTGGACGAGGAATGGACAGTGGACAGTGGACAGTGGACAGTGGACCAAGGCGAAGGTGAAGCGGAAAGAGAACGAAAAAAATGGGGGGAAAAAAATGGATGAAGAAACCATGCTTATATATCGAATTGAATTGAAATGCCCCGGCAATTGTTTGTGTATCATTATGGTCATCAATGCGAACCAGCTGGCTGTGTGTGTGTGTGCGTGTGTGTATGTGTGTGTGTGCGTGCGTGTGTGTGCGTGTGTGTGCTTGTTTTTACTGCAGCTCGATAGCTTTGCGCTATTTGCTGCCACTTTAAAGTCAACAAGTCGAGAGAATATCAGGCACAACTCGCAGATACCCTGCAATAAGAAGAGCTAACAGCGGCTCGCTTAGCCTACACACACAGTCCACCATCTATCTTGAATCACAAACATTTACACTCGCTGTACTTCATTTCGTTTCATATATTCAACAATTGAAACAATTCGACATTCTCTCACCCCACAGCCACAAAATGAACAGGGTATCTCGCACTCTCTCTCACTCTTGCTTTGCCTCCAACCCGCAATGCACAACCCAAGATACTCAGCTTGGAATTTGACAATGAATTCCAATTAACATCGTTTAGCTAAATGATTGATGGACCTTTCCGGCGGAATGTAAAACTCAAACGTCAAAACTTTCGCGCATACCTAAGCCAAGTACCTCTGTCTGTCTGTGTGTGTCTGTCTGTGTGCGTGTGTGTAGGTGTGTGAGTATTCATTTCAAGCTGAAATTGACAACAATGATGAATTAACACTTTTATATTCCGCTGCCTAAAAAACGGGGGCGTGGCAGAGCATTCATTTTTTTCATGTACATAATTGATTATCAATTAGCAGCAACTACAACTTTTCTAATCGAGCTCAACCGTTGCGGCTCAACAGTTGAGCCAAACCGTTCAAGCATTGCAACGAGACCATTTTGGTTATTTTTAATGGGTATGCCAGAGATAATCCAGTCATGCATAGACTTGACTTAGACGCTTATCAGTGAAGCGACTTGGCCAATACCCTGTACTGAAAGGGTTGAGTTGTTTAGGCAGTGGGTAGACAAGCACAGAGCGCCTTGTAGTGGAAAAGTCTGGCTTGTGTCTGTGTGCGTGCGTGTGCGTGTGTGTGTGTGTGCCAGTCGTAGTATTTGCCATATGCAGGCAAAGAAATGTCAAAATTCAATTTAATGCTGCCGTAGCGAACATCTGTCAGCTTGCAGCACAAATAATGTCAAAGCCACACACACACACACACACACGCACATACACCGGCACAAAGCATTGCACACACACACACACACACGCACACGAAGGCACACACAAAGGGAATAGCTTTGCATTGGTTGCGTCTGTCAGCGCCAATTGCGGCTGATTTGCGCTTTTTCTTGCTCTCACTTTGACTGAAGTAGCAGGTGGAACGAAGGAATGTGGGAAGAAAGAGGTGGGAAAGTGGAAAGGGGTAGCGACACTGCGGAGAAAAAGTGGCAAAAGGAATGATAAACGCAATGCCCGCGAAGATGTCACACAACATTCGAAAAGCGTTTGATAAACGGATAACGCGTTGCCTGCTCTCCCTCTCTCCCTCTTTCTCTCTCTTGTTCTCTCTCCTCTCTTCCTGTCCTCGCTTGGAACTTTCGCTGTCTATTTTCCCTATTTTGCCCACACTCTTTCGTTGACTTGTGCAAAAAGGACTCGCATCGTTGTGGCGTTGACAAGTCAAATGATTCTGCCAGAAATCAGCTGACAGCTGAACGAAGGCTCCGCCACAGGGGCGGACTGCGGGGTAGATGAGAAGAGTGTGGTTGAGATGAGTGTGGCGTTTGTACTACTGAGTTAATGTTAAATTCTATAGATCAATCAATAGCAACAAATATTCTCAAACTTTCTCTCAATGCATACCCTGTAAAATACTTTAGCTCTGTAAACAGAACTCATTTGACTAATATTTTTGGAGAAATTTTTGCGCTTTCTCGTTAAACTGGCGACGTGAAGCTAAATACGCTGATACGCTTTCGTTTTAGCCGTTAGTGATGCTCAGCAGCGCACTGATTATTACCTTAAAGTGTGGGAAAAGAGCGAGGGCGACGGCCAGGGGGAGGGGACGTGGCATAGCGTTACGCTGTTTATTTGGCTGTTATGAGCTGAAATCCGAGTGTTTTGACTTTCTGAATTAGCTATTGTGATAACGTGCGTATGTACGTGTGTGTGTGTGTGTGTGGGGGGGTGGTGCGTATGTTTGGGGGTGCGTGTATGCTTCATCGCACTTAATTGGGCAAGCGATTGCCTGACTTGCTTACAAATGTGCGTCTAAAGCGTGCGAAAACGAAGGCGAAAACGAAGGCGAAAAAGGAGGCGAAAGCAAAAGCCAAAACAAGCGACACGCACTCACTCGATGCATGTGTGTGTGTGTGTGTGTGTGTGAATATTGCATGCGATAAATTATTTTAAAGCGCCCTGCCACAGCACCCTCGTTGCGAGATGAGCCGGCCCTGCGCTTCAGCATCGCATCTATTTAATATACCGCGACGCATCAGTTTTAATATTGTTGCGCATTTTATTTAAGCGCATAAAAATTTATAAACGTTTATGACAACCAGTCCGCCCCAAACCCAATGTGCCGCACAGTGTTTGCACACTGTGCCATGGTGCGGGGGAGTGTGCCAACAATTTCATTAATAATTTTTGCTTTTGTTTTTGGCATTTGTCGGCGGCGGTTTTGGCGACTACTCAAATAAAATTTATCGTTTCTGATATTTCTTTAGTCATTATTATTACGCATATTTATTATTTATTTATTAATTTGTTTTGCATGCGGATTATGCGGGGCATGCCGCACGCACAGGCACGCACCCGCATAGCGAGGGGCGCACAGTGGGACACAAGTGACAGAATTATTGACAAACTATGCATGGCAAGGCGTTGTGGGCGAGAGTTTAAAAAAGTTTTTTTTTTTTTATATATTTTGATAAAAATCAATCAAAATCGGAAAACTAAAAAGCCAAAAAATTATTGTAAATTTTCACTCAAGG
Source organism: Zaprionus ghesquierei (assembly GCA_018904095.1). Lineage (NCBI taxonomy): Eukaryota > Metazoa > Arthropoda > Insecta > Diptera > Drosophilidae > Zaprionus > Zaprionus ghesquierei. The sequence goes on along the minus strand of JAEIGP010000394.1, from coordinate 18,607,273 downwards.
GTTTCCCTGTACAAAGTTCAAAAACTATATAGAACTTTGCAGAATATTATTTAAGATAAGAAAGAGAGTAGAGTAGATCGAGAATAGATCGCAACAGCAATGAAATTTTGTACAAAATTTGCGCTGCTGATGCCCACTGTGCAACGACTCTGTCGATAGACAGAACAAACGTTTCGTTTGATTTGTTATCAGGTAACGTTTTGCCGTTGTTTTTGTTGTTCTAGTTGTTGTTGCTGTTGTTGCTGTTTGTTGCGGCTGTCGCTGTCGTCGTTGATGGCGTTTGTAATTTCGTTTTCGGCATTATGTAATTTATTAACTTTTCATTGAAAGTTATGTGCGGGCGCCAGCGACAGCAGCAACGGCAGCAGCGGCAGCGACGTTAAGCAGCGCTGCGCCGACGACATCTTTAATTAATTACATTTTAACATGATAATTAATAGCGCCGCGTCCTCTGATGACAGACCAGAGAGACAGAGACACATAGAGAGAGAGAGAGAGGGAGTGAGAGAACGAGATAGACGAGCTATAGATCGCCTGACAACCCATCCCCTCTGCCCACCTGCCTCATCTGTTGCTTTTCCCCACAATGTCCACGCACGACGCTGCTTTCTATCGCAAGCCGTGCGATAAATCGATAAGTCAATGCGATAAATTACTATGTGTTTGATCATCAACACGAGATCTGTGGCAACGTGCTTTAACCGTTTATGGAAAGCGAATCAGTTGATGTAGCTCGAGATGTATATACGTATGGATTTAATACATTTAAACAAGGATTCTAGTTCCGTTCGGCAGAGTCTTCGAACGTTCTCGCTGGCTGAGATGTGTCTGGCGGTGCTGTGACTTTTTCGCGGTCAACTCTTTGACAACCCTTATCAATTTCTCCTTCCACTGACTGTCCGTCAGCTTTTCCAAATTGGCCAAACGTGACTCGCAAAAATAGTGAATGCTGTTCAAATCGCGAACTATAAGCGAGAAAAAGCTAATTTCAGTCTTTCAACTAATGGTAACCCCTTACGACATACCAGAGTCCTCCAAGTTGCTACTCCAAGTTTGTTTGTTCGACAGAGTCTCCTCCATGTGCTCGGGAACACTTGCATATTTGTCCATCAGATTAGTTACCGACTGCTTGTGCTCACGTATAAAGGGATTGAAGCCCATCATATCGGGATGCTGCACAGACAATCGGGGGTAGGTATGATATAGAAAATCCACAAAAATAAACTAAGAATGCAAAGTGTTACCCAATCGCTGTTGAAATCCTGCAGCGTGGCTAGCTGTTCAAAACACTTGGCCAACATGTTAAGATGCCGTGACTCTTGCATGGTGGGTCGCCTGTCGAGCAGGCCAAAGCGCTGGGGTTGCTCGAGGGCAAGACAGAACATGTAACGAAATATGAACGCGGAAACGCAAGTGGTGCGTTTTTCGCGATCCATTCGCCATTTGTTTTTGGCCATCCACTGTATGGCAATGCATACGTTTGTCAAATTGATGGGACATTGAATGTCTTTCTCATTGTCGAAGATCGCCTGCGCCAGCCAATCAAGAGATTGCAACATAAAGTTGTCTGCACCATCGGCCTGGCCATCACCGGCCGTGATGCGTTGCACTGTCTCGGCTAACAACTCCTTGACATAAGCGCCGCACTCACGACGCATGAACAACTCCATCAACATGTTCTCTAGATTTTCTTTCCGGTAAAGTGGTTTATTCTCCTCCGCCGTGAGCACCTCCATCTGACAGAGACTGCTCACCAGCGACACGTGACATTTTTCACGCTCAAAAAGGTTGAGCAACAACTGAGCCAGGGACAAATGATCGTTGCGGGCCGATGCCGTGGACAGTAGCGTAAACACCAGAAAGTCGGGACCGATCAGTAACTGATGGAGTGGCGCATACGCCTCGACAGGCATTATGACATCGTTCAGATAGTAGGTACGCAACACTATCTTGTCATCCGAGGTTGTGTTGTTGCCCCTTAGTTCGTACAAGTCATCCATCTCGCGATCGTAGTCTAATGTGTCCAACTTGATTTCCGTCCAGCATATCTCCACGTTCTTCTCTTCGTGCAACAGCTGAATTCGCAGCACCTTCACGTCTGGCGGAATATTGCTGGCCAAAACAATAGATGGAAGAAGTTACGAAAGCTACATTTGAGATTGCTTGACTATCGAATAACTGCTACCAACCTAAAGCGTGTTTCTTTTAACCTATCACAAAATGTTGTATAAACTCAGGGTAACAAAATCTTATTGCCCCAAAGTTCGGCAAGGGGAGGCGTGGTTAAACTTTAAAGCAAGCACAATTTGCGTGAAATGACAAGACATATTGTCACCAGATTTGTTAACCTTGGCTCTTATAGTCTCTGAAATCTAGGACTTTATACAGACGGACATGGCTATCAAGCTATATATCAACCTTTTAATAATAACCATCTATCCCTCCTTACCTATGGATAGCATTCTAACCTATGGGCAGCGACACACTTACTCGAACTCAAACTCCTCGTTCCAGAGGGGCATTGCCACCATGTAAGCCTCCGATTTGGCCACCACGGCCTGATCAAATGCTAAGTGGCAATACATATGATCCGCTGCCTTAACACCGGGTATGGTGTTAGGTAAGATAAGAATCCGAACGCTAAGGTAAGCTCCGTGTCGCGATTGGGGCACATCCATTTTGGCATTGCACAACTGCAGCGTGCAGAGTGGACGCATTAGTGCGACACACTTGTCGTAACTCTCCTGACTGGGCGCACAGAAATATGTTTCCTTTCGCTTACCAGATTGAAGGGATTCAACAAGTAGCCAGCAATGTGGACGATTCCATAGCGAACTGTGACACTCGTAAAGTGATGAACGTGATAGATCGATGCGACCCCCGGGCTGCAACTTGTCTTGCCTCCCACTAAAGCACAACAGATTCCGCCAACCCTCTTCGATAACATACACCCTGTATTGCTGCCAGTCATCGCTCGTTTTACCCCTCATCTCCAGTTGACCCAGGTCTTTCGTTTTGACGATAAGCATGGCGAAGTGATAATCGAAGCACTCTACCGACGATTGGTGGATGCGGCGCACGGCTAGTTCGGGCAAGATGGGCAGCCCCTTGAGATGGGGCTGGCAGCATCGCTGGACAGGCTCTTTCAGCGAGTGACCCTCCAAGATTTCCGCCTGGCGATAGAAATCAATCAGCTGATCGAGAGTAGCGAATCCTCTTGCATCGCGCCCATCTATAGCATACGCGGCATTTTTAAAGCGAATGCGAAATTCACGTAGCTTGTGATCAATCAAAATATGAAGTAAGTAATCTCCGGGTTGCTCTTTGCAGGGTCTCACAACGAAACTATTGGGTCCGGCCTCAAGAAATTCTAAGTTAAATTGTGGTTAGTTAATCAAGCCGAAAGCAAACTCGTTAAGCTTACTTTGGTATGCAGGCAAATCCTTATTGCAATCGTCATGAAACCAGGGATGCACCGTATTGGGATCAATGGATTCATCCAAGTCATCGACGAATCCACGATAGATACATCCTTGTTTGCCGCTGCGAAACTCTGTTACCCACAAAATACCTCCGCCCAGGTCGTTGTGCACGGTGAATATGTCGCCCCGGCAAAAATGCATACTACTATACGTTCTACCTCTGTTTTGGCTGTACGACAAAATGGCGACCACGTGATGTTTATCATTAACTGGCTCCGGAGGTGACACCGGTAGCTCCAAGTGGTCTGCCTCGTGGATGTTGCAGAACTTTGTAAAGTAACCAACCAGATCATTAAGCGAACTAAACTTATCTCCAGCAAAGTAAAATTCACCCAACATAAGCTCAATGCTAAAAAAAGAAGAATCAGAAGTTGCCATAGGACGTGCTTCGGTATCTCAATTAGAGAAGGAACTTACTCAAAGTGAAGACAACTCTTGCGGGCTAAATAGCTTAGTACATATAAGGAATTCTGATGTTCGCTCCTGTGCACTAAGAACATCAATGATTAAAGTGATTATAAGTCACAAGAGATCACATACGTACCCAAATAACTGCCTACCTTTCCCACTTTGCGCAATCGCGTCTCCGCTCTGCAGCGATCCAATCGACCGTGATACCACTGACTCTCCGGAGGAGCAAACTTTGCAAAGCGAATGCCTGCTCGGGATTCGCAAATAATACCATATATTAATGAGACATTGTCTGTCTGTAGGACTTCAATGACTCGCCTGATAAAAATGCATTAAAGTCTGCAAGACCTGGAAAACATGTTGTTGGAGAACTCAACTTCTCAGCCAGATACGACTCGAGGATCTTCATAGTCGGTCGCTTGTTGGGATCGGCATTCCAGCTGGCCTCAATTAGAAGTTTTATGTCATCACAATTCGGATATCTGTCGGCATGTGGTAGCGGCGGTCGCCCTCCTAAGAAATTTTCAACGAAATTTCCCCGCAAATCAATAATAAAATTGTTAAATTGTTCTATGCATTTACAAAATAGTTAGCTTACTCTGAAAATTGATCAGGGGGGTCCCTTACGAACATGAATAGATCGGTTTACCGCAGTTGAGCGAGCGGATCTTACCTGCTGGTGTCTTACACGATACTTTTTCTTATATGTCACTATTATCCCCTTCCTATCTCCCCTTTTCATAAACACTTTCTTACCAATGCCGGCCACACCGAGAATGGCCATCTCGTTATTATTTTTTAAGTGCGAGAAGGGCTTCCGTCTTGCCAACACTTCCCAAAATATAACGCCAAAGCTATAGACATCGCACTTTTCCGTGTAATTCCTTTCAATGTTAAAGTTTCCCACCTACAAGATGAATAATCTTCTTAGTTTTTTTATAAAACAGATGATGCGGTCTATCTTTCTAAGAAACGGTAAAGCTATAAACGACCAACCCATGCAGTTGCTTGAGTTTTACCGATAAGATTGCCAAATCATACCTCAGGGGCCATATAGGCAACGGTGCCCACCGGATACGCCGTTCGCGTTGCATCCACATTGGTAGCAGTACCGAAATCGCATATTTTCAATGTTTGATAATCGTGAAATAGAAGCAGATTATGCGTCTTGAGATCACGATGAATAACCTTGGGACGCATGTCGTGCACATACGCCATGGCCTAAAAAAGGGAATAAGTGAATGAAAGCATACCAGACCCATAGACCAATTAACTACCTTGGCACACTGATGCATCCATCTTAGGCAATCCAAGTACGAGTACGCACGCTCTTGCCATCCATCGCCGTGGAGATAGCTGTACAGAGATCCACAGTCGGCATACTCCATCAGTATAAGAGTTCTGTTCTGGGGATCTTCGCTAACACCGAATATGGACACAATATTCTCATGACTGACAAGCGACATATACCCGATCTCTCGCGCAATGCTCCTTTCCTCGTTATTATGATTGAGTTGCTTTACCACAATAGTCTCTGCCTCTTTGCCATCTCCCTTTGACCACCTTGCCTTGTAGACATTGCCAAAGTTTCCGAAACCAAGGCGCTATAACATATATTGCAAATACTGATGTGCACATCAAGCATAGTATTTATTTTAAATCTTTTACCGGCGTTTGCAACTCCAAGTCTTTCCAATCTATGAACGCGACCATTGCCAAAATTAGTCACGCTGAGGGAATCACTGAGTATTTGCACGAACCTAACACTAAAACAGCGCCAGTATGACTGATAAGTACAATTGGTAGTTATTCGTAAAATTGGAGATGTGGGTAATGCAACGGATACCTGCTTATCAGTGCTCAAAATATGACTATAAGCACCTTATCACTAGAAAGCGGTAACGTTTTATTATTTATAAACAAACAATGTGTGATACCTTGTCGCTTGTGTTAAAACATTGGCCTGGTCTGCAAGCACAGTCGTTTCTCATTGTTGAAGGAATAACTATACCCTTCGGTTAGAAAAAAAATGTATGGTTACTTTGTGCAAATGTGCCTGACAGGCATAAGGAGGCGTCGCAGAGCCCACAAAGTATATTCTCGCTCAAGATCACAAACCGGGTCGATTAGGTAATGCCCCTCTAATTCAAACTTCTGGTGCCACGCCCATCGCCTCAGCAAAATCAGAGATACAGTTTGATTGTGTATTTGTAACAGATATTGAAACATAGACGAAAGGTATCTTATAGTCAGGTTTGCGCGAATGTAGCTTTCAATTTACAATGTATTTAAACGTTGTTCTGAAACTAATATAATGTGCATAGGATTAGATGCTGTCATTCTAGGTTCTCGCTCTAGATCTCACTCCACACGGGCTTTTGTAGTTTCGACTCCGCAATACGGTTTTTTAACTGATTAATAACCTCAATAAGCTTTCGCATCCATTCATCATTCGTTTGTGTTTTAAGTTGCTTCCAACCTATAAGGCATATGGTATACAGGATGTCCAAATCATCGGCTGAAAGCGACATAGACCAATTAAAAACTATTTAACTTGAATTTCTATTGATAGCGCACCTAGTATGTCTTCATCACGTTGATTGTCTTTGGTTTCATAGGTTTCATCTTTCGTTGGCAGTTCATCCAAAAACCTGGCCATACGCTGTCGGTTCTCCGTTATGAACGGGTTAAGCGGCATCATGTGCGTCTTCTGGAAATAGAAACACTATTTGGTCTACAGTCCCTAATCGAAAGCTTTTTTACCTGCACATCCTCGAATTCTTGCAGACTGGCCAGCTGCTGCAGGCACTTGGCCACCATATAGAGAGAGCGTGAGTCCTCTTCGCATGGCCGGGAGTCGAGCAGGCCAAACTGTTCGGGAAACTTTAGGGCAGGACAAAATAGACGCTGGAACATAAAATCCGAGACGACCACTGCAACAGGCAAAGTAGTCTGTTGCTTCAGCAGCATGGAGCAGATGAAGCGCACACTGGGCGGACAGATCGCCAAGCTGTCGAATATCGATTGGCTAAGCAGGTCGAGCAACTGACGTAGGAAGGTGGCATTAGCACCGGCATCGTCATTGATTTCCAATCGGTTTGGATCTAGTTCGGCTGACTGTTCGCTGCTCACAATGAGTTCCAGCGTCTCGCTTAGCGTCGCCGTAAGGTAATCGGCACACTCGAACCGCAGATAGAAATTGATCAGTGTCGTAACCAGCGAGAGCGGATGCACAGTAAATCGCTCACGATCGGTTGGTATGGGTTCACTGCATAGCATGAGGATCAGATCTGTCTCGCATCCATTATACCGAAAGACGCGCAACAGTGAAGTGGCTAAGCGTTCCACATCGAAGGAACAACATCCACTAAGAGCAATTATTTGCGGCACTTTCACATCGAGCAGCAAATGTCGTAGCGGTTCATAGTCTAGCAAAGTCATTCGTAGATCGTTCACATAGCGGATGCTTAGCCGTACTCTTCCATAATCCTGTTCCGTCTCGTCGCCCGTCAACTGATACCAATTAAGCATTCCATTGACGTGGTCCAAACTGTTAAGCGGGAATGTCAGCTTGCTGCCCTCCTTCAGCAGAAATGTCACTGTGCTTACATGACGTGGGATATCGCTGCAAGTCGAGTGAATGGGTTAGATTTAGGAGAGCAAAATGAGAGAGAGAGAGTGAGAGGAATACTGAAACTCACTTAAGCTCAAACTCCTCACCCCATACGATTCGGTTTCCGGTTTTACGACTCGTTCTTGCAATCATAGACTGATCGAGTAAAATATGGCAATAAGTGTTCTTCCGAGCTGGCAAACCGTCCGCCTCGGCGACAACTATCTTAAGGCTTCGCCGTCCACGCACGAGTGGAGATCTGCGTAGAGGGGAGACGCATACGCTCTGCAATGCAATAATCCATGACCGGTAGGTTTCCGGTGACGATGCGCTGAGATATGTAACACGTGGCTCAAACATCGTTTCAACAATTTGAAAGCAATACCGTCGATGCCAGAGAGATTTATGGCACTCGTATAGTAACGCACCCGACAATCGAATGTATCCAATATGCTTGATTTGTCGTTCTCTCTCGTAAATGTATAATGTATAGCCGACCTCACTGTCTTTTAACTTCATGTACAAGTTCCTCCAACTATCCGTCTCTGTGATCCTCAGATTCATTGCGTCCTCATGCATCACCTCTTTCGATAACTCTAGGTGCAACTGATTTCTACTAGTGCGCAACGCTTCGTATGCCATCGTTTTGGCCTCCTCTGTGACATGCTGCCAATTGACATGGGTCTGCGATATCTTATGAACCGGGTTGCAAAGCATATGCCCCTCAACGATCTCCTTTGCCTTGCTATAGTAATCAATCAGTTTCTGCAGGCAGTCGAATGATTCACCGTTTATCAGATACACGACATCCCTGTTCACAATTTTGAACTCTTCAATGTTCAAATTATGTGTGCGCACACAGAGCAAGTAATCCCCGGAATTTTCCTCGCTAGGTCTCACCAGATAACTGCCGGTCTTAGCTGGAATAATATTTGGATCAGATATTTCTTGTAAGCTTGAAAAATAAATCAATTTTATAATTACATCTAAATAACAAATTGGTAGCCTGCTGTTTATTGCAATTCGGATGGAACCAGGAATACATCGTATTGGCATCAATGTCCCCAATCAAGTCCTCAACAAGCCCTCTAAATATTAAACCTTTTTTTCTGCTGCGATGTGACGTCACCCACAGCCAATCTTTGTTGAGTGCATTGTGCACTTTAAATATGTCGCCCGCCTCAAAACTTAGCTCATCCGTTTCAAATTGTTTGGTGTGCGGAAAAATGGCTAAAACTTGATTCTTATCGTCAACTGGCTCTGGCGGGGGAACAGGGAATTTCAGAGTCTGACCGTTTAAGATGAAAGAGAAAGCTGTGAAGTAGCCAACGAGCTCGATCAACGAACTGAACTTCCGCGAGTGGATATAGTCGCCATTTATCACGTCAAGGCTGAAAATTGATGATATATTAAAGTATATTAAAATAAATTGGAATTAGGTTCACTAATAGACCTAGTCCAACATGCCTTAAATAAGCGATTCCTGACTCTAGACGGTATTTTAGCAAATAGCTGGATCGATTTTCGAGTCGGTGAACTAGAAGAGAGTGCGTAAGTGAATAATAGAAGTAATAGAACAATACTTATATAATAACTAAACGTACCTAGATAGCTACCCGGTTTATCACATTTCATGAGTCGTGCATCCGCTCGCTTATTATCCAATAAACCGTGGTACCATTGTCTTTGTGGCGGAGCAAATAGTGCAAATGCTTAAATGAAAAAAAAAAAAAACCGAATTTATCATAGGAGGAACTACATTTCTTCAAAACTCAACCGATCACTTACTGAAATCATCAAATATGCATAACTCATTTAAGTCAATTGATACCTGCGATGGTTTCAGCAGGTGTCTACTTGTGCTACGTCTGCTCACAGTTGACGGATTTGGCATCGGGTTTATATTATGCTGCGGGGGCATAAAGTGACTTAGATCGAGACTATAGCCATCGGCGGAGGTTACGATGAAAGAAGTTTCAATAATTTCCATTGTAGGTCGTTTACGTGGGTCCCAATGCCAGCATGCATTAATCATCGTCTTGATCATTTGAAACACTTGTTCGGAGACTTTCTTTTCGAACGCGAGTTTATTGAACAACGGTCGTCTACCTAGAGAAAACGATATAGCAAGATAGCGATTATAACTTTTTATAATTATTATTCTTTTTCACCTCCACAAGCTAAGAATTGAATAGCTAAGGGATCTCTATTTTCGAGATCCGAATAGGGCTTCTGGCGTGTCAGGACTTCACATAGAATAATACCATAGCTATAGACGTCAGTCTTTAGTGTTAACTTCTTGTCCATAGAAGCCTGTTTTAAATAAAAATAGTTGGGTAAATAACTAATTAATAATAAAACTTATGCAAACTTAGCCACATTTTCAATTAGTTACATATCAAAATTATTAAAATCTTTTTAAATTAATTTCTGTCAATTTTATTCAGTTGTCGTCTCAAATTGACCAGAGGGAAAAAGCTAAAGCTGTAAATTTTCCAATTACAAATTGTAAATTTATTTTATGTGCAAATTTCTGGTGATGCAGTGCGATATTGGACTAATGTATGAAAGCTTGCTTCTTTCTCTTTCCTTTGCGTTGCACAAACCTAGCCTAGGTTTTCTTTATATCCTGCTTAAATGCCATGTAAAGTTGGATCTTATTTCTAAAAGATTACCTCTGGAGACTTATAAGCGGCAGTACCGATCTGATCTGTATGTGTAGAGATCATTTCTTTGACAGCACCAAAGTCACCGATCTTCAGTTTTTGATAATTGTCGAAGAGCAACAGATTCTCAGGTTTTAAATCGCGATGCATCATATTCCACTGATGTAAGTAGGCCACGGCCTGTAAAATCGCATAAAAATTAGCATACAGCAAATAGAATTCAATCAGGTACGGCTCGCACCTTGGCGCACTGATGCATCCATCTTAAGGCATCCGTGTAATCATATGAACGGACACGCCCGTCTTCCAGCTTGTCGTACAAACAATTGTAAAGGGATCCGCAGTCGGCATATTCCAAGAGTATGGCAGTTCGTGATTTATTGTTAGTGCTGATACCGTAGAGACTTACAATGTTCTCATGGCTAACGCGCGACAAAGACCCAATTTCTCGCTCATTGTACTTCTTTGGATTAGTTTCTCGAAATAATTTCACCACAATCTCATCTTGGCTGCCGTCTTTCTTTCTCCAGGTTGCGCGGTAGACATCGCTAAAGCTACCAAAACCGATACGCTGTCGAATGAGAGTTCAACTTAGAATATCATTTTTAAACTATTGGAGTACGTACTGGAAGTATTAAATCTAAATCTTGCCAATCTACTTCCACGGCCATTCCTGTTGGAAACAGCTATACGATCTACGTGTTGATTGTGGTGTGTGTGATTCACAATGGCGCGTTTTCGTTGTTTATGCCTTCGCTGAACATATGATCGTCAGCTGTGTGTAGTGTTGCAAAGCTCTTCAAAGCCTTTACCACAAGGCGCAATTATTTTTAGTCGATTTTATCGATTTTAAATCGAATTATTAATTTGTTATAATATATTGTGAATGTACTGAAATTTTTAAATGTTTGATGCACATTTGTACATATGTACACGTATATATGGTTTACTTTGACACCGACTACAGCCGATCTCCAGCCCATCATTAATTGTTATCGCCTCACGTACACAATGAGTCCAATTCCGCATCTAGTTCCAGTCGAACTGTCCAACAGGGCCGTCATGTGCGCACGCACACGCACACGCACACACACACACACACACACACACACACACACACATACACACACACACACACACACCGCGCCTAGGGAGACAAATTGTGTTTGCTGCGGAGCTTATGCCCTGTAATCAAATTGCAAATCAAATGGTGCCTACAATTACGCACATTTTCAACTATCGATATGCGAGAAGTATCCTTAATAGCATACGAGCAGCATGCAGAGAATGTAGAAAATGCAAAAACACATGTCAAGAGCAACGCATGAAGCATTGAAAGGGTATCTGTGAGGCAGTCACCTGCAATGTTGCTGCCACTGCTGCTGCTACGGTGGTTCATTATTACACGTATTAGTTGGTTAGCAGATTCTTTGCTTTGTTGTTGTTGTTTCCTCTCAATCGACTCTGCTGTTATTCTGGTACATGCCATGGCTTCATCCCCTGGTGCGATGCGTGTGCTCAAATTGCAAAGGATTATGGGTCTTAATTTTATGATTGCTTCTTTAATCAGAGACCTAACTGCACGCCAATTATGTCCTGGTCGTGCTAATTGTTTCTTCATCCTTCGCCTCTCTCTCTCTCTCTCTCTCTCTCTCTCTCTCTCTCTCTCTCTCGCTGGGTCACTTGTATTGGTATTTTCCGGCAGTTTCCAATTTTAGCCAACTCATTTGATGCGGCCCTAATCGATGTGCGTTATTTGTGATTAGTCGAACGCCAAATGAGCCACGTAGTCATCTCACTTTGGCCATCTTGGGGCGTGCCAAGCGGAAGCCAGAGATGGACGCGTGACACGACATGCAAGTAAGCTATATACGATAGAAATATGGGCCAAATAGACGGTGCATAAATATTAAAAAAATCTAAAAAAAAATAAATAAAAACATATATGATAAAAAAAAAATAAATCTTAAATAAAGAAATTAAGGCGTTAAGAGTCGTGTCACGGCACGCACGCATCTTTCAGGCGCACGAGCATGTGCCTTCCTGCCCAGGCTTCTGTGACATGGCGCGGCAAGTGAGGGGACGTGACTATGGTGGCGTTACCTTCCACTCGCTGGCTAGCATAATGAATGCGTGTTTAGCCATAATAAAATGTGGCGGAATTCCAACAAGCCGCAAAGCAGGGCACACAGGCCACACACTACACAGACACACACACACACACACACACACATAGAGTGCAGAGCGAGGCTGCTGCGGCGCACGCTGATCCCGAGGCCACCCGCAAGTAGTCGTCGTTGTTGTTGTTGCTGTTGCCGGCGATGCAATAAAACATTTTGCAGTGCAATGCTGCAGTAGCACAGCAGCACCGCAATCATTTTGCAATGCAACATGTGGCGCCAAACAAACCGAAATCCCTTTAACCCTTGAACCCCAAGCTTGACCCCTGCCACACCCACTTACCACCAGCTTGAGCCTGCCTGCCTGACCTCCCCACCTGCCTGCCTGCTTGCTGTTTGTCTAGTCATGCTGAAAAAGTCGTAAATAAATAATATTACAGTACATGTTCGGCACCAAATGAATATGCAGGGGCAGCATGGAAGCGGCAAGCACGACTGCCAGATACCCTGGCAAGCAGCTAAGTTGTACAATTTATCTCGAATTTTGGCTTCATTATTGTCTGCAATGCACTCGTACATATAATACCTTTGCCAATCCTTCCTCTTGTTCTCTCTCGCTCCCTCTTGCTCTCTCTTTTGTCAATTAGCGCTTTATCGATTAGCAGAATTTCGACAGAAGAAACACTATAATACATTTTCCAGCCACTCGACCATGCCATACCCTGTAGAGTTTTATGAGACAAAGCAATTTTTGTTTTTGTACGGAACAAGAATATATACATATATATAAATACTTTTTACTGATCATCTAATTAAACTTGATCATGCATGCTTTCTTTTAAGCTTGTCACGTCTTCTGTTGCCTCCTTTGCTTCACAGTCTGCTTATGTGCATAAGTGTGAAAGAGATGAGACAAAGAGGAAGGGAGGTGGAAGGTGTTTGCGTGGGTCTAGTGAAATATTTTTTTAATTTTCCGCAAGTACAACTGCACGAGTTAACTTATTATAACTTTAATGCAGTTGCTTGTTTTCGGATGCCCTTTTTTTTCTATCTCTCTTCGCTCTCTTCGCTCTGTCTCTTTTGCCACATTTGAAAGACCTTTTTGGGCAAAGCATCAAAGGACTCCGTCCATGACAACGTTAGGTTTGCTGAGACTTTAGTTAAACTCACTGAAAATGGACTCTTGTCAAAGGAGTGGCCCGCTTATCAGTGAATGATTGTCAGAGGAAGAGAGAGAGAGAGAAAGGAGTGCCAGAGCAATGGGAAATATGGTTAGCTCGAGTGCTTTTTACGTAAGCTGAAGGGCAACGGGGGCACGGTAGGCGATTCTTAAGCAAATTTCCAAGAGATGCTAAAAAGGCTTCGAGAGTCATTAAGTTTATTAAGTGCCTGAGCAGATAACCCAAAATGAGTGCATGCCAAATGGAAAAGGCAACGCAATTTACGCTCCCACTGCACTGGGCCCCTACCTCTATCCTGGCAGCCGGCAAACCCCCTCTCAATCACCTTATGGTATCTGCCTTGCAGCAAACTTTGCCAGCAAAGTACACGAACAAGTGGAAGAGATAACAAACAATGTGCGGCTGTGGTGCCGGGCAAATTGCCACTGCAACAGCAAAACTTCTCTATGCAGGCCACAAAGATTATCGCTATCAAACAGAGGGAGAGAGAAAGAGTGTGACGGAGACGGAGATGGAGAAAGAAAGGGAGGCAAATAGAGCTCGCGCCTTGGCCGCATTACAATTACTTTTTGGAGTGGTCAGCCGCAGCTTATCGCAAACGCAACGCCTGATGTAAAAATAATTTCTTTATTATTTTCAAATCAGTTGCGGTACTCACCAGGCTTGCAGTCTTATCTAAGTAGTTCACAAAAACCAAAAAGCAAAAAAAAAAAACAAACAAAAATCGCAAAAAAGAAAGCGATAAGAGCGTCGCTTGCAATTTGCAATCCGCAGCTCTACTTGAATTGAAATAAGTACAATCAATAGAAAGTGCAATCCGTATAACAGTTTGTAAATTAGTCGCTCACCTAAGAATTAGTTCAAATCAAATAAAAATACATATTTGTTCAAATTCAAATTTAAATTCAAATTCAAACTCAAGCAGCAATCGATTTACCTCCACCTGGACTTATCGTCAGTCATCTTGTCATATGCTTATTGCTATAACACTGCAGCCCTAAGCTTATGTCAGTAACAAAAGCAGTTAAAAATGTGTTATCGATAGCAGACCAACGAGACGACAACTGTTGCATATTTTTGTTTAACTAATGCATGCACTTCTTTAATTATTACTTTAAAGATAGCTATTACTAAATACAATTATTGACTATTCAAAACAGTATTTGGCATTCTCTATAGACCCCCCACCGCGCGTGTCACTATCGCATTCAGTTGTTCACTCCAAGCAACCTGCCTGGAACAGCGTACTGATCTGGTGACAAACAACACAGCTGAGGCCAAACCACACACAAAGCGCTTATTTAGAACGGGAACATCGCCAGTTTCGGAGCATTTGCCTTTTGCATTCCAACGGCGACGCGGCGACGGACGTCATTATAGTCCGAGGCGACCGTTATATTGTTTTAATTTTTAATCGTTTTTACGACTTGCATACTCTCGCTCTCTCAGATTTGCAAACGATGTGCGACAAAGTCAGGTGCAAAATGGACGAAGAAAAGCAGCAGCTGCTGCAATTCACCAACTGCCGTTTAGTGCGCGATCATAAGCTCGTCCAGGATGATCTTTGGGTACGCAATGGCAGGATAGTCAATCCAGAGCCCGTGTTCTTTGACGAGCGCTCCAAGGCGCATCGACGCATCGATTGTGGCGGTGCTATTATAGCGCCCGGCTATATAGATATACAAATTAACGGTAAACAGATGCTATGTACCCACACACACGCACATACACGCTAACGCTGACTTAATTTCGCTTTCAATGGGCTGTCAAGGTCAGCGTTTAATTCATATTCCGCCCCAGTTACAGCTTCGATTACTGCCTATCAGTTTGTTAATCTAATCGCAATCGGAATTTGCAAGCAGCAGCATAAAGAGAGAGAACGAGCGAACGACCTAGAGTTGATGTCAATTAATCTCACTCTCTCGCCCTCTCGCCCTCTCTCTCTCTTTGACTGCATGTTTTTGCCTCTCGCCGACAGGTGGCTATGGTGTTGACTTCTCCTACGACAAAGACACCACAGAGACGGGCGTATCCACGGTGGCGCGAGGTCTAGTTAAGAGCGGCGTCACCTCGTTCTGCCCCACACTGGTGACATCACCGAACGAGAGCTATCACAGCATATTGCCGCGCATTCCGACATCGATTGACGGCGGTGCCGGCGTACTGGGCGTCCATGTCGAGGGACCCTTCATCAATCCGCAGAAAAAGGGCGCCCATCCAGAGAACTGCATACAGACAATTGATAATGTGTGTATCCGATAAAAACCCTTGTCACAACTCAGTTAATCTCTGCTCTTTCTCTATTTTTTTCTTTAGGGTATGGAGACATTGCGTCGCACATACGGCTCGCTGGATCGCGTCAAGATCATCACCCTGGCACCAGAGAAGGTGCAGGATGCAAGCGTTATCCGAGAACTGGTCGATGCTGGAATTACTGTCTCGCTTGGTCACTCCATGGCCAGTCTTAGTGATGGCGAACGTGCTGTGCGTCATGGTGCCACACTGATCACGCATCTGTTCAACGCCATGTTGCCATTCCATCATCGCGATCCTGGCCTAGTGGGGTTGCTCGCCTCGGACGCCATACCGCAGGGACAGACCATGTACTTTGGCATCATCTCAGATGGCGTACACACACATCCCGCTGCGCTGCGCATAGCATATCGCACAAACGCCAAGGGTCTGATACTGGTCACCGATGCCATTTCGGCGCTTGGCCTGCAGGACGGAGTGCATCACATTGGCCAATTGCCGCTGGAGGTGAAGCAGGGCAAGGCTTTCATAGCCGGCACCGAGACCCTCTGCGGCAGCATTGCACCAATGGACGAGTGCGTGCGCATCTTTCAGCATGCAACAGGTTAGTGCAAAAACCCACCTACCTCCTCTTCCCCACCCCTATATAGTCAAATCCCTTATACTCCTCTGCTTGCATTGCAGACTGCTCTCGGGTGTACGCCATCGAGGCGGCTTCACTGCATCCGGCCAAATGTTTGGGCATCGAGCGGCAGAAGGGCACTTTGGACTTCGACTCCGATGCGGACTTTATTCTGCTGGACGATCAACTGCAGCTGTTGTCCACCTGGATAGGGGGCGTCTGTGTGCATCGCAATGGCAACTGATGCTATCGCTGTCTGTCCCGCTGTTCCCTGTCTCACTCACACTCATGAAAAATGGCTGTTTCGCTTTACGGTTTGTTTGGTTTGTTTTATTACATTCTGTTTCTCTTGTTCTCTCTGTGTTTTTTAATGTTATTAATTACTGCATTATCAAATGTGACGCTTCAGATTGTTCTTTATATATTTTTTAATCATTAAATCATTTGGTGTGGACAACTACGCTAAATCCATATACAATTACAAATAATAAGTATTATGATGACAAAAAAAAAAAAAAAAAAAAAAAACCATACGAAATTATATAATTTATATATAATAGATATATCGTTTCGGTGATCCACTTAAGGGGTATTCCCACACCTCACACGATTTATATAGTAGTACGCTGCGGATATTATAAAACATACAATACGATTCTCGATCCAATGAAGCCACGCACGAGATGCATACATAGTAGATATATAGCACATTTAAGAAGTCCAGAGAACTTTCCTATAACGTTTCTTTCGATCTCTATATAGAATATGAATGTTTATAGTCATATATAAAAGATCTAGTAATTTGCTCGATATATATATGTATATATGCTGATTCTTTTTTCTATAGAGTATCTAAATGATCCTTTTTTTATTTGGCAATAATAACAAAACGCAGAAAGCAAGTTGAAGCTAAGCTAAGCTAACTAACGGTTGACCGGGGCATATATTCATAGAAAAAAACTTAAATTATCAGCAAAATGCGTGCGCGTGTGTGAGTTTTGGTCTCTATGTGAGTGTATGTGCATTTGTGTGTGTGTGTACGATATATATAAAAATGTCGCATTAGAAAAACTTTAGTTACAATTAACATTTCTGAGCTGAGCGCGGTTAAAAACGGTTCATAAAAAGTTGCATTTACTTTTGTTACGTTTCGTTTGTAGCTTTAGATTTATGTTTATCTTTGCAGTTTCTGTTCTTTCTTTCAGTTTATGTATGGATAAATATTACTATATTAACGATATACAAGTTCACATGTCGCCTCTGTGCGTCTCTTTCGTCCGTGTTGTGTTTGCGTCGCGTCGCGTCGCGTCTCACGTTAGCTAACTAGGGCTAAATGCAGTGCTCCTCCTGTCTGGCGTTCCATTTCCCACTGTTCCCACTGGTTTCAACTTCGCCGTTTCGTTTCGGATTTGTTGTAGTGTTGTAGCATAAACTAACGTTTCTTCTTTTCTTTGTAAATGAATTCTAAATTACATATTTTCAAAAAAATTTTTTTTTTTTTTTAAACTTTAGGTAGGTTCTTTCGTTCAAAGTATATCGCTGTCTCTGTCTCTGTCCGTGCGTGAGTGAGTGTGCCTATATCTATCGTTTGCTCCTTGCAAACGTTGGTAGAGCGAGACGGCAACAAATTGAAGCGATTGTTGCCAGGGCTGCCACCCAGTAGAAAAGACATATTCTGTTTGTTTTGTTACAGTACACACATAATATTATAAACAACGATCTCTATATAAAAAATTACAAAAGAAATACACAAAAAGCACTAGGGTTGCCAAGTTGGTTCCATATATATACGGTATGGTACGGCATATATAGATTGCATTAAGTATATGCATATAGTTTGTTGTATGTGTATGCGTATGTGTATGTGTGGGTGTTTGCGTGTATGGATGTTTATGTCTGTATGTTGTATATGTAAATCACAAAACCAACGGCGAACGTTCAAACTAGCGTCAAGTGTCGATTGTCAATTATCGATAAACCTTATTACGCACAACACTTATTGTAGCCCGGCGCCTTGTCGCTGTTGCCGCGATCGAAGACCACTCGTTCGGGATTCTCGGCCGCTTCGCGTCCAGATGTTTTATCTAATATGGCCTCGGCAAGTTCGCAGAATGCACGCTCAATGTTTATATTTGATTTGGCGGATGTTTCCATGAACCGTATACCATGCTCCCTTGCAATCTAAAATGAGGGTGCGGAAAAGACAGATAAGCCACCAATTGAGACATTGTTTCTCTTTATGTTGTCGTTCACTTACCGCCTCGCCTCGCTCTTTGCTAACCACTCGCTTGTCCGACATATCGCACTTGTTGCCCAATATCATCTTTTCCACATCCTCATTTGCATGCTGTACACAGAGAGAGAGAGGGAGAGAGAGAGAAAGAGATCAATTTGCTGCTGATATGTTTGCTCTTTCGCTCAATACTCACCTCGTCGATGTTCCGTAACCATTTGACAATATTCTCGAAACTCTTCTCGTTCGTTATGTCATAGACGAGCATTATGCCCATCGCGCCACGGTAATAGGAGGTGGTAATTGTGTGAAATCTCTCCTGACCGGCTGTGTCCCATATTTGTAGTTTGATCTTTTTACCTCTTAGTTCGACTGTTTTGATTTTGAAATCAATTCCTGCAACAAGAACGAACAACAACAACAACAAATCGATTAGTCTCAATTATCGAATTTAGACACATGATGTCATTATTGACATTTATTTATCGTTTATCGCAACATGCTGTATTTGATAACGATTGTATTTTAGTCAAAAAAAAAAAAGCAGAGAATTTTTTGTGTGTGTGAATCATAACACACACAGCTGACACACACATGCACGAGCAATGCGTCACAATAATTAATCTAGTTTACCTAACTGACTCGTTTACAACAAGTGCAATTTATACATCTGTCTACTCATCCAGCGGTTAACCAGTAATAACAATAACAAAAACAAAAGCAGCAACAGCGTTAACAATAACAACAACTGAGTAGAATGCCATAGATGCGGGCTCCGATGGCAGCTCTCGAGTCCAAAGGCTATCGAATCCGGCGCAATAAACCATGTAAAGGCCACGGGCGCACGTCTGTGTCTACAATTTTACATATGTACATGCACAGATATGTAGTATTGATGGGTGTGCACAGTTATTTGGCGATGCAACGATAATGTTGTCGAATTACAGTTAAATACATAGATACAAAAGACAATGCCACGCCCAAAATGCACATACAAGTGTCCGTCGTGTCCTTGTTGTTATTGGGAGCCGCCTCAACTTAACATCGGCAGATTGACAATGCCGCTTACAATGTGTGCGTGTGTGCGCCTTGCAGGTACATGCACGCACGCACACACACACGCACACAACTGTAGCCGATTAAGACTGCGCTACGCCATTTGCTTACCTATAGTTGATATAAATGTTGATGTGAAGGCATCGTCCGAAAAACGGAAGAGTATACAAGTCTTTCCAACGCCCGAATCTCCAATTAGCAAGAGTTTAAAAAGTAAATCGTACGTTTTCTTTGCCATTTCACGTTACGGCACGCGCACAGACGCACACGCACTCACACACTCGGACAACCCGCACACCACACAAAGTTCGTCGCCGTTGTCGTCACACACACACACACTCACACTTTGGTTCTACAGAACAAAGCACACTAAAATACACAGAAACAGACACAGACGCAGTGACAGGTGATACACACGTTAATGTTTGCTTATTAGCTCAGGGTTATCCTTAGTTTATTTGGATTGGCGCGTTAGTTGATACTCAATAAAGCAACTATGGAATTTCCGAAATACTTTGACACTTTATTTTTCTACGCAATGCAATTGTTGCTGTTAAACCAGTGTGACCGTAGCGGCAAACGTTAATATATCCACAATTTTTCCGGCTCCTTTTTGCGGTAGGTTTCATTTAACAGCGAACATACAGATGTTCGACTGCTGTGCTTAACAGCACTGTTAACTGCAAGACTGGCAAACGCAATTAGCCAACACTTGCTTCAGCGGCGACCTACATCAACACTTGAAATTTTGTGCAAAGCGCGATTCTTGTAATTTGTTTAATGATTGTTGCTCTTATTTGGACCTCCGACAGGCTATTCGATGCAGCCATAGTTCCGCTCCAAGCACCACCCCCGCCAAGCAGTAGAGTATTCCCATTAGGTAATAGATGGCTTCCATTTGAGCCTGATGATGCCTCTGCCGCTGCCCGCTTACGCGTTGCTCCTGGCCCTGGCTATGCTCCTGGCCAAGGTTGCTCTGACTGTAGGCGGTAAAGGCGGTACGACGCCAAAAGGCTATAAACCCGCCGGCATCGAGTCGTCGAATCAGATCGGTAAATTGCTTATGGAAATACGAATGCTTGGGCATATAGATAACCACCTGCTGGATGTTAACATACTGCGATAACGTCTGATAGCTTTGCTCACGATTTGTGGCACGCAGATGTGCATCGGTTATATCCAGACCGGTGATGGCAAATTGATGACGAGTACACTGGCCTTTGCCCTCGGTCTCGCCACGATGCAGTGCATCCAATACATCCTGATCGTATGACGAGGCCAAACCCTTAAAGCTGTGATAGTTACGCTCCACTTGGGGCATCTCATTGAGCATTTGCAGGGTACTTGATGTGCAGAGCGCTTGAAAATCGCTCGCCAGCAGCTGCTCAAAGGAACTGGGCAACGTTTCGAACAGCTGAAAGCGTATGAAGTGAAACAATAGCGACTGATAGACAATACGCAATGGTATTGTGCCCCATAGCCAGTGCGAGTAGATAAGGCGTTGCATCCAGTTGCGTGGAAAATTTGCCATTGCGCTGCCCAGCAGCAACTCGAGCACCTGAAATCCTTGCCGGCGCCAACGCCACACATAGACGGCCCAATGGAGAAGTAAGGCAGCCAACAAAGTACCCCACACAGCCCACTGAAACGGAAACATAGTCAACGCCAGACGACCAAAACGAAAGTGATCACTCCTCACGGTGGCCACCAGCGGCGCATAGTAGTGAGCCGGTGGCGAGGTGAGCAACTGATCTCGGCGAGCAGTTTTGCGGAAGTAGCCAACGCTAAGATTGGCCTGACGCTGCTGTAACTGAAAGCAAAACATATTGCTGTCAGTTCGCAGAAAAAGAACAGGAATAGACGGTACCAAAATACTTGCCAGCTCTAGCGGTCCCTGTGCGCTGCCGTTCTGCTCGGCCAGCTGATATTGCTGCACAGGCAACAGCTGCAGCTGCTCCAGCACAATGCTGAAATTAAGGTGCTGTGCCAAATGTTCCACCAGCTGCATCTCAAAGCCCGCAGCCTTCCATTGCCCACTCGCCGCATCCCAGCTGAGCTCCACAAACGGCGGCATATGCCAGAGCAGCAGCCTGAGTGGGCAGCGATGCATTTGCTGCAGTTTATTGGGAAACATGGGCGAATTTACCATACGGCGCCCGTCGAAACGATTCATCAGCTGCGGCTGTGACTGCTGACAGTGCTGCGCCGCATATGGGTAATAGCTATAGATCAGCACCTCCACGCGAACTGTCTGCACCATGACGTTGCAATGCAGCCAGTAGTTGGCCAGGCAATGATCCAGTATGAGCTTCATCTCACGGTCAACTATTGCATCGGGCCCCTGCAGAAAAATGAAATAATATTCGTGATCGTCGTAGCCGGCATTGTCCTCATGCAGGTTCGTCATGCTGCCAATGGAATATGAGCAGGCATAGAATTAGTAAATTATTCATTGAGACTATTCACCATTTCAACTTACAGCAGACTGGCGAGGGAGTCCACTAACAGCAGATTGCAGTACTTGCGTCCTGGTACACGGGCAACATTGGGTTCACCATTGTTGTGCACCATCTGCACAGCGACGGCGCTCCATGTGCCGATCAATTCGATGAGTACATGCTCGAACCATTGCTCCATTACACGGTTACGTGTGGCTAGAAGTATCACCAGCGTAGAGCTTAATTGGGCGAACACATCCCCGATTACGTGACGTAGCGCGTCAACCACAAAACGATTGGCCTCTTCCTTTTGCACACCAATGTTGCTATTCTCCACATAGCTGGCGTAGATGCCGCTGACATTCATCGTGGCCCGAGTCTCAATGAAGTATTGGCCTAGGCATTTCAACTACTCTGCAGTCACTTCACATCCTTTTCGAGCTAATTAAAAACAAATATTTACATAGCTGATAGTATCTTTATGTTGACTTGCCTCTGGTTTGCATATATATTAGCTTTAATGAGCAAAGATATTGTAATTATCAATCGGTATGTTAGTAACGGCACATAGAAAATTCAAATTCAATACAAAAACTGCAGTTCAGTGTTGACAAATGCACTCATCAACGGCATTTTAAATGCATTTTCAGCGTTGCCAACTATTTATCGATTGATTGAATGTACACTTATTTCTATTTTCCGTTGCAAGTAAATAAAATCAAAATGTTATTTAAAATCAAACGAGTTAAAGTTTTTATTGAGTTTTACACTGCATGTGTCATTGTGTTATTTCTGCATGCTAAGCGCGCAATTATCTATGCTGATCTGGTAGCACAGCGCTTCCAAGCAGCGTTGCCAGAGAGCCACAAACACTGCAGCTAACCGTTCCAACCAGCGCAACAACAAAGACAGACAACAGTGGAGAATAGCGCAAACATATTTGTACTATTATTTATCTTATCGTAGCGTCTTGAACAACCTCTCGTGCAACTCACGTCCAGTGTCCAATTGAATTTTAAATCGCCGTGTAAACACACAACGCACACATACAACATCCACCCACCCACATTACATTTTCTCTGGTGGATTGCGGTTTCGTCCATCTGGTGACTGGAAGAAAGAATGCTTAAAATCGCTGCCGAGGGAATTGCGCCACGCCTGGCGGCCTGTTGCCTTATCACAAGCAGCGCTCAGAGCAGCTGCCAACGGGTAGCGCCGCAAGCGGCAAGAGCCACACAAAAGTATCTATCCCAATCACAGATGCACTACAAAAAGCTGGTGATCAAGGATCACTATGAGTTCGATCAAAAGGTGAGCTGCAAATAAATCCCTGACTTCCAACGAGCACTTGCCCCCTACACTCACACGCACAGACACATACACAGGTACGTGTAGCATAAACAAATATAAATGCAAGTGGTGGCAGAGCATTATGCAATGCGGTTGGCATGTTGTTTGCCTTTTGTTGTTGCCTCTTTGGCGTACGTGAGCGGTTCCGGCCGTAACCCATGACGCATTTTGGCTATTTGTACAAATGCGCCTGTGTGCGTGTGCGTGCGTGTGTGTGTTTGTGTTGTTGTGCGCGCCGTATTGAGTACCCTGTAAACTGAGCTGTCGTCAGTTCAAACTTGGTCTAAGGAAAATTTCCCAATTTGCTAGGGGAAATTTATATATTTTTTGACAGCACTTCGATTAATTATCGAAACGATCCTTTTATCCGAAAGCAAAGCAATCATAATTTTCACAGGGTATTCAGTAGTCTATCAGTTGCTGAGCACTGTGTGCGCGTGTATGCAAATTATGCCGATTCATACACACACACGCACACACACAGAAACACATGCATAAATGTAAATGGAGTTGTTCCTTGTTCTGTTTGCGCTGTTTTGTCTAACTTGTTGTTGTTGTTTTGTTGTTATTGTTACAAAAACAGGTCATCAACAGCGACAATCCGGTGATCGTGAATTTCCATGCGGAATGGTGCGACCCATGCAAAATACTCACCCCCAAGATGCTGGAGCTGCTCGAGAATTCGAATGAGATCGATTTGGCTGTGATCGATGTCGAGGACAATCTGGATCTAGTCGAAACGTTCGAGGTGAAGGCAGTGCCGGCTGTGCTAGCCTTCCGCAACGGCGTCGTCGTAGACAAGTTCATCGGTCTGGTCGATGCGAACAGTATAGAGACATTAATCGATAAACTGAAGCGCAAGCAACAGCAGAAGCAGTAGAGATCCGGTGCCCGTTTTGAGTTTCGGTGCGGGAAGCTCAGCTATCCGAGACTCTTCTAGATATTACTGTAATCGCGGCCTTAAGAATTTAATGTGTTTGACGAACTTTATACGAGTACGCATACACACACACACCCACATATACACAGCAGAGTCATTGTGTCTGTCTATGATTATGTTTAGCCCCTAAGCTTTGCTCAATAAAGTTTCTGAGATCAAGCAGCGCGTTGCGTCGCTCAAGCTTGGCATCTCATAAGCCCAAAACTTTACTCATTATATTGTACAGCCAACTTAAACATTGAATCGATGAAGATCGGTTTATATTGAATATTTTATCATATATTTAGTTTCACTTTGTCTCGTTATAATAAGAAAATTTCGATAAGTTTTTGTTTTTGTTTTTTCGCACGCTTTGCAAACAATTTAGCTGTGCCTTCTATAAAATATTTTAACAAGTTGTAATAGGGACATCATGAAGGGGAGGGGGTAGGGGATAGTAAAGGGTTCAAGCTAAATATATTTTGTTTTTTCCTTCCATTTTGGGAACTAATACAGTATACAATACAATGGCAATAAAATAATAAAAAGGAATCGAAACAAGAGTTCAACACAATTAAAAAAACTAATGGGTTATCGCATTACGAAACAGAAACACGCATATAGTATAAATATATATATATATATGTATATTAATGATCTCAACAATTGAGATAGATCTAGCATAGCAGCACGAAGGAGGCTTCTGTATAAATTTCCCTGCCTGCTCATGCAAGGGTAATGATTGGCGTGGATAACGGGATCGGGATCGGGTTTGGGATAGGAGAAGTACAAGGTATATACGAGGTTTGGGAAAGCGAGGTGTTTCCACATGAAAAATATAAAGAACTAATACGAAACAATTTTGGTAACGCCTCAGCCTCAGCCTCCTCAGCGCGCCAGCTGTATGATGAGTGCAGCGCACATCTCGAAAAACTCCATGGTATGATGGCCCGTCGGCTGAAGTGGCATGACGCCGCTAACGCTTAGCGGCGGCGGCGTTAGGCTCTCCATTATGACATCGTCGCCCTGTTCCACCTCATCGTTTGTCAGCGATTTGAAGTCGAGCAGATAACTCTTTGCATCCACCTGGTACAATTGCAGCGACATTTTCGAAAACTTGCCCGTCTTCATGTTCTGACGCCGCACACGCACATGGTACGGATTAATGATCTTCCACTCGTAGCTGAGCGCCTTCATGGCGCGATATACCTCAAGCATAATGTCATTCGGTTTGCTCTGCGATCGTATGCCCAGATGCCATTTGGCCCGCTTGATGGGCGTTCCGCCGCGCGCTGTCTTCTCGGGAAAGGCTGCGCCGCCCGTATTCTGCACAGACATGGCCAGCTGACGTTCGCGCATCGGTGCAATGCGTTCCGGATGCGGTCGTATTGTTGGCACACCGCTTCCTGGCACACTGCCGACGCCAACGGCAACGCCGCCCGCTGCTCCTCCTGCGCCAGCGCCATTATGCACCGGTGTCGCTGTGCCCGAACTGGCTGCAGTGCCGCCGCCCACAATAACCGTGGCCAGTGGTTCACTAGCAGCAGCAGCCGCTGTTCGCGTTGCTTCGCCATGCGGTGAATGTGCCAGCGACATGGTCGGCGGCGGGGAACCAGCCACAAAGAAGTTATTAATTTCGCTTATCTGTGTTGCAGCATCGTCGGCAAAGCGTTTGTTGTCGATAATCAGATGATAGGCGATCGCGAGCTGATCGTGCGGATCGCCGCTAAGCAGCGAATTGTGCACCTCCGACTCCTTGACGCCAAACTTGGTGCACACCTCGGACACAGCATATGTATCGATCACATTCGAGTCCTGCTCGATGGACGAGGGAAACAGATAGGCGGGCAACTCCTTCTGGAACCATTCATGCTTCTTGATTTCTTCAATGGTGGCACGCTTTAGGGGATCCACCTGCAACATCTGGCAGACCAAATTCACCACCTGCTTGTTCAGGTACTCCGGTATGGGGAAGATGCCGGACTTGATTTTACGGAAGAGCGAAGGCACATGCTCATCGTCGAACGGCAATGTGCCGCACAGCAGCGCATACAGTATGACACCACATGACCAGATGTCCACCTCGGGTCCGGCATATAGTTTACCCGATATTACCTCGGGTGCAGCATAGTTTGGAGAACCGCAAGATGTGCGCAAGAATTCACCATCGAGCATCATGTTCGATAAACCGAAATCGGCGATCTTTACATGCATATTATGATCGAGCAGCAGATTCTCTGGCTTCAGGTCACGATGTACGATCATGTGGCGATGGCAATAGTCCACGCCGGATATGATCTGCTGGAAGAAGCGACGTGCCTGATGCTCCTGCAGCTTGCCATGCTTAACAATATAATCGAAGAGTTCGCCGCCGCTGACATACTCCATAATCATAAAGATATCGGAAGGCGTTGAGATGACCTGCATAACAAAGAGAGAGAGAGAGAGAGAGAGAGCTAGATTAATAAGTGTGCCATGAGGATTTGCGATCGATAACATTATAAAGTATCGCCTTGCTAAGGTATGTTTGAGCGTAAGCAGCGCCATTCTCGACTTAATGGATAAACACTGCGACAAAGGCTCTGGTTTCTCTTCCCGATGACGATGATTGTCATTGATGACTCACCTGATAGAGCTTAATGATGTGCGGATGCCGGAAGAGTTTTAGATTTTGTATCTCACGACGTATCTTCCCCACAACATCAAGACTTTTGATCTTCTGCCTGTTGAGTATCTTGACGGCGACCTTGAGCCGTGTGATTTGATGCTCGCCGATTTTAACCTTGCCAAAGGTGCCGGTGCCCAATGTGTTACCAAGCAGATAATGCCCAATCTTCACCAGCGGCTGACCGTTGGCGCTACCAGCAGCAGCAGCCTCGGCGGCAGCGGCTCTCATCTGTGGCATTTCCACCAGCTGCTTTTATCGATATCGGTAATCGTTATGAACGTCGTCGATGCTTTTATTATAGTTGTTGTTGTTGTTGCTGCTGTTGTTTTTTGTTGTTGCTGCAATTGGAAATTAAGGCAATTGGAATTGACATTCAAATTGGGATACGGATGTGCTTTTTTTCACATTTCGTTGTTGATTTTGTTGCTGCTGCTGCTGCTGCTGCTCTTTGATGTTATCGGTATTCGGTTTGTTGATTTATATTTTATTTACCTTTTTGCCTTTTGTTTTCCTGTTGTTGGCGCTTAACGCGCCACGATCTTCTGTGCTCTTTCCACAACTTCCACTTCCCTTACCCTCGCTGCACCTGTCACGTCTCTGTCGTGGGAAGGTCGATTATCATTTATTGCGTATTCCGTTTCGAGGCATGGGCAAAAAAAAATATTTTTGCCTATCTGCCCGCTGCTGGCCCGTTCGCCTCTCGTCCACCAGCTGTGTTTATTGTTGCCTATTTTCTGGTATCTCTGCCAGCTCACGCACACTTGCAGCTTAGAAGCTGGGTTAAATAACTGTAAATAAATCACGTTTTGATTTCGTACTTCTAGTCCTTCTATTGTTTTTTTTCAGCTGCTTTATTTTCTTTATTTTTGCGCTAATTGTCATGGGAATGTGAGCTGGTATTTTTCGATACGGTATTTTCCAATACCATTCAGTGTTACCGTTTGCGACACAGTGCAATATCCACACTCTAACAACGCGTTCCTGTTCTTAGGGGTTTTGTTAAAAGTCTGGCAGCACTAGCAGACACACCTGCAATGGCGCGCAAATTTAAAGTATCAAGTGTAAAAAGGCGCAAGGAAAAACGAGCTGGAATTGCAGTTTCCCTTTTATTTAGTTTTTTTTTTTTTTGGTTGGTTGGTTTGAAACACATTTATTACACGTACTTGCAGTATGTAGGTTCGGTTTGACACATGATAAATAATACATCCAACGTGTATATAGATATATGTATATAGATGTATGTATGTATGTATTGTATATAGTATAGGAATCTATATATGAATTATTGACATCAAAATTATGTTTCTTTTGTATATGAACATCTTTGCGTTTTCAATATTGTAAACATTCAGATATATAGACCTTAAATGTATGTATTGTGTGTAAATTGATTTCTAGCAAATCCAAATTTTTCTTCCACAAATTCAGCTAGTTCAAAGGGAAGGTGTTCCGATTAATATTATTATCCATTATTTTAACATAGTTAAAGTACACGTATTTGAAAAATACTTATTATCTTAGAAATATGACCCTTCATCATTGTCTCTGTCTGACTGTACCTGTTTACTCCAATTTTCATCTTCGCCCCGCCTTTCTCTATCTATCTCTTTCTATGTCATTCCGACTCGCTACCTCGCGCTCGCTACCATGTGAGAAACTCTTAGTTCTCCAACTACATGCACATATTGCTGTCTCTGTTGCTTTCGTCTCGTGAGTACGAAATATTAAATGTGTAAGTGATTCGTCTATATACAAACATATTTCATTATCTTGGATATTATCATAGATTCTTCTTGAAATTCTCTTGTATTGCATTGTATTATTTTGTATTCTTTTAAATCCTTTCGTGTTGTCGTTTTTGCTTTTGCTTTTGTTTTATTTTAATTAGTACATTGTTGTTTATGTATTTGTGTATATAAGTTTACGTCTCTAGAAAAAAAATTGTCTTACATACATATTATAATGCTATAAGACTAGTTTTTAAAAATTATTCAAAAAAAATTAGTTGTTTGTGTGTGTGTGTGTGTGTGTATGTGTAGTTTTTCTCACATGATTTAACATTTAACTTTTTGTATAGAATATATATAGATATAGGTTCGATCTCGCCATGCAGTAGACACCCAATATAGGATATATGTAGATATATTCGTACATCAATAAAATATCAATACACCAATACATCAATGAGTTACAAAAGTATGCATGTGTGTGTGTGTGTGTGTCTGTGTGAAGTAAGCGAGCGCATGCAACGCGTGCTGCGCCTTTGTTACAATTGTTCAGTTTAATATATATATATATATATATATATATAGTTGGTATTTAGTTTTACACACATATGTATATACGTGTATATAATTCGTTTGCGTATTGCCTGCCACTACAAATTCATTGGAATTTCGATTTAAGTATTGTAATTTTCGTATTACAGCCTTGTGAACTTGATCTACAAAAAAAAAGGTATTGTAATTATATTCTATATATACTATACATATATATTGTTCTTTCTTTTATTTCGCTTTCTCAGCCAAATGTACAAAATTCGCTCTACACGCTTCTCTGGGTGGGTGGGTGTGTGTGTATGTGAGAGAGAGTGTGTGTGTGTTTTTTTGGGAAAATCCTAAATCTTTTTAAAAGTTTTTTCCTTCAACTTTTTTTTTTGCCTTCCTTTTTAGTTATTGCGTGTTTTTGATCTTATCTCTGTTCACTCTCTTTCCTTTCATTCTCTCTAGCTTCCTTTCTCTGCCGTTTCTCATTGTTATCTTTTTCTATTTATATATAGCAATATAGATATATATATATATAGTATATAGGTCCATACATTGTATGTAGCTCTTTGTCTGTATATATATATATATATATATATACATATATATATATATATGTATATATAGATATTGATATATATAAGTTGGACTTTAACATTCAGCACATGGATTATTCGTAAGTGGGGGCTTGGGGGGGGGAGTGGTTTAGGGGGGTTAACAACACACAACAACAACATGAACAATGTGAATTATTACTATAAATAAACGTTCATTAGATTATCGGCTATATCTCTTCCGCTGCCACAGCCTGCACATCATCTATCGACCACGTTCCAAGGGATGTGTTATAACTGTACGGGCCACAGGTCGAGCAGTTACTATACCCGGTGCTGGTCCCGGTGCAGCTGCCGGTGCTGGTGCTGCTGCCGGTGCTGCTGCTGCTGCCGGTGCTGCTGCTGGTGCCGGTGCTGCTGCTGGTGCCGGTGCTGCTGCCGGCGCTGCTGCAGCAGGCGCATTTCGCTCTGGTGCGGGATTTGGAATTGGAATTGGTGGCGGTGCATCCTGTGGTTCCACCTGCGCATTGGCTTGCAGAATAGGTTGCTCTGGTTGCGCCTGTGTTTCTGACTGTTCCTGCGGCTGTGGCTGCGACTCGATGGGTTGAGGCGACGTTGGAGTTGCCGCTGCAGTCTCTTCGGGGGGCGGCGCCTCTATACGCAGCGGAGTCCGCACACGAGGTGGCCACGGAGTACGCGACCGAGACTGCACCAAACCAGGCGGCGTTTCAATCTGCAGCGACACTTGCAGTGGAGTAGGTGCTCCGTACCGCTGCGTTTGCATGTGAATCTGCAACAGCGTCTGGCCAAGTTGCAATGCTCGTGTTATTTGTGGATCCTCCGCTTGCAGTGGCACCAGTTCCGCCTCCGGCTCTTCCGACGGCATGTCATTGGAATCCGCTCTGGCCTGATCCCCGGCATTGTTTGACCGCCTATAGACCACAGAGAACAATCCCAGGGTGCTAAGATTGCCGGTCTGCTGATCGTAGAGGTTGAGGCTGTGCACGTAGCTGGTGTTCGCGTAGTTGTAATAAACACCACGTCCATCCTCACCAGTTGTTGCTGTTACAGTCGTTTCCGTTGTACCATACATGAGGGGAGTCAACGCAAAGGCAGCAGGTGTCCAATAACCTTGGTTGGCTTCTTGTTCTTCATCATCGGATTCGATTTGCTCCAACTCGTCGTCATCCTGCTCCTCTTGGTCACGGCGTTGCAGCTCCTCGTAGCGTTGCTGCTGCTCTGCATAGAATTGTTGCTCCTCCTCCACGATTTGCTGCTCCTCCTCGATTTGCAGATCCTCCTCGTAGGATTGTAATTGTAGCTCCTCTTCATAGGTTTGTGCCTCTTCCTCAACATTGGGTTGATGCTGCTCCGCTCCGTCGGGTTGCTCTGGCGGCAGCTCCACAAAAAGCGGTTGATTCGGATATGGATCTATATATGGTTGCTGATGGAGCTCTTGCTCTGCTGCATGTTGCCGCTGCTGATTATGTTGCTGGCGTGGTCGGTATTGTTGCTGCTGACTATATTGCTGCCGCGGCTGATATTGTTGCTGCCGATAATGTTGCTGCTGTTGCCGCTGCTGGTCATGTTGCTGTCGCGGCTGATATTGTTGCTGCCGATAATGTTGCTGCTGTTGCCGCTGCTGGTAATGTTGCTGCTGATAATGTTGCCGCTGATATTGTTGTCGCGGATAATTTTGTCTATATTGCGCCTGCTGTTGCGACTGTTGCTGCTGCTGCTGCTGCCGCCAATTCGAGCGATGTTGCTGCCGTGCTTCATATTGTGCTGGTGGTCTGTATGCAGGCTGCGCAGTTGCTGTTGCTCTTCGGGAATGGACAGACGTGGAGGCGGTGGAAAATCTGCTTGCTCTGCTTGTTGTTGCGGGTTGAATGTCTTCTGTAGTTGCTGTTGTTGTTGCTGTTGCTCTTGTTATTGCTGTTGTTGTTGCGGTTGTTGCTGTTGTTGCGGTTGTTGCTGTTGCAGTTGTTGTGGTTTCAGTTGCTGTTGCCGCCGTTGTTGCTGCTGGTAAGCTGTCACAGCTGCTGCTGCTGCTGTTGCTTCTGTGTATTGTTGCTACTGTTGTTATTGTTACAGCCGATGTTGCTCTTGGTGATGTTGCTGCTGTTGTTCTTGTGTAATTGTTTCTGCTTGTTGTTGTGTTAGTGTTGTTGTTGTTAATGTATCTGTTGTTACTGTTGATGCTGCCGTTGCTAGTGTGTTGTTGTTGTCGAAATTGGCCTCTGCCGCCGCCGCCGTTGCTTCTGCTGCTGCTGCTGCTATCGACGAGATTTCTGCTGCCGCCGCTGCTGCTGCTGCTGCTGCTGTTGTAGTGGCAGTTGCATGGCATGGGCTGCCCATGCTGCTGCCACCACTGCTGCTGCTGCTGCTGCTGTCGCTGCTGTTGTTCAATAGTTGTTGCTGCTCTCGTCCCAGTTGCAGTTGCAACTGTTGCTACCGCTACTGCTGCTGCTGCTGCTCTTGCTGCTGCCGCAGTTGCAGTCACAGTTGCAGCCGCAACTGTTGGAAAAGCTGTTGCTCCAGCTGGAGCCGCAGCCCAAGCCGGAGCCGGAGCTCTTCTTACTGCTGCTGCTGCAATCGCTGCTGCTGCTGCTTCCGCTGCTGCTGCAATTGCAGCCGCACGTGAGGTGGTCGGGGCATGGGCATTATTCTGATTGGCAATGGCAGCATGAACACTTCACCTGTGAGATGCGGCTAATATTGTGTAAAGAAATTAATTTTGATTTAAATAAATTTCTGTGCATGGTTATATGGATGCGGTTTTTGAGATCGTGTTGTTCTATTTGATCTACCTCTGTGTTGTGCCATATTGTGGTGATAGCCGCCACCAACGCCAGCGCCGCCATGCATTGCCGGTGGCAGGCCGACATTGATGCCACCGATATTGATGCCGCCGCCGACTACATGTGGATGTAGATGATGCAGCTGCTGTTGCATGTGATGCGGCAGATGCGGTGGCAAACTGTAGTGCGGATGGTGTTGCTGAAGATGATGCTGCTGCTGTTGCTGATGATGCGGATGATGCTGCTGTTGATGATGCGGATGATGTTGCTGCTGCTGCTGCTGTTGATGATGATGTTGCTGCTGCTGTTGATGGTGTTGTTGCTGTTGATGGTGGTGTTGCTGCTGCTGCTGCTGATGATGCGGATGCCCGTGGTGCATCTGCTGTTGATGTTGCTGTTGATGATGATGTTGCTGCTGTTGCATATGCGGATTATTCATGAGCTGCGGCGGCGGTAGCGGCTGTTGTTGTTGCCCCATTAGTGGGCCACCGCCGCCGAACTGCGACATGAATTGCGCTGCCTTCGCCTTGCCGTGCTCCTCGGCAAGGCGTACCCAAATGGGCTGGGAGCCACCTTCGGGCACTGTGTTGTTGAGCGCCTTGATTGCTTCCTGTGCCTCCTCGCGCTTGTTGTAGCTGAGCAAGTGGGAGGGAGGTAGAGAGCGAGAGAACATGAGTAAGCAAATCAAATATTGGTTTCCCTAGAGATAGATCGATTTTACTTATTCTCTATTGAAAGGATCGTAATTGATTAGCTGTAAGACTCTATGAAGATCTTGGCTAGATTTGATCTCAAAATACTGACACACTTGTCGACCTTAGTTCATAGTTTATATATACATATATATCATATTTGTTCTTCTATTATTACTTCATTATCCTTTTAGCTTACCGTACAAATGCAACTCCCCGGGGACGACCTGTCAATTTATCACGCAAGATGTTACGTTGGACGATCAAACCGAATGGAGAAAATATCCGATCCAGTTGATCATCGTTGATGTTACGGGCTAAATTGATCACGTACAGATTAGTGTCCTTGATCGATTGCCCGCCTGGTCGTGCATAAGATACCTGCAAAAACAATAGAACATTATAAGTTTCGAAGTGTAGAAGAATGTTCAAGGATAACTATAAATCGTTTCGTCATCAATTTCAAACCTCAATATTACTTTTAGGGTGACCATACTTCTTTCACAATAAAACTCTGCTTTTCTTATAAAAATGCGATTTAGGTTAACAGGGAAACTTTTTCGGTTGCATTTTTGGAAATCGTATAATGAAAATTAAACGACAAGAAATATGGCACAAACTTAGCTTTAGGGTGACCATAGAACTGTTCACTTTTCGCTGTAAATTTATGAGTGAACGTAAAGGGTAAACGATTGAAGCACAAGCCTAACTTTAAATCTTTTCTTATTTGATTATTCTTGTTCACTTTTTACACTTATTAAAATTTTTTTTTTTCATTTTTCAATGTATCTCATTTCTCTCGTTGAGAGAAAGCTCTCGGGTGATAACTGTACACTGCATGTAGTTTTTGGGAGGACCCTCCCACGACCACGTACCTTCAACCGCTTGTTGCGCACATAGAAACCATTGAGTTTTTCTATAGCTTCCTCGGTGTCCGTTTCGGAATTATAGTCTACAAACCCGTAGCCGAAGCTATATCCGGTCTGTGGAAAGAGTGTAAGAGAGAGATAGAGATGAGTGAGCGTGAGCCGATTGCAACCGAGAGAGAGCTTAATTAGGGGAGTTATATTGTGCATTAAGTGTGTATTACAGTGTGTGAGAGAGATAGCAAGGCTGGAGCTATTCCCAGCTCTGCACACACATATGCGTATACATACAAATGGCTGCACACACAGGTAGATACACACACACGCACTCTGACCCAGAGATTGAGCCCCAGGCAAACTCACCTTGTAGTCCCGCATTATTTTGCAGGTATTTATGGAGCCACAGCTGCTGAACAAACTATATAACTCACGATCTGTCATATCTTGTGGCAGATAGTTGATTATCAAATTTGTTGCACTGCTGCGATCCTCATTCCGATTCGGTTGCTGCTGCTGCTGCTGCTGTTGTTGTTGCTGCTGCTGCTGCTGCTCCGAGTGTTGCTGCTGTTCCTGTTGCTGCTGCTGCTGTTGTTGGTTCTTCTTGCTGCCCTTATCGTTGTTGTTCTCGTTGCCATTTTCGTCATCAGTGTCGTCATCAGTGTCATCATCAGTTTGTTGTGTTTGTCGTTGCTGCCCTAAGTCATTTGGCTGCCTGTTGCTGCCATGACCCATGCCATCGTCGTCGTCGTCATCCTGGTCAATTTCGTCATCATCGTCCTCTTGATGGTTCTGTCCCGTCTTCGGACTGCCATCGTCATCCTCGTCAATAGCGTCATCAGATTTCTGTAGAGAAGGTAAAGAGAGAAACGATATATCTTATAGGTATGCAAAAAGCGCGCGTCTTATAAATACTTACGTTTTCATCAATATCCGAGCCCGGATCATCCTCCGGTTTATATATGCCTCTTCTGTTGACACGCCTAGACATGTTCCCTCACTTTATAAGCCTGCATTTTAATGGGAGAGATGAAAGGTAGAGAAAACATGGAAAAAATCATAAGTGAAAAGTGTTGAATGAAAATTTTCTTTGCAAGGATATATATATGTGTGTGTATATCTATATCAGCTGGGTTAGGCTGGACAACGCTGCGACTTGCAGTCCGGGGAATTCTAGCTATACTGTCCAGAATACCATCGAGTGCAGGCAATTTATATACCTGTCGATGCAGTAGCTTTTAGCTGCTGTTCGGGTAAAATCCGGGACTCGTTATTCGCATCCCGGATGCGCCCGAACCAGCTCAACCAAATGCAAAAAGAGCGCAACAGCAGTTCAGTAGCTCAAAAGCAACTACGTCAATGCTGCATTCGGCAGGGGTAGCTGATGCTGCCGGAGCCGACGAGGCTACCGCCGGGGCTTAGAATCAATGACGAACGGACTGACTGCACTACCCCTTCGAGTGCTGCACTTGTGTGTGTGCACGTCACTGCGCCGTATGCATATGTGTGCCTATGCGCGGGCGAGAGCGCAGCCGAACGAGCGATTGTCTCCGTGTGTGTGTGTGTGTGTGTGTGCGTGTATACTTGTGGCGTGTTTAACACTAAATTAACAAATTTATGACACAACCGACGCAAACCGAGGCAACTCTCAATACAAACTTGACGACGACGCACTGGACGAACGATTGGCACAGAAAGTGGGCCGCATTGAGGTGCAAAACTATCACGAGGAAGCTTAAACTGGGCAAAAGCTGCTGCCGCTGCTGACATTGTTGCTGTCGCTGTTGCCGCCGCAGCAGCACCCAACAGCGGCAGGGAAAGAAAAACACTATACAAGCACAAAAATCCACACATAGATATGTGCATGCGCACACACACACACACGACGCACACACACATTCCGTGAGACAAACACGCACACTCACTTAGTTGAATGAAAAAAAAAAGAAACTACTGCTCTGCGCTGGGGAAGCCATGGCGGCGGCAGCAGCAACAACGGCGACGGTGGCAAGCAAGTGCGCTTTTGTACGCCCACACAAATGTGCAGCGAGTTATTAAACAATTCCGATTTTGTTTGCTTTGTACTTACATGAGTCGTACAGTTTTTCCAATTAAGAAACAAATCTAATATTTTGCACTTTTTCCCCCGAAACGCTTTCAAAGCGGCGACTTCACAGCGATGTAGTGGGCATGTAAAAAATCATCGATATATCTGACAATTTGACAGTTTAAACTCGATACTTACAACAATTGACAATTATCGCAGATCATTTTGACATTCAAGGCAACCAACGTATATCGATAGTCAGCATATTTTTTGTATCAAAAATATTAATATTACCTTAAAATGTCAACAAAAATGAATTTGTGATCGCAATGCTTTCCTTTGGCATAATTACACTGCACAAAAGACGTCGAGCCGACGGTATTTTCTTATCGATATTTAGCGGAAGGCTCTTGCGATGTTTGACCTTAAAAAAAATCTGAATGAAAAAAATACCTAAAAATGTACGCTAATTCATGGTATTTTAGCAGATATTATTTTAATTTCCATGATCGATCAAAATTTTCTAGTCCAAAATACCTGCAAATATCCAGGGCAACAAAAAAGGTGTACACAGACACAATCATTAAATGGCAATTACCACCCACATCTATTGATTTTATTGATTGACTGCCACCACAGCCGATTAATTTCTTTTAGGGAGCTACATACAAAAAATATTCGGCCAACAAGCGCTGCCAGTTCGCCAATTGCTTGGCATTGAAATTTAGTTTGGTCTACTTGGCATTTTTTATTGACTTTTCGTTGTTCTGCCCACACACGCGCGGGCGCCTATCATTCAAAACTCATCGATTACGATTGTGTAATAAGCGCAGGCCAAAAAGTAAAAGTGCTGCCCACACGGGCGCACAGCCTGCTGCAATCGGTATCGATATTCGAAATTCTTATTAGAGATTGAATTTTTCTTGTGCTGTTGTTATTATGCTTGCATTTCCGGTTGACAACGGTCAGTTAGATTTAATTGTTGTAGAAAAGACATTTAAGAACGGGCCAAGTAGAATACATAACAATAATCTTCAATGGCAGCATGCGCTGAAGAAAGTGTGGTTCTCACACGTCTTTACGTTTCTTTGACCACGGTCAGGGTCGCGAATTGCCGCGATTGCGAAGATATAATGAAAACAAAACTCCATTTCGTTTATGACTTACAGCGATAATTGTTTTGTCTAGAGCGCGAGCCAAAGAAATTCGTTCGCACTCATGTTTTGGTTTTCGTTTCGAGCGTGATTCAATTGCGGCCAACACACACAGACACAAGCTCCGCGCACGCACACATACGCAAACTGATCTTAGCCAGCCGAAGATAAGTCTGCTCGAGTTAGACAACTGCGCGCTATAAAAAGTATTGAAGCATCCGCTGAGTTTGTCATTGTTCGGGTTCCATCCGCAGCGTGCACACACACCACTCAGGAGCCGCACACACACATACACACTCTCGCAAGCAGCACAGGATACCATGCAGCTCTTTAAAGTGCGTACATAAATCTCTCTTTCTCTCTCTCTCTCCAGGCTCACTTTCTAACTTTCTCTATCTATTGGCAGCTAAGGACATTTGTCTACGCCCTACTCGCCCTTGGAGCCAGTGCACCCAGCCAGGCAGTCGTGCATGGCATTGTGCCACCTCCACCGCTGGGTAGCAGCGCACCCGATAGCAATCGCAATGGCTATCGCTATAACGGTCCGGCGCACAAGTATTTGCCCGCAGCTAGTGCTCCGGCCACGGAGGCGGTGACTACCACGGGCCACTGGCAACCAAATCCGGTGCAGGTGCCATCGCTCGAGCAGCAGTTGCCGTATGAGCATGTCTACAGCAGCACGCCGTCACCTGAGGAGGAGCAGCAGCAGCAGCAGCAACATGGTTACAATGGACCCTACAGCATGCAGTACTACAAGGGAGAACAGCAGCAGCAATATGATTCATCCCGTGAGCAGCTGTCGAGCAACTCGTGGCAGCAACAACAACCCGATGCTCCCCGGCAGCAGCAGCAGAAGCAACAGTTGCTGAACAACTACTGGCAACAGCAGCAGCAATCGGACTCCTCCCGGCAGCAACATCTGCCAGCCAATGCCTGGAGGCAACAGCAATTGGAGGCCGCCCGGCAGCAACAGTTGCACCTCAATCTGGACAGCGACAATGACAACAACAACGACAACGAGATCAATCCATTTCAATTTGCCGCCCATCATAAGGTTTCTGCTGCGCCTGCAACTGTTGGCCACGCTGTTGCGCCTTATGGTCTTTCTGCTGGGTCGCACCCTGCACGCCCTGTGGAGCTTGACGTGCGAGATGATCGACTGATGACGCAGGCGCTGCCCGTGCCGCATCAGCAACAGTTGTTTGCGGCGCCTAGCTATGAGCAGCAGCTGGGCGGCTCGGCAAGCTATGTGCAGATGCAATCGCATTCGTATGAGTTGCCTCCCTCGATCTCCTCCTCGTACAGCACACAGCGTGTGTATCCTGAGTCCACGCATCATCAACAGCATCAACAACAGGCAGCGGAATATGCAACAACGGGGCAGTCCTACCCGGAGTCCAATTTCTTTCACGGATCATCTTCTGCCTCCTCCTCTGCCACGCACTCGCCTCACACTTCCCAGCACTCATCTTATGGCTCGTATTCCTCACATGCCTCGCACTCTTCCCAGTCCAATTATCCCTCTTTGCAGTCCTCCTCCTCCTATCCTTCCCTTACCTCCCACTCCCACTCCCATTCCTCCTCCTACCCCTCCCTCTCCTATGCCCCAGCTGCCTCCTCCCCACCAAGTCGCGAATTCCAGGCGCCCTATTACTAAGTGCTCCCTCTGACGAACTCGACAACTCCTTCCCGACGAGTTTGTTCCGAGCTCGGCAGCCCCAGCAAACTCCCTTCCGCGCCGAGGCCGAAAACGCCCGCATTTCATGCACCCGAAATGCGATTCGTATTCCCCGAGCGCATCTAGTACAATTGGTTATTTTTTTTCTATATTATAAACAATAAACAATATTTATAGATTATTTTGCAAGTTCTTTCAAAGGCTTGTTGGGAAGTGGAGAATCGTAGCGAATCAATTTGAAATTTACACTCCGCAGAGCTTAACAAAATTTTAGAGGCTTAGATCTCTCATATCCTTTGCAATCATGCTAGCTAATTGATCTTTTAGAGCTTGCTGATCCTTAAGAGGTTTCACAATCCTCCCAACATGCTCAATTTTAATTTCTTTGAAGACTCTATAAAATTCTTTCTAATGAGCTTGGAAAATGATCTCAGGCTTAACCTAAGCGACCTTAGCCCGACCGCATCGGGCATAGATAATCACAGCTAATTTGATTACGGCCAGAAAATGAAACATGAAAAAGATATAAACCGAAGACATCAGATCCGCTTCTATTTCCGGCCTGGCGCATTCGTTCTGGCAAATTGTGCAATTAAGAAATTAAATTTGAAATTCGAATAAGATTTTATTTTAATTTTGATCTTGGCAAGCTGAGCTTCTTGTTTTGGGCTTGGTTTCCATTTCGTTTGCTTACTACGTCTTTGTTTTCCACTGCTTTTTGCTTCCGTTTTGCACATTTTTCACATTTTTCAGCTTCACTTCCCACTGGACGTGATTTTCAATGCGAAACCAGCTATACAAAATGGGGCGGGGAGCGATTGCGGGTGTGGCAAGAGTTGAAGAGTCAGGGGTGTGTAGAGAGGAGGAAGAGGAAGGGGTATCAAGCAGAAAAGTGAAGGTAAAGCAAATAAAATCAGAAAGAAATGATAACCAAACAATGGCACACTGCAGCCCAGGGGCGCAGTGCGGGTGCAAGCAACCTCTGGGCGCTGATCTAGCAAATTTATACAGCAACAAAAATGGCAAAGCATTTTTATTTCATTATGTAGAAATTGGTGAAGTTTTTAAAATTAGTT
Organism: Zaprionus ghesquierei; assembly: GCA_018904095.1. NCBI lineage: Eukaryota > Metazoa > Arthropoda > Insecta > Diptera > Drosophilidae > Zaprionus > Zaprionus ghesquierei. The sequence goes on along the minus strand of JAEIGP010000394.1, from coordinate 18,567,132 downwards.
GAGATTTTTAATAAATATATTTTCGCATCAGTTCTCGCAAAGATATTGCGAGAGTTTCTTTTCCTTGCCCTAGCGGACCTGAACAAAACTTGCTGTTGTTGTTGTAGTTGCAACAACACAGCTGCGCATGTGGCAAGTGTAGGCAAGTCGGTGGCAAGCAGGTAGTCGATTGAGAAACCAAATAGATTAGTGAATCACTCGAACTTGTGTGCCACATATCGTTTCCGTTTTGAGCAAAGTGCTTGGGCCCTGTACTTGCGGCAACTATTTCTACAATAAACTAAGCAATATATTGATAGATTTTATGCACAGTTATCGATTTATTCAGACGAGAACCACACAATCGCCTAGTTTCGTAACAAAATAATTTCACTTTTTTACCATGACACCTGACCATAGTACAGTACCGCCGCCCATCGAGGCATCAATACAAACCATACTTTGAAGCCAAAATAAAATATATTGGAATAGCATAAAGCTAACTCATACATATGCCTCCTATATCAGATCATCTATCACAAGACAAATTATTAACAAACATCACATATAATTGGGTGCAAAAACCAAGGGAATATTACAAATCTTTTTCAATGGTAACAAAAGGCACAGACAGTATAATACATCGTACATATGTATATCTATAAAGAACTAATAGTTTATGCTGTGTTACAGGGACATATTGATAAATACATAAGCTTAAACAAAAAGTTACTAATACTAATTTAATTTGTCGCAGAAACTGGTTGGCCAACATATCATATTATCAACGGGACAGATCCATTTCCTCTAGGAGTACTGTGTATGCGGATTAACATTTATCATCTCCATGTTACTGCTGCAAGACCCAAACGAGAGAGAGGGAGGGAAAAAGAGCAAAGGTGCGATCGATTAGTAATATTTTTATATTTTTCAAGCGTAAAAAGAGCAAACGCTATTGGCGCAACTGATAAGCCGACAAACTATGGTTAATACTTATCGCGCACCACGAATTCAGGTAAACTTGAAAGCCACTTTGACATTTTTGATAGGACTGGATGGGCATATGTGTGTGGGGCATATGAGCTTCAACTCAACTCAATGCTACGATGAGGGCGGGAATGGAAAATGAATATGAATACATATGTTAGAAGTGTGTGTGTGTGTAGATAATGAGATTAGAGTTAGGCGCATCTTGGGTTAAGAGACTTATGACTTTGCTTTGGATTGTTAAGCACGACTAATTACCTGCGACTACAACGCATATGAATGAAAAGTAATGCCAATCCCAGAGTAATACAGATGCCACCGACAACAATGTAGGCAATGCCCAGGAATGGATTCTTGCCGCCCAACACGGAAGTTGTGGAGAGAATCATGCGTTTGGTACCATCAAACGAGACCACTGGATATTCTAAAAAGAGCACAAATACAGTAAATGAATATGTTCACAAATATTTCATATATATGTATACTACTACTTACTATACTCAATGTGCAGCGTATAATTACCGGCCTTTAGGCCCTTTGAATAATCGGTATTGGTTTGGTTCAGGCGGCGATAGAGCTTGCGAAAACTAGGCAAGGCAGCCGTGCGCATCCATACGATAAGATCCTCATTCTGGAAACCATTGTTATCCTCATTCGTTGGGTCCAGCTCATAGAGAGCCTTTTGCCAGAAAATTGGCCGCGCATAATCTTTCAGCGCCTCCTTAAGGTTCTCCGGATTGCGAAACTTAACGCTCTTGTCCGATGGCCATGCAATGCCCGTGTTAAGTAAACTGATATTCGAGCCACCTTGGCTCAGTGTCAATGTGTCTGTGAATTATCAACGATGTACGTAAGTGGGCGATATATTGTATGTATTGCTCGTATTGCTGCTGTCACGTATCTTACCATTAAACAGGGAATTGGCAATAGCACCGCATGGCGCAATCGGTTTGCCGTCGTCCGTGTACGCGAATGGCGTGCAGTCCGAGCTGGGCTTTAAGGAGAGGCGACCTAGCAGCTGTTCATCGTCGCGCGATTTCACATAGCGTCGATGATTCTGATAGTAATTGGTTAGACCGTAATACATATAGACGTCGCCCTAAAATACAATTGAATCGATTTTGCATTAATAATTAACATAGTTTCGAGGTTTCTGGGCACTTACATAGAAATCGACGGGGAGCGTAAAGGGTATCTTGCACAGGCATTGTCCCCCAGTTGTGTTCTTTAGAAAATCGGCACAGGTTTGGTCACCCACCTCGGGCTTGCATAGAGTGTAATCAATGACGTGCTCATTGGCAGCATTGGAGAAGTGCAGTAGCACAACGCCAATCGGTATGAAGAGCACTCCAATGACAAAGAAGGTGGGCAGCACAGTTCGTGCAGTTAGCACTGGTTGCCAGGCGGGTAGTCGTTGTTGCTTGAAGGCCGAATCTGTTGGATAAACGTAATCGTATTTGACGCATTCAGTTGATGTGATTCATGTGTTTGTGCTGGGGATAGGGCTAACTTGCAGGGCTCGCCTTAAAATAATCGATTTGAGTGTCAATAGCATATATCGTATTAGTCACTCAGTTCTTATCAAAGCACGCACAACACCAACATACACACACACGCGCACTGAGTAACGTAGGGTCAAGCTGTCCCAACAACTTGTTACTTTGGTGTGTGTGTTGTTGTTGTGTACACATTTATCTCATGCTCACTGAATTTTCACCTGAAGGTCGCTTTGACTTTACAGCTGAGTTTTCCTCGTTTTCCACATTTTGCGACGACATAGTACTTAATACAATTCGCTACAGCGACTGGGATCTGTACAAAAATTCAGAATTTGGGACGCGAATGTTGACCGTACGTCGCAAATTCGCTCCACCAAATACGTAAATAATACAAGAAATTTTGTGTTAAGTATATCGATATTTCTACATGACCGATAAATTTTATTAGAATCGAGTATTTAGTTGCATGTTACCTATCGACACTTTAATAAGTCATTCTTGCAAATCACAAATTTAGAGCAAATAATTAAATATCTATAGGTTTGCAGTGAGTATATATACGATAATGCGTTATATTTAATGCATTCAAAATAAAAACTAAACACTTGTGGTTCTTATCGATTCATCGATAAGAATTTGTTGAAAAAGTTAACTCTGGTAAATTTGTTAAAATCAATGAAAGAACCATTTGTTTATTTTAAAAATTCCAAGTAAATGTTGTATTTTTCTTTTTAAATTTATTCTTACTCAGCTATGAGGTGATTCTACATTGGTCAACGTAATCACAGCACTTTAAAATAACATCGCGTGCATCGATAGACCAAAGTTATTTGCATATGTTCCCACACCTAGCGGCAACGGCGTTTTCGTTGAGTCAAAACAACAAAGAATAGGCAAAAAGGCAACAAAAAACGAAGAAACGAAATAAGAAAGAAAACGACGACAAAACGTGAAGCAAACAACGAAATTCAAACGCATTTATTAATTTGCGCTGTATTGATACGCATATGCGGCAGCCGCAACATACACCAATCACTCAGGGTTCCCAGCTACTGTGTTCATAAAGAAAAAAAAAAAACAAAACGAACCAAAAAAAAAAAAGGAAAACTAAAAATATAATAAACATTGTGATTTTACTATAAACAATAGAGACCAAACGCCGCCAGCGCTATGAAAATCACCGTGACCACCACCGATGATAAAATATTCTTTCTAGATGTTGCCGCAGACCTGGAACTAGAGAATCTAAAGGCACTTTGCGCCATGGAAATCGGTTCTGAGGTCAGCCAAATCATGGTGGTGTTTAATGGCCGTGAGCTGACGAACGATAAGAACACGTTGCAACAGTTTGGCGTGCGAGATGGCGACTGTATTGTCCTGGAACGACGCAGGAGCAACCCGAATCGGATAGGTGAGTTCCCTTTGCTTTTCTCCCTCCCCTATGCTCGCTTTATAAGATGCGCGCGCGTCGGGCGGGCTAAATGACAATTAAACTGGGTCATTGAACGCACTCTTGGTCGCACCGTTCCTGGCCAGAGCCAGAGCAGTGTTTCATCAACGGCAACGGCAAAGGCATCTTCCGCCGGCGAGTGGGTGTGCTGTACGTATTTGTATCTGTCTCTCTCTCTCTATGTGTGTGCCTATCTTTTGGAAAAGAAAAGAATCTTCAATTATATAAATAAATAAATGTGTTTTTGCTTTACACATTTCACTGCTCATATAAATATGTCTTGCTGCTGCTGCTTTTTTGCACATTCCAAATGCTTCGCAAAAGACAAAAAGCAAGCACAGCGTACACAGTAAATGAAATCGCACACGCACACACACACACAGGTATTTACGTGCGCACAAACCGACAGACGGACAGATAGAGCGGGCTGCACTTGCACATGTAGACGTTGATCTGATTTTGACAATTCACCTGCTGCGCTATTATCGACATACATGCACGTGTGTGTGTGTGTGTGTGTGTGTGTATGCGGGTAATCGAATCCATGCAAATGTATGTATGTGTACAGCGCTGGATACGCCGACGCAAACGCTTTGGATGACCCCATGCACGATTGGCCTTGCTTGCCATACAATCATACAACATACTCATACCCATATATATGTATATGTATGAATCTACATATGTATGTGTATGGGGGGGACATTGTCCACTTGCTTTGTTTTTTGTGTGTGGGCGACGCTGACAAAATTTTACTTTGGTCTGCCTGAACATGCACGAAGATCTTCCACACTGTTTGTCCAGGTCATTAGGATCGACCGACATAGATGGATTAGCCGCCAATGCATCTAAGATTAAGAACACCTGATAAGGCAAACCTAGGGGAATAGAACATACAATGCGTGTTTACGGAAAATGATGAAATAAGTTCGTAAAAATGTTCTAGATAACTCCGAGAAAAGTAAAGCCTCCATGATGCACACATGTATATCTACCTCGGAGTTGGAACTCCCCTAGATTCATTTAATTCCTTCAGTTACTAATAGCTTATGCCTTTTCGTTTGCAGGCGCCAACAATCCATCAATAAGCAATCTGGACTTTAGCAACATTGCTGTGCCGGGCACAAGTTCAACTGTTGGCAGTCCACCGTCACAGGCTGGCGGAGCGCAAACATTGCAACAGCAAATGCAGCAGCATCTGCAGCAGCAACAGCTTTTGGATATACCCATGACAGATGATTTCAATGTGAATTTCGACGATGATCCGGCCACGGTGCGACAAATGTTCCTCTCCAGTCCGGAGACATTGGCCCTGTTGCGACAATATAATGCACGCTTAGCCGAGGCGCTGGACTCGGGTGATACGGAGACATTTGCTCGTGTGCTGCGCGAGCATATAACGGAGCGTAAGCGTCGCAACGATCAGCGTATGCGTATGTTGAATGCGGATCCATTCGATGAGGAGACACAGCGTCTGATTGCGGAGGAAATAAAACAGAAGAACATACAGGATAATATGGCGGCAGCCATTGAGTACAATCCCGAAATCTTTGGCACGGTCACAATGCTGTGAGTCACAGATCACATCAGATAACAATCCTTGCCTTTGCACAAAAGCTAATCTGATTTTATTATTCCAGCTACATCAATTGCAAAGTGAACGGTGTGCCGGTCAAGGCTTTTGTCGACTCGGGTGCTCAGACAACAATCATGAGCAAGGATTGTGCGGAACGTTGTCATGTCAATCGTCTCATCGACACACGCTGGAATGGTGTGGCCAAAGGTGTTGGCACTCAGCCGATTCTGGGTCGCATTCACATGGTGCAGCTGCAGATCGAGAAAGATCATTTGACCTCTAGTTTCACGGTGTTGGGGCAGCAGCCCATGGACATGCTTTTGGGTCTGGACATGCTCAAGCGTCATCAGGTAGGTCTGCTCTATGAGTTCCAAAGATTATTGCTCACTTAATTGATTCTCTTCCGCTTGCAGTGCCTTATTGACTTGCAGCGCAACCTGTTGATCATTGGCACCACGGGCACATCCACGCCCTTTCTGCCAGAAAGCGAATTGCCACCCTGTGCACGTCTCACAGGCAATCCGGAGGAGAACGAGCAACAGGCCATTGCGCAGGCGATTGAGCAGAGTAAACGTGAACATGGTGGTGCCACTGCTGCCACCGCTGCCACCGCTGCCACCGCCGGTACCAGTAGCCAGCAAACAGCTGGCTATAACTTAAGCAATATTAACTCAGTACAATCGGTGGATCGTTTCACCGAACAGGATGTGAGCGATCTAATGGCTCTAGGCTATCCACGCAGCGATGTGCTCACCGTGCTGCGGCTGTGCAATGGCGACAAGGCGATCGCTAGCTCGGTGCTCCTTAACCGCAATGAAGCTGCTGGCAGCGGTGGGCTCAGCTGAACGCAGCTAAATCGTTGGCAACTGCTGCCGCTGCTGCTGTTGCAGTTGCCACTGGCGCAGTTGCTGCTGTGGCAGCTGCTGTCGCTACTGCCACTTTACTGCTCTGGGATCAATCAAAACAATTTTGCAATACAACCACAAGAACAACAACATCAAGAAAAACGAAAAAAACAATTTGATTACAATATTATTAGAGGAAAAATGCTGATTCTGATTGTGATTCCGATTTCGAAACACGTCAATGAGAGTCACAATTTTAATTTAGTGAAATTTTATAAACCTAAACAATTTTTTAATGACTTTTGCGTTTCCTTGTATGTACAATAGTTAATTGAGTAGAAGGCGTGCGAGAGAGGAAGAGAGAAAGAGAGAGCACAATTATGTGCGTGACAAAGACGAAGGCAGAGATTTCAACTTCTAAACACCCCCGCCCCCAATCCTTACCATTCTAAAAATTGTATCCTATCCAAATAATAAAAGTATCTCTTTTTCTAGCACTAAATTTTTCCGAACGAAAGTCGATAACGATCTATGATGTGAACCTGGAACAAGCCCGTCTATAAACAGGTTTAAATAATGTTAACATTGGTAATAGCCGAACGCAAGCGTCTTGTAAATCATATATGCCTTTTAACAAACAAACAAACAAACTCACACATACACATACACACACTAATTTTATACACCTAGGTACATACACACAAATATATACATACATACATATATAAATAATATATATATATACATATATATATGCAATTTGATCTAGTGATAAGCTTAAAGATGAAACAATGTAATGGTTATGTATGAAATGAAATGGTTAAATAAAACGAGAATTGTTTTGGATTGGATTGAAAAGAGGGACATCATGTGTTTTATACTTGTACGTCATTTTATCGCAGCGCTGAGAATTGAATTGAATAGGGTTTTCCAAATGGGTGTGTAAACCCTTTCGTTTTGTGATAGGTTTCCGAAATATATAGAAAAAAAGGGGGTGCGTTAAAGTATCTGTAAGTCAAGTGTTTATGTGGTTGTTGGACAATTGAAGTTTTATTTAATTTATTATTATTATAAGATTTATTTATAAATGTATAAACCGTAACATGTACATAGCTATATATACATTCTAGATGCAGGCTTCTCTGCCAGATTAATAAAAAAACAAAAATCATCACTGGCGGATACATCCTGCGAATGCACTTGTCCATGTTAATTAGTTAGCTATTGTTGTAGTTGTTGTTGTTTCATTTTACTTAGGTTTTGCCCACACACACCACACGCACTCACACACACACGCAAGCGTGTGTTTTCAAATATTTCTCAGAATATACATAAGCGTTGATGTACATTTCATATAAATTACATTTGTTGCTGATGTCGTTGCTGTTTCTGCTTCTTTTGTTTGTAATATTTTAGGAGTTGTTGCTAACGGCCAAATAAATATTTGCATTCCTATTCCTCCTCGTCATCCTCTTCGTCGTCATCTTCATTGGCACGCGATGAAGCGTTTTTATGATTGAACTCCTTCTCGGGATCGAATTGCATGCCCTCCTGATCGGCAGCATCCTCTTCATCATCATCGCCAGCCACTTGGGCATTCTCGGCCTCGGCACGCTCAAGACGACGCGCCAGATCCGCCTCATCAATGGCCGTAACCAGTTTGGGCGCCATGATCACCTTGAACTCGCCTTCGAATTCGATTATCTTGGCGCGTATACTCTCAATTGCCACCTCCAGAGCTTTGAGTCCATCTGTCTTCTTCGTGGTCGATGTGGTCATTACATACCTAAGGGGGAACAAAATTTGATTATTCACAATTTCGATGTATTTGCAAAGGGGGGGTCAACTCACAGTGGCGGTGCTATCAGGTTGATTCGGATGGGCAGCTCTTCTGTGCTCAGCTCAAGACCCTTGCTAAGCGATGCTTTGACTGCATCGATGCCCTCATAGCCATAGCATGAGCATTCAATGTCCGCACGAATCTTAACCGTGGGCGAGACCAGTTTACGTTTGATGTTGCTCAGCAGCACCTCTTTGGTCTCGGCATCCAGGTTGCATTCGTCGAACACAGATGGATCAGTGACAGACTGCTTGAAGATGTCATATGCGACCGTTTTGCTGTTGTATTTCTTTTCAAAATACCAGGCCGTCTTCTGATACAGCTCCTCCAGCTTTTCGCTGCTGTCGTATCCCAAAATGTCAGCAACATGACGCAATAATGAATTGATTGCCTTGGCTTTGGCGAATCGTTCAGTACACTTTTCCACATCTTCAGGCGAAACGCGGCGCTTGGAGAGATCAATATAACCTTTCTCCTTGTCCACACGTATGACAACCACCGGTTCTGTTTTACCGACGCGAATCAATTTGTTAATGGAACGGATGCGACGACGTGACAACTCGGACAGCAAGATCATGCCCTCAATGTTGTTGTATTCCAGTAAATGGACGTAAGCGCCCATTTCGGCAATCGACAGAACGTTGACCATGACGACATCTTCGATCTCTGGATATTTTTCATTATAAAAGCGTGAGGTTAGCGCCATTTTGCAACGTTTGAGCACTTATAGAATTTATGTTTATTATTAATGCAAACTGAAGAGAAAATGCTAACTAAATTGCAGCAAAAACGTGTACAATTCTGCCGAAACAAGGCGTAAGAAGAAGCAGTCGAGCGGCGACAGTGTTGTACAATAACAATATGGGCGAGCTACAAGCGGCGAAATTTCTCCGATATATCGATGAAAACTGCTGTGATTCTTTGCTATTTCAATTTTTAACCAGTGTATAAAGTGCTTTTACTAGTTAAGAAATATAAATTAATAAAATAAGCATTACTACTTTATTTATTAGCTATACATTTGAAATAAAGACATCGATATATCTGCAAATTCCGGTGTTTAGTGTTGAATAATGAAATTATATTATTCGGCGAATTGGTAAGTGTTGCTTATAAATGCAGCTGGTTATGATTTATATATAAAAAATGCTGTCTTTCATTTATTGGCTTGTAATTAAAAAAATGAGATTTTTTTTTACATGGTTATTGAGTTCATTTTGGGGCATTATTGCGGTTTTAAGTTATGGGTGTATTTCCTGGTGCCGTTAATATTGGGTGTGTACACACTGAAGCGCGTGCACACGGCGACAATCTTGGTAGTCAGTCTGCGGATTGCAGCGAATTCGCTCATTTGAAAAAAATAAAACATGGCTGGAAGAGGTGGTTATGAACACGCTAGGTAAATATTATTAAATAATTTAATAACTGTGAACGTCATCTCGCCGAAATTGTGTGAAATAGATGCAAGTGCGTCCGCCGCGCGTGTCCAAGCAAGTGTAGAAGTGCTCCAATGTATAATAATGCACGCGGTTTAAGCAAAAGTCAACCAACACACACGCACGCATGAACACAAACACAGTCACGCACACACAAACCCTCAAAATCTACATGCATACATACGCGTGCGTGTGCCTCTGTGTGTGTGCGCGCAAGTGTGCGTGTTTTTTTCTTCTACATTTCTTTTTCTTTGCTATTTTTTTTTTCGGTCAATTTGCTGCGGTGTCGCCCGTTGGCAGACGTCGCTGCCGACGTTAGCGTCGGCGGTATGCGATTTGGCTTTGCCTTTTAACTTCCAAAGTAGCAGCAGCAGAGAAAGAGGCAGCGGCAGCGACAGCAGCGGCATCGGCAACGGCAACGGCGCCGCCTTCAAGGGTTATGGGCGGCTCTCAAAATAGATGGCAAAATGCAAAGGCAAAGTTCTAACAAATTAATGCTGCAAATAATTAAAAGCGCGCGCTTGTTTGTTTTTCTTGTTATTTTCTGCGACTGCAATGTTGTCTGTTATTTATTTACAAAACGCTTCTCTCTGTTATTGTTGATGTTTGCCTGTAATTTGAGCGGCAAGTGTTTTTGTTGTTTTCTTTTTTATTCTCTTTTTCTGTCGAATGCCTTCGGTTCGGCTCCCGTTCGGGCACACGTGCGTCAACGTCGCAGCCGGCATATGCTTCTGCTGCTGCTGCGCTGCTTCAATCAATGTTGTTGGATTTTTATAGCCTGGTTTTAAATTGACCAGTAACCAATGTTCTTTTTCTGTGTGTGTTCCAGAGGTGGATTTGGAGGAGAACGTCATGTGAAGCAATTGCCAACGGAACCTCCCTTCATTGCGTACGTGGGCAACTTGCCACAGGGTCTCGTGCAAGGCGATGTCATTAAAATATTCCAAGACTTTGAGGTGAAGAACGTGCGTCTGGTCAAAGATCGTGAAACGGATCAATTTAAGGGTTTCTGTTATGTGGAATTCGAAACGTTGGACAATTTGGAACGAGCACTTGAATGTGATGGACGCATTAAACTGGATGATCTTTCGGCCCCGCTGCGCATAGATATTGCTGATCGTAGGAAAAATGAGCGGTAAGACATATTCTTCTGTGCGCTAAGCAATCTCAAGTCAAGTCAAAAAAAAAAAAAAAAAAACTAAACAAATCTATTATATAATTGTTAGCCCTGGCGGCGGTGTTGGCGGCGGTGGCGGCAACGGCGGCGGCATGACTCGTGATGGCGGTCGTGATGGCTTCCAGAAACGTGGACCACCACGTCAAGGTGGCAGCAGTCAATCGTATAGTCGCGGCGGTCCTGGCACCGGCAATGCTCGCGAAGCCGGCGGCGGCTCTGGTAATCGCGGCGATAGTAGAGGTTCGTACAATGATAATTATGGTGGTCACAATGATAGAAGTCGTGGCGGCGCCAGCTCCGGCATGAATAGAGGATATAATGGTAAAGCATTTTTTGTCAGCCAGTCAAGCAATCAAGCAACCTACTACAACAACTACAACCTACTACAAAACAACAAAAACAACAACAACAACACGTAGATGCATCTTAGTAGCGCTGCCAAAGAACAACAAAATTTTAGAAATACCCAAAACAAAAACCAAAAAAACCAAAAAAAAACAAATAACATACAAAATTGTAGTTGATTTCAATTTCGACAAAGCATGGACAAAAACAACAACAACATCAAGAGCAACAAAACAGAACACATTTGCTGCTGCTGCTGCTACTCTCGTCTCGACCCACAAGCGCAGCCTGCATAGTTCGAGTTCTGCCTTCTGCCTTCTTCCAGCTTTAATCTTTACCTCCCTTGTATCTCTCTTTTCGCTCACCTTACGCTCACTTCAACATGCTCGACACGGTTCGAGTTGTTTGTTTTGTTTGTGCCTTGGGCATACATCTATTTAGTTCTATTATTTACTAGTTTATATCTTATATGCTTTTGGGGCGTTATCCGCCCTTTGCTATTACTTTGATTTGGTTGTGTTGCTCTTCTGTATCTCTGTTCTATCCACGCTAGACCGATTTAATTGACTTCAATTGTTATTTTATAATTATATATACATGTATGTAAATCTTATACATTTAATACACACCCACACCTACACCCACACCCACACACATGCGAACACACAGAAACACAAGAATTATTTAAGAATTGAGTTGATTTCGTATGCCTTTCTTGTAGCACGCTTTACATACAACGCCAGCATGTTGCCCTCCCCCAAAAGGGTCGATTAGTAGTATATATAGTATATAATGCAGGGCAGTAGAAAGTCCTTGCAACAAGAGAATCCAATTTAAACTATGCATGCTGTTGTTTTTACGCATTGTTTTATTAACTTTCTCTCTCTCTCTCTGTTTCTTTTTCTCTTGCCTCTTGTCAACTTTCGTGTCGCAGATCGTCCAGCAAATCGTGGCCGTTATGGCAATTTCAACAACGACGAACGCTTCGATCGCAATCAGGATCGTGATCGCGAACGTGGCCAGCGCGAAGGTAGCTTCGGTAATCAGTCCCGTGACGGCGATCGCTATAACAACTTCAGCAGGCATCGTGATCGCGAGCGCACCCACTACAATCCCAACCAACAGCAGCCTGAACGTCCCAGCGGCGTTTCGATGGGCGCCATAGGTAAACAAATTGATAAATAGCATATATATGTGTATACATATGTATGGCCTTATCGCGTGCAAATGAAAGACTAACATGGCTTTTTTTATTTCCAGACGATACGGAGCGGCCACGCCTGCAATTAAAACCGAGGACCATTGCGGCGCCCATTAATGCGGTGGCTGAAACTAAACAATCGGCCTCGATTTTCGGTAATGCCAAACCGCGCGAGGAGAAGCTCAAGGAGCTACAACAGAATGTCAATCACAATGGCGATAACTAGATGGGGGCCCCGGTCTTTTTTTTTTGTAATATGCCTAATATGATATTTAACAAATCAAACACACACACACACACAAGCACACACACAAAATGATAAAAAAATAACATAAAAAAAAAGTTGAAAAGAAAAAACAAAAACCATATAGAAATCAACAAAAAAAATTATAGGGGCATATATGATTTGTGTGAAAGAGCGGGATGCATATGTATGTACGAAAGAATGAAAAGAAAGAAAGAAAGAAAGAAAGAGCGCGAGCAAAGACCGGAAGAGGAGAAGGTGAAGGAGGAGGAGGAGGACAAGGACTAGGAGAAGCAGAAAGAGATCGAAGTTAAAACAAAATATAATTAATAATAACTACGCTATATATATACCTATTATATAAAAAGCTATGTACTATGCATACACATAAAACACAAACAACAACAAAAAACGACGCCTGGCTGGCGATCTACCCTGTCGGCCGGGCCAACAACACAAGCAACTTAACAACAACAACAACAACCACAACAACATCAAAATACCAACACCAACAACAACAACAAATCTACAGCAATAATTCTAAATCGTATGTTGGCCACAAACAACAACAACAAACATCAACAACAATAGCAATAGCAGCAACCGCAACAACAACAACAACAATGGAAAGTCTTTAAATGTTAGTCTGTAAGCAGCGGTAAATTGTAGAGCCCCGTGCATATAGCTTTGCTATATACATGCTATATAGCCAATATAGCTGCGATTTGTTAGTTAAGTAATTGCATATACAAACCAGCATAAAAAAACGTAAAGAGAAAACCACAAAAACAAAAACATAATACAAACAAGATTTACCATCTAAGCAAAAAAGAAAACAAAACAAAAAACAAAGTAAAAACTGAAAAAAAACCAAAAAAAAAAAAATATAAAAAATACAAAAAAACAACTAAAATTTGACAAGCGTTTAGCGTCTAGCAGGCAGGCAGGCAGGCAGTTTATACAGTTTATATAGCAAAATACAAGGAAAACTAAAAATAAAAAATATATTAAAAATAAAAAACAAATAAGAACAACAACAGCAACAACAATTACCGCATTGCAGTGAAAATAAAAACACCAACTACGTACGTATTAATGAAATTCATAAAAGTAAAAAACGCAAACAACAAATTTATATATATATACAATATATATATATATCTATATATACATACGAAAGATAATTTGAAGGCATTAATTCACAATCGACACACACACGCATATATATTTATTATATATAATATATACGAACCATGTAATCCATGCAAAAGTCTAAGTCGCCGAACAGTTTATATACATATATGACCACGGTACTCTTTATTTTTCCCTCTTTTGTTTGTAACACGTTTTTCTATATATATTTTTTTGCAAATTAAACTTTTTGTTGATTTATTTTCGTAATATTCTTGTTGTCTCGGCTTTAATTGGCAATAACGGCTATTGTCGCATCACACTTGACGGACATACGGACGGACAGGCAATAGGGAGGGGCGTCTTAGCATTAACATTAAAATCCACAAAAATTCCGGAATTTTCTTTTATGTAATTAACTTAATAGCGATTTATTGACTAATTGATTATCTTTCTCTCTCCTTTTTTATTTACCTCTTTCCTTTCTTTCTAATTCTCTATGTATTTCATTTTTCGTTAAACCTCTTAGGGAGTTATTCGAAGAAGAAGAACCGATCGCAAGCTTTGCTTTGTTTACTTTTTCCTCCCCTCCCCCCCTCCACGCTCATTATACGCAAGACTCGTTGAATCGTTGAAATCTTCCAAGGATCTTTCAACTTATATACCAGACTGAGGCAATTTGTCGCGTCGAGTGTATTTCGACATTTGCAAGCTTTATATAGTACATAGGAAAATCAGGAGAATCTTTGTTTGTTTTTCTCGTTTTTATTCTGTTCTTCATTCTTTCTTTGGACGCACGACTCTTGTCCTCCCACTCACTTAAGATCATAGAAATTTTAAAATCGAAAAGAAGAGACAAAAAAATACTCCAAATGCGTGCGATGAAATTAAAAAAAAAAAAATGTCACCGGCGTTTTCCGAGACCTAAGAGAATATACTAAATGACGTAAACAGAAAAACAGAAAAAGAAATATAGAAAGCAAGATAAAAAAATATGTACATTTTCTTTTTTAATTTTGTACCATAACAAATAAAATTTAGCAAAAAAAAAAAAAAAAAAAAAAAACAAGCAAAAAACATATTGAAAATGCAGTAAAACGAACAGTTTAGCCAACATAACCGAGAGCACGCAATTCGCAAGCTATATTAAATAGTATATACATATACATATATATATGTATATATATATTTAAATAAATATACAGATATACAGACAAACATGAAAAAATAACAAAAACAAAAGAAAAATTTACTTTTTCTATAATTTTAGCTCTAATATTAATAAAAAAAAAGTCAAACAATTAACTACAAAAAAAAGCGTAAACAAACAATTAGCAGCGAACAAAAAAATAGGCAACAAAAAAAGGAAATCGAAAATTGAAAACGGAAATGGGAAAACTGCGAGAAATAACATTTGTATTTAACTTTAACGTTAACATTAACATTACAATAACATTAACATTTAAAGTCCCCTCCAGAATGCGGGAAACGTCAACGTTTAAACTTATTCAAAATATACAATACCAAAAGCAACAACAACAAGAACGACAACAACAACAAGAACAACACCAATAACAAGAAGAACAGCAACAGCAACAACAACACATAGATATGCAAAGTAATGTTTGTAATTAAGAACTTTGATATGCATTTTAAATGACGCCCACGATGAAAATTGAAAGGAGAATCGAAAATAAAAACAAAAAATGAATTTATACAAAGCAAATTAGCCGTTAACATACGATATGAATATGAATAAATATACAAACACACACACACACATACACACGCGCAAATATATATGCATATATGTATATATGTGTGTGTATGCATGTATGTACATATATCTGTCTGTGTGCATGCAAATATTTAGCAATATCCCATGTCAAATCGAGCGCAGATCGAAGAGCTCGAGCTATTTGCATACCATAACAAAAGTATAGCAATTAATAATAATTAATTAATTAATTAATGAGGCAACCATTTCTATGAATTATTTAATTAGCAAAAAAAAAACAAACAAAAACAAACTAACTCGAAACTATAACAACAACAAAAAGAAAAACCTAACAAAATAGCAACAACAAAATTTATTAACATAGTTTCATAATCCTCTAAATGAAAAATCCAAAAATTGCAAAGAAAAACCTAAAAATCGAATGTAAAAAGGATGTAGGTTGTAATGCCTTATCCCTGAAAACAAGAAAAACAACAACAACAAAATACTAAAGCTGAGCAGGAGCTGAGCAACAAACAGCAAGAAGGAAGCAACAATTCAAACATTACATAATTTAAAAATTCTTAACAAAATATATATACATAACATATATATATATTTTTTTGTTGTTTGAACATTTTGTACGATATATATATATACATACGTGTGTATTATATATATACATATATATATATAAACAAATTCAAAATCTGTGTCAGTTTATTGGGAGAACTTTAAGGCGGAGTTTGTGGCGGGGGGGGGGTTCCGCGTTCGTGGAAAGGATAACAATTTCACTACCGCTAGTGATGGAACTTTCGGTTTTGCGATAGTTTCTTCGATACCCGGAAGCGCCATTTACATGGACTAAATAGTTTCATGGACTGAAATTGCTTCCCCTTAAAATAAAAATAAACCATTCGATTTATATAGTACCATCTGGATTAGCTATCGAGGGCGGATAACGATATATTCACGTGATAAGCGTGACTAAGCGATTGCGTCACGCGCTCATCACTAGCAAGCTTGTGAGTGTTAGTGCGTGCTGTGTGTCCTTTTCTGTGTATGCGTGTATGTGTGTGTGTGTGTTTCAGCTTAAGCGTCGTCGCGTCGGTCAGTTGCTGCTTATAATAGGGCCAATTGAAGCTAACGTTCGCCAAGCCCGCACACACACACACACACACACACATACATAGAGAGAGAGAGAGACGCACGCACGCACACTCGCACACTCGTACATTAAGAGGGACACTTGGCAACTGCGAAAGGTGTTTGGCGCTTTGCTGTCTCCGCCGCTGCATGATGTCATCGGCGCGGCGCTGGCTGCCAATTACGACACACTCGCACACACACACACACGCACATGCACATGCACATGTGCGTAAAGGACAAGTGCGTGTGCACACATGCATACATCTGTGTGTGTGAGTGTGAAAATATATAAATATTTATATAAAAAGATTTCAAACGAAAACTAATGGCCAATGCGTGCGTGCATGCGTGTGTGTGCTGTGTGTGCTGTGTGTGTGTGTGTGTGTGTCTCAGTCATTTGGCGTTTTGATGAATTTTTCAGCACTTGTCAGGTTTGTGTTTGTGTCGTTCCGTGTCTTCCTTCTTTTACCGTCATCAGCCTGCGCGTAATGACGCCATACCGTGGGCCGAAAGGCAAGCAGAGGCGAGTTGCGTGGTTGGGCAGGGAAGGGGGGAGGCGGGGAGGTGCCATCAATCGGGAGTAAAACTTAATCTCGGTGTGCGATGTCAGTTTGTGTTTGTCTGCGTGTGTAGGTGCTTGTGTGTGTGTGTGTGTGTGTGTGCCTTTGTGTGTGCGTGTGAGCCCGCATAATTAATTGGCTTTTAATTTGCATTTGAGCGCTGCTTATGATAATCAATGGGGCAGAGCCCGCAGGATGTTTCTATGTGTGTATGTGTGTGTGTGTGTGTGTCTTTGGGTGTGTATAGTTCCGCTAGGCTGCTTGCAGATAACTAAATTTCATTAACAAAATACTTACATATCAATTAATTTATACATCGAGTTCAACTTGTGTTTTGCAATGTTTTTATGCTCGTCAATAATTGAAAATTATAAGATATGGGTATACTAAGTTAGTGCGAATGCCAAAAGTTAGCAACACTACGAAGATTTTTTTTATGGTTTGTATTGAAATTTTTAAAAGTTGGATTTCTAGTGTGATTTTTAAACAGAAAGTGAGGTTAGAAGCCCTTTTGTTATTGATTAAAATTTCGATAACTATTGCGATAAATTGCAGGAAGAAACTGATCGCTGTCAGTTTGTAAAAGGCTATTGTAAAGGGGAGAGGGATAACAAAACTGCAAGTTGCAGCAGACAAAAGCTGAATTGTGTCGACTGCAGGGCGATTTGGTATATTCAATGTGCTTGTGTGTGGATGCCATGTGGATTGCAAGTAGGCAATAAGCCTACTTAGCGGCGTAGTGTGCATCGTTCATCGTCCGCGGCGCAGCGCATTGCAGTTAACCCCGAAAAACAATGAAGCAAATGGCATCAGCAGTTACAGCGCAGTCCCACACATACACCATACACACACACAGGATGAGAGAGAGAGAGAGCTAGAGACGGGCACACATAGCCTACATAGAGACAGTTTTTGCATGTTATGCCCCATTTTGAGGCTGTTTGGCCGAGTGCCTGCCAAAAAATCAGTCAACTGAACTGCATGCAGCAGTTGAGCAAATCGCGTGCCGTGCATTTACCCCAACCAGCTAAACGCTGTGGCCTCACTCCGCTGCTCAACCCATCCACCCCCCGCTGGTTCGCCTTGGCACTGGTGCAGCTGCACTTGCACATGTTGCTCGCCCCGCTGCACCCCAGTTCGTCATTCCCCCCTGTCCCCCTCTGCCCCACTAGCTGTAGAAATTGACTGCGGCTGAAAAGAGAGTGGAAAGTGCGGAAAACGTTTGGCTTCGTGGCATTTGGATGATTTCTGCCTGCCTATTTGTGAAAATTTCTCCTGCCCCTTGCCCCTGTGGCGTCTGTCTATGCAAATCCTGTTGTGCCTTAGCTTGCCTACCTGCCATCCGGCCTACGCTTTCTCACTCGCTCTCTCTCCCTCTCTCCCTCTCTTTTCGCTTTCACATTCTCTGGCACTCGTTGGCATTCTCTGGCTGCCACTTTGTGGACTTTAATCGCGTGTTTGCTGCACATTTTAACGCTCGTTGTCGATGCCGTTGTTGTTGTTGTTGCTGCTGCTGCCGCTGCTGCTGTTGTGGTTGTTGTTGTTGTTGTTGTTGTAGTTGGTTGCCAAAGCAACGCAGCGAAACACGAAACGAAATGCAAAGCAACATAAAGGCACCGAAAAAACAAAAGGAAAAACGCTACGCTCTCTGGTAATTGGCTCAGCCAGGAGCCAAATCACAGTGGGGTCAGGGAGGAGAGGAAGGTCGCTTTCGGTGTCGTGTTTGCCAGCAGCAGCAGCAGCAGCCGCAGCCGCGCAAGAGGTGCCACGGCAAATGGTCCGGCGCGTTGATTACGACGGCTGCTGCAATTCATTTTGACCAATGAGTGAACGCTCATGTTGCATGCTTCATGGCGTGCCCCACAGCATGTGAACGTGCATGTGTTAATGTGTGTGTGCGTGTGCGTGTGCGTGTACGTGTGGGTGTTGTTAAATACTGTAAATATGCTGCATTCTTGGCGGGATTAATTAAAAATAATATATATATATATAATTACACAATTGAAATATGAATATGAATCTGTTAAAGTGCGTAATGCGGTATACCTTAACGATAATTATGAAATGTAATCGTTAAAGCCTATCGATTACACGCAAGCGAATAATTAAGTAAGAATTTGAATTTAAACGACCGCAGCCAACTTAGCGCAACTCAAATGCGATCAGTATGCGAGGTAGAACAACACTGGCAACACTATCGATTATTGCCCTGCGATTAATTTAACAGCCATAAAAGGGTAAAACACAGTTTTATAGTATTATGTGGACACATGTTTCCTTTCCGGAACAATCGATTAGGGCTACTTAGTGTACATCTGTCCATGCATATGCATGTATGAGTGTCTATGTGTGTGCACGCTGGTTTATACACGCATATGAAAGTCAACGATCTCCCATACACATGTACTTGTGCTTTATGCGTAATTACAATGACGACGGCGACGGCGATGGCGATGGCGACGACGATGGCATAATTAGCCTTGTTATATTTACTATACTTGTTGTTGTCGTTGTTGTTGTTGCCTTTGCTGCTGTTGTTGCTGCCTGCCATCGTCGATGGTGCTCCAAACTGTCAGCACGTAAGCGGCAACAGCAACAATACGACAACAACAACAACATGAAAGACGTCGGCAACAACCATAGAAGAGGAGGCAGCGAAACACGCGCGACTCATAAACCAAATTTATGTAAATTTAGCCTGCCCCCTCCGCTTGCCCCTCCGCTCTACCCCGCTCCACACCCTATACCCCACATGCCACATATACCCTTGTCACAGTACCAGCCCCTCTCTCCCGCCTTGGCCTCTTTGGCTCCTGCCAGCAACAACAAGAGCAGCAAGTGCAAAGGAAACGCACAGTTGAATAATGTAAGGTTATGTTAATACGAGTATACGATACGATACACAGGAAGACGAGGACAGGCTGCCATTGCCCCTTTGGATAGGGACACACGAAGAGTGGCGTACGGTGCAGGGTCGCTCCAGGTGTACATTACACACCCCGCGCCATTGGCTGCCAGTTAGAGGTCAACCCGCCCGCACTTGGTCCCCCCCCTCCACCCACCATTCCGCAACTTAGCCACGCCATGCCGCACGCAGCACTAAAGCTCAGCGAAACTGAAACTGAAAGTGCACCTGCACCGAATCACAAAGCCAACTCGAGCTTCAACTTCGGCAGAAAGGTAGCGCACATTTACGGGAATTGAAAGAAATTTAATATTCAAAGATTCAAATTCAATATGGAAAATACTTTAAGTTCGGTTGACTTTTAAATAATGATGCGTGCGCTTAGGTGTGATAGCTTGTTTGGAAATTTCAACTTGATTTGTGCTCGAAAATACACATACATAGATATTCATTTGAAAACTTGCAAGGCGACAATCGTAATCAATTTCAAAATGAATCGCTTGCAGTAATCGAAATGCAAATACTCATCGACTTAGACGTTTGCTTGGAAATCGATTGCTATAGAAGTTGTCGATAACAGTTCGCCTGGAAACAGTTTGCTGTGCATTGAGCGATATTTCAGTCGATCGCTCTGCCCCATTCCCTTGCGTTAGCAACAAGCGCTGCGCTTGTGCATGTGTGCATGTGTGTGTGTGTGTGTGTGTGTTTTATTGTTGTTGTGTGCACAAAGGTGCGGAAATTTAGTCGCACTTGACAATGTGATGGACGACAGATAGCGCTGCATTGCACCTGCCACACCCGCTTGCCCCATGCCCAACCCCCTTCGCTTTGCAGCCCGCATCTGCCGCTGCTGCCGCTGCTGCTGCTGTCAGAATGTCGTCATTGTTCATTCATGAAATGAGCGCCTTTTTACTTTTGCCCAACATCAACAACAGCAACAGCAACAGCAACAACAACAATAAAAGCAGCAACAACAAGAAGAACCGCAATGGCCGCAAAATGAAATGGGTATAAAGTGGAAAAAAGACTAGGGAGAAAGGGGAAAGGGAGAAGGGCGGAAAGAGAGTACAACGGAACGAAAGACGCGCGTGGTAAAGGAGTGCTGGCTAAGTGAAGATACATATACATATATTTATGTATATGTATGTATGTATGTACATACATATATAGCCTGTATACAAGCATGCATATGTGAGTGTCGGTGCGCGCGTGTGTGTGTGTGTGTGTGTGTGTGTGTGTCTGCGAGGACACAACGAGGACGTACGTGCGACTTTGTTGCCACACACTGATGTTTCTCTACTTTTTTCTTTTCTTTTTAGGTTGCTGCTGCCGTTGCGGCAATGTTGCATGCTACACACACAGACACACACACACACACAGAGGCACATACTTGCGCGACATACGAACGATTTGTGCGAGTGTTTGCCTCGTTCGCTGACATCATCCGCAGTTGCCTTTGCCAGTTCACACACACACACACACACACAGAGTGACAGCTCACATTGCTCATACGCCATGTTGTTCAACACGCACTGAAAGCTTATGTGGTGGGCGTAGCGGAACTAGGCGGGGCGGGACGGGGCGAGGCGTTCGTGCTGTTGCAGTTAGCCTCTGTTATAGTTAATAATATAGTACACATTATTCGCATTGTCATTTTTATGCGATTGCCCCCGAGCAGCTGCTGCTGCTGCAGTTGTTGTTGTTGTTGTTGTTGTTGTTGCCGTTGTTGTCACATATTTTGCTGCATATTTTTCAGCGAATTCAAATGAGTTTCTGGTCGACATTTTCTCCCTCTTAATTATTCCGATGTTATAATTGGCGGGAAAATTGAAAGTTTTGTGCGAACTCATAAATTATTTTCAATTTCATTGCGTCGGCAGATTCAAATTGCCGTGAATTTTATGATGGAAATCAAAAAGTTATGTCTTTGGACAGGTCCATCGTGAGGCTAATTTAATGTTGTTTCATTTACATAATTGTTAAAAGCTGAGCGAATGAGAGAAATTAACCGAAAATGAATCGAATTCTTTTGATAGCGGTGGGAATTCATTTATCGATAGTTCAGTTTGCTTTTAAATTGACATTACTAATGATCGTGATCGGGATGATCGTGATCGTGATCGAGATCGATCGTGATCGGGAATGATCGTGATAATGATAATGATAATGATAATGATAATGATAATGATAATGATAATGTTCTGACACAGGATTACCAGCCCAGTCGATTGAGCCATGTCCGTCTGTCTGTCCGTCTGTCCGTTTGAACGTCTAGATCTCAGCTATTATAAAAGCTAGAGACACCAAATTTTACATAAAGGTTCCTGTATACCATAGGTAGATCGAGTTTATTGTCAATTTTTAATACCACGCCCACCGCCCACGCAAATCGATAATTTACGATTATCAGGAGAAGTATTGAAGTTACAGACTTCTGCTGATTGGTATGAAAATATAAAATTGCCATATAAATCTATCAATCGATCTATCTATCAAATTACAATATATGGCGCTATTGAAAAATACATAGATCGAATATAAACAATAGCTGGCAGATGAACTTGTGCCTAGGAAAAAGAAGTGTGATAATTTCTTTCGAAACTGGGCGAATGGTATCTTACTGTTGGGTGCACTCGACTGTTGCTTTCCTTACTTGTTTTATTATTTTAGATTTTGACTTTGCGTCGATATTGTAAGTCCATTATAGCCGTTCTTTATGGCTTTGCAAATAATTTCAATGCACGAGCAGCTGGGAGCGGGTATATAATAGTCGAGCACACTCGACTGTAGCTTTCTTAGTTGTTTTTAGCTTAATCAGAGGCTCAAAAGGATTAGCTGGAAACATAGGCTTCTCTCGCATTTTTTTTGAGTTTTTAGAGCAATTCCAAATACCCCAAACTTGTCCGCGGACAATACTATATACTATATATTCAAATACATATTCGATTCAACATTGTTGCTGTTAAAAGAATTTGAAATATGTTTGTTTAATGGCTCGGAGCGGTCATTGTTTATGGTGTTGACAAAAGGTAGTGCAGAAGAGTAGGGCAGCGGGGTGGATGGGGGGGGGGGTTAGGTGTTGTGGCAGGGAGGTTTATTACAATGGATACATTTATCAGTTAAGTCTCGCCTTCGCGCGCGGCCTGTGGTGCACCTGGCTTAATTGTCGTGTGTCGGTTAGAGTCAATTAGACGTTATCAAATGTTTGCCCAAGGCTCGCCCTAGACAAGAACGCACATTCGCGAGCGCCAGCGGTGGTGGGGCAGGGGGAGGGGAAGAGATTAAGGCGCCGGCTAGTGCACTGGGTGCACGCGCACCTGCTGGCGGCAAAGACACGCGCAAAGACAGCAGCAGCAGCAGCAGCAGCAGCAGAAGTCAGGCAAAGTGGCAAAGTGGCAAAGTCAGGCGACAGCTGCCTCTGTCGTTGCAAACGCAAAATGCCTGAAATACCTTTGCGCCTTGACGTATGCAGCGTTTTTTTCTGCTTTCTTTATTTTCGGTTTTTCTGCTGCTGTGTGTCTTCAACTCGTTCGTGCTCGTGCTTCGCCGCACGCCGCTCGGCAACTTGGCGCTCGCCTTTCGCCGTCAGCGCGTCGCTCGTTTGCTTGCCTCTCGCAGCTCGCCGTGCCTCTGCCTCTGCCTCTGCTGCCGCTGTGCTCGTTATCCTGGGCCTGTCCCAATGACCGAGTGGCGTGGCGTGGCGTGGCGTGGCGTGGCATGGCGCGGCGGCGATGAGAAACTGGCACAAGCCGATGCCAGCCGAGCGCAGCCGAGGGCTGCCCGATGTGCCCGATGTGGCCGATGTGGCGCAGCGAAAGCGCGGCGAGACACAGTCGACTGGCCAACTGAACGAAACTCGCACTCTGTGAACGCACACGCGCTGCGGCAGCTGACAGTTTCAGTGAACCACGGAGACGAACGGATTACGGGTAACACAGCAGCAGCAGCAGTTATAGTAGTAGCAGCAGTTATAGTAGTAGCAGCAGCAGCCAATAAACCAAAAAAAAAAAAAAAAAAAAATGAAAGAACATCAAACCCAAAAACCGAAAAACAAAATACAATTCAATTAAAGTATTAAAAAATAAAAACAAAAAAATTAACAACCCAAAAAAAAAAAATACATAAATAAACAAAATAAATCCGGCCGCAGCCCCGCTTGGTTGTCCTTCCTGCTGGCCACGCTTGTTCGCCGCTCCGCTACGCTTCTTCGTACCCCCCCCAACCCCCCCGCTCCCCCGCTCCCGCTCCCGCTCGCCTTTCCGCTGAGGGCCGCTAAGTCAGGAGTTAGAGAAACAAAGGAAAACAGAGCAAATTAAATCCCGTACAAAAAGCAAATGGGAAAGAAGACGAAGGAAAAAACGAGCGAAAAGAAAAAGTGTTTGAAATTCCAAATTGGGCAGCAAACAAAAATATGTTGCCTGTGCACACACATACATATACCGTATGTACTACATATATACATATATGTATATATATATCTGTGCCACAAAGGCAAACCGAGTGCGCAGCCAGCACAACACTTTACATAAGATGCCAATGTTCTTTTGTTTTTTTGTTGTATTTTTTTTTCAAGTGCTTCGAACAACAACAAAAAAAGAAGAGGAAGAAAAAAAACCTTAAACGACAACGAAAAGCGAAACGAAGGAAACGTGCAAACGTGCAAACGTAACGCAAGATTTCGATGCTATATCGCACAGAGATTATACTATATATATGCTATGCGGATAGACTATATGCATAGTTGTACTATGGGCCAATGTGCAAGCTTTTTTGTCTCAAGGAGAATATGTATTTTGTTCTTGTTCTTGTTGTTGTTGGTGTTGACGCGTCGTGAAGCCCAAGCAACTAATGCTGTGCGTGCGAGTGTGTGTGTGCGAAAACGTGGCGTATACTTGATGTGGACACCATCTGAAGATTGCGTATACGCCTCGGCTGGCTGAGCATGCTGCTTGCGCGTGTGAGCCAGCTTTTGTGTGTGCGCGGTTGTCTCTCTGTGTAGCTGTGTGAGTGTGTCGCTGTGTCTGTGTGTCTGCGTGTGTGTGTGTGTGTGTTACGCTGGCCAAATGCGAGTGCATAACTTGCAATTTGTTTGAAATGGCAGCGGGCAGCGCTTCTAAGTAGGCAACGTAAATTTTACAAGCAGACTTAGCGAACTTACAGCCACACACAGACACGGCACACACACACACACACACACCCAGACCGCACAGCCACACACAGATGACAGCACGCACGGACGCACGCATGCATGCAGGCAGGCAGGCAGGCAGGCAGGCAGGCTTGTGTATGCCTTCAAGTGCTGGCTCAAGTGTTCTTTTGCGTGTTGCGTGTGTGTGTGTGTGCGAGTGTGTGTGCGAGTATGTTTGGACTTTCGATTTTTCGTGGCTTGTCTTCAATTTATTGTTGCTGCTGTCTGTCCTGCTTAGGTTATGTGTGTATTTACGTACACACATGTCGCTCAGTGTGTGCGAGTGTGTGTGCGAGCTGAACTGTATCTGGCATGTCCTCTTTGCAAGCGCGCATATGCCTGCTGTATGTAAGGACGCAGGACAACGAACAAGACGACGTCTGCGCTGGCACATGAAACTCAACTCAACACGCCAAGGCAGAGCCAAGGCAGAGCCAAGGCAGAGCTAAGCAGCGCTTAGCAGCAGCGCTAGAGCACACACAAACACACACACACACGCACGCCCAGCACACACACAACACAATTCAACTTAACTCAACTCGAAAAATAGCAGCGAAATCCGAGCAGTCGCGTTGCCAGCCTAGTGGGGTAGACAGCAGGCAGGGGTGAGGTTTGGGCTCTGTCAGCCTGGCAAAGTCAGTCTCTCAGTCAGTCAGTCAGTCAGTCAGTCAGTCAGTCAGTCGGTCGGTCGTTCGGTCGCTCGGGCTGGCGCCTCGCTAACTGGCTAAGCTAAGGCAGCGCACGTAAGCCTCCTCTCACCCCCAACCCACCCCCGTGGACACCCGCTCGTTTGACCCCTTCTCACTCACAGAGTCTCACTCAGTCTTTCGCTTGCTCGCTCAACTCACTCACTCACTCACTCACTTACTGTGCCTCTCTCTCCCTCCCTTTTTCTTTCCTTTTCTCTCTCGCTCTCTCTCTCTGTCTCGCTGTCTCTGGCATTGCGGCCGCACGCCTCTGGCAGCGCAGCACGCGCGTGTGCCATATCGCGTTTCGTGTTGTGCGCAAAACTGAGCCGAACGAAACGACAAAGCGAAAAAAGGGAGCAGGACGAGGACGTAGGGAGGGGCAGCGGCAGGGGCAGCGGCAGGGGCGGGTAGAGTGGAGGGCAGGCCGAAACAGGCACAGGGACACGGCTTGGCCTGCGTTGAGGGCGCCAGCAAGTGATGGCGATGGGCGAGGACACGCTACACTTGTGGGGTAGGCAAAATCGCCAGTCAGTCCGCCTGCCAGTCGGTCTGACTGCCAGCCAGTCAGCCAGTCTGTCCACTCGTCTGTCCCTGCGTTCGTCCCCTAGTCTGTCCGCCTGACTGTTTCGTGTGCTCGTCATCGTCGTCGTCGGCGTCGTCGCCTAGTTTCAACGAAAATTGTGCAACGCTTTTGAAGTTGTTTTGCTTGTCTAGCCTAGCGAGCGAGCGAGCGCGCCTTGGCTATGTTTTCGACTGCAGCGCAAAAGTATGCAACAGAAATTGAAGTAATGAGCCCCAAGCCTCTCTCACTGCCTCGCATAACTTTAAGCTCCAGTTAATTTTAGCTCTGCCTGTGTGTGTGTGTGTGTGCCCGCTCTAACTTTGCATGCGGCGACACACTGTCGGACATGCCATTTGCCGTACACATGCAAATGTGTTTGTTTGCCTCGCAAAGTCAATAAAATTAATGGCAGTTTCTAATGAGTAAATACTCGCGAGCTTGGCTTTCTTTCGTCTTCGTCTTCTTCTTCTTTCGTCCCTTGCCTGTTCGACTGTTCGTCTGTTCGTCTGTTTGCCTGTTTGTTTGTTTGTTTTATATAACTGTGAAAGAATGTGGCAGGCGAAATCAATTGGCCGCGAAGCATTGCATACCATCGAACACCGAACAACGAACACCAACACCAACGCAATTCCGCAGCGTTAGCGTATAAAACTGTGGCATACTTTCGGGCGTTGACTGGAAATCAAATTGAATTGCGAGCTACAGCAAATTAAAGGTTAATATTTACAGCGGCAGCAGCAGCTACAACAATGGCTGCCCTACCTTCTCTCTCGCTCTCTCTCTCTCGCTCTTGCGCTCCCTACTGCTCCCTCCTTTTGCTGCTCTTTAACAAAAGCGAAATTTCCCTTTTCATTGGCAAACCGAAACGACATTTCTGTGTGTGTGTGAAAAAAAAAACGCACAAAAATGTCGCTTAACTGCCTTGTAACATGTGTGTGTACGATTGTGTGCGTGTGTGCGTGTGTGTGTGCGTGTTCATTTATTTGCCAGCGACTTTTGGGCGCTTAAAAATAAGTATATATCGCAAACATCAACAACAGCAGCAGCAGCAGCAGCAGCAGCAACCCAAAAGCAACCCAGGCATGTAGCTTGCCCCCTCCTGCCCCTCACAGTGCCTGCAAAGTGCGTGTGCCCATTTCCTTCGTCTATTGTCACAATTTGATTGTTGCTATTCAATTGGTTTTCTTGTTCAGCTGCGACTGATTTTTGTTGCTGTTGTTGCTGCTGCTGTGGTGTGTGCCAAATTTACATAACGTAAATGCGGCATAAATAAATTATTAAATACGTGCTGTGACAATGTGGATTCCATGTGGACAGAATGCTTAAGAGAACCCAAAACCCACACACACACACACACGCACACACGCACACACCTAGTTGCGGTCAACGTTTGGCATAGTTTGGCTGTGACAAGTTTCGACTCCGTTTGCCACATTGACAATTCGATGCTGTAACAATTTCTTTCAATTAGAAAGTTGTTGTAGTTGTTGTTGTTGCAGTTGCTGTAGTCGCAGAGTGTTGGAAAGTGTTCGGTTAATTAAGTTAGCAAATTTGCCAGCATATTTCTAAAGTGTCTAACTTGTTTCGAAAGCTGACATTTTTCGCCGGAAAAATGAGTTCCGTTATTTCCTCTTTTTTTTTTTTCTTTGCTGCGAGAAAAGTGAGTTTTCGTTTTGCTTGTGTTTTTATGTGGTTTCAAAGTGCAATCAGCAGAAAATTGCTGAACGTGTAGCAAAACACAAATTTTCATGATATTATGAAGCAGACTGACAAGCTACGGTGATGTGACTGTGAAGTTTTCAAAGCTAATGCAGTAATTACTTTTGTTGCGAATGTTTTTTAAGTGCAAAACAATTTAAAGTTTTATTAGAATTTTTATAAATAGAAATGGGGCGAAGTATTTTGAAACTACTTAAATGTGTTTGGGTTACAGAATGTTTTTTTTTAATTTAAAGATTATTTAATATTACTTAATTATGCATTGAGAGTAGGAAAGTCTTCTGTCGTTTTTAGAGTTGAGAAACTTGCAAACATATTAAAAACAATAAATAAAAATTAACTAGAAAATGTTTGAAGCACAGAAACTTTGCTACACATACAACTTAAAATATTTGTAAGCTTCTTTAAAATAAAAAAAAATATTAAATGACTATATAAAATTTAGAGAAAATATTTTCGAAAACATTGAAATATATTTTAATATTTTTTAGAGTCTTTAAAATTGAGAAAAATTAAGGAAAAAGTTTAGGAAATATTAAGAAACTTTTGTGAGCTACTTTAAAATATTTGGGAATTGAAAAAATTAAGAAACTTTTTTGGAAACTATGAGAAATCCCAAAAAAAATTTACTTAAAATTATCCAAAGTGAGGAAAGTTGAAGAAATATATCAGAATATATTTAAAAACTTTACAAAACACTTTGAAATTTTATCAGTGGCAAATAACTTATATATTTTTTTAACATATTTATAAATTCCTGTAAAATCTTTTAAATTGCAGAAAATTGCCAAAGTAGTTCAGGAAACATTTAGAAATTTCTATAAATTTTCCTAAATGAATTAAAAATGTAAAAACCCAAGGAAATTCTTGAAGAAACCACTTGAAATCATATAGAACATTTCAATTTCAAGTTTCGAGAATTGCTGCCTATTAAAAACCAATTTACCAATTTGCACACACTTCGCATATCGCTAATGTGCTCGAACATAACCACACTTTAGCCTAGTTTTTGGAAGTTTCTCAACTTTGCGAAATGCAAAACGTCAGGCGAAAAGCGGATCAGCGGGTCATAATGATTTGCGATAATAGCGCAACTATTTTTAAAGGGCATAACTCACTTGCAGGCTGCACGGCCCACGGAGTGGGTTGGGCGGGGGCTACAGTGGTTAGCCCGCAGGCGGTCATTAGTTGGTTGAGGTCCAGTCTGGCTGGTGCCAAATGTTTCGAATCGTTTGCGACTTCGGTACTTGTCAGAAAGAGAGAGAGAGAGACAGAGAGAGAGAGAGAGAGAGGCAGAATGAAACAGAGAGCGAGCGAAAGAGCAAGAGCTGGCCACCAATTTGATGACCTAAAAATAGCATAAGAAGTCAAGTCACTAAGCCATGCGGCGAACAGCGGCAACGGCGACGGCGACGGCGACGGCAAAGTAGCACAACAAAAGTTGTGTTGACAACGAGTAAATGGACAAGGGTGGCAGCTGCGGGGTGCCGCATAGGCAGCAGCAGGGGGGGGGGCGGGTTAGCCCTCGTGCACTCATCGAACGAGTGGCTCAGGCCACGCGAGAGCGCAGCGAGAGCGCGTATCCTCTTTGCAGCGAATTCGTCACCCAACAACAACAACAACAGCAACAACAGCAGAGGCAGCAGCACAAAAAAGGCAGCAGCAGCAGCAGAACTAGAAGCGAGCAATTGGTGCAGCCTTTCGGCTGCCTCAGAGTATTAAAGAGAGAGAGAGAGAAAGAGTGAGAGCGAGAGAGAGCGAAAGCGAATTAGAGACGTTGGTATTGTAGGCGCGTCTGTCTTTGTCTGCTTTTCATTTTGCTTAAAACTTTGTGAAAACTAACAACAATTGAAATTGTTAGCTATAACTGCGAACAACAAAATCCAATCGGGTTAAATGAGCAGTGAAAGCTCTGTTCCAAGCGCCTACCCATCCCCCTACCCTCCCCCTCTCTCTGTGATGTGCGGCGAAAGCGATGCGGTGTGGCGGCAGTGGCGGCAGCGCTTTGGCTGACTCTGATTGTGTTTGACTTTGGTGTTGGCTGGCTGCGTTTTTCACGTGCGCGCGAAAGTATGCTACAAAAAATTGCCGTTGCATAAACATAAACAAACTGACTGCGCCGCAAAGTAGACTACATATTTTTTTGTGTGACATTCCCCCAAGTGATCAAGTGACACAACAAAACAAAACAACAACAAAGAAGTAGAACACACTCACAAAGTTGGTGCCAAATTAAAGAAAATCTGTATAAATTATTGAAATTCAAATATTGTTAATTATAATTGAAAAATGCGATATACTCGCACAACATGCAATGCAAATAACAATTGAAGGACAATCGACAAACTGTGCAAACCGAACAACTGAGCAACAACTGAGTTCAATGAATATTAATAAAACGCTTAACGCTGCACAAGCGATCCAACAGGCAACGCCAGCGGCAGCAGCTAGAACCAACAGCAATCAATCAATCAATCAATCAACCAATCGATATACACAAATATAAAGTGCAACAACAGAAAGTCCAATCAACTGAAAGCCGAGCCGAATGAAATACAAGCACATCAGCGCCGGCTGAGCGACGCACACACACACACGCACACGCACACGCACATAATTAAACGCATTCACACACACACACACATACAGACTTACACACTCACTCACACAGACATTGTGGCACCGCCGCAGGCAACAGCTCGTGTTGTCTTCGACGTTTTTCCCATATTCATAGCTTGATTCATACTCCCACTCATTGATTCATGGAGCCTGCCGCCCCTCCCCCCCTTCCACCCACGCACTTATGTTGACATTCGAATTGCTGTCGCAGGCGAAGCTGTTGAATGGTTGAGAATATTAAACGAAATTGAAATACAAATAATAACAGCGCTGGGAATCAAGTAAAACAAAAAAGTAAAACACCAAAAAACAAAATATTTAAAACAAAAACAAAAAAAAAAAATAAAAATCAAAAACAAAAACCAAAAAAGGAAAAAAACAAAAATATAAAACAAAATAAATCACAAGCAAACGCGTTCGCACACACACACACACACACCCACAAAGGAGAAAAGCCAAGGAGTGCGAGAGAGAGAGTGGGGAAGACGGAGACCGTAAGAGTGAGGGAGAGACAGAGAGAGAGAGAGAGAGATTGTTGCAACGCGCCGCGTCGTCATCCATCAGATTCTTCTGTGCCGCCAGCTGCTCGACGCATGCTTGTATGCGTGTGTGTGTGCTGATGCAGCAGCAACAACAACAGCTGCAACAACAACAACAACAATAGTTAACAACACTGCAGCAGCAATATTTGTGGCGGCAGCAACAACAACAATAAATCCCACAAACAACAACAACAACAACAATAGCAATTGCAACAACAATAACCAAAACAATAGCAGCAGCAGCAGCGGCAACAAAGGCGCAACATCGATTGACATCGATTAACGGTAAGTTGAGCAGGGTAAATAAATGTGTACACACTGTGTATGGGTGTGTGTTAAGTATATAGTTACATAAGAAAGTTGCAGTGAGACAATGGAGGCGAGAGAGACAGAGAGAGTGGGAGCGGGAGCGGGAGTCGCCAAGTTGCGACAATTAGCGGCAGCAGCTAATCGGCCGGCGCTGATTATGTCATTATTGAGTCCGCTAAGACAGTTAGTTGGCCAGAAAACCGCTAAGCAGCACTTACACACACACACACACACACAGAGAGAGAGAGAGACAAAAGACGCGTCCTGTGTGCGTTGGTTGTCTGCTTTCTGGCTTTGCTTTGCTTTGCTTTCATTCTTTTTTACATTCCGGTTTTGCTTTTCGTTTTTCTTTTCTTTCTTTTGCCTTTTTTTTTTTGTTTGCTTGCCACAACCTTTTGGTGGCTTTTGGAGGGCAAACTTGAGGCGAACGGGCCCTGAGTTTCGTTAAGAAAAATACCAAAATAATTGTATCTTCGAGATACAAGAGTGTGCCGTTTTCGAGAGAGAGAGAGAAAGCAGAAT
Organism: Zaprionus ghesquierei; assembly: GCA_018904095.1. NCBI lineage: Eukaryota > Metazoa > Arthropoda > Insecta > Diptera > Drosophilidae > Zaprionus > Zaprionus ghesquierei. The sequence goes on along the minus strand of JAEIGP010000394.1, from coordinate 18,534,941 downwards.
AAGAGAGAGAGAGAGAGAGGGAGAGCGTGTGTGTGTTTGCGAGGATGCTTTGATGCTCCCAGCGCAGTCGCAGAATTCTCAAGCTCTCTCGCTCGCGCGCTCTGTCTCCCTCTGCCTCTCACACGGGCTCTGCTACTGCCTCTTGCCTGTATATGTAAAATTCATTGACTAACAACATGCGAACTTCGTTCAGTTTATGGCAAGGCTCAATGTGTTTGTTTCCTTGCCTCGCCTGTGCCTCTGCGACTGTGTGTGTGTGTGTTGCATAGAGCTTGTATGTGTGTGTGTGTGTGCGCGCACAGTTAATCAATTTGGGTGTGTGTAAGTGTTTGTGCCCGGTTCGGGTCACAATTGAATTTTAAATATTTAACACTTGCTTAATTATTGCAAAATGCAGCTCTGCATTTTTCATAGCATACTTTCGAGCGCCTCGGCATCGACCGCGCTCGCAGCGAGCCTCGTGCAATGTTTTCAAAATTATGCACATGCTGTCAGCCAGTGAATGAAACAAGCACACAGTCCAATACAAATATTTGCACACATGCACACACGCGGACACACACACACACACACACACACATACAGAGGGAGGGAAATTCACGTAAGTTTGTATATAAATATTGCGTATATGGAAGCTCGTCGAAATATCGAACTGACCTACTTCTGTGCTCGATACGGACACATACACAAGCATATGTAGCGCGTGCTTCGCAGTGTGTGTGTGTGTGTGTGTGTTGTAACTATGTTTCGCCGCTGCGAATACGCCAAAAAGGCAGCGCACACACATTGCCATTGGGCAAGAGTGCTTTGACCTTAGCGGAGGCTGCTTATATAAGCCACGAAAATAAAACACAAATCGAAAATGAGAAACAAGAAATGTGGATAAAGCATTTTGATATCATATATAGCATATTTATTTCATACTAATAGCTAGTCGAAATTCCAGTTAGTCCGCTTTACCTTGTGCGAATTCAATTAGATTGAATTTCAATTCAAAATCAGCATTTCATTTTGTTCCCTATTTCTTATGAATAGTTTATGCTATCCTAGTTTCTCCTATTCATTCATAGAAAACCAGAAATCTTTTACCGATTCGCAGAAGTTTCTATTAATAATTTTTCCCCATTGGTTTTGCTATTTTAATCTTACTACGCGAACCCGTAGCCGGCGTCACTTCAAAACGCAATTCATGGAAATATATGTATTAATAAAGAGATGAAATTTACCGTACGAATTTTCCATGAAAATGAATTTGCCATAGTGAGCTTTGCTAATGCTAAATTTACCAACACTTTTTGTTCAAGGGTTCCACGAAATTTGTAGTTAACTCGTGTTCTGCAGCTTAAGTTCAGTTGCAGCTGGTCGAAAAGGGAGGAAATTACATTGAAAATTCATTGTATTTTTAACAAATTTTCGTGGAAAATTGTACTTGATTTTCCGTTTCCCTATTCACTGCAGTTTCTGATTTCAAACTAATTTCGATTATGCGCACAGTGGGTGAAGTTTCAAGAACTTAAACTGCTTTCATATCAAGCAGAGTTGGCAGAACCTAAAGGATTTAAGTAAGTTGAATTTTTGGAAAATAAAATTGATTTTGTTTTAATTTAAGTAAATTTAAAAACAGTTCAGTTCGGTAAATGTAACTGACAAACCTTTTTGGGCAAATCCCCTTTTCTGCAATGTTTTTTTTGTATTTTTCAAAAAGTTTCACTTCACTCTGGAGGCTAATGCTCTGCTCTGCGCTGTCCTTCACTTCAATGCCTACTTGGTATACATTTGATTTATTTATCACATTTAATTTATTTAATACAATTTGATTTCCGAGAAAGTTCACAGTAATTTGATAAAAGCGCTAATTGAATTATATATTAACATAATGAGTGAGTTTTCTGGCAATTAGCATCGAGTAAACGATAATCAAATGACGGGAGTGAATGCAGTCAATTATAAATGACATACACATACAAATACAAATGCATCCACATGGTTATCGCAGTGTGTGTGTGTAAGGAACGACCATCACATGTTATCGATTGGGTATTTGCAATTGTTTCTGAATTTGATTGAAATTCACCCGATGCGAATTGTCGCTTTCGACTAATCCAATTAAGCTGCGATGCCTCGTGATGCAAACCCACGCATACCCACACACACACACGCACACAGTTTGTATGTATGTAGGTTCAATGCGCCCGATAGCGCGACCAGAAAATAAAGTCACATCTCCATCTACACACACATCTCTCTCCCTCTCCCCCTCTCCTTCCCTGTCGGTATTGTGAATGAATATAATAAAAAAAAAAACCTAACCTATTTGTTTGTGTTTTCTACTTTCATTGCAGCATCGTGCTAAGCGGCGGGCGCTACTCGAACATGGCGCCTCGGATATAGTTGTAGCTTCATGTAGCAGGCGACATCCATGTGCCTCATGTGAGTATGCAGCATGCAGCATTTATTAGACGGGGGAATACGGGCGTACGGGTTGCACATTATTGCAATGTGTTATGAACGGCCAAGGGGGGAGAAACCGTTAACCGCATACCGTATACCGTGTACCGTGTACCATTTACGGTATCGGTATCGGTATCGGTAAGTGGTAAGCGGTAAGCGGTAATCCGTAATCCTTAATCCGTTTAACTATTATGTATGCTACTCAATATTTATGCGTGTCTGCGTGTGTTATGTATGTTATGTGCATCCCGTGTCCCGTGTCCCGTGCAGGCCTTGGAAATCTAAGGCTCTCATCGTTGGCCGCATAGACAATGACAGAAGATTCCGACTCGATATCTGAGGAAGAACGCAGTTTGTTCCGTCCCTTTACCCGCGAATCATTGGTGCAAATCGAACAACGCATTGCCGCTGAACATGAAAAGCAAAAGGAGCTGGAAAGAAAGAGAGCCGAGGGAGAGGTGGTAATTATTTCTAACTGAATGTTGTGTCTTCTACTAACTACATAAAAAAAACAATAACAAAAACAAAACATAATTATATCTATGTTACTATATATGCATACCCTACGTATATGTATTCTGTGCCTATCTGTGTCTCTCTTCTATCGACATACTATATTGAATATCTAACATAATTACTAAATACCTTATATTAATCTGCTATCTGTACAAGTCAAACTACTACATATATAGCTGTAACATCTATCGATTGTTTCGGTGTATCACAATCGATATTCGATAATCGATTGCCTGCCCATCGGCTCTCGACTATCGATTGCCGATTGTCGATGAACGTTTAACGCTCAACGCTATTGTGCGCTTATGTTCGTGCTTAAACGTCTATTGAATCTGTATAAATAGCTACCTATAACATATGTATAATCAGTATTCGTATTTATCTTTCGACAAAACATAACATTCTATAACATATCTGTTCTAATATATACTATCCATTAAGTACTACTTAAATTATTCGCTACTAACCCGATCGTTAGCCCCAACCTCTCGTTTCCATGCCAAGCATTTCCCCAGAGTTCGAACGAACATCCAACATAACTATCGTTTAACTATCGCCCAATTATCGCCCAACTATCGTCATCATACTGTTTTCATGTCCAACTTTCAATGCTTTTTCCTTCATACATCTGCATCACTCTTCTACTTCGTCTGTCCCCCATTAAGTCCTACTGCAGCTGTACAAATAACTTGTCTGTCTATATCATAATGCCCATATATCCACTTAGTGTATATATGTATGTATGTATAACCTCACATTTCGCTGCTTACAATTCCATATACCATATACCATATTATGTATCGAACTATACTCAAAAACATTCATCCATTGATGTGCCTGGGACATGTACCAAGAGATACCCTTTCCTGTGACTTGAGCAACAACAAACTCTCACACTGTCTCCCTCTGCCTTTGTTTCTGTTTCTGTCTCTGTCTCAGTCTTGCCGAGCACACTGCATATTTAACAATAAACTTCCGATTTCCAATTTCCAAAAATATTTTCAATATTTTCTTATTGTTTCTGCTTAAGAGTCTTTCGATCTTGTTAAACTCTATTTTCGTTAAAGTTCCCCCGCTAGAACACACTCTCTGTCTTTCTTCACCCTCACATTCATTTGGGTTTCTTCCGGAATATATATTTTCCATCTCTGCTTAGTGTCTACTACATATGTATATTATGATTTTGAGTCAATGCTATGTCTAAAATTGATTTTTTCTTATATTTTGAACAAAATTCAAAAACAATTATTCCAAAATTTTGTGTATAATGTATGTTCTCTTCAGTTCGTTGTTGTCGTATTTTGTATCTCACAAATGCCCCCTACCCTCGAGAAAATATATATGAGTACCTTAATAAATCGTATTATCTCCATATTTAATGAAAAATGCCAAAACAACTTTTCCTGCCATAATCGTTGTACGTTTGTTTGTTCGTTTGTTTTTGATTGTTCAATTGTTTTCGAAAATATTGAGAGTAAGAAATGTGTATTCCAACTATTGGCTACGTAATGTGTTCTAATCGTGTGTATATATATATAGTATATCGTAATTAATAATTAATATTTATTTATGTTACAATTTTTTATGCGCAACATGGCAAAAAGTTATATGATTTTTAATTTCTTACTTTCTTTCATTTTTTTTTTGGGTTTCTTTTGCGTTGAACTCATTTCTATAACTTCAACTGCGACTCGATAATTCACTGTCCCTGGTCCTGTGTGCGTGTGTGTGTGTCTGACTCACACATAGTACTCACATAATACTCGTACTGTACTCACAATTCCACGACAGTCTCGTTGTGTAAATACCAAAAATACTAAAAGTTCAACTCGCCATTAACAACAACAAAAAATAACACTTCTTCCAGTACCCGCACCACAACCTGTACCTCTACGTGTACCCATACCTCAACCTGTACCTGTACCTGTACCCGTACCTGTACCTGTACCTGTACCAAAAACTGTATCTGACCATACACCATCAAGCATTTTCAACGACTTAGTTGTGTTGCGATCGTTGCGATTCATATTTAGATAATAAACGTATTGAACAATCAATCAAATTGAACAATACATGCAAATAATCAATAATTATAACAATCCATAACCGATATCGTAGTCGATTAACGCAAAATGTACACTGCGGCAAATAAATATGTTTTATAACACTGGCAGCCAGTCAAAAGCTGCATGCCATGGAACCTTTATATTCACAATGTTGCGTTTCGATAGGTGTAAAAAGAAAAACTTCTTCTAGTAACTAACACACGCAAATAATCTCGACTATCTTTCGCTCTCTGTCTATCGCTCTTTCTCTGTCTCACTTTTTTACTCAAACTTGTATGAAACGTATTTGCTGTAGATGATCGAATAACATTTATCAAGAGAATACAAAAATCATGCGCGCACTAAAAAGTCAGAAAAACTTCAGCTTTTAATTTCGAACTTAACAAGTAATCGATTGCTAACGCCCACCTATCGTAACTATCGTTCTCTTTTGTACAGCACACACGCCTACGCTGTTCTCTACTTCCATTTATATCTCCCTCTCTTTCTCTGTCTAACTATCGCTCTGTATCTCAATCTATCGCTCTCTATGCACCTCTGTCTCTCTCTCTCTCTCTCTCTGTTCATTTCTATGTATTTCATTTGTCCCTCCTTCACAACTATCTATCGATATCTATCAATCGCCTATCAATCTTAGAGCTAACTAACTAACTCTCTAGACATTGGCAACAAAACCGATAAGAACACAGCGATATTAATCAATAGAACCTTGAAGAAAATGCAAACTGAAAACTAAACAGAACTATTATAATATTACGTATACTATCTGAACATTTCACATGCATATATATCTCTATATATTTATATATATATACATATATGTTTTCTTTTTTTTTCGTGTACTTTTTCTTTTTCATTTACAATTTTTTCTCTACTTTGAATGCTCCCAACGAAACATTTGCGCGCTGCTGTGTCTGGAAAAAAAAACAAATAATAACATAAATAAAAAAACAACGAAAATACTGTAAAATAATATATGAAATGAAATGTGACGAAACGCAAAATTGATGAACAATTCGGCGCTTGCATTTCGCTAAAACTCTGAAAAAAAAACAAAAACAAAAACTTCAATCTTCTTCCATAACTCTTACTCGTTCGAAATGCCCAAACCACTACGAAAAACTATGATAATAATAATACCCTAAAATCAAAAAAATACCAAATCCAAATCTTCTTTCAGCCGCAATATGGTCGCAAGAAAAAACAAAAAGAAGTAAGATTTTCCACAGAACTTTTAGTCTAACACACAAAAACGAATAACGTACCAAATCCCCGACCCTCTTGAATAAAATTTGCCAAGCACACAAACCAAAAACAACAAACAAATTAAAAATGATAAAACAAAAACAGAAAATTTGATTTTCAAAAAAAAAAAAGAAAAGAAAAAACAAAGCTTTTGATTTCCTTTGCATTTCATTTGGAACTTTATTGCCAAAAAAAAAAAAAAAAATTTGTTGGTTCTTTAGCCGCTTTTCCTTTTGTGTTGGTTGATTGGTTTTTGCGTAATTGCTTTAAGATTTGCTGTATTCGTATTCGTATCCGTAATCGTAAACCTATTCGTATAAGTACTTGTATTCGTAATCGTATTCGTATTCGTATTTGTAATCGTATTCGTATTCGTGTATTGGAATGCGTACTCTCGCTCTATCTGTCTCCCTCTCTCGCTTTCTCCTAATATGTTTAACCCGTCCCATGTACAAACTAGTCCAATTTGGTTGAATACAAACCAAAAACAACAAACAAATCTACAAATCTACAACTTTACATATTTACTATGTACTTAACTATTTTTGCTTTGCGAATATAACTCACCTAACTACTGTATAAACTATCTATATCCGTATACATATATATACTTCTACTACTTCTAAGTATATGGCCAAGTGCAGCTATTATTTGACTAAGCAACTTTCCTTTCATTCAGCTCGAACCTTTTTGCATATAAACAGTTTCTATATAATGCTTTAACTTTATTTAACACTTTCAACCTAACCTAATTTCTGTGTAGGCAGCGCTCAATTTTCGCCATTTTAGATGGCACTATGCAATGGAATATCGGTCTATCGGTCTATCGGCTGCTGCTGTATAAATATATATTGTATTTACGTTGTCTCCCGCATCGATTTGTTTTGTTTCGAAAGTGCTTGATGCGGCTCAAAATTGAAATATTCATGTTAATCACATTGAAATCCGCCGATTTTTATTTTCCTTGCATAGTGTTATCAAAGCAAAGCTCGCAAGATCTAGCTAGCTATCTCGCTCGCTCGCCCGCCCGCTCTCTCTCTCTGTGCCATGGCTTCACTGGCATCTCTGCCTAACGGCTCAGCCTTGGGCTTTGCCGCAGTTCCATCCAAACCAACCTCTCCCGCCGCCAACAGCCTCGCAGTCGGATACGCTTAATATACCGTGCCTGTGCCTGTGCCTGCGCCTGTGCCTGCGCCCGTGCCCATTGTGCGGAGTACGTAGCCGACTGGTTGAGTACCCGACGGCTGAGTGCTGAGTACCCGAGCTAATGCGCTTATAAGCAAAAATGACTCAAAATCAATGCGAGCTCGGCGAAGCATGCAAAAGTCACAAATAGCACGCGTGTGCGTGCCATGTATTATATAAATATTGTATGTATAAGTATGCGTGCGAGTGCGAGTGTGTGTGTGTGTGTAATCTCAATGAGTTAGCTACTTAACTGTTATACGCAAGCACCTTTCCATGCGTACTTATGCGACACACTGTGTACACACACTTCTTTGAGTGCCTGTCTTGATAATTACGAATCTGTTCCCACTCGCAAAGCTCTTACAGCTGGCTCCGTCTCTCCCCCTCTCTCTCTCTCTCCTAAGTAATCCAACTACTGCCAACACAAAGGAGATGTATACAAAACTGTGTGTGTGTGTGCGCGCGTGTCTGTGCTTGTTGTTGTCTGCCTGTCTTTGTTTGTTTGTTTGTCTGTAAGCTACGTATGTATGTATGTATGTGTGTAGGGCCCCCCGCACCCAACTAGGACAGTCGATTGTTTCTTTTGACCATACTATGCAGATGTCTGATGATTTACGCGTGCGCACAGTGCTAAAATTTATGCACAAAATTTAGCATTGACGCTGACAAAAAACTAAGAAAAAGTAAATCAACAACAAGAAGCAGTTTACAACAACTTACACACACACACACAAGCCACAAGTAGTATAATAACACACAAATCAAGCTGTAATGACTTATGACTCATCGCCAGCGAGCACGAAATGGAGCGAGCGCAGTGTGTGTATGTATGTAAGTGTGTCCAGCCCAATGACTATGACAGCGTGAACAGCAACAACAACAACAGCAGCAACAACAACTTTAACAACAACAACAACAACAGTAACAGTAACTGTCGTCCTTGCAGCGGCGAAGTTAATGCGCTGCTCTCGCAATCAGCTTTTGAGAGGAGCAGCAGCAACAACAACAACAACTACGAAAAAATACTTATTAATTGTAGCATTTCGTAGCATTTAGCAGGCTTATGATTTGTAGCTGCTTGCCATTGCATAGTTATGTAGCAACTAGCAATTCGTTAGCAACAACGAAAACAGTTCCCATCTCCCGTCTCCCGTCTGCCATCTTCCATCTCCCTCTTTCCCCCCCTTACTTCCCTTACTCGCTCGACTTGTCAATTTGCGTCATTTTGTGCGCGTCTGAGCGGCTGCTTGCGTATGCAATCTTTCTGCCACCGAATGCTGCATGACGTATGCAACTTGTAGCAATTGTGTCAGTGTGTGTGTGTGTGTGAGTGTGTGTGTGTGAGACTTTCAGATACGTCAAAGAGGCAAAAGAAGCTTTAACAATGTTGCATGTGCGTAGTCGATAGGCGATTCACAATTCACAATTCACAATTGACAATTCACAATGCATTCCTATTGCGTTGCAAGCAATGGAAAAAAGTTGTAAACAAACTTTGTTAGTTAAAGTAAAGTTTTCAATTTCGATTTCAGTTCTAAGGTTGTGTTCCAGTTTAAGTTTCAGTTTCAATTTCAATTTCAGTCACTCGTTGCATGCGTCATAAATTGTATACGTATAGCAGGACGATATGCTGGTCAGGCAGGAATAGCCGTGTCCGGTTGGAACCGCCATATTGTCGCAGTGTGTGTGTGTGTGTGCGTGCGCCTTTTATTAGTTTAAATATAGACTTGACTTGGCCTGTTTATAGGACCGACAGGCGGCTCCCTTGCTGCAGGGCCGCAGCTCCAGCGCGCCTGCTTCGTTGGCGCAATTGCGTCAACAAACGCACACACACACACACACTGGTACGCTAGCACACTGACACACACAAACACTAACACAATCTAATTGTCACGCCAAGCAAACAAGCAAACGAACCAACTATTATGGAATTTTTTAGAGCTGTTCTTTCTTCCTATATACAATGAACGTTCGTGTGCCTGTGTGTGTGTGTGTGTCGGTGTGTGTGCGACAACACGAACAATTTAATGACGCTGACGTTCGGCTTTTTGCCTTAGTTTAGCCTGCTGCTGGCATTGCATGTCCATGTCCATGTCCATGTCCATGGAAAGTAAAAACTAACTACAAAGCCAGAGTTGCCATACATCGATACAAACTACATTGTGTGCAGCTGTGTATGTGCGTGTGTGTGTGCGTTTCCTTGAAATCGATAGACATGTCGTGGCCGCAGCAATGGGACACAAATATTGTTCCCCATACAATATGCATGACAGGGCAATTAAAGTTGCCCAAAGCATACAAAAATAATCATCGTCATAATAAATACAAAACGGAAGTAGAGCCGAAAGCGAAAGCAATCGACAAATGATAGCAGAAGTCGCATTCTAAACAGATGGTAAATCTACAAAGGTAGTAGATGTATTCCTGTGATGTTTGGGGTTAAATAACACATACATAGATCTCTTTATTAATTCCCCACTTCCAATTGTACAAATTCACTTCCGCACGTAGCTGTAGCCTTTGCGCAATTTTTCTGCATGCTTCTTTCTTTGTTTTCCTGTCCTGTTTCACACATGTCTAATGCACTTACCAACACTGATTAATCAGCACTTTTTTTTAGCATGAACATTGCGTGCCCTTTGGGTTTTGGTTTGAAAACGCTTAAGTATTATTTCGATTTTGGTTTATTTCCCGTCTGTTATCGATTTATAGCGCAGTAGCCCCGCCCTAATCGAATTGGGAATATAATCGATGAATTGGTCCACGTCCATTTTGGTTTTAGCTTTGCATAAGAGCGCAGTCCACACCCCAACTTCTAACTCTCTTTCACGCTCTCTCTCTCTGTGATTCCCCCAAGTGTTCCCACTCGCTCTGTGCATTCTTCTTCCAAACCTGCCCATCTTCCCTTAACTCCATGAAAGTGTGTGCTATGCAAAACCGTAAAACCACTACGAAATTAGACCCAAAATTCTCAACGATCATTTTTCGTTTACTTTTGTTGTGCCTTAACCTGATAATGTGCCTATTTCTACTACTACTTACTACTTACCCACTACTACTGCTACTACTACTACTACTACTAATACTAATACTACCAACTACTTGTGTAAACATCAATGGACTAACTAAACAAGCATACATATGTAGCTCTGTGTTACATACATATGTCAATGTTTACCACCCGCTGTCGAGGGTATTCGACAACCTTTTTGCTAATATGTCTGTGCGCAACTCTTTTGTTCTCTGTATTCATGACAAACGTCGAAACGTCGGAACGTCCCACGTCTCACGTCTCACGTGGAACGACAAACGTCTAACAGATCCGATATGATGACGAGGACGAGGATGAAGGTCCACAACCGGATCCTACACTTGAACAGGGTGTGCCAATACCTGTTCGATTGCAGGGCAGCTTCCCGCCGGAATTGGCCTCCACTCCTCTCGAGGATATCGATCCATACTACAGCAATGTACTGGTAAGCAAGCCCCCCTACTATCGATATCTTTTCTGATTCGATATATTGTACATATGTAATCGAATGTCGTCATAACCCTCATTTTGGACTCCGTAATTAACTTCTTTGCAGACATTCGTAGTTGTAAGCAAGGGAAAAGATATTTTTCGCTTTTCTGCATCAAAAGCAATGTGGCTGCTCGATCCATTCAATCCGATACGTCGTGTGGCCATTTACATTTTAGTGCATCCATTATTTTCGTTATTTATCATTACCACCATTCTCGTCAACTGCATTTTGATGATAATGCCGACAACACCCACGGTCGAGTCCACTGAGTAAGTACTGTTCAAATGCCAATTAGATCGATTAGCGGATTGGCCCGATTGGCCCGATTGCATAGCATCGTGCGATATGCGGGCCAATCGATTATCTAACTCAATTTGCGATAATAATTATATATATATATCGATATTTAAACTATATGTATTTGGGCAACCCTTAGCTAAAAATTGTTTATTTCATTTTGAAGTTCTTCGATTTGTTACGTTTTACCCGAATTCTTTTTCAATTTTGAGTTGAGAACAATATGTTTTCTATTTTTCTTTCCAACTAATTATATACCAATATTTATATGTATATGTAACTATGCTATATAATCGATATATTTACGTACTCTTAAACATATGCGTGCATATATATATACATATATAATCGCCAAGAAAATATATATATACATATATATCTATGCATATTCAATGTAACTTTTTCAATATTGATGCAGACGTGTATTTAGGTCGGAAACATAAATTTTTTTCAAAGCGAACAAAAAAAAAAAATTCCAAACAAACAGCAACAAACCAAAGTATGAATTAACCATAGCGATAACGATAATGATAACGATTGCATTCACAGTAAATACTAAAGTAACAGTCAGTCACAATTGAGAAGCGCCTGTAAGCTAACATAAATGAGAAAAGAATTAACATATTTTTAGCAATCGATTTGTACAGATCAACATCAACGTAGTAGTTGCAATTGCTCATTGCTATGAAACTCATCGAGAAGCAGCAGTGTCGAGCTCAGCAGCTTTTGTCGACGACTTGTCGCACAAAACCTGTTGATTGCCATTTATCGCCGCCTGCTCGCCTATCGAACAACCCTCTGTATTATACTCATGTAATCTATACTCTTCCACCATAATTGCCTAATAATTGCATACACGTAGTATGTGTGTATGTGTATGCTACTGCTACTATAAATTGTGGAATTGCCAATTATTAAACCTGATACAGCAACCCAGACAGCAACAGCAACGATTTCGATTCATTGTAAATCGCCGAATCGATCGAAATCGATACACATTTTAGAGTTTGGGCGCGCCTTAATTGCCGAATGTTGTAGTCGAACCCGAATTAACTAAATTATGCAACATACTTTATTGTAAAATAATGAAACCAATATGTAATTACATACATCAATGTATTTCTATATATGTTGAGTGGGAGTGCATCAGTTCTCGCGACAATTTATGGCTGCTGCTGGTTTTGGTTTTGGTTTGTTCACGTTTCGTAAAACAAGAAGAAGAAGAAGATTATGACGAGATTCTCGAAATTCATCAAAATCGAATTCGATCAATTTTTGCAATACCGATTAAATGCCGATTTGAATTTTTCTGTAATATCCTTGATGTAGTTTCTAGTCTCATAATCGATAGAGATTTTTAAGTAGATATTATTAAGTATCGTAGCGTTAAGTTACCATCCCGACTCGTTGGAATCGAATAAAGTAATTGTATATCGATAAGTAGACCACATACAATGTAGACTATACTCGTATAACGAACTAGCAATCCCATATATTCAATAGCGAGTTGAAAGTAATTATATCCTATACTACATGCCGTACATATATCTTGATATCTAATATAGTCTAGCTCTTATAATCTGTAAAATCGAGAAATTCTTAGAGCCAAATCGAAAATCGTAAACATTTGCCAGTATCAGGTCTAGCTATATAATTGATTCTAGTTCAATATCAATTCTAGATACAATATAACTACTATATATGTATATAGTAACTGTAGCTAATGTATAATTTAAATGTTATTCAGTAAAATGCGTAATCTCAAATCGCTCTTCCCCCACCCTGAAATCCTTGTCCATAACTTAGTCGCTCTCAGTCTCCAAGTTGTTCTCTCTCTCTGTCTGTCTCTCTCTCTCTCTCTCTCGCGCGCTCATATTACAATAGTGCTGAAATAGTTCGATTCGAAAATTGTGTTTCGATTCGCATAGATGCTAGCCCCATCTCGTATAACCACATACTGTACACACTGTAAACTCGACTCGCTAGCGGTAATTGTACATACTATATAGTATCTTCGTATTGTCTCGTAAAAAGTAGCGTCAAGTAGCGTCAATCAAAGTAAAATTGAGAAAAAAAAAAAACTGAATAAAGAAAACTAAAAAGAAAAGAAAAACGAGCAAAATGCTTCAAGTTGCAAGCAGCAATTGGAGAAGCAACAAAAGTGAAAAGAGTTACGTCATTTTTTTAGCTGATATCAAAGATTTTGTCGCAGATTTGGTATCAGAATTGTGCACCCTCCCCTAGCCAGATAACGCACGCACGCAGCTGTGTGACAGTGCGTAGGTGTGCGTGTGTGTGCAAAAAGGTCCACTTGAACTTGGAGCGTAAAACAAACAGACAGCTCGGCGCCATCTTCGTCGCCATCTACGGCTGCAGCGTCGTCTCCGTCTCCGTCTCCATTTCCATCTCCGGTTGCGTCTTTGGGCCAAGCTCTCAGTTCGCTGCTGTTGACAACGGCGGTTGCGCTTAGTTCAAACTGCCATAGCTGTTGCCGCATAACTTGAGACCCACCGCACACACACACACACCCGCACAAGGTATAGGTGTAACCTTAAGAGAGAGACGAAAGATGCGAGAGACTTTCGCCTCAGCATCTTTTTCTGTGTCTGTGTGTGTGTGTATGAGTTGGGGAACGCCCGCTGAGCTCAGGCTCTGGGCGCTGCCTGCGGCTGTGGGCAGCACTTGTGGGCCACAGAAAGACATAATACCTGCAATTAAAACGCAACTCAAGTGTCCTTCACAGGCATTGGGGCCTAGGTCAAACGCACGCTCATCACACTGGGGCCACACTCGGTCCACACTCGGCCCGAGACTTTGAACTAGTTGCAGCTGCAAGCGAAAGTCAGCCAACTGAACGCCTGTCTGTCTGTCTATCTGTCCATCTGTCCGTCTGTCTGCCTGTCTGTCTGTCTGCCTGCCTGTCTGCCTGTCTGTCACATGCAAGTCGACTTAAATCTGTCAAATGACTAACCAAGACACAGAGCAGGCCCAGCAGCTGCCCCAGCTGGAATTCAGGCCGAAGGTCGCCCTATTGATCTAACGCCCACACGGCATGGGGTTTGGCAGGGCAGGGCAGGACAGGGCAGGCCAGGACGAACAGTGCCAGCAGGGCAGCATCTTTATCAAGTATTAACCATTATTGACATTGACAATTGGCACGAGACCGTGCAACGACTGTGCCCATCTGCCCATCTGTCCGTCTGTCCCTCTGTCCGTCTGCAATCTCAATCTCATTGCTCGCACTCGTAATTAACAATTGCTTCCTTTGATCTCTCGTTCTCGTTCTCGTTTGCGTTCCACTTCTCACACTCTGTACGCAAATTATTACATTTGGCCCCGCCCCGCCCCATGGTGATGCAACGATTAGCTAGCAGGGGGCACAGTAGGTTGGACAACCTTTGACTTTGGCAAATATTTGCGTGTGTGTGTGTGTGTGTTTGTACAATCATCTAGTCGAAGACGAGTCGCAACGCATTCTGTGAATCGAAGCACAAGTTTTAATTGCCGAAATGAAGTTGAAGTGACCCCCCCTTTCGATTTGAAACAGGTTTAAGCTAAGCAAATAAGTTAACTGTAAGCCTAAATAAGTGAAATGATAATTCTAATTAAATACCTTGTAACGAGAGCTTAGTTCTATACAAAGCAGGTTCATTTATTTCTTCATTGTTTCAGTCTTTTCTTGTTTTTTTTTAATAATTTTTTTTTTTTTTTTTGTAAATACTCTTGCAACACAATCACTTTGGCCATGCTGTGTCTATCAAGCTCCATTTACTCTGCCTCATCTGTCCGATCAATTTGAAAGTCATGCCAAAAATTGTACAACTTTTCTATAGTCTAACGAAATTTTGGCTGTTTTGGTCGAATGGCTCGAATTGTCCAAGTCAATTGGATAGCAACAAAAGACATAAGAAATTTTGAAAATCCACACAAAATTAAAGATAAAAAAAAATCACAATAGCACAGCACATCAATATGCAAGGGTATTCATGGTGTTCGGCTAGCCGAATGCAAAATTAGATTCAACTTATTGTTTTCTGATTAATGCAATTGCCAAGCTTTGAAGACCCATAAGCAGGTGCACGGCAAGTGCACTCGAAAACAGAACAATATGTCAAGCAAAAGAGGAAGAAGAAGATGATGAAGAAGAAGAAGAAGAAGGAGAAGATGAAAGAAAGAAAAACAAATTGCATTCGAAATTCAATTCGTTTTTAGGGTGATATTCACCGGAATCTACACATTTGAATCAGCTGTTAAAGTGATGGCACGAGGTTTCATTTTATGCCCGTTTACGTATCTTAGAGATGCATGGAATTGGCTGGACTTCGTAGTAATAGCTTTAGCGTGAGTTACATTATTAACTATTAATTATCAACTATATATATATTATAAATATTTACTACTACTACTACTATATATACTCTCTCTTGATTCCCCACTATATATATATATTTGATTCATTATCGTCGTCGAGAGACAAGCTCACGCTACGCTCGCATCGCATCGCATCACCCTCACCCTCTCACGAATATCGTAAACGTATATCGTTTCTTTCAGTTTTTTATCGTTGCCAGCATAAACATCATAACCATCATCGAGCTTATCTGTTTGTTTGACTTCTGTTCTAGCCATAACATAATAACATAATAATAATTGCGATTGTAGCTAATACATTGTTTACATTGTATATCGTACGATAATTAACTATGTTAGCAGCCCATTAAAGCAGAAACCATTTTGTCTTGTTTTTGTGTGTCGCCTCTTTTGTTCCCGTTTTCGTTTAACAATTAGACATATTATGTTTTACGCACAATATTTATGAATTTCGCCAGCATAATACACTCATTATGCATTTGCATAATTGTCTGCGGAGGGCGGGTGTGTGTGTGTGGGTGTGATTGGGTGTGTAATTGGTCGTCATCATTATTTACGGCCGGTTGAGCATTTGATTAAATAAAAATATTTATTTTCTATTTAAAGGCTTCAATTCCCAATACAATTGAGCGATAAATTGCACTTTATTTTATAATACACACACGCACACACACACACACACGCACACACACACATGTGGGAAAATGTCATGAGCACAACAACAACAACAACTAATGAGCTGGGGTGGGGGGCAGCATTAACAATAATAACACGTCGCAAAGGCAAAGGCAAAGGCAGCTAAAATTACACATACGCCGTGTGCGCCGCGGGCTGAAAAAGTCGCGTTAGTTGAGCTCTTTTTATTGATTTATTTCTGTGCCGTTACTAATGACGTGCCTAGCCCGCGGCACACACAGACACAACTTGGATTTCCTATGATTATTTCCAATTCAAACGCACACACACACACAGCGAGCGAGTCATAAACAAATTTTTTGGCTTTTTATTTGGTCATGCAAGTTATTATTTCCCTTCTTGTTGTTTCAGTTGTGTTGTTTTTGTGTCTTGTTTTTTTTTTCTGTGTGTGTGTGTGTGTGTTTTGTTGTTGTTGTTGGTTTCGTGACAGTTTCATTTCATTGCCTTCTGCTCCATTTTAACCATTTATTGGGCGCCCTTTGTCTGCGCTCAGCCAGAGGCGGCTGGCGGTGGGCGGCAGGGCAACGCTTAGTGGCTCGTGCAGCGCCTAGGGAAGAAAGGGGGAGTGGCAAATTCGAGGTTACAGCTAGAGAGCGAGGAAGCAGTTTCGACTCGATTCGTGCAGCGCATTTTGTTTTCGTTGGCGCCGCCGCGTCGCGCAGCCTTGGAGCAGCAAAGCGCGCACATAGCGCGAGCAAGTTTAAAGCGCGATCGAAGCGAAATGCTCGCGATGTGCCATGAATGCAGGGTATTCGCTGAGGGTATGTCTGGAATGTGGGTGAGAGGGGGGGGTGAGGGGGGGGCACTTAGATAATGCGCCGGTGGAGACATACGGCTTGCAATGCTGGTAAACAGTTTTTTTCTTTCCAGAGGCCAGCGCACAATTAGATGGCCAACGTGCACGCAAGACATGAGCATGTGTGTGTGTGTGTGTGCGAGGCACATACATACATATGCGTTCGAAATCGATAAATATTCATGAAATATAAATGAAATGTTGCTGCAGAGCCAGCCCGAATTCCCAAAGGATGACAGCATACGGCGTACGGCGTACGGCGTGAGCAGCTCAAGCAAATGGACATTAGCAGGCCACGACACCAATACTGTCTCCTCTCTCTGTGTCTGTGTGTGTGTGTGTGTGCCAGCTATTTTCATGGTACGCTTGTGTGCGTGCATAAATATTTTTATAGCCAGCACCCACAATTGATGTGACAGCAGCGGCAGCAGGTGGGAGCTGAATGGAGCTGCACCTGCCCTTCGTCCTCGCCCTCGCCCTCGTCCTTCCCCAACTCCATCCCAGGTGTAATGCTGCCCGCAGCTTGTGGCACATTTTCGTAATGAATCATTAACTTGTGGTAGCCAGGGGACATCAAAGAGGGAGGAGGGAAGTGAACTAGCCAAACCCATTTATGACATTCTCACTCTCGCTCTCACTCACTCACTTCAAATCGAATTCATTTGAATTCTCTCGTTATGCTTTATTTCTCTTCTTTTTTTTCTGTATAATTTGTGTGTGTGTGTGTGTGTTGCTGATGGCGAGCTATAAATGATATGCAGCAAAGCTTCCGTAAATCGAATTCAACATCTGTAATTACTAACGACTGCCAAAAACATAAATCGTACCAATTCTTAATTCTTACATACTTAGATCAATAGCAATCCTAATTACAAATACCTAATGACATTTCATGTGTATGTATATTTGCTTTTGCCATCGTTAATATTGAAAAACAAAACAACAACTACAACAACAACAACTACAACGACTGCTACAACAATGACCTTTACTTGGATTGCGCACAGTTATGTGACCATGGGTATAGATTTAGGTAATCTTGCAGCCTTGAGAACGTTTAGGGTGTTGCGTGCGCTTAAGACCGTAGCGATTGTACCAGGTATGATTTTATGCGAAACTGTTATACTGTTATACAAAAAATCAAAACTGTTATACTGTTATACAACTGTTATACGCATAAATAAAACCATAAAACATTGATTCACACAACGTCTAGGCCTGAAAACCATTGTCGGCGCTGTCATTGAGTCTGTGAAAAATCTGCGCGATGTGATAATATTGACAATGTTCTCGCTATCGGTGTTCGCACTGATGGGCCTACAAATCTACATGGGCGTGCTGACGCAGAAGTGCATCAAGAAGTTCCCGCTGGACGGCTCCTGGGGCAATTTGACCGATGAGAATTGGGATTATCACAATCGTAATAGCTCCAATTGGTATTCAGAGGACGAGGGCATATCCTTTCCGTTATGCGGCAATATATCCGGTGCGGGGTAAGCGAATCAACTAATATATTGTAGCTATTTTATAATGATATAATATTTCGATTTCCCTCTGACTGTATTTGCATCTCATTCAAGTCAATGCGATGACGATTACGTATGTCTTCAGGGGTTTGGGCCAAATCCAAACTATGGCTACACCAGTTTTGATTCCTTCGGCTGGGCCTTCCTGTCCGCGTTCCGTCTGATGACGCAGGACTTTTGGGAGGATCTATATCAACTGGTGTTGCGCGCCGCTGGACCCTGGCACATGCTGTTCTTTATAGTCATCATCTTCCTAGGTTCATTCTATCTTGTGAATTTGATTTTGGCCATTGTTGCCATGTCATATGACGAATTGCAAAAGAAGGCCGAAGAAGAGGAGGCTGCCGAAGAGGAGGCGATACGTGTAAGTAGAAACCCAGTAGAGACCTGACCTAAACGCCCAATGGACAAACCACCTAAGTACCACTCATAAGAGCCACTTGAGACAAATGGTAGATAATTTCAATCTCAATTAACAGTGAGCTGAATTGATCATTGAAAATATCTACCATAGACCACAAAGTTGCTTTTTCCTTTTTTAATGTGTATGTATACCGAACAACCAGCTAATAAACGATCTGAAATGTATGTACTACCTCGTTATGTACGCTAATTTACTATATATATTATATATATGTATATCGTACTATACTCGTCTACCCGTATATCTATGTATGTATGTATCTTTCGAATGTGCATACGGTATCACGAAACGATAACCGCTTTGTACACTTCTGTAGTTCTCTCTCTCTCTCTCTCTCTCTCTCTGTCTATCTTGCTGTTTCTATATAAATATATATATATCTGTATTTCTATATCGCTCTCGTTGTATAAAACACCTATCCACCATTAAATATAATCTGTAATCTGATTTGCAAACAACCAGTATAATCAAACCTATTCAAAATATACAACAAAATATATATATCATTTTCATTTTTTACTTTTGATTTCTTTGATTTTTCAATTTCTCGATTTGTCGTAAGAAGCAAGTAAAAATACTCGTATTACTTCAATTCCTTCTGGTTTTGCGATATGCCTTTGCTACAAATTAAACCTGAACGGGCTGGCATTATCCATCTGACAATGACAAACTTCTATTTCCATCCACCTAAGTACACCCAACTAATATTTGTATGCTAATATATATAATCGTCTAATCGTACATACAAGACATGAATACCCCTATAAATGTATCTCTATATATACAACAATTCTTACTTATGTTTTTCTCTTGATTTGAGTGCACTTTTTGTTTGAACACTTGAAAGTAAAAAGCAATAAACTAATGAAAAAAAAAAAGACAAGTACTTACTATCGATCTATGAACCCAAAATCCCACTGATCCCCAATACCTATACCCTGACATCTTCATACGATTTGAATCCTTACACAGCACACAGCACTTTATAATCGTTTTTAATGTATTTTGAAAAAAAAAAAAAAAAAAAAAAAAAAAAAGAGTTTGCCTTTCTTTCTTTCTCGCAACATTCCCATTGTCAAATCCCATCAATGTCCCAATCCGATTTTCCTGTATTATATAAATACTACAATATACCATATATATATGTATGACTGTATGTATGTATATGCTCAATATATATGTATGTACCGTATACTACTATGTATCGTGTACCGTGCGTATGTGTGTATGTATGTGTGCCGATGCAAATTCGCGCCCATCTTAAGATCAAGATTCAATATCTTTTCCGTGCATATATCATTGTAGGAGGCCGAAGAGGCGGCCGCTGCGAAGGCCGCTAAGCTGGAGGAGCGCGCCAATGCGCAGGCACAGGCCGCCGCAGATGCAGCTGCCGCCGAAGAGGCGGCGTTGCATCCCGAAATGGCCAAGAGCCCGACGTATTCGTGTATCAGCTATGAGCTCTTCGTTGGCGGCGAGAAAGGCAACGACGACAACAACAAGGAGAAGATGTCCATAAGGAGTGTCGAGGTCGAGTCGGAGTCGGTGAGCGTTATACAAAGACAACCAGCACCTACTACAGCACACCAAGCTACCAAAGTTCGTAAAGTGAGCACGGTAAGTATTCCGAGCGCAATAGTTTTTTACTTGTGTTTTCTGTTTTTTTTTTTGTACCGTAAATCTTTTCGTTTACCGTTTATTGTGTACTTGATTGTTGTCGTTTGCCTTTTGCGTTTCCATTTTACCTGCGTGTGTGTGTGTGTATGTGCGGGATATGCCACACGAATATGTCCGCCATGCCATACCATGCCACATATGTATATATATATATGTATATATCTTAGATATATATGGATATATATACATATATATATATGTATCTATGATGAGACTTGTGTTTGATTTCGATTTCAAGTTACGACTTCGATTGCGATTTCTATTTGCCTTATGCAGCTGTACGGCCGGCCTATTGTGATTATCTCGTTCTTTCTTTCTTCTCGGTTCGACTAAGTCTTAAAGTATGTGTGTTTTCTTTTTTTGTTTTCTAATTTTGTGTAATTTTTTTGCTTTTTAATTTAGCATTTTGTCCTTTAGTTTTCGTTTTGCTGCGTTTTCCGTTTCGATTCCATGCGTTTCGATCAGGGCTTTCTCTACTCGTTACTCGCTACTTGCTACTCGCTACTCGTCACTCGTAACGCGTTTAGCGTCCATCTTGCTCTCTCGCTACCTCTGTCTCTTTTTCTCTGTCGCTCGTTCTCTATTATCTCTCTCAAGCCCATAGATCGGCTTTGGGCGTCGAGCGGCTTTGGCTCTCTCTCTCTCTCTCTCTCGTTCGCATTGCGACGAGTGCAGTTCCTGAAAATACCGTTACAATTACAATTTCCTTTTGTACTTTTGTTGTTGTGCTCTTGGTTTATAAATTGACGATCTTCAGTTTGTTGTTGTTGGATCGATCGAAACATTGCATATACCTAGTATAAGCCTTAATCATAATTAGTTTAGTGCTTCTTGACTCCCTTTTGGAAACCTCCATAAGCATCAACGAGTAGAGCTAGTGCGTCTTTGTGTGTATGTTAATCAAAGCATTAGTTTCATCCATCATCTTGCTCACTATCACTGTCTCCCTTCTCTTTCTCGCGCCTTCCTTTCTATCCTGCTCTAATCCCACTACAAACTGCATTTCATTGTATGATTTAGCAAGATCTTGATTGTGTAAGTGCATGCATTTGTCATTGTGTACATGAATATGGATGTGTGTGCGTGTGTGTATGTGTGTGTGAGTGAGTGAGAGTGGGTGTGTGCGTGTTCTCTGGCTGTCTTTCGATCATAATTTGTACCCATAGTTTTCGTAAGTTAGCTGGCTCTTTTAATTGGCATAAGCATAGTTCCTTATCATTTTTGATTTTCTTTTCGGTTGAATTTTTTTGTTTTCAGTTTTTTTCAGCTTCTTTTAAATTTAATCTTTTTATTTTTGTTTATGGAAAAATACTTTGGTTTTAAGTTGACTCATTGCTCGGAATGCTTTAGGTGAAAACTTATCAGTTGTACGCGATTGGAGCTCAAATTCTAACTGAATTCCACTTCAAAATGAGAAC
Organism: Zaprionus ghesquierei; assembly: GCA_018904095.1. Lineage (NCBI taxonomy): Eukaryota > Metazoa > Arthropoda > Insecta > Diptera > Drosophilidae > Zaprionus > Zaprionus ghesquierei. The sequence continues at coordinate 18,512,749 of JAEIGP010000394.1, read as the reverse complement.
GAAAAAAAAAAAATTGAAATAAAAATGAAACTAATTACGGAACTACGTTTTTACGAAATTACCAAATACAACGATGCTTTATTTCATTACAATGCAAGCAAATTTTAATACTGAGGACGGCTACCAATGCTTCAATTGATTGATTGACCGATTAATTGATTGAAGTGCAACCAATCATGCTTTGAGGCTTTTTAAAGAAAACACCACAAACAACTTTTTCTTCGCTCACAATCAGTCGATATCTCTTCTATATACAGCTCGTGCTTGACTCTGCTAACTCTACATGAATATATATATAATACAATACATATATATATCTATATATTACATATACATATGCATATGTATTTTGCATAACATAACCTATACTCGTATCTCGTATATCGATCAACTTGCATAGGTCAGCTTGGGCTCTCCATTCAACTGCAAAAACACCTTCGTTTCTGTTTCTGTTTTCGTTTTATTTCAATTTCAATTTCTGTTTCCGGCTTTCGTTATTCTTATCGTTTCTCCTTCACTTTGGTTGTTATTCGTATATTATTCGAAATAAATTTTGATTGAGAAATAATTTCAATTATTTCTATGGCTGCATTATCATTTGCATGCGAATACAGTGAACGTTGCTTTACGTTGATTTACGTTAACTGTCTACAGAAGATGCAAATACGATACAAATACTTATTAGATATCCTCTTCTCTACTCTTAAGTACTACATACTACATACATACTTTAGCTCAGCTCTTAACCTCAATTCAAGCCGAGTGCAGCGTGCGTGTACAGTACTGCACTCGGTTTGCACTAGCACCGATTTTTTAGGCATTGCTATCGATAACGATACAGTGCGATATGCGCAACAGACATGCCATAGCATGCCAATAGTATCAAATTCGATAATTTCTCTTTCAACTCTCAAATCAATCACACACACACTCACACACACACACACATTCACACACATACAACTCTCTATGCTCTATAGTTGTTTTGGTATCTTGGCTTGGACAAGCTTTTGCTTAGCGCACAGCGGCTGGGAACTCGGAATAAGACTTCAAATTTGGCACTGATACCAAGTAACCGGTTTGAATCGTTTTCACTACACATACAATACACACAACCACATAAATACATAAATACCTCAAATGAAAATTGCGATACCTTCTCCATGTATCTCTGGAAATTAGGATCATTATAAAAATATTTAAAAAATTTAAATCGTACGATTTATTTTTTAAGGAAATTACATAAACATTGATTCCAATTAGCTTCAATAACTGATGTAGTTAAACTAATCGATTTGTCTGTCCGCCCTATTATAATATCAGCAAATGATATGGTATGCCTTGACTTGCCTGAAACGCACACTGAAACCTTATACTCGTGCTGACACACTCTTGCATTCGCTGTCTCGCTCTTGCATTCGCTAGCTCGTTCTTGCTCCGAGTCGCATTCTCGAAATACAACTACTTAATATTCTCTATACTCAAACGTAATCGCAATTGTAATCACAGGCTCACTGAGCTTGCAAGCACCTCAGCCAATTGGCCTTGGGCCCCAGGTAGGTTTCTTTCTAATGCTCTCTTCTTCTCTCTCACACATTCACACACACACTCTCTCTCTCTCTCTCTCTCTCTCTTTCTCGTTCTCCTTAACCTTATCTCGTTTTACTAAGCTGTTACAAATATAGAATAGAACAACAAAATGACAGTTGATTTAGTCAAAGGAATTACACTATTCAACAAAACAAAACACTTCTACACATTCTCAGGGTTAGGTGTCTAATACCAAATACTTTAAACCGTTGCATTTGATTCCCAGTTTATGTGTTTATGGTACTATAGCGATATGAAATCAGTTTTGAAATGCATCCGTACGATATTTGAAAAGACTAAACAGTAGAAACTTTTAAGTTAAACTTTGATCTTGTTCTTAAAATTCAACTATTATTTTGGTTTATAGTTGACCTTACTAGGAGGACTACGAATCCATTGAAATTGCCCTCAAATCGAGCGATCTGCCTACTTTAATTTGACTTATCATTTCGATTCTAGTTGTGTTTTTTTTATACCCAAGTCGGTTTAGACAGTCGATTATTCGAATAATAAACATAGTTTTATTGTGAATTATTCAAATGTTGCGCTGTAGTGCAGTTTACCTTTGACCTTTAAACATACCCACCAAACACTCGAATACACCACACATATGAATACATTCGTAGTACCCACTTATTGAGTATCGATCATTTGAACTCTCTGGCGCATCGAAATGAATTAAAGAAACTCGATTATTTTGTAGAAACTAGAATTGAATTTTTTTCATACTATGCGAGTATACTCACTACTAGTATATTCAATATTCATATACACATTCATACTTGAGAGTACACTCCGAGTTAATATTTTATATACATCTAAACGAAAATGTTTCCTTTCAAACAGCAAATTGTATACAATATAAAAATAAAAATCTAGCAGAAATATCTATAAATATATATACATATATATTATCTGCGTATATGTATATTTATACTCTACATAAATATATTTTATTTGATTAAATTTTTCTTTTTCTTCTATTTATATTTAATTTGTAAAAAAAATGAAAACTGTTAGACCTCCTTATCCTTACCTGGTTCACCGTTTAACATACGCAGGGGATCACGTAGTTCTCACAAGGTAAGCGCCCAACACACACACACACACACACCGACACACAGCCACACTCACACACACAGCCACACACAAGTATTTTTTTCTTGACAGCCAAATACAACAACCAGTACAAAAACAAGAACAAGAACTTTAAATGCCTTCAATCATTTCATATCATTCGCGTTTAGTTAGAGTATCAAAACACTCGTAAGAATCATTTCTGCACCCACTGTAATTAGCCAGGTGTAATTGTTTCTACACTCGAGTAGAACAGACACGTAAAAGAAGAATCTACTTAAATACCACACATACATACACACACATTTACACACAAACACACACTTGTAGTTAGCTGTATTTGTAGGGTACTCTAGTCTCTGCTAGCCAGTCCAGCCAACAGTCATTTTTAGACCCACACACACACATACACACACGCACACACACACAGACAACCCATACAAGTGCAGGCTGTACACACGTCGGCTCACTAAGGCGCATTTACCATATCGTATTTGTGATTATTTCGAACAGTTGTATTATTATCTTATTTTAGAACTATGTATAACTGTATCTAGGCTTAAGTTTTCTGTCTCGACGTACATTCTTCACTCTCTCTCTCTCTCTCTTTCTCTCTTTTTATCATGCCCCACCAAAATATATTACTACTATATTCGTATTTGTCTATGACTATATCTATTTGTTTAGTTTGTAAAATAAATCTTATGATAATATGATTATATTTTGTGATTTTGTCTTGTTTGGTGTAACTTGATCTACATATACCTACATGCGAGTACTCTTATACTGTGCCACTTCCACTACTACCAAAACCACCACTACTTCTTTCACTCTCGCTCTCTCTCTCTGTCTCTTTCTCTCTTTCACTTACTCACTCACCCTCTCTATCTTTCTCTATCTCTTTCTCTCTATAACTCTCTCACTTACTCTCTATAAATGCTCCTATTTGTATCTATCACCCGTATGTCTATTTTCAACCCTAAAGCAATCAGTATTTGTACTATCGGCTGTTATGTCTGTGTCTGTGTGTTTTTGTGTGCCTCTATGTGTGTGTGTGTGCTTCATGTCTAATTTGCCAGGACAGTCTCAAATGTATGTATACGTATATGTGTGTGTATGTCTGTGTATATATATATATATATATATGTGTGTGTATATATGTACAATATGTGTGTGAAAGAACTGATCGGGCGCTGCCAACTTAGCTTGGATCAGTCGAACAGTTCCTACCAGCAGTTGTGCGACACACCAAGTCACAGTAACAGATTCTCAGATCACAGTCACTGTCACTGTCACTGACCGAATGAAAGTAATCTCTTTTGTTAATACCTTTGTATTGATCGATTCTTTATATTTGATTTTTGTTCTGTATAACAGTTAATCGAGTACACCCAGTATAACTATGTATACCATCTCTCTTCTATTACACCCACACACATGTATAAAGCTTAGTTTCATTCTAATAGAATCGCACTCATCGACAACGAACTGCAATTCGAATTCTGTCCCTTTTTCTATTAATCTCTCTATCTCTGTCTCGCTCTATGTAATTATATCTGTCTGTCTGTTGTCTCCGATATTCATTGTTAAAAAAAAAAAAAAAACACTAGGGCCCGCCCAGTGTGTATGTATGTATATGTGCCGGTTATGTCAATTACTGTTTGAGTTATGTAACTGATTGTTTCGATTATTTAAATTCGAATCACTTTTTATTGATATATATCCCTCATACAATTCATGCCGATCTATGGTCTCTTATTGTTTATGTTTCTCAATAATATTCTTATACTATGTCATGATATTTGCTACAATTCTCACCAACTGTGACAAATTTTTACTTAATCAACTAATACCAACTACTACTGCTGCTACCGCTGCTATAACTTATACTGCTACTATTACTTATACTGTTGATACTACTACTACTTCTACTGCTACCACTACTACTACTACTGCTACTACTCCTATTACTACTGCTACTACTACTACTACTACTACTACTACTACTACTACTACTACTACTACTATTATTGCTACTACTTTTACTACTTATACTACTGACTACTTTGTATAGCTACTGCCGTAACTTCATCTACCTATACTATTTCAGCTACTGATACAAATACTACTTATATTTCTTCTTCTACCCATACTTCCATCATAGTACTAATACAAATACTGCTACTACTAGTAGTAGTTGCTACTTTTTATTGATATTTATAGTTTCCATTACCTTTACCAATACCATAACATACTCCTCCTTATACTACGACTGTTACATGCATTACTACTACTACTTCTACTACCTCTACTACTACAACTACTTATACTACTACTACCGCTACTTGTGTACAGCACTTCTCATGTTTTGAGCATAAGTATTAACCGTTAGTTTCTACCACCATCGCGCAACCAGTACACGATACGCAATGGGCGTGGCCGTTTCGGAATACCCGGCAGCGATCGCAAACCTCTCGTTTTGTCAACATATCAGGATGCACAGCAACACTTGCCCTACGCTGATGACTCGAATGCCGTGACGCCCATGTCCGAGGAGAATGGGGCGATAATAGTGCCAGTCTATTATGGCAATCTAGGTAGGTATTCGCGGATGATTAGGGCGACTGACATTGCATCACATCGTATCGCTTTAGGTTCCAGACACTCATCGTATACCTCGCACCAGTCCCGTATATCTTATACCTCACACGGCGATCTACTCGGGGGCATGGCGGTCATGGGCGTCAGCACAATGACCAAGGAGAGCAAGTTGCGCAATCGCAATACACGCAATCAATCAGTGGGCGCCACCAATGGCGGCACCACCTGCCTGGACACCAATCACAAGGTCGAGCATCGGGATTACGTGAGTGCAGGCAATCTTAGCTGATCTCAGCTTTATGTGTAGCTCAAATTTAATCCCTCCTCCATTTTACCTGCGACAGGAAATCGGCCTGGAGTGCACGGACGAAGCGGGCAAGATCAAACATCACGACAATCCTTTTATTGAGCCCGTCCAGACACAAACGGTGGTCGACATGAAAGGTATTTTTCGTATACTTACGCGCACATAATAATTGTCTATCTTTTGAATTCTCTCGCCTAGATGTTATGGTCCTGAATGATATTATTGAACAAGCCGCTGGTCGGCATAGTCGAGCTAGTGATCGCGGTGGTAAGTAACGCTTCGTTCTAGAATTGCAGCATCGATTTACCGATAATCGATCTACTCCATTAATACTGCATTGCGTTCATGTTGTACATTTGACATTATCCATTATCTAACTATACATACTACATACTAAATATCTATCTGTTCTGTTTTCGGTTCTGTTCTCCTCCATGTGCATTGTTTCTCTTGAGTTTCGTTTAACCTTTTTCGAACTGAAGGATCGCTGTAAATAAATTGATGTTCCTTTTCAATTATTTCAATGAATTCAATATTATAATAAACTAAGTGCCGTAACGTTTGTTCCTGTGACAACGTTTTTTTTTATTCTATAGTCTTAAAATACTTCAAATACTTCACTTTGATTTTCCGAATCTTTCAAACGTATTTCCTTCGGCCCCAATATGCTGAAAGGACTATTTCGGATTTATATTTGTGTTTTTTTTTTTTTAATTTCCGTTTAGAAATGAAAATTTCATTTTTAAGTTTGCATTTTGTGCATTGCGAACGTTGCAGACCGGCTGACTTATTGATTGATGCATTGATGAAATGATTGACTGTTTAATGGCCTGAAATATATTTCTAGTGTGCTGCATGTGGAGCATTTGAGCCTGTGCATCAGTTGATAATCCTATACCATAACTATCCGATTAGCAAATACGATATTCGATATTCGATTTCAATTTCGTTTTCTTTTTTCGTTCTTTGTACAAAAATGGAAATTACGTTTGCTAGCTAATTAAATTTACTCACTTTGCATTTAATTCCAATAATTTTTAACTTCTGTATATTTTGTATTATTCTCATTAACGTTTTGTTTTTTTTATCTCTTTACAAAGAGAACTCAAGCAAAAAAAAAAAAAAAAAAAAAAAAACCAACATACTTAACTATCTTAATAATTATACTTATATAAATATAACTTTATATATATGTGTATCCAAATGAATGACTTCTTTGACTCGTCCATTTTATTTAATGCCGTTGATGCTAACAGAAGAAAGCGAAAAAAAAATAAAAAAAGCTAAAAAAAAATACAATCAAGAAAACAAATACGAATTTACAATGAAAGCTGCAAGCAAGTCACACTCACACAACTCTTACACACCCTACACACATTTGAGAATTAGAAAATTTTGTATTGCGAAACTGGCACTCACACTTACACACATAGATACACATGCGCACACATACACCTGTAAGCTGTTGCGTCTTCCCGCTTTGCAGCCGCCTAAGAGTAGGCTACATATTAGCCGCTTCGCAGGCATTTTAGCCTTCACCCAACTTTCACACTCGTTACCTTTTGCATATTGAATTTTTCAAGCGACATTTAACCCTGCTTTACTGCACAATACAACGCAGTTGCTGTCGGCAAGTCCTAAAAACAGCGCTGTGCCAGTCAACACATTCAAGTAAATAAAATATTGCAAATAGAACTTGAGCATAATTTTCCGAAGGACTTCTTACTATATTGCACTACAACCTTTCTAGCTTGATTTCTCATATTTCCAAATTATCAAGGAGTTAATCACTAAATATTTCTCGATAAATAAATTCTTAAAAATCTTCAGAACCGACTCAAAACTTGTTTCCAATTAAGTCACTGAAAATAATGCTTTACAAATTAATTCGCAAATTTGAAAATTAAAAGCAGAGAGGCTCCAATCACAAAACATTCCTAAGCTTTCGATCAGATCATTTGAATTATATAACCAAAAATCGATAACAATTTGAAATAATTTTGATTTTTATCACAGCTAAATTGTTAGTTTTTGAACAAGTTTATTTTTACTTAATAATTTACTGCATGCCTATTAACTAATGTAGAGTAAATTAGTCTAAGTCTCTAATGATTTATAATACTATTAGTATGTAACTACATATATTATTAACTTATATTGACATCTTGCTTTTGTTTCGTAAATTGCTTGCGTATTTTCGATACGATTTTTAAATAACCTTATGTCTAACCATAGTAATAACATTTAAAGAACATAGCGCATGCTTTTTCCGTAGTTCGTAGAGAGTTCAAACATCACCCTAGATCTTGAAATAACCTAATGCAAATATTCTTATATTCTTAATTTATAATTGAAACAAAATATACCGCTGAGAACTGAACGCTTAACATTTGTATTGGAATATAATTCGCGCTTTAGTAGACTAACATTCAAGTATGGGGCCGATTTTGAAAATATATTTGACTTTTATAACTTGTCCTCAGTCTGTTTGGCTATTTTTCCAGAATTCAACCGTAAAGGTATAGAGAATTACAATAATTCTGGGTTCGGGCTTGAGCATAATCGAATCTCATCTTTTCGTGTGTAGTTAGTTTCAGTGTGCACCAAGTAGTTAGAAAACATCTCATTTGTTAACTGGAGCAATTAAAGTAATTCAAATCGAAAGGACTATCCAACTTCGGAGAGTCGAAGGTTAAATACCCTTGCAGATAATAAACTTCCTATGTTTACAGTCCGATTAAGTGATCCAGCTTAATTTGAAACTAAAAAAAAAGAACTAGAAAACATATCTATCCGTATTATGTGTAAGCCCATGTTTCATATAATTGAGTACCTAATTGTTTTCGAAGCGATTTCAAAACTGAAGTAGTCAAATTTTGATTGTACTTTTGAATTCGTATTTCAAATTGCGCTCCACAGAAGAAAAAAAAGCCTCTCTCTTTTTCGAAAAAGCACACCTAAACTTACACCCACTCACACACACACACACACAAAGACACAAACTCAGGACACCAACACGAAGTGCGACACGCACTGTGCGCGAGTGTTGTTTGTTTTCTTTTCCTTCTGTTTCACTCAAAAAGCTAACGAATAATTTCCAATGCAATGAAGCTTCAACAAACAAAAAACGAAATACGAAAAAAAAAATATCTAAGAAAACTTTCATACAAACTACGAAACTCGATCGTATGAGAAATCTGCTTAAACTAAACAGCAACAGAAAAAAAAATACAAAACGATCTGCTAATCTGGCTGAGTCAAAGTTGGTCAAATCACAACTAATAACAAACTTTTGTATGGTTCAGTCTCCGTTTACTATTTCCCAACAGAGGACGACGACGAGGATGGGCCTACGTTCAAAGACAAGGCGCTCGAAGCGATCCTGAAAGGCATCGATGTGTTTTGTGTGTGGGACTGCTGCTGGGTTTGGTTGAAATTTCAGGAATGGGTCTCCCTCATTGTCTTCGATCCCTTTGTTGAGCTCTTCATCACGCTTTGCATCGTTGTGAACACCATGTTCATGGCCATGGATCATCATGACATGAATAAGGAAATGGAGCGTGTGCTCAAGAGCGGCAACTACGTGAGTAGCCTGTAATATCTCCTTCACTTTAGAATATTTTTCTACATCTTGTATTCCACCTGACAGTTCTTTACCGCAACCTTTGCCATTGAGGCGACGATGAAACTGATGGCCATGAGTCCGAAATACTATTTCCAGGAGGGTTGGAACATCTTTGATTTCATCATTGTCGCGCTATCCCTGCTCGAACTGGGTCTCGAGGGTGTACAGGGCTTGTCAGTGTTGCGTTCTTTTCGTTTGGTAAGCAACTCGAACAAATTTATCTAATTAAAATAACTCAGGATCTAAGGTAGTTTCTATGAATAGTATAATGTGTTCAATTTATATATACATGTAGCTCTATATTTACGAAAAGCAGTGTCTTCTACTAACGCGTAATACTTCTGTCAAAGCCAATGCTGATTTTCTTTCATATATAAATACACACACACACACACACACATACTGACACTGATGTTACCTAATGTTATTACCCATGTCCTGCCAATCCACAGCTGCGTGTATTCAAATTGGCCAAATCGTGGCCAACGTTAAATTTGCTCATATCGATAATGGGTCGCACTGTCGGAGCTCTGGGTAATCTGACTTTCGTCCTGTGCATTATAATCTTCATATTTGCTGTAATGGGCATGCAGCTGTTTGGCAAAAACTACACAGGTATTATGGTATATGCCCGTCCATTAACCGAAATAAACCAACCAAACCAAACAAATCAATTTCCAACAAACAATTTTTATATACATACAAAATTCCACTGCGAATTGCAAACTGCAAGTTTTTTAGCGTGCAACAAACTTAACAATTCAATTCCGTTCCGTTCCAATTTTTGTTCTTTCCTTTATATAATATAATTCTACTAAATACATACATATATCTACTCGTACCAAGCATTTTTCTAGTACAACTTTTTGTCTAATACTACTACTACTACTACTACTCTTTATCTCAAGCTAAGCGATTGTTTCTTTCATTTTATTCTGATTCATTTAATGCGAATAGCTGAACACCCTTCGATATCCGATAAGCAAATTCAATAATTGACAAACCGAAATAAAAAGAACGGCAATGCTTTGGGCACGGTTTTTCGATTTTCGTTTTCAATATGTGCTTTTGCAATCAAACCGAATTCGTGAGCGTATGTCAACAAAATCCAACCGATTGAAAAATAATATAGAATTAGTTAAATTAAGCTACATATCTAGAAAAAACTTATCGATAACGCGAGCGAACATTTTTGGCCGCATTTTGAGCGTTTCGTTTTGTTTTAAACTCGCTCTTTATAACCAAAAAAAAAAATATCCAATTAATTAATTAGCATTAGCTTAAGTGTAACGGCTGTGCCTTAGGTCTTGTAAATACTTGAATGAATACCACGTGAATCATGCACAGCATTCGATTAGTCGATGCCAGCACAGTCAACAATAGCGGTCTACAGTCTACAGATCTATCGCCAACGCTCTTCAGCTGCATCGCAATTGCTGTGCATGACGATTAACTACGGTCACTTCGTAGCTTTTAATTTAAAGTTTATCGATTTTTGCAAAACTCCAACATAATGCTCATCTCTATATATATTTATAAATATCTTTTGTATTTCTAATGCTTTGCCCGGCTTACAAACCAAAATAATGCTCCACCAATAATTTATAAACTATTAAATTTTGATTATAATGATCATTAATGATAATAAACACAAAAACTCGAACTCGATAAACAATCGACTCCCATTCACCAATTGAAAAATGAAATTGAATTGAATGAATGAATCCTTTAATCTCCCCCTAAACAACTGAATACAAAAAAAAAAACCATTACTAAAAAATTGATAATCACATCTCAATATCGTGAAATCAACATCTAAATACAAATTCGAAACGCAATCGGTAAATGCAGCTGCGTGTATTCAAATTGGCCAAGTCTTGGCCAACACTTAATTTACTCATTTCGATTATGGGCCGCACCATGGGCGCTTTGGGTAATCTGACATTTGTACTTTGCATTATCATCTTCATCTTTGCGGTGATGGGAATGCAACTGTTCGGAAAGAACTATCATGGTAAGTGCTGCAATTGCTCGTTTCAATTATGTTTCGTTCCGTTCAATTTCGTTACGTTTCGTTTCTATCGATGTGCATTTACTTGCTGTTCTCTTCTGTTATCGTTCTGTTATCGAAATTTTTATACTGTGTACAATCGATAAGTAGGATCGATGTTATAACAAAATGTGTGTGTCTTTATAGCCTAAATTTGCTTATGATTTCGATTTGGATACATGTATTTGTCTAAGCTGTGATAGTTTTAAAAATCAAGGGGTTAGCCATTGCCAATTGATCAGTTTAAATTGTTCGATTGCTATCGATACAAATATCGTTTGCAATAGCTATGGAGACAGTGAGCTTGACAGTTTTGTTATTAATGTAAATTATTGTTGTAATTGTTGTACGTGTTCTAAGCACAAGTCACAAACCTCACAAAGCTTATAATTTTTATTGGTTCAATAGTTCGATAGTTCAAGTATTGTTCAGTCCGTTGTTGTGTCTGAAAGAGAAGCGATCGGCTTAGCAATCTGGGGGGCTTTATTTTGGTATCTCCTTAGCATTTAAGTATATTTTTTCGGGCCTATTGCCTGGCTGGTGCCACAAATTGTCCTCGTTCTGTAAGTACATTTCTAGCGTGCAAAGAGCAAATCTTTTCCTCTCTAGCTTACTTTACTCCAAGCTCTTTAACTTTTTCCATTATTAAATGCATTAAAAACAAAAAAAAAAAAAAAAAAAAAAAAAAAAAAAAAAAAAAAACCCTAAAACAATACCAACAAACTGCAAATCTGCAAGTTGGCTGCAATTTTTGTGGCCTGAAAGCAGCCTGCGTGTTGTTTTCGTATTCAGTTTTTATTTCCTTTTTGTTTTTTTGTCTATTTCAAGTTAATTTTGATTGTGGTTTTTGTACGAGCTCTCCTGCATTAAAAACTGCACTTTCTATATGTGCTGCTGCCACCTTGCACTCGCTTTCTGTATGTGGCTTCAAAACAAACACGCATTGATAAAAAAAAAAAAAAAATAAAACCCAACAATTGCCCTCTAAACTACATTACACGACATCAAACTAAATGCAATTTACTTTTTCTCTTCCACATCAACTTCATCCTGCGACGCTACAGATCACAAAGATCGTTTTCCGGATGGCGATCTGCCGCGCTGGAACTTCACAGACTTCATGCACAGCTTTATGATCGTGTTTCGAGTACTCTGCGGCGAATGGATCGAGTCCATGTGGGACTGTATGTACGTGGGCGATGTCTCATGCATTCCATTCTTCTTGGCCACCGTTGTCATTGGCAATCTTGTGGTAAGTATTGAAAACTGATCATTATGTACTGTATATATTAATAATTTCTTGTTAACGTGTTTGCATTGCAGGTTCTTAACCTTTTCTTAGCCTTGCTTTTGTCAAATTTTGGCTCATCTAGTTTATCAGCACCGACTGCCGACAATGACACAAACAAAATAGCCGAGGCCTTTAATCGCATTGGCCGTTTTAAAAGTTGGGTTAAGCGTAATATTGCTGGTTGTTTCAAGTTAATACGTAACAAATTGACAAATCAAATAAGTGATCAACCATCAGGTGAGAGGACCAACCAGATCAGTTGGATTTGGAGCGAAGGTTTTTATCCACTTGTTTCTCAATTACTAAACTACTTTTAATTATATAATCTGTAATAATAATATTAACGATATATATACATATCTATATATCTGTACTAATTGCGTATATTTGCGTTTAACGTTAACTTCAACTCACGATTGGCCAAAACAAATTTCGTTACCTAAATTTTAGTTCAAAGTAAACCCGATTTGTCGAAACGTTCAAAGAAATTCTCTCTCTGTCTCTCTCTCTCTCTCTCGCTCTCTTTAGTTAGTTAGTCCACACACCACAGTCCACAGTCCACAATCCGCCTATCCACAATCCACATCCCACATGCCATTGTCATAAAGCTTGTTTGTTTATCGATAAAACCAAACACCAGATCGATTCGTCTCATCTTGAATTCAAAAAACTTTTATTGGTTTCCGTTCGATTCTGAACATAATTGTTGTTGTTCAATGCGCCGCGAGAGACTGTGCATATGTACATATGTATGTATGTGTGTATGTATATACAAGAATGTATGTATGTATGTATGTAACTGAATGAGTACACAGTGCTCGCTAATATGTATGTATGTATGTGTTGACTCGGCTGTATGCATCTGAGGCATCGAGAAGTGCGCCGAGTGTGACACATTCGCCTACCTCATACCCGTACGTTATGATAATGTATTATGTATAACACCCCTCCACCACGACCCCCAAGTAGCCATCCAATCAACCTCACTATATACCAATATAAAACTATATTGATATATACATATATATATAACATATATACATATATATATGTATATACTTGTATTCGTAAACGTAAATGTAAAAGTCATACTCTTAGCGTTAGTTACGTATTAGTGCGTATTTAGCTCGAGTCATAACTATATTACATAATACCTCTTTGCATAATACTCGATACTCCCCATCATTTCGTACTCGTACTCGTACTGAAACTTAGTACCTAACTTAGTACTCGTCGCTCTGAATAACTCGTAACATTTAACTCGTTATTATACCCTTCGAACATTGAAAATGGTTAAAAAAGGCAGCCGCGCTCATTAAAATGTATTTGACAGGCAAAACAAGGCATGGTAGACGCCACAGAGTATATATATTCCTGATCAGCCATGTCCTTTCTAACAACTGTCAGTTTGTTGAACACGAAGATTACAAATTTTAATTTGATTCCGGCTAATGACAAGGGAGACTCTCAAGTCATGATGTATGTAAATTGAGGTTAGAGGTTCATTCATGTCTTTACATGTGTTACTTTTTACAGATTTCAACCGGTCTTTGTAACGGTTTTTACAAAGTTGGGCGAAGGGTATCTTACTGTCGGGGACGCCCGACTGTAGCTTTCGTTACTTGTTTTTACTTAACACGTTAATCCAAACCCAACATGTGGACGTCCACTCGTACTCCTATTCGTACTCGTATTCGTACTCGTACCTGCATTTACATACATATATGTACATATCTACATGCATATGCACATATGTATGTATGTATGTCTATGTAGAGCTTGAACACGCCATAAATAGACATAATAATAATAATAATAATAATAATTAGAACAATTTGCGCAATGTTTTATTTTCCAATTGGCTTCATCAATCAATCCTTTCCTCTCCCAAAAAAAAAAAAAATATATATATATTAAAAAATCCCTTGTATTTTTAACCTGAAATTTGCACAACATGAACGAATTTGGTCATTTCGCAAGAGTCTCGATTTGAAATGTACTCGTACATCTTTCTTCACAGTTGAAATTAAATTCGATTAAAACTAAATCTAGTATTTGCTAGTTTGATGCAAACTAAAAGTTAACTTACAAATAATTTAATTAGATAATTAAATACTCTAGTTGCTCATCGTAACGAAAATTATATTAATTGAAAGTAAAACAGTGGATTTGATCCTTCATGAATATTTTTAGAATTACCGTACTTTTCTTTTTCGATATTATTATTGTTGTCTGTGTATATCGTATATTGTATATTGTATATGTATGGAATTTATTTGTAACAACAGAAAAAAACTAAAAACCAAATCAAAAGAAATTCATCATTAATTTTTGTAACTTATATAACCCTAGTGCTTATGTAACAACTTCATGTCTATCCAACAGCCCAACAGTCCAACATCTAGCGACAATATAAATGTACCCACTGTTTCAGCAAAACTATCGATTGCTCTATCGATGCACGTTAAAGTATTTCGAGTAAAATTTTTAAATTTGAATTACATTGAATTTATCGATAGTTTTACTGCATCAGTATTTGTGTAATAATCCCATGCCTAGACAGTCGTATTAGCCCAGGCCATTATGGATACGGCAAATTACGGCATTCGGTCTAATCTTCCATTAGACCACCATCTCATTTATCCATCCATCCTAGCGATCACATCGCATCTCACTCCGCAGTTCTTTCTTTCGGAGCCCGATCAGATCATTTTGCGATATGCGTTGTTCGCTGTTGTGTTGTGTGTAAGCGTGTCTGTCCTCACGCTGATCCTCAGGACCGTTTTTTCAACTGGGTACCCACACCCTGTGTACCTATCGAAAGGTTTAGAAAACGAAACCTCTTTACCGTCTTGCGTCTTGCGTGTAATGCGTATGTTCTGTGTTTCACTATGTGTGTCGTAAACAAACTAAAATTGAATTTAATATGATATTAATCGCATAACTATATCTATGTTCTTTTCATTTATGTATTGAATAAAACGAATACTCATACAAAAATCTTGAATCTCGAATATCGTAAATCGTAAATCGTGAATCGAAAAACTAACGAACTTGCATTGGCCAACGTACCATAAACGACAAAACATATATATTTATATATGTATATCTTCTATCATATCGTCAACAACAACAACAACAACAACGGCAACAACAACAACAAAAATATATATGAAAAAAAAAAACAACAACTGTTGAATGCGAACGGCAACTGCTTGTCCCGAATTCTCGTGCGACATCGTCTTATGATTTCCATCATTAACCCATACATGTACAACCACATATGTATATGCGCATATATGAAATATGTATAATTATATATACATATACATATATATGCGTGTGTGTACGCCATATCTACTATATATATATACGTATTATGTAACATGTATATATCGAAAATTAAATGTGTATAAAACGAAATGAAATACGATATTCGGATACGAAAGGCAAAGGCGTTTGTCGTTGTATATCTGCAGAGCACGGTGACAACGAGATGGAGCTGGGACACGACGATATCCTCGCCGATGGCCTGATCAAGAAGGGCATCAAGGAGCAGACGCAGCTGGAGGTGGCCATTGGTGACGGCATGGAGTTTACGATACACGGCGACATGAAGAATAACAAGCCGAAGAAATCCAAATATCTAAATAATGCAACGGTAAATAAGACAACTCGAAGACTCTCGAGGCATATCAACTTTATTTAAATATATATCTTTGTCGTATAATTCTATAATAATAATACTATATACCAGAGATGCATACACATGCCTATGTACAGACATGTTTCTCTGCATATATGTATGTGTATATGTATATGTACATATATGCGAGTCGTCTGTGTCTGTGCATGTGTATGCATGTTCGACTTGTTGAGAAAGTCAACAACATCAAGAACAAGAACTATTATGCCTATGTATTTTCTTATAATTGTATACAACATACTATTTAGACTAATTTCTTAACGACAACCAATTGATTTATATTATTTATTCATTTCCTTTTCGTTCATTTTGTTTGTTTTTTCTTTTACATATAACTGTCTATATGTGTACTGTTATGTGTGTACTCTGTGTATTCCACATCCAATCAACCAAAAAAAAAAAAAAAAAAAAAAAAAAAAAACCAAAACAAAACAATACAAAAACCGAAAAAAAAAACAATGCTAAAAACTCAACCAACCAATCCAACCAACTGAACCCGACACTTGAACTGAAATCGTTCCAAAATATATATAAAAATATTGATGAATAATTATATACAGATGATTGGCAACTCAATTAACCACCAAGACAATAGACTGGAACACGAGCTAAACCATAGAGGTTTGTCCTTACAGGACGACGACACTGCCAGCATTAACTCATATGGTAGCCATAAGAATCGACCATTCAAGGACGAGAGCCACAAGGGCAGCGCCGAAACGATGGAGGGCGAGGAGAAGCGCGACGCCAGCAAAGAGGATTTAGGTCTCGACGAGGAGCTAGACGAGGAGGGCGAATGCGAGGAGGGCCCGCTCGACGGTGATATCATAATACATGCTAACGACGAGGATATACTTGACGAATATCCAGCTGATTGCTGCCCCGATTCGTACTATAAGAAATTTCCAATCTTAGCCGGTGACGAAGATTCGCCGTTCTGGCAAGGATGGGGCAATTTACGACTGAAAACTTTTCAATTAATTGAAAATAAATATTTTGAAACAGCTGTTATCACTATGATTTTAATGAGTAGCTTAGCTTTGGTAAGTCAACTACAACTACAACTACTTACAAAAAAAAATAAATAAATAAAGAAACCAAAAATCAAACACTAAATTTATTAACATAGTCTTTGCGATTTTCAATTGTTGCCACACCCTCGTTGCAACCGTTCGAAAACTCACAAAAACAATTTTAATAAATCCAATTAAAATTACAATTAAAACAAATACAAAAAAGTAGTTAAATAAGCCTTGCTTAAAATTTACCAAAGTTGATTGCTTCATTTCATTTTTGGTTTATAATTTAAATTTAATAGAGTTTTCTTAGATTTTGCTAGTATAGCATAGAGTTTAACCTAGAGTTTTCCTTTTCCATACCCAAACACAAATAATTTTCTTGATTTTCAACTTCCTTTCGAACTGTTACTGCTGGCAACACATTTTTTAGTTTGCTTTCTTTCTGCCTAAATGCTTATAAAAACAAGTAAACCCAACTTACTTAAGC
Organism: Zaprionus ghesquierei; assembly: GCA_018904095.1. Lineage (NCBI taxonomy): Eukaryota > Metazoa > Arthropoda > Insecta > Diptera > Drosophilidae > Zaprionus > Zaprionus ghesquierei. The sequence continues at coordinate 18,494,996 of JAEIGP010000394.1, read as the reverse complement.
CAAATCCTACTTTAAGCTTTTCCCAATTACTTTAGATTTACGATAACTCTTCGATTACGATTTTCGATTTCTACATTGCCCCGCCTGCCCGCAAGCTGTTGCCATCGGTAGCAATTCACTTAACCCGATTTCATTTACAATTTCAATGCTCGTATTCAAATCGATCGGTTTTGAATAAGCCCCAAGAAGCCCGCTTTCGACCCATGCCCAGGCACATCCCAGTCAAACGGTTTGTGTCTTCGCTTAGGCCGAAGGTGATCGTGCCAAAAAAAAAAGATTGAAGCGACTATGGCAAACCATGGCTGTCCTTGGGGCCTGTAGGGTTTTGTGTGTAGCTTTAGCGTTAGCTTTTGTGAATAGACGCTTTTATGCGTATTATTTCAAGAATTTTGTCTTCAATTTCTTTGAAAATTTTTCTTTAATTGCGTTTGACTTTGATTTGTCCGTAAACGAAGAAAAAAAGACACAAACCAAAATTCAACAAAGTTGCCTTTTTTCTTGCGTAAAGTGTACAGAACACACTAATACAAAGTAATAATAATGTTTATAAAACAAAACAAAACAAAACAAAAAAAAAAAAAACCAAACATCTAATACCAAACACTGTAATAAGCGTAATAAGCCAGTAAAGCGGCTTCACTTACTTGATTACCGTATTGTTTATATACGATTATCTATATAGCTTCTTAAACTGCTTCTAGATACATACGTATTGTATATGTGTACTTGTAATGCATTTCTTTAAAAACAAAAAAAAAATAACTCAATTACCCCCCTCCGTCCAACAATCCAACCCGCTAACGAACCACCAACGAACAGGCTTTAGAAGATGTACATCTGCCACAAAGGCCCATACTGCAGGATATTTTATACTATATGGACAGAATATTTACGGTTATATTCTTCTTGGAGATGTTAATCAAGTGGTTGGCGCTCGGCTTCAAGGTGTACTTCACGAATGCATGGTGCTGGCTTGATTTCGTTATTGTCATGGTAAGTCGTCATGTTGGCCATGTTTCAATGCTTTCGACACTCTTTTAAGTTTTCTTTTTGATCACATAACAAAAACAAAAAAAAAAAAGAAACAAAAAATAAAACAATATAATCTGAGTTATTGTTGGACGTAATTTAAAACAAATCAAGCAGAATTCCAAGTTAGCTACATACACTAAACTCCAATTCGAGTAACAAGACCAAACACACTGCACAAAAAAAAAAAAAAAAAAAATTGACGAACTGACCGAGAACTGGTGTATATGATTTTTATGTTTTGCTTTCAACTTCTGTATACATATGTCAATAGTTTTGGTTTAAATGCTGCAAACTACAGTATTAAAGTTAATAATTAGGAGAGCCGCTCTCTATATACATAATCTGTATATAACCTATGTAAACGTAGTGTACTTGCGATGATAGTAACAAGAATACAAGAACCATGTACAAAACCCGATATCAAACGATAATACCCAGTTAAAATAGACTTTAAACAGCCCTAGTTCGACTCCATACATATTATATAGTTAGTCATTTACTTAGTGTTAGAGTCTAAGCCTTTAAATACAACTCGCATACACACTTTATATCAATACATGCATTCGCCATTCCTGGCAGATCATTTGGGTTTCTGTTTCTGTTTCCGTTTCCGTTTCAGTTTCTGTTTTATGTTTCACGATCAGTTTGAATTTTCGTTATGAGTTTTCCAGTTTTTATTTCGATTCGATTTTGATAGCGATAGCCATAGTTATCGTGACTGGTTTCTAAATGCTGTTCATGCTTAAACGCATAATATGTATTTGTGTATGGGTCGTTTAGCTGTCGCTAATCAATTTGGCTGCGGTCTGGTCCGGAGCCGATGATGTGCCCGCGTTCCGCTCGATGCGGACCCTGCGCGCTTTGAGGCCATTGCGCGCCGTTTCGCGATGGGAGGGCATGAAAGTAAGTAGTGTCCGTCGGGACTCTCTCCATCTCCTTTCCATCTCTCTCTTTCTCTCTATTTCTTTCTGTGTATCTCTCTAACTGTCATTCTGTTTCTCGTATACTCGTACATACATAAATGTGTCTTGCTCTCGCTCCATTTCTCTCTCTCTCTCTCTCTCTCTCTCTAACTCTGTTTACATAAAATACATATTGTTGTCGCTCTGTGTGCGTGTGTGTATCGGTGTGCGTGGGCGTGTCCGATTTGATGTTAGCTAACCAATTAACCCATGCATACAAATACATATGTATGTACCTATCAGTACGTGTACATACGCTATTAAATGTTGTGCCACCTACTTACCAATTTACCTACCTAAGTGTACTAACTGTTATACCAACGCTAAAGTCATCTATTTCACTTTTGTTTGCCTGCGCTTTCAGCTGCAGCTCTCGACAATATAACAGTGCTGAGACTCTCTCTTTCCTCGCTTCCTCTACCTTTCTCTCTCTCCCACGTTGATCTTTCATTAAGTGTTATACAAAGTGGGCCACTTTGCCACTTTAAGACTGTTATATTTGTCGTTTGCAGTTTAAGCTGCTCTATACGCTATGTTCTCTCAATCTTTATGCAGTATATCGGTGTGAATGTGTGTGTGTGTGTGTGCGTGTAATTGGTGTTATAACTAACTGTTTTCAGCTGTTATATGTGTGGAATATATTTATTAACTGTTCTCATTACGCTTAGGGCGGCGCTATGCTAACTGTTATACCAGCCAGTTTGTAAATTCATTTAATTTTTTGTGTTTTTTAACCCTTGTACCTACCTATCTACTAAGCCAATCGTAACCTATACATATAACAGTTTGACTATATGTATTGTTATATTCATGCTAATTGCATAGGAAACAAAGATCATTTCGCAACTAAATACCATAATATTATATACATATACAATCCCATATCTATGTATCTATGCTCATATCTGTGAATTCCAAAGTTGTTTGTTGATCGTGAACAAAAAACCAAATCGGGAGCTTTACTTTTGTTAACATATGTAAACCTTTTCCCCTAACTTACATATATACAACATATAAGTGTATCATGTATATATCTATGTCATAATCATGTACGTTGCTGCTATGACGCTTTAGCTTTGTATATTATGTATTTCAATTGTCATACTGTTATAATTATGTATAAAACATAACCTAGTGTAGCGTGATTAAAAAAATAGAGTATAATCTAGGCTAGTTAAGTCTTATGTATAACAGTTGTACAATACATCTATACGTATCATATACATATGTATACATATAGTTTTACTAGTGCTAAGCTAATGCGTACTTGCCAAACTGTTATACACATATGCATACACATATATATGTCTGTACTAAGCGACATATGTATGTAAGTAGTTTGGCGCAAACACAACCACATTGTAGGCAAATAGAGCCCATTGAACAGTTACATATACTGATACGATTTTCCTCATATACATACATATGTATTATATATGTAGTAGACCCTTCTATGAGACTCCTTTTAACGAATAGAGTACCTCCTTAGCGTAGAGTAGCAGTAACTATTCAGCCAACTCCAACCCATTGAACCGCGAGCTCATATACTCAGCCGACCCAAAACTCCTGCGTTCCCTCACCGAAAAATTCTTCTTCCCCCATTTAGCGGCACCCAAAATCCAAGACGGCTCAAGAGTAACCCGAAATGCACTACCGCTGTACAAAGTCTTTAACAAATGGAACTCCCTTGCGACAGAAGTGTCGTCTAGTGTACAGAACTTACTACCAAATAGCCTTAACTCTTGTAGGTACATTATCCGATTATGCGATTGTATATACAAAATAGTCCAGATCGTATTCGTACTTGTACTGTATATAAGTATTATCAATTTGGTCGACACCTACCCTTCAGCAAATAGAAACGACAGTCGAATACAAGTGCAATTGTCGTCGTTTGACGCAAATTGCGTATACGCAGTGGTGGCAGTGTTTTACTTAAAGACAAGCCGCATCCAAAGAACAAGAACATAAAAAGTAACCAAATACAAGAACAAATCAAACAAATTTAACAGTGACAAAAAGTCATCGCTTGGTCTCGGCTATATACGATCAGTTTTTGCGTGTCTACGCACGCCGTAAAAGAATAAAGACCCAATTCGAATCCATCCCGTATCCCAATTCCAATGTATCCAAAGAGTCCAACGAAAATGTACCTACATGAAATCCACGAACCAATCGAGTCCGGCAGCAAAGTTTGAGCAAAAATGTGTCAATATAAAGACAAAAGCCAAAAGAAAAACAGTTTTCCGAGGAAAAAAGAAATTGTTACCCAAAAAACTTGATGAAGAAAACCTAGTGAAGAAGTCGCACGGCTACACAATAGACCCGAGGGTAATGCAAACGCCACAGTTTTGTTTAGGATAAAAACCTTATATTTACACAGACTCACACACACTGACATTCACACGGAGACTCACACACACACACGCATACAGTGGATACTCGGGGAATTGTACAGTGGGCAGCACCTAGTATTGAAGTCGCAACTGTAAGCATAACTGTAACTGTAACTTTAGAAGACCATCTCAACCCATTTGGTACCATCTGGTCCCTGTCATTTGACGACTGACTTCTAGGCGTTTGCATGCCGCAGGCGTCCATTGTGGAGCCTAGTGCGGCCCGATCAGGGTGCAAGGGAATTCTCCTCACCATCTTCTCACTTCAACGTCAACTTTCCTGCGATCCATACTATGTTAGCTCGAGTTCTCCAGACAGACACCCGAACTCAGTCACTCTTAGGCAACTCCCTTTGTCCCTCTCTCGCTGAATCTTACTCTCTCTTTCTCTTCCTCTTGAGTGTTGTCATCTCTCTCTCTCTCTCTCTCTCTCTCATGCAAGTTTTGTTAATTCGACTGCTCACACACCCTTCGAGCGGTCTTTGTACCCGTCCAATTGTAGCGTATTCTCGTAAAACCAAAACCACATGCATAACTGCTCCATAAGTGTGTACACACACACCGACACATGTATCTGTTATACTATATACCTGTTATAACCACAATACATATATGTATCTGTTTCTTGTTAGTCTATGTGTTTCGTTTGCCTGTGCGTATGTCCCTCAGTGTATGTGCGTGCCCGACGCGTTGTGCTCCTTTAAAAGCCTATCCTAAACTCTAAATACTTACATATGTATGTATGTGTTTTGCAAGTACAATACACACAGAAAATATTCATATACATATACTATTACTACTACTACTCCTTTATATATATGATTCTAACAACTAAGCTATTCAATAAGTTTAGGTCTAGACAACTAAAGATACAGTATGCAAGTAAGTTTCGCCAGGCTCGTTCTACCCTCTCTCTGTCTCTTTCTTTGTACCAGAGTACAGCTTAGGCAACAATTACGAATATTGATAATAAGATTCATGAATCCAGTATGAGTATGCAGCAGTACATAGAATAATATCGAACGCTTATTTCCGTTACGATTTGAGTTCAAAACAACTACAAGCTCGACAGGACAAACACTTACCCAACTAACCCAATTGAAGAATATGAAAAATAAGAATAAGAACAGAAAAAAAGGAAACGAAAAGAAAGTTTGAAAACATTTTTACCAACACTCACATATACCGTATATTTTATATATCGTATCTTTTACAAAAAACAAAACAAAAAAAAAAAAAAAAAAACAAATCAAATGATCTTAAATAAATTGTTAAACTTGGCACTATTCGAACTATATCGAAACTAGGTATCGCTTATCAACTTCGTTGCTTCACTTGTTGGAGCTGGTGGTATTCAAGCCTTCAAGACTATGCGAACGTTAAGAGCACTGAGACCACTACGTGCCATGTCCCGTATGCAGGGCATGCGGGTACGTACTTTCATACAACAACCACAAACCACAAGCCACCAAAAAAAACCAAAAAAAAAAAAATCAAGATATATAACAACAACAGAAACCACCTCAACAAACAAAAACTAAACCAGTCAAACTTAAACTAAATCAGTCAACCAAAAACAACAAACTTTCAAAGCCACATTCCACATCTGTATCAGTACCAGTATCAATATCAATATCCCCATTCAATTTCAATTCCGATTTCAACTTCAAGCGCAACTCATTTTCGGCAGCTACTGCTATGCTCACTCGTATACGCGCGCTGTAGTACTCTTATACATATTCATAATACACCCACACACATACACACACACACTAACACACACACACACACACTCAATTAACCAAAGCAAACTCAACTCGAACTCAATGTCAAACTCTCAACTCAACTAGTTAACTCGATTCATATCAATTGTAATTAGTCGACTTATGTATTAGCAATACTTTCAATCCATACCAAATAATTATCAAAGTGCAGCAGATGATATACTATACTATTTTATTTTCTTTAGATACGTTATTCGATATATTTAGAATGCATCCGTAATCTGTTGACCGATTAGCTAATCTCGTTTTTGTCATTTTCTTTTTTCGATACCAAACACCAAATTGTCCAAATTCAATTTATCAACTTATACTGTACTCTTGAAATTGAGAATCTTACTCTTATTCTTACTTTATACTTACTTACTATTGCTCTTATACTACTTAATCTAAATCTTAATCTTACTCTGACTTTAACTTTAACTTTAACTTGTACTCGTTCAACTCGTGCAACTGCATCGAATTGTTCAATTAGAATTGCCAACCACACGCTCACCTCGGCTTTATCTATCCTTTCCCGCTCGCTCGCTCGATAAATCCATAAATATAAATTAAAGAAGCTTGTTCCGAAAAGTGCCATCATCAACTCTATTGCTGCTATGCTTTAGTACTCGTAGCTTTGCTTTAGCATTAATTTATCATGAGAACTTAATCGCCTAGTCATCGAATACCCACAAACATAATTATATTTGCTTGCCTGCAATCATCATAGGTCATCGTTATCGAGCTGTTAAGCTTAATGTAGTTAGATTATCGTTATTGAATCGATAGCTACCTTTTAAACCTGTACGACGAAAATGAAAAAAAGTACATTCTTATTTAACCACTTTGATTTTAAGCTTTTGAGCTTAGTTATCTGATCTACCTACTTGAAATATATACTATAATCTACTCGAAAGAGAATGGTCCGATAAGAAATCGAATACCTTACCAACCAAACCCAAAGTAAAGCATAAAAGCAGTAAAATGTCGTAGTATTCTTACGTCTTCAAAGCATATCCTTTATATAGAGTATCAACCGCATTCCGGAACACGCATTATTTTATATATTACATATATGTATGCCTAGCTAAGTTATACAACTATGCCCTATGTTTGTGAGCACCAAAGGTTATCTACTTAGACCTAGTCTTAGCGCACATTTAACTATTAAATTACTAACAAAATTTGCCACTGCTATGTTGTATAGTGTAATTCGCATAGTACCATATTTGATGCCGATGTATGCTTTATGGTTTACTGTAATTTGCTGCTGCAGCTTTAACTTCTAATTGGATTTACTGTTTGAAAACCTCTTGCATGCTGTACATAGATAATGCACAATATCGTGTAGCATTAGAACACAAATCATCAATGGACACGGTCATCGGACACCCTCATGTTGTAATGGAGAGACTCACAAAGTCATATAGAAACTAAACACTTTCCTAACCAACACATACACACACACTGTACTATACCATGCTTAACACTCACACACACACCCATACATATGTACCTACATACATATCAACATATGTAACACCTCTATCTCAATTATTGATCTAATGCTACTATTACCGAAATTGACTAAATAACTCTCTGCATTTATTGTATTATATTCTATATACTCCCGCTATAAACAAACCAAACTGAAACAAAAATCAAATACCGAAATATATCACACGAACTACCATAAATCACTGTGTTCCTGAATCCACAAACTCCACCAAATCAACCCAAATGATACCCTGATAAATCCCCACATCGACATCGAACATCGTTGGCAACGACGACGACCCGCCGAATGTGAAATTTGTGAATACTAAAAAACTATGTTATCGAACATTGTAAATTATCGATAAACCAGGTCGTCGTTAATGCGCTGGTACAAGCTATACCGTCCATCTTCAATGTGCTATTGGTGTGTCTAATATTTTGGCTAATTTTTGCCATAATGGGTGTACAGCTTTTTGCTGGAAAATATTTTAAGGTACGTGCAAACGTTTTTCAAGACAATCAAAAAACAAAAAAAAAAAAAAAAAAAAAACAAAAATCAACAAAAATCCAAAATCAAAAAACCCAATTCCAAAAAACAGCAAACCAAAATCGAAAAAAAATACCCAATAAAATTATACAAAAAAACCAAACAAATTTCGAAAAGTTCTGCAAATCTCTCCAAAGGGGAATTTGTGCTATTTTTCGATATCCAAAAAATCCAAGCAGCAATTAATTAGCAAACAAGCAAGAACCAGATTAAAGTAAAATCCATTAAAGAAACGAAACAAGTCAGTTCAACTTGAATGAAATGCGTATCTTTGCATCTATTTTTCGTAAATAGTTGATCGAATCAGAGTTTTAAATCGAAAACTAAGAGAAAACATTCATTTTCCAAATACTCGTATATCGTAGATATTCGATTATCGTATGCAAACAGTGTTTGTCGCCTGTATTCGTACTCGCCCAGACAAACTTCTGTGAATATGCCACTGTACATATTACGGTAATCCGTACATGCCTTACCCTTCTATGTACGCACTCAAGTACGCGATGCATACGCATGTATAAACCCTTACGCTATGCGATATACAATATGTACATGCGTATGTATGCGAGCTGGCAGTTGCACAAATACCCAAACCATCTCGACAACAGCAAAATTAACTACTACTACCGCAATTAGTACACTCTCTAGTACTAGCATCTAGTTTTGCCTTTTGCACCAGATAATCAACCAGTTACAGCCAAGTGGCCGCAATTGAATCGAACAAGTATCCAATGCTAATTAGCTGCTGAACTCGAACACACACACACACACACACACACGAACACCCACTAAGAAACTAAGACACACACACACATGTACTTACTACAACAACAAGAACATTCCCACTTGTTTATAAGCCCGTATATCCCCAATATCGTAATTGATTTTCATTTACAATTAGCCTTAGCTTAGCTGCATTTTACTTAAAACCGAGCTACGCTTACATTGCCGCAACAGGTTGCTGAAACGCTACAGAGAATCTTATCTAATTGTAATCGTTTACGGTCTAGTAGACTAGAGATTGCTAACAAGTGCGAATAACTTGCAAGTGTAGTTGAATATACTATTGATTTTGGCTAGCTTATCGTAAACTTCCCTTGATCTCTCTCCAACTCGTTGTGTCTGTTGCGGCAGTGTGAGCGCGGTTTAGCCTAATTTGCTGTACTTAAATTCGCATAACTGAAATACATTTTTTTTAAATCAAATTATAAATCCAAAACACAAAAAAAAAAAAAAAAAAATACAAACACAAAAACAATTTTGCAAACCATAAAACGAAAATCATCCTCACGACGACGACGACGACGCCGAATGATGACGCCGATTGGATGATGCAGTGCGAAGACTTAAACGGAACAAAGCTTAGCCATGAGATCATACCAAATCGCAATGCGTGCGAGAGCGAGAACTACACGTGGGTGAATTCAGCAATGAATTTCGATCATGTAGGTAACGCGTATCTGTGCCTTTTCCAAGTGGCCACCTTCAAAGGCTGGATACAAATAATGAACGATGCAATCGATTCACGAGAGGTAATGTTGTCCAGTTTGCCTATCCACTACTACTACTATACTTGCATATGTATATAGATCTATATACGTATATATTTATATATATAAATATCTATAATATACCCAATTATCTGGTTATGCGCTTAAAAAACGAAACGCAATATACATACGATATAAGTAATTTTCGATTAATCAATATTTCTATTCTTACATTTTTTCTCTTTTTTATATGAACCAACTCCAACTCCAACAACAACATCAACAACAACACAATACTACAACAATCACAACAACAACTACAACAAACTATGGCCACAACAACACTACAAAACAACAACAACAACAACAACAACAATACTGCCGATCAACACTAAAAATGATCCATTCACAAACGTTACAAAAATCTCAATCTGCGATGCGAATTGCAAACACACAAAATTCAAATAATGCGACAACAATTGATTGATCGTTATCGATTTGGTTATCGATAATATGCCAAACATTAAATCAAATCGAAAATAAACAAACCGAAAAACAGGTGGACAAGCAGCCGATTCGTGAAACGAACATCTACATGTATTTATATTTCGTGTTCTTCATCATATTTGGATCATTTTTCACACTCAATCTGTTCATTGGTGTTATCATTGATAATTTTAATGAGCAAAAGAAAAAAGCAGGTGGATCATTAGAAATGTTCATGACAGAAGATCAGAAAAAGTACTATAATGCTATGAAAAAGATGGGCTCTAAAAAACCATTAAAAGCCATTCCAAGACCAAGGGTAAGACAACAACAAAAAAATACCATACTTAACAAAAACTAAGTATCAACAAAACTAAGCCAACTAACCAACTAGCTTACCAAGCTAACCAACTAACAAAAAACTAACAAAGCAAAAGAACTAACCCATAACAATACCATAACAATTTGATTGATAATTAAGTATAAACCAATCAGAATAAAATTCACTATAAATAATCTATGATCTATGATCTACTATAAACAAGAAAACAGAACGATGTGAGCTTAAACAATTTTCTGAAAATTCAATATTCTCTAGGACATAATTCTTGCAGTTAGCTGCAAACCTTTTGAAAATGGAGAAAGGAAAAACTTTCTCTGTTTTAATACTATTACCAGGCCACATTGTATACCGATAAAACAATAAAACTGAATAAATAAACATTTCAAAGTCTACGTAATCGTGTAATCTGTGCCAATCGTACCAATGTATGTTGTACAAATCATTTATTGTATATACTTATTATAAACACTTTTTTCTCTGTTGCGTTACAAAAAAAAAAAAAAAAAAAAATACGAAAAACTACTTAAAACCCCAAAAGCTGTTAAAACACACTATTATAAAGACTACAAACTAAACTGACTTAGAGAATTGACAGACAGTTTGACTTAAACGACAACGACGCATACCCTTGCAATTTGTAAACGTTTCCTTTCTTACTATTCATATCTGCAATTCATCAATTGAAAGGCCCTGTTCTCTAGCAATATTTTGATCAAGTTGAATAATGGATCTTAAAACAAGCGAAAAAGTCGAGTCGCTGGAATAGCTGCCGTAGTGTGTGGCATGCACAACTGTATACGAACACGATCAATACGATCTGTATGCGATTTAGTGCATAGTTTTGAACACAATATATGAGCACCCTACTGTTGCCATTGAGCGTACTCCTGCAAAGCATACTATATGTTCTCGACTACATACTACTGTTTTTTCCAACTATGTATGTAATTACTAACTAATACTTAATTTCAATATCAATATTTAAGTATTGTGTCCGTTTGGTTGTCTGTACTTAAACATTTTTATGTCTGCCATTAATAAGCTGGACTAAAACTTGAAAATTTATGCCAAAATTCAAAAAGAAATGAAATCTAAAAAGCAATATATCTACTTATGTATATATACTCGTAACTTCTTTCTACCTCTATCTCTCTCTCTCTCTCTCTATTTCTTTCTCAATATATCTCGAAATATCTCACACAATTTTTTTTACTGGCAAGCTAAGTGCATGTTTCTTCTCTTACTTATGTACATACTACATACATACAAACATACCTATGCATATATACATAGAGTGGCACGAGACTGTCTCCTGTCTGGGCATGTTTTAGAGATTAGTCAAGTCACCGATAACTGGCATGTCTACCACAAATAAGTCGCGAACTAAATCTAAATCGACAGACGCCAAATCAGACCACAATGCCGAACTAGACCTCGACGCTAGCCGCACGTTTTATACTTTAGGATTACTGCATATGTAATCCATATCAATTATATTGTGTTACCAGTCAACTACTACTCTATAATACTGAATGCTGTCTGTCTTTACGAAGTAGTGTGTATGAAAAGTCTCTACTCTATACTCTATACGCAATTGAACGCACTGACCCCCCACGTTACACCCTTGCTCCAGATATTAACATACTACTCTGTATATGTTATCCATTATACGCATACTTTACTGTACATACAGGTGCGCGCCGATCCGTGGAATAAAGACTGCTTTTGGCACAGATCTACAGCAGAATAGAACGAAAACAATAAACGAGTAAAAGCAAATAAACTTTCTGTGATAACACGAACCCAACTAACCCAACTAACTAACTTATGAAAACCTCTGTAACCCATGAAATGAAATACTATAACTAATTCTATAAACAGTCAATATGTAATTGTATTCGTAACCATATACTACATTTTACATATATAAAATGCGATCGTGGTTAACTAATTGTACTTATACCAAACTCTTCTATTCTT